>OX467708.1:38983198-40183198 GCA_950111635.1 Agelastica alni | reverse complement strand
TCTTAAAAGCATCTTCTAGGGCCAGGGAGAATAATTTTGGAGAACATTTTTTGTGATGCATAGCATTGCAGACAATGAACTTCGCTCTTTATTTCTCGACAACTTAATACAAGTGTATCAATTATGTTTTATGTTTATTTTATGAAATAAAAGACGATATATTATTGTTAAGATTTTTGAAAAAAAAAATTCACTTCTGACACCACTATTAAGATTTTTTAGTTCTTCCGTGGGTTCGGCGATTAAAATTCTCGATACAGTAACAAAACAATGTTTATTCCAATACAATAAATTCTACTTTTATTAATCACTTAGATATGCACTTAGATATACAACTTGTACAACTTTTTATAACTATTAACATTTCTTAAATCATCAACACTTTAAAAACTGATTTTGTCGGCTACTGTCCTCTTTTTTTATACCTATACGAATAACCGCAAGAAGGGTCCAGTAATTTCTTGAATTATCCATTGTCTTCCATGCTCAATAAATATTCACCCTAGAGTCGGTCGGCGTTGTCGGTTGACAGAGACGGATTAAATAAAATCGTAACATTATTATAATTATTATTAATAAATACAGAGAGATAGCTTATCCCCTTGTCTTATGCCTCTTTGTAATTTGATAGGTTTCGTGAGGTTATTTAACCGAATGGTAGAGGTGGCGTTTTCGTATATGTGTATAATGAAGCTGGAATACCTGCTGTCTATTCCTGCATTTGCAAGCGATTGCAATATCGCCCAATGTTCAACGCTATAAAAGTCCTTTTGAAAATCTACGAACCCGTGTGGGGTTGCTAGTCCCTCATCGAGTACCTTCCCAGGTGGCGGATAGGGGAATGCCTCCCAGATATAGGTGGCGCTGGGAAATCAAATACCCGGGGTGGACCAAAACTAGCAGCAGCGTCTGACCCAGAGTAAGCGGCTGCAAACAGCGTCTGTTCTCTATATTAGAAGCGGCTGATACAAAATATTTGCCAACCCGTTTGGCCAGCGTGGCGAATTATGGCCAAATATCCCCTTCAAATGGCGAAGTATAAAACTTTTTGTAGTAGACTGTTTAATTTTTGACCACGAACAATTAGAAAAATGAATCAAGCAAGAAATTTAACTGAACAAAAGATAGTGCGGCCAGTTTTACTGGATAAGGAATAATGTCAAAGTTATGTTGCCAATTTGTTAACCAAAAATCATTTCACAATAAGTCGTATGGTAACACGCTCGAATAAGGTGGGAAATTATTCTAGAAGGCCAGGGCAAGGACAAAAACGTTTCACTAATGACCGAGAACGTTTTATTAGACAATACGCTTTAAAAAACAAGACTGTCACTAGTTCTGTGATCAAAAACGAACACGAAGCTGTCACAATTTCTTCTTAAACAAATAGAAGACGGTTAAAGTTGCCACTTTATGTTTTGCTCAAAATCATTAAAATTGTTCTATTCACAGATGAAACTAGGACTAGTCTAAAACATCTAGATGGTCGTGAGCAAGCCTGTCGAAGAGCAGGGAAGAAGTTTGCTCCTTGCAGTATCTCTGCACGGATTTCATTCGGCGGTGGCTCTGTTATGTTCTGTGGCGGTACATGCTTTGATTCTCGCACAAAATTAGTTCCTGTTCGTATGAGATCTATGAATGCTAATTACTATCTTGAGAACATTGTAATAGAATGTGATGCCTTTCGGTCCTTTTTTTAAACTTAATTTTATGTTTATGCAAGACAACGGTCCACCTCACATAGCTGGTGAGGTACTCGATTATCTTGAACAAGTTACCAATTATGCAATTGCCATCAAAAAGTGCTGATCTGAATCCGATCGAGAATTTATTGGATCACCTCAAGAAAACTGTTAAACGTCAAATACCTGCACCTAGAAACCTTGGGGAACTTAAAAATGCAAATATCACAGCATGGGAACAAATTCCTCAAGATTTCATCCAAAATTTAATTAGAAACATGTCTAGACGCAAAAATGCTGTGATCCGAAGTAGAGGAGGCTGCACACGCTACTAGTGTCGCACTTACACCATTAAATTCGCTACTAGTGTCCTATTTACATCATAATTTATTTTTTTCAACATTACAATTTTGTAATTAAGTTTTAAGAATAATTTTGATTCCAATCTTGTAAAAAAATATTGAGGCTAATTCACTTTTAAAGCATTCAAATACGTTTTTTTTTTAACTTTTAATGTATCCAATGTCCATAAAAAATTAATTCATTTTAGCAATGTTTATGATTTAATATGTTGTTGCGTTAATTTTGTCCAGGAGTTTATTGTATCGTTCCTGATATTTATCGTGCTCTTTTATTATCTAACAATAGGGTCGCGTGCCCTAACAAAAGACCTAGAGCACCTCGACCTTAAAAGCGTTATATTTCACCGCAACCAGTCGCCGACACCAACAAAAATGTATAATACAACTTTATACCGGGTGTTTCAAAAAAGGTGATCCCGTCTCTAGGATAGGTAAAAAACTGAAAAATAACTGGGCTTTGCTTAGTAAAAAATTTTCGTAACGACGTCATCCGTATTCAAGATAAAGGGCGTTAAAGAAAAAAATGTATACACATTTATTACGATTTTGCCGAAACTACTGAAAACATTGCCGGCGCCGACATCGAGGAGTAGATTGGGAGTGGTTCGCTGTAGAAAGCTCTGAGATGTGGGCAGCTTCACCACCGGAACCTCTATTGCCTGCCGACTAACTTGCTCTTTGACGACGTCGTTCACTGCGTAGATGTTGGATCCTTCGATCTCAGTAAACTCAGTAAACGCTGGCTCGATCTGTCTTTTTAACTACTATAGGCTAAATATTTTACTGCCGTTTATCGCCGTGAAATGAAACAACACACTTTTCATCGATAATATATTGTTAACTTTAATACATGGAGCTTACAGTTTAAAGCCTCCTGTATCTTCGGAATAATTTCACTGGATGTTAGCTTTTAATTTGATGTATTTTATTTGATTACATTGATGTGCATTTTACCACGTGGTGTTTTAAAACGGTGCTCTGAACGCTAGAGGTGTTCATGCCTCGGCTGATGATATGCGAAAAAGAGCGAGAAGCCGGAAACTGTTTCAAATGTGGCTTCTTCTCGTGTTAAATTCAGCGTTTTTGATTGGTCACTGACCGTACAGCCGGTTGCTAAAAATTGCGCGCGACGATTTCGGAATGTTCTGGCATATTAAGTGCACATGTTCAAAATTGCACGGACCCTTTGTTTATATCCGAATGCTAATTTCCACGTAATGAATGCGTGACTTTTAGTTGATTTTTTGTCGGCTTCAGGGCCGTACTGAGTACTTTTAAAAATCAAGGAATTTCTCAAAGAGGAATTGTACAGTTGAAAGTACTGATTTCCAACATATATATATATATATATATATATATATATATATATATATATATATATATATATATATATATATATATATATATATTATTGTAATGAAATACGAATATGTTTTAGAAGCTGATACATCCCATGAATTTGTTTTTATATCTGACTCTCATAGAGGGCGCTCGTTACACGGTTGAACATAATTTTTTTAATGTAAGATTTATTAATCAAAATTTCAAGTAAACTAAAACATTATTCAATTTTTCACTAAAAAGGTACTCTATGTAAAACTCGATACTGTGTACCGTTTTCGGATATTTTGATTTGAAAATTATGAAGTAATAACCGATACTGGTATAAAGTTGTAGCGGTCATACATACAAGTTATGTACAGACGACGTGACAAAACTTTTGCATTTTTAAATCCTCAAAATTCCGACGACTAATTTCACTGAAGACATTTTTAATCCCAAGTCTGGTCCTTTTCAAGAAAGCACGTATACGAGCCTAACTTTTATGACCAGACGCTTCTTTCTTTTTCAGCTACTCACGTACACTAGCAATGTAAATCTGTATAACTCTAAAATTCCGTTCTGCCAAGTTAAGCATCATCTATGAAACGTCATAAAACTTACGACCTGGGGGATGAAGATAAAAAGGACGGGCAGAGGTTCACCCAGTCAGTCAGTTTTCGTCAGCCAGTCAGTTTCTATCAACTAAGTAAGTTTCCGACAGTTAGGTCTCTCAGCGGCCCCGACACAGTCTCTCAACGGCCTTCGTCACAGTCTCTTTACGGCCTCCGTCACAGTTTCTCAACGAACTCCAACAGTCTATCGACGAACACGCCAAGTTTTTCTTTTATTTCAATAAATACACGTAGTTAAAAGTAATTCGAGTTTTGCATTAATAAATCTAACCTTAAAAAGGTTATGTTCAATACTACTTAGTACGAACCCTGTAACTAGCGCCCTCTATGAGAGTCAGATATAAAAACAAATTCATGGGATGTATCAGCTTCTAAAACATATTCGTATAAAATTTCATTACAATGTTTCCAGTAGTTTCAGCAAAATCGTATTAAATGTATATACGAGGGCGGTTCAAATATGATCGAGACAAACGCTGTAGATGGCGCGCATGTATGTTTTGAAAGTCGAGAGCGTGGCATAGTTTCCGTCGGTAACGCATGTTTCACGCACGTGCTACGACTATGAGTGAAAGTCAAGTGCCGACCGCCGTTGCGCAACGTACTGTCATTTATTTTTTAGTGTGGGAAGGCGTTAAAAACACGGAAATTTTTCTTCGTTTATGAAATCAGTTCGGTAGTGAGTGCCTGAGTAGGGCTGTCGTGTTTAAATGAACCAAAGCATTCAAAGATGGCCGCGAAACCGTCGAGAATCAGCCGCATGATCGTCGACCGCGAACCAGCATCACACCAGACAACATTCGCCGAGTAGAACAACTCATTTTGGAGGACCGTAGGATGAATGTTTTAGACATTTCGGCTGAACTCGGCATTAGTATTGGTAGTGTGTCTATCATCTACAAACACCTTAATTATCGCAAAATAACGGCTCGAAACGGAGGAGCATTCCAGCACAAATTGCGATTCTTCTCCAGGATAACGCGCGTCTTACGCTCGATACAATATCGGAATTAGGGTGGAAGGTACTGGAACATCCCCCTACAGTCCAGATTTATCACCCCGCGACTACCATATGTTTGGACCACTGAAAGAAGCCCTCGGAGGTCAAAGATTCAACACTGACGACGAGGTAGAGGAGTTCGTGCGCACATGGCTGTTGCCCAAGGAATTCTTTGATACCAGCAACCAAAAACTTCCGGAAAGGTGGACAAAATGCGTAACTAGTGAGTGGAATTACGTAAAAAAACTGTGAATTTTTGTAAATTTTTTCGATAGTAAATAAACGTGTAAGGGTATTTGTCTCGATCATATTTGAACCGCCCTCGTACATTTTTTTTCTTCAACGCCCTTTATCTTGAGTACGGATGGCGTTAAGCAAACCCCAATTCTTTTTCAGTTTTCTACCTATCCTAGAGACGGGGACAACTTTTTTTTTTAAACACCCTGTAGAGAGTATCTCACCTGGTGTCTGGTTGGTTGCGCAACCACGCTGGCCGCGATATCATCGAATTGAAGCCACCTCTCAACTAAAACATTTGGGCGATTACTGACTTAAGATGACTAACTGGTATCCAACATACAATTAACCTAAACTATCGATAATATTTGGCTCGAATCCAGTTTTATAATGTTTCTTTTTAACTCGTTTGAATTCAGCTGACTCAAATAAAAACTTATGGGGGAGTCTGGAGCGAATAAAAACGTCAAAAATAACGCTTTTAAAATATCGCACAACTTTTAAAAATCACTTCAATTCAAGACGGAAATTAAATTTAGCAATGCTTCTCGGTTGTTACACTCGCTTGTATGTATATTTAGATCGTAGTGATTCGTTTATATGAAATGATAATTTGATTGAACATATGTTTCGCTCAGATTGAACCAAAAAAAATATTTTGATTTCGGTATGCAGTTGGCATGTCATAACAGCAATTAAACACGACTTTATATTTTCTTAAAGAACAAAAACGGAATTTACAGTGTAAAAATATCGAATTTTAATTATAAATTTTTTCATACGGTAACTTTTGGGAAAAATGAGTCCTTACTAATGATACATATATGGGTAGTAAAGGTATAAATATAAAAAAAAATATTAATTAAATAATAATACTCAATGAAGCAGCTCCTATAATGACCAAAGAATGTTGTAACCGTGGTTCTTTAAAATAAATAAAAGGGCAAAGTCAAAATCTGCATCGTTTTTGGAATGAAGTTCCTCAACGCGGCTTACGGATAGTGCGATTTAGTAGGGATCGTCACGTAACGAAATGGGTCGGTGGTTAAGTGGTAGAATGCTCGCCTGCCACGCGGGCAGCCCGGGTTCGATTCCCGTCCGATGCATTCTTTTTGTGCTTTTACCATTTAATACATAATTTTTTTAAATTGTAATAAGGTATTCGCGAACTACATTTTAAAATTGTTTTGCATATCAAAACGGAGACGATAATTTTCTTGGTAAATGGAATAGTTTACTGACGAGAAAATTAATGTCACTGATCTAGAAGCGTGGGGCGTTTTGTATGACAAAAAGAACAGTGACATTAATTTTCTCGTCAGTAATTTTATTTTTATGTTAAGAATTATTTTTTACTTTTTAGTTTGATTAACTTAAGAGCGTGTTTTTTAGTTTTTTAAACTATAATTTATTATCATATAACCTCAACACAGGGTTGTACAGACACGTGGAAATTTTGTATTTGTGTTTTTGTGTTAGATCATACGTGAATATTGTTTTATTATCTATTGCAATTAAGTTTTGAAAAATGGAAACTGCAGCAAATGTGTGTAATACAGATTTAGAAAAGTAAGTTGATAAAATTGTATAACTTGATATAAGTTTACATTCGTTTGTTGTACATGTGATTTGAGTGTTTACTATTTAAATTATAGGGAGACAATAGTGAAATCATGTGTTCAGAGTCCAAAAGAGTATGGAAAGCGCAAACGTCAGAGTGTAAATGAAATACCGGAAACCTATGCTCAACGCCAACAACAATTCCGGCAGAATGAAAAAAAAGTGAAACGTTGAATTCGAATCTTGTCAGGTATTTTATATCTTTTGTATAGCAATCAATAACAATGATATTTCTTTTGTCAAAATTTATAAAAAGCTTAAGGAACTTCGTTCCTATCGGGTGTCCAAAGACACCACACGGCTTTTATTTTGTAGATGATAGTTAATAATATAAAGAATGTAAGGGATTATGAACAGTAAAGGATTATCCAGATAATGTTTTACATTATGTCTAAATAGTGGGGAATTTTTATTGGCAAAACAATGACAATAAAATGCCACTTGCAAATTAAAGAATTATTAGTTTCGTTTATGAACATTCCAAAACCAACTTAAATGAGTCTTTTTTGTAATAAAATGCAGAATATTTCAGTTGATTACGAAAAAAAGGATAGCTTTTATCTCAACTATCAGCGGAAATAGGATAAGCCCAATTATTTTACTAAAAAATTTAACTGAATAATAATAATAACCTGGGTGGCGGGACATTTCTTTCGTATCCCGCTAACGGCACTCAGACAATGTCCATTGTGTCTCCCCGTGATGGCAATCAGCGATTCGCATACGATTAACATGACCGTGAAATCAGTAAAAAGGAACGCATTAATGGTTTTTGCTTATTTTCTCAATATTAAGAGCTAAATGGGAAATAAGTATTGAGTGTAATGTAGCGAATTTGTGAAATAAATTAATTTTCTTTTTTTAATGTTAATTTTTATAATACATCTGAAAACACTTATATTTCCGAAACAGTTGAAGATAGGTTGGGACATTGTACATGAATTATGTCTAGAATTTTCTGAAGAATCCAAAAAATAAATAATATACAGGGGGTTGTATTTAAAATAAGAAAGTTGGTATTGGCCTGTCACATGACACGCCCTATATAATTACTTTTTTTTGAAAAAAATGCGCATCTAAAAATACAAATCGACGTGCCCAAGCGTTTTTCCCAACACGCTCTCATTTATTCGTTATCGAATTTATTCCATTTGGCTGTTCCACACTGTATATATATATATATATATATATAAAAATTGTAATAAATTAATGTTTTCCACTGTTTATGCTATAAAAAAATAGATATGACAGTATCTTAGTTTGGCACATTTATAATTTTGTTTGTTAAAGACAGATGAATTTATAAGATATGTTCAGAATTTAAATTTTAAGGTCTTTTTAAATATGTATAAAAAATTTAGTTTAAAAAAAAATTTTGTTCACATAGTGAGTAAAAAGAAAAACTAAAATTATCATGGAAAAGGTTTTCTGGGAGATGTTTGTTTATAAAATAAAATTGTTAGTATGATATAAAAAGAATATTGAAAGAGAGCAGACGTGTTTTAAATATAGAACAAAAATAAAGAGCAGACGTATAAATTATTATAATAAAAATAAATTTATTATATTTAAAACGAAAGTAAAATTTCAAATAATTAAAAATTATTAAAAAAGTTTTCAAGTAAAATAAGCTGTTGGTTAAAGAAAAGAGGAAATAAAAAAAAGGGGCCCCTATTTAATTCTACAATCCATCGACTCGGAAACCTATCAAATCAACAACAATCAGTGAATATTGGACATCTATATATACAGGAGTTTTAAAAAATGGTCGGATAAATTAAATATTTTATATTTGTGTATTAAAATTTGTCTTATATTATGTCATTGGTATTGTAAAAATTATAAATTTTTTAAAATATTTAAAATTGTAACCTTTGAGATTAAGAATATTGTCTCAACCGGATATTTAATAATAATAAAAGAAAAATATATATAGAAATTGGAATATAAAGTACATTAATTAAATCATTACAATATATATATATATATATATATATATATATATATATATATATATATATATATATATATATATATATATATATATATATATATATGTAATACTTAAAGTTCGGGTTGAACCGCGACTAGAAATTTGTTTATTTCGACGTTTTGACTTCGATTTTGAAGCCATTTTCAAGAAGTAGCAAGTAAAATTTGTTTTTTGGGATGAGTGTGATTTTTACACTCAATCTGCCTACTCCTCAGTGTGGAAATCATTCTTCCTTCGTGACTACACCCGAGGAGTAGGCAGATTGAGACCTCAGCGTGAAAATCACACTCATCCCAAAAAAAAAAAAATTACTTTCTACTTCTTGAAAATGGCTTCAAAATCGAAGTCGAAACAAACAAATTTCTAGACGCGGTTCAACCCGAACTTTAAGTATTACAGATATTCATGACCGCGGAAACCTATCCGGACATTATATATATAAATATTTTAAATGATTAAGGGTATATTTTCCTTTCCCGACGTTCGCGTCACATTCTTTAATTTTACAAATAAATAGGCGAAACGCTTATGTTCTACTTTTAACTTAAAAATAATATTTAGTTCTTATTATTTTGATAATGATACCAGTTTGAGTTTACATTTGGTAGTCATTATTTGAAGAATAAAGTACGAAATAGTTCGAATCAAGAAAAGAACGAATTCAGTTTTTCGAGTTAAGAACATTTACGTTCACGGCCTCTCTCTTATTTTTTACGAAATAGTCAGCAGTACTATTTTCCTAATTACTATTTTTGTTAAACTGCTACGTGTTGGGTATCAGTACCCATTATCCTAATTAGTTTAACAGGCTACGATTGTGCAATTACATTTGTGTGAATTATCATAAGACTTTCATGTGTTTCTAAATATAATAAACGACGGATATTGCAATCGACTTAAACTTACATCACAAAGGGCAGGAAACTGTCGATCGTGGAAACTCACAGTAGCGATTCGTACTACTAGCATTGGAACCAACGAGCATCATTTTATGGTAAGTCTCTTTTTAAAAAAATCCATTTACATTATTTATGCCGATTTACGCTAACTGCAAACCCCTTAAATCTACAGTCCACAAACAATTTTCAATGGTTATGTAATTCTTGGATTTACAACCATAAATAATTACATAACAACCCATTTAAAGCCACGGCACTTACACCCGAGTATGTTAAATGAACCCAGGAGTATTATTTTTTAATCCGTGGTCTATTATCCTTTCATAATCTTGGGAGGACACATTTAATAATGTAATTGTTACGTAAATATTTTAGCTTAGTAGGAACTTTCTTTAGTTATAAATTAGCAATACTTTGAAATAGTGTTTAAAAGGTTTGTCGTTGGTATTACTTATAGTCTATTAGGTATCGAGAGAGAGAGAGAGTAATAATTATTGTCAAGAAAACGATATTTACTTCAGCCAGTCGACCAGCACAAAATGTGACAGATATTCGCGATAAGTAATCAAGTAAGTATTTACCAGCAGACTCAAGCTCAAGTCAATATAAAAATTTTAGCGAGAATGTGTACTATAACGAAGTTACTATTTGTAATTATATATATATATATATACATAAATATATATATATATATATATATATATATATATACTTATTTTTTTAGGAAATAGTCGCAAAAAGGGTAGACCTATCGTGTGGGCCGCGGACGGCCCGCACTGCGACTATTAGAAGGGGAAGGGATTATAGAAAGAAAATGATTGTGGACAAGCTTTTAAAAAGTTGCAGGTCATAGTTCTCTGGAAAAACTGATTTTGGAAGCTTATTCAATTCCGTAGCAGCCCTGTAAAAGAAGGATTCTTGATGAAGATTGGTACTTGTAGTGTCAATCTTGAGAGTAAATGGGTGAGACTGATCAGCGTGCCGAGTTCTTCGGCCGAATGTGGCCAATGGTGGTACAAGAGTTTTTATTTCTCTGGAGCATCTGCCATGGAAATATCTGTAGAGCAATGACTGGTTTGCAACTCTTCTTCTATGTTCTAGAGGGTGAAGGGTATCTGTGAGAGTTGAGCTGTTTATCAAGCGAATTGTTTTTTTCTGAATGGAATCTAGAAGACGAAGAGAATGCCTTGGTGCTGAACCCCAAATGTGCGAGCAATACTCCAGTAGAGGTCGGATTTGAGCCTTGTACGTCGTCAACAGTTGATCAGGAGTAAAAAACTTTCTGGCTTTACACAGAAAACCTAGCCTCTGGCTTGCCGACTTTGCGATGTTAGCAACATGGTCATGCCAAGACATATTATTGGACACCGTGACTCCCAAAATCGAGATGGAGGGACTTGGTTCAAGGGTATTTCCGGATATTGTGATGGGATGATTTGAGGAATTCACTTTCTTGGAAAATGTGGCACTTTGTGTTTTTTGGGCGTTGAACTGAATAAGATTGTTGGTTCCCCACTCGACGATTGCTTTAAGATCTCTATTGATGGAATTAACCTGTTCCTGCCTGAGTCTATTTGTATCATTCACCGAAGGTGATCGATAGGATGTGAAAGTTGAGACAAGTGTGCTATCGTCTGCGAAACTGTAAATGGGGTTCGTGGTGGTTTTCAAGAGGTCGTTGATGTGTAAAAGAAATAAGGTGGGGGACAGGATGGAACCCTGGGGGACCCCGGCATTGGTTTTAAGCGCATCAGAAGAAATACCGTCAACTGCGACATGTAAGGAGCGATCTTGCATGAAGCTCAAGAGCCATTGGCGCAGTTTGGTTGGGAGACCGTAGGCAGATAATTTACTTAACAATGCCTGGTGCCAAACGCGGTCAAAGGCTTTAGATATATCCAAGGCTATTGCACGGGATTCAACAAACTTTTCAATAGTGTTTGTCCAGAGCTGAGTGACATAAGCCAGCAAATCTTCCGTATAACGAAGTTGTCGAAATCCATATTGTCTGTCATGAATTATCTCAAATTTCTCCAGATATTTGATGAGTTCTGTGTATGAGACATACAGTTTAGTATTTTGTTCGAATTATGATTAATGATAATTAATCTGTTTAAGAAAGGATCGTATGCCGTTGTATATTTCGATAATTAGAAATAATACGAAACGTCTTGTGAGAAACGGGTCTTTCTGCGAATCACAAAGCGTGTTCGCGCATACGGTTTTGTGCATGCGCGCCCCAATCATCGAGAAGAGTGGTGGAACCGGGAGTTGAGCTGTTAAAGAGAGTCACTTGGAACGTCAGTAGCCGTTTAGCGAAGAACCAGACAGACCAGGCAGCAAGCAGACCGGCATAGGAGAGGACCGGCATAGGAGAGGACCGGCCGGTAACGAATAGATGCATTTGAAATGTGGTGCTGGCGAAGGATGCTTCGCATACCCTGGGCTGCACACCGGACCAATGTGTCAGTATTAAGCGAATTAGGAATCACCGATCGATTATCCACCAGTTGCCGACGTCGCATTCTGGGTTACTTCGGACACATCACCAGACGAGATCAAGACGATCTAGAAAGACTTATCGTGCAGGGCAAAGTGAAAGGTCAAGAGGAAGATCTTCATCACGATGGATAGACCAAATTAAAGAGATTACAGGGCAAACCTTGCAGACAAATTTAAGAGTAGCGGAGGACCGACAGCAGTGGAGACAATCGACCCATCAATGCTCATAGACATGATGTCACAACTCTTTAGCAATGAAGATATGACTAAGAAGAAGAAGAATTTTTAGGAAGTTTGCGTCGGAACTTGTGCGGTTCAAACCCAGTTCCGCCGCGCGACATATTTACTAATATTTAATTTTTAGGAAGTTTGCGTTGGAACTTGTGCAATTTAAACCCAGTTCCACAGCGCAACATATTTAATATTTTTAGAGTATTGGCAGGGAAACCCGTCCGGTCTTTTCAACACGGCCTCCGACACTTGTGCGATCCAAACTCAGTGTTTGAGGAAGTCGTTGACGGCATGCTGGCGGGATATACCAACTGTTACCATTTAGCTAGCATGTACGCATAAAGCTTTTGCGACGAGTTTGATAGGTGACATTGTTTTATGAACGAGCTTTCGGCGTAGTTAGTTGCTCTTGCTTTTGCGTAGCTTAGTTTAACCGTTGTTTATAATAACCGTCCCACAACCGTATGTCTCAGAGGGGGTAAACCAATCGTAGCGACTCGGATACTCTTAAAGTAAATAGTGTGTTCTAGATAAAGTAGATTATTGTATGTATTGTTTTATTTCTAAGTAGAATCTAAGTCAAGACACGTGAGCAACGAAATCACCAGGGTAGTCGCAACAATCATACTCCTGTCACTTTGACAGCTTACTTTATAGACTTCTGGAATTAACATTCTCCACTGATAGTTGCCCGGTGCAAGTGGACCTACCACTATAATATAAGTGGCGCCCGAGATTGTAAATAAAATACCTGAGCTAGAGCGCAACTTTACACAGTTGTGAGCAAATAGTCTTGCATTACGTCTGTCTTATCAGGAAAAAGATTAATGGATATCATTTATTACAAATATTTACTACAATTAAACGTCCGATTAAATGTGTCTTATCGATCAACGAAAAAATAATTGTTATCAACGTATTTAAAGCCCTTAAACACCAAACACCAAAAAAGTGTCGATTATACGGTTGAAGCATGTTCAAAGATGACCGGAATTGGAAAGTCTACCATCAACAGGCTTATACGTGAGCCAAAGTGCAGAACCGTGAAGCAACTAGAACCATCCCCAAGAAGACCTATGAAATTTATAGATTATTTTGTCGTGACGACCAACTGGTTTAACAGTTTCTTCATTTCCTTATCGTTATTTTCTCTGTTTAATTCTTCTAATTTTGTTTGCCTATTTTTCTGCTCAGCTTTCTTTTACTTTTATTAAAGTATTGAATCTTCTCGAATATTTTTCCCTCTTGAGTGCGTTTTTGTTTTTCCTTCCAAAGTTTTTTAAAAGAGCATTTGACTTTGATTATTTTTTTTATATTCCTACGATTTCCTAGTTTAGTTTTGTAACATTAATTACACAGCAAACCACATCCAAGATTTATAATTGCAATCATAGTTATTAATAAATTAAAAAAAAAACTGTTGAGTGATTTTCGTCCTTGATTTTAAACATTGTATCTTTAATAAATTTGGTAACTGACCTTGACTTGCCGTGTCGATTAAATCATGCAAGAAATGCGGTTTATTTATACTGTTGCCACATTGTAAAAAAAATAATTTAAATATTTTCCATTAGTAGATAATCTGAAACGATGAAGTGTTTCAGCATTCTGAAATTGTGTGTAACAACACACCTACGTATACATTAAATAAATATTATTTAAAAAAATACATAACGTTTGTGTTTCTAAAATTAACCTATTAACCCTTACAATAGGAAAGCTTAAATCAACCACCGAATGGTACTACTGATTGACATAGCTGTTACGCTTTAAGTAGTACACACGCTCTACCCGCACAACTTAAAAGTTGAAGAATGCTTATTGTACAATACGATATTTTTTATAATGTTATGTATAACTAATTTGACCTACTTGCCTCAAATCACACAGATAGTTGAGTCCGAATTTATTTATTCCGGGACAGCGCGTACGCAGTCACGACTAACAATTTTTTTTTATTTACCAGTGAAAATCTTTTATAGGCACCCTTTGCTGTCAACGGTTCTAAAAAAAACTGAATGTTCACGCCACTCTCTTTATTTTTACAAATAATAGGCGCGACGCTCATTTTTTTAATTTTAGTACATATTACATTAACTTTCTATCCTGTCCTTATTATTTTGATGATGATACCAGTTTTATTATACATTCTGCATCCCGAGATGTGACTGCTGCAATTTTTTTACTTAAAAAAATTGATTTATTAAATTCTAATTACATTTATGTAATTATAGTGGTATATTTCGATTTAATGGCAACACTCTATATACACTATGTTATGCAGATGATCAGGTGGCATTGGCACAGGACTACGATGACCTGGAATAATTAATAGAAGAATAACAAAAATGGGGTCTGGAAGTCAACATAGGAAAGACAAAAAAAATGTGCATAGGAGAAAATGACCAAAACATAGTGCTGGAAGATGGAAGAGAAATTGAATGTTGCTCAGAATATAAGTACCTAGGCCTAAAGATAACTAAGGACGGAACACTGGACGAAGCCATAAAAAAACGAAATATGCAGGACAGACAAGCAATCTCTATGCTTAATGGTATTCTTTGGAACCAGCGCATCTTAAAAGAAAACAAAAAAAGGATCTATAATTCCATCGTCAAAAGCGTAGTAACATATGGTAGTGAAGTATAGCAGCTCAAAGAGAAAACAGAAAAGATACTTACAGTTACAGTGATGGATTTTCGAAAAAGGTCAGCTGGAAGATCGAGACTGGAGAAGGTAAAAAATGAAAGAATTAGACAAATAATGAATGTAAAACACACCTTAGTAGATGATAAAAGAACAAAACAGCTAATTTGGTATGGCCACGTACAACGCATGACCGAGGAAAGATTACCAAAACAGATTCTAGAATGGTCACCACGGAGAAGAAGAAAAAGAGGAAGACCCAGAAAAAGCTGGAGAGAAGGCATCAATAAAGAAATGGAAAGGAGAGAGCTAACAGATAATATGTGTGGTGACAGAGATCTGTGGCGGTTAGATATATATATATTATTCATCGGTTTACAGCGTTCTCCTTCGCTTTCCGACATCTAACCATATATATATATATATATATATATATATATATATATATATATATATATATATATATATATATATATATATATATATATATATATATATATATATATATATATCGATTTAAAAAATTTTGGTTATCAATTTAACATGGAACGTTTTTCGAGTAATTAAAGTGTAAATTTTAATAAATAGCTCAAAATTGTACATAATAATTAAAACATTTTTTTTTTTGCATTTTCTAAAAAAATTTACCATGGTAATGTATTTTTTTACACCATCAGAAAGTAGAGATTTCAACGAACAAAAAGCCTACCGACTTTTTTAAAAAGCAGATATTTTGACGGGAGAATTTTCGATTGAAAATTAGGGTGCTTTTTCGATATTAAGTCAAAATAAGGTGAAAAAATAAATATTTTAAATTAAAAAAATAACGGTGTGTTTGGGACATAAATCGGCAAGTTTTCACTAAATTTCGTGAAAAAAATATTTTTTTGTAAAAGATTAAAATAAAAACCAAAAACTTGGTTATTTGAATTTTTCACATAAATTTTGAGGTTATGTGAAAAAGTGTAAATACAAAAGTTGTAGATCTTTTTATTACCTACATCTTTGCAACTTGACTTTTTAACATAGGACTTGTAGTTTTGCTGGAAATCGAGATAAATCGTTTGTTGCCATTAAAAACTCACCCCCTTCCACTTACCGACCTCAGATCCACCGATAATTATTTTTCCTTTCATTTATGTTATATTTTCTTCCTTTACCAATGGGTTTCATCCTACTATTATTTTTTTTGTTTAAAAAATTATCGACCCTGGTCTAGTATGATTAGCGGCTATACCATTCCACTGAATATAAGAACTTACACTTCTGCTGGTGGGAGCTTCTCAAATATTGCTAGAGCCACCTATCAATAACATTAGCAAATTTAAACGATTGTATAACGCTGGTAATAAACGAGAAAATCAAGTCGACTTGACAATTGTCTGATGTCTTATTTTCTCATTCGATCAGTCACGATGTGTTGAAGACGGACCGCTTTGTTATTTTTAATTCCAAATATTTAGCTTAACAAAAATGTTGAATGTTGAGATAGAGAATGTTTATGAATTACTTTCAATTTTAAATCTATTTTTCTTCCAAAAATACATCTTTCATTATTATTGGTTACGTAAAGAATTTAGAAGTATTGAAATGAATGCGCTAATAAACATAAATAACATAAAAGATAAATAATGTGCACTCAAATAATCTGCTGAAAGACGAACGCTTCCATTGTGTTTATCCTTGTTTAAATAAAAACATTAGATGTATTCATTATCAAAAATTTTGTGTAGAAATTAATTACTACTGACGAAGTGAAATTGATTGTCTACAATACACTACGTTTAAACAAAAAAATACGCGCCAATATTCTTAGTGGGAATATGTATTAAACATTTTAATGAAATTATTGTAGAGGAGGGGTAACATATATACAATGGTGCCCAAAAATATGAGACTGAGTGGCTGTAAGAGAAATTAAAGTAGATGAAGAAGAGGAGCAGGGCCGGTGTGTTATTTTTACAGTAAATACAGAATACTCTAACGAAAACTCTGTTAGGCTGTATGGTTTAATTTTATTTTGTAGTCACAGAGATCAATAATAAAAATTGTAATAAAAAAAATAAATATGAAAAAAAAATCCATGCCTTTTTGGTTCAATTTACAAAAAAATCAAAAGAAGTTTTACAGAGCAGTTCAATCAATATTAAACATGGTCCTTCGAGCCGGATACCTATTAAAGAGTTTAGCACAGGCAAGAAATTCAGAGGCGTACCAAATTCAACAGGTGACGTCGAATCTAATCCATTTCAATATCTGAAGATTCTTCCAGTAATACGAGATCAATAATAACAATTGTAATAAAAAAATAAACACGACAAGAAAATCCATACCTTTTTGATTTACAAAAAAATCAAAATGAGGTTTTACAGTCCACTTCAATAAATATTAAACAAACTCAGAGGAAGAATTATCGGATGATGAATTTTTCCATGAGATAGACATACTGTCCGATAATAACAAAAGTACAATCGACCTCTTTTAATTCAGCAAACATCTAGTACGCTTTCCCCACATATTTTGCTGATAGTTTGTGAATTTTCTGTCCTATGATGATGACGTGTATTATACCCAAAATTAGTTTGTAACCTGTTCATTTGAAGTGCTATGTGATTTTTGTATAATTCTATGGTTTAGTTTTGTTTATTTTAATAAACAATAATTATTTTGGATTTTTTGGGTGGTGGTTTCTAAATTGGGAATACAATAAATGTAATTTGGAAAATCATTTAATCCTTAAATCATCAGAACAGCTATAGATGCCATCAAAGAAAGATTTAGCCAAACTAACGCTTGGCACGAAGAATGGACCACAAAGCAGAACAATCAAACCCCATGCATTACCCAACAGCCTCCAGGCTATGACTTGCCACGTAAAACATGGGCAACCTTAAACCGAATAAGGACCCAGCATGGTAGTTGTGCCTACTCCCTGCATAAATGGGGCAAGACAGCGACAGCTCCAAACATCTAGAACTTTCCAACTGGATTGTTCAAATGTAAATATGTGAACCATTCAAACAGTCACTGATTGTTCTTGACATAGAATCACTAATGAATTATGAAGAACAGATCCTCATATTTAAACTAAGTAGGTAGGTATCATGCGAGTGGGGCGTAGTAAGGCCGACCCCTCCACTGCGACCCTTGATGGGTCTATTTTGGTTTTAAACTTAATAAATAAAATTAGTTTTTTTTAAATAAACTGATGCAGGAAATTTTTAAATAAATTTAAAAATAAAAGAAAACTCACCTCGGCTCCCGATTTCTTGGTATGCTGGTTCAAAGCTGTTATCCAAACACCCAACAATTCGTTGACGATGACAAAATCGTTGTACAACCACTGCAAAACATCATTGACCCACAAAACACACACATTATCAGGTCCGGTACACTGGGGGGCTGGTATGAACCTAGGTTTACGACTTTCAGGTGCTGGGCTCTGTCTCGTCAACCTCTTCCTCACTGGAGGCGTCGGAGGAACGTATCCCCCGCCGCTTTTAGTAGAAAGCGGCGCCGATACTTTTTTCACCCCCTTGGCGTCGGCACCATCGAGGTTATCGGTAGTTTTGGCGGGTGTGTCTACTAATTTCGCCTTGGCTTCGGATTGGGCCTTGTTTCTGCTTTGGAATTTTTCGTAGAGAAGTTTACCCAGCCAAAGGACGAATAGAGCGGCCAAAATCCAGCCAAAAACGAACATCGCTAATGTATCCATAGTCGTATCTCCTGTACCGTCGAACGTGCAAATTAAATCTTCAACCACTTCCGCTAGATCCATCTCAAGGCGGCCATATTTCTTTTCACTGTCTGTTAGTGTCCCGACTTTAGTTCACGCCATACGGTTGTCGTTCCTGTAAAAAGTTTAAAGTTACTATCTGTTGAATTGCATTGGTGTAGTAACAAGGTGCTTATTTCGGAAAGTTTACTATAAATAAATTCTCCCAGATCTCCACATAATTATAAATATCTCTGCTCCAATTTGAGGCAGCGGCGGCGGAGGCGGTGGTAACAAATGGGTATTTTAAAATTATATTACAACCAAACTCCTATTGGAAAATTTTATAATCCTAAATTTTGTTTGCATTGTGAAGAAAAAGATAAACAGTCAATCGCGTTTTTATAAAAAGTGTTATACAGAAAATTATTTTGGTTTCTTTCGATCATTTGTATTTAATATACCTAAAAAATTTGGTAGTTTATTTTCACAAGACATTTGGAAATTTTTTAAATTTTTTTAGAATTTGGAGCTATTTCTACCTTAGGTGTATAAATAAAAATTCTAAAAACGGCAAAGAAAGCTTTTCTACAATAAAAAAAATAAAGTTTGTCAAGCGAAATATTGCAGAAATATAACAGCAATCACGATGTTTTTATAACCTACAAAAAGTCTATACATACAGAACTAATAATTCTAGTGGGAAAAGTTTACTAAACTCCATTGACATCACTCACAACAATTAAAAATTGTACTCCTAGATGGTATGAATTGATATTGATATCCATTATGTACTAACCAATTTTAACTTTATGGTGGTCTAACCATATTTAATTATTAAAAATTTAATATAAAAAGTATAATTTTAAGCAACCGTTAACCATACCTTTCCTTTTCATTCCCGTGACTCGCGTTATCCCACCACGCAACCGTCTCCGAAGTCCACTAAGAAGTATCACTTCAATAAGTTACATTGTACTATTCAGTAGATTGGCGACTTGTTTCCGGAATACTTATTGTTATTGTATTTTTATATTTTCGGGAATTTTATCTGTCATAGAGACAGTTTAAATTTTGTTCGCGAAAATATGCATACATTTTTGATGGGCGTCAAGCTAACATATCTTTCATTGAGGAAGTTTTTCGCGAGTAATCTGAGAAAAAGTATATAGGCAATTTTTCACGAATAAAATAAAATTTATTGTGCGTGTGTAGCAGGTATACGACGTGCATGCGCCTTTAGTCCATCCACTCGCTAGCTCTCTCTCTCTCTCTTTCTCTCTGTCATTCTATTCCTTCCTTTCTTTTTATTCCACCCCCCACAGTAGCGTTAAACGTTTAACCATTGGTTGATATATTACTGGGAACAATGTATTTAGTTTTCTTTCCCCTCGCATAAATTTTTGATGTCATATTGTGGCGCCATCGCAAATAATTCTACAGATTGTAAAATAACGTGCGGTATGCCTGTAAGTGGGAGCCTCCACCGAATGAAAAAGAACGAGAATCGAATTTTTATTTCTGTCCCTCTCTATTTATGCTTTTCACTTTTTTTATTGTGATTGAAGTGTGGATAATTCAACACTAGATAGTTGATTTCAAGAATAAAAAATTTTACGGGTTGCACTCTGGGAGTGCCGGCAGAAGTGAAAACTTAAGTATTAACGTTGTGCGCCCTGCACCGCCTAAACGAAACAGCCGGCGCAGGCATACATTTTCGCCGCGCCGTAGAAAGAGAGGGGGATACTCCCTCTCCTACGCCACGCCAGCTGTCTACTCTCCATCCGTCTTACGAATTTTCTATCAGGTCACGTGTCCTGACGCGAGTTTAACATTTTTATCCGTCTTACGAATTTTCGATCAGGCCACGTGTCCTGGCGCGAGTTTAACATTTTTAACCCATTACAAAAAAAGTTCACAGCGTGCCATAAGAAGTTATCACTTCAAAAAAAAACGTGTAATAATTATCACAGGGAAGCGTATGGTTCTGCTCGTGAAGACGAATGCGCATGCTCCAGTAGACAAAGACAGTATTGCCATAGTCATCGTCTCCCTCTTTCTATCAAGCGGACGTTCCCACTTGTACCCAGGTATATGGCATGCCCACTCTATCTGTATTATCTACATGAAAATAATATATTTTTTGTTTGATTCGTAGTTTGGGGTGTCAGGCTGTAGTCCAGTAAAGAGTAGATTTAAATTACTTTAAAAGCAAGTCTGCTGCATTTTTGAATGTAAGTTCATTTTGACAAACATTTTTAGTATTCATAGTTAAAAAATGTTGAATTCTATTCAGGGGGTAGAATTTTTTTTTTTATTTTAGAAGGAAAACATTTTTTTTTAAAATATTGATTGATTGAAATATTGAATTTATAAAAATAAATAAAAAAAAAGTGTACCTTCAAAATTATTTGTTACACTTTGTAGATGCGATTAAAAAAAAGGTTAAAAAATTTATATAAATTTTCTAATATTTTATGCGGCTGAGCTGTAAATTAAAATGGTTTATTGCAAAATATTTCGGTTTCTATTGCAAATATGCCAAAAGTGATTCAAGCCAATTTTATAGGCAATTTTAATGTCTACATTTTTTGTTTAAGATTTTTTTACGAATCTTTTTACATTTTGTAGTTATTTTCAAAAAAGTGACTTTGGGGACTTTTTAATTTTTTTCTACCCCCTCAATAGAATTCAACATTTTTTAACTATAAATACTAAAAATGTATGTCAAAATGAACTTACATTTACATTTTGAATGGTAATTTAAATCTATTCTTTACTGGACTATAAGTACTTTTATGGTACCAAAATAAAATCATTGATTGATAATGTTGCACTAGTATAATATGTATATTAATCAATGGTTAAACAATAGAGCATTGCACATATATTTGCTCCAGAGTAAATTACTATAATAAATCTTTGATAGATGAACTGGTGAACTAATGCATCAATCAATGATATAATTATTAACACATGGAATAATGTTAATACTTAAATTAAAATAAAAGCTTTTATGAATGACATTTGTGCGGTTAAATATGTGCAAACGTTTCTAGGGGGTGATTCCTTATCCAAAATTAAAGGGGGTCTTCCATGTAAAAGAAAGCTATTAGGTATTTCCTTGAAGTTTTTTTTCTTGAAATTTCTGGTGATTCAAAGAAATTTCATTTTATGGGCATTTACCAATAAAAAGGTAACCTATGAATATATTTTTAATTTTGTTGTGATCTATTGAAGGGTCGACACATGCGATCCATATTTTATTTTTTACCATAACTTTTTAACGAAACTAAATTTCTTAATTTAAAAATATTTGTTAAAAAAAGTTAAAAAAACTTCGTATGGTATAAGAGGGTATTATTTGATTTAAGAAGGACTACAGAAAGAATTTGTGCCCTGCTAAGATGAAATAATAAAGCATTGCCATTATTTTGATATTGGAATGCATCTTTTATAATGATTGATAAACATAAAAATGAAGGTTTTTCACACAGTGAATTAATTACCTACTATAATTATTCTGATATACAAGGTGGTCCTTAAGTAATTGTACATAGAAGTATGGTAGATTCCTCACTTAAAAATATTATGATTTGAACCAAGTTGTTTTGATAAAATGTTGCTAATAAGAAAGATTCTGGGTGATGAAGGTTAAATTTTAAGATGTCTTTTTTGCAATAATTTTAACGTTTCTGGATATTTACACATTTAAATTTTGGAACTGGGGGTTTTTGGGCACAAGAAATCATATTTTGATACCTATACTTTGGTATTTTATTAAATAAAATACAGTATGAATTGCACTTAACCGACTATAGCATACAAAAGTTTCAGAACTAGTTACTGTAGTAGTAATTGTTGATTTCGATAGGTACCTGCACAGAATATGTAAAATCAAGAATCAATTTTTTTTCATTTTTTTTTTAAATTAAAATTTGAATGCAGAAGGAAGAGAATAATAAACAAACAAAATTTTAAAAATATTTAAAAGTAAATAAAACAAAACAAATTAAAAAAACATAAATATATTAAAAATATGTAATTTAAAATTGTAAAGGGATTTTTTTATATCAGAAAATGTATTGGGAATTAAAAGTAAACAAAAAAAATTATAAATGGATTCTTTTAAGATCATTAAGGGTTGCTCTTTTCACCAGCGACAAAATAAAAAAAATTATTGTTACCAAACATATTGTGTGAGTTGAGTAAAAATATATTCATTAGCTAAAATAATATGTACTTGTTAGTGCAATTGAACGATGAGTACAAACATTTATTGTCTCTCAACCCTTACTCTCTTGATTATTAACATTTAATATCTTCATTTGTTCTTGTTAAATATGAAATATTTGTTTTAGTGATGCCATAATTCTTGTAAAATGAATACAGTTCTTTAGCTTCTATAAAATCCTATTTATCTTTACACCTTTCACAAAAATTTTTTTTGAATTTAAAACACAGATATATTCTGCAACATACACATTAACACAGCCTTCTATAGTGATATTTAAAGGTGATTCTTCTACACATTTCGAACTGTTATTTTCCTTCTCACTATCAAATTCTTTGTCATCAAGTATACTTTGTCCTAAAGAAGCAAGTTGTTCTTCCTAATCAACATGTAGCTGATTCTCTTCAATAATAATCAGTTCCCCACCATCTTCTTCACAATTGGAGGACTCTACTGCTGACATCTAATGAGCACATTGTGTTATAATGCTATTCGGAATTATCTGGGGGTTAGTTGAGGATTGTAGCCACCTCTTTTTCTTAGAACAAAGAATAGATTTCACAGATTCTTATATTTCATAGATTTTAAATTCACCTTTCTTGGAGAATTAACAGATGTAATTGGGCTTGGCATATTCATAAGTGCAGTTATATTTCTAGGTCCAGATGAACTCCCACTTGTACTGATTTGATCCTCATAAAATTTTTTGATGTTCACAGATTTTTTATCTAGTGATATAAAAAAATCACTCAAATCAGAATTAGCATGGTCTTTTGAAGGTCCTGCACAAGTAGTGATAGTTTGTAGTGGTTCTAAAACTTTCATAGATTTGTCAGAACTACTTTAATATATTTCACTAATTTTCATATATTTTTGGAATATTTAAAGCTCTATTTCTACAAAACTTTTTAAAAAAACAGAGTTGGTCTGATATTCATCTCAATTGTTAATTTTAATCATCCAGATTAAAAGTTAATGAAAGCACTACCTACCTGCCAAAAAATCAGTATTTCCAATAACTTCAACTAGAGAGGAACCTTATATGAATGTAGGTTGCTAATTAACCTCTAATAGAGCTGAAACATTTTGAGGGATTGCTCTTGAAGATAAGCTCAATAATAATAGGTTCACGTGGTATTATCTTTCATTTTACATCCAAGAATTGCTGTGCCTTATAATTTTTAAACTCCCTATATTGCTGAATCATTTTATGAAGTTTGAATAGAATTTATCATTTTGACAACATTTATTCATCTAATACCACAGATTCACCCACCTAATACTATTTCAACAATCAACAATCAGCAGAACTTTGATACAATATACACAAGCAACTATTACTATATTGATAACCTAATGTATAAAATATACAAGGAAATGTATGGAATAAAAAACATTATTATTGCAACATACCTGATTGTTTTGGAAGCACTTGAACTTAACAGTCAACAACATTTTTATTTTTCTTGAATACAAGATGAACTCAGAGCGAAAATGTTTTTGGCATATTTTCGCAATTTATTCTTTAATGCAGCTGGTTCTAGGTCATAAAGGTAAATATTACCACAATTCATCACCCATTCTTTACAACGAGATGCATGTTTTCAGCTCCTCGTTAGCAATCCGATTGTTGTTACACATAACATAGACACAATCAAAACTATGTGTAAGTAAAGGCATATTTGATTAACAGCAATTCGCTCAACAGTCAACATCAACAAGCAGGAATAAGTAGCATAACCTCACTAAATTAAATACGAGATATGTTAACATAAAACGCAAACGAAACTGGAAGTATAATATTCCTATTATTTTGTGTTTCGAGTTTTTTTTTGACCTTAGAACACGACAAACATTCCCGCAAACGAAACTGGAAATATAATATTGCTATTATTTTGTGTTTCGAGTTTTTTTGACCTTAGAACACGACAAACATTCCCGATGATGCGACATCTATTTTTGGAGTTCAATTTAATGTTACACGACAACTGAATCTTACTAAAGGTACTATGACTCCGATCCCAGCGCCAACTATATCTCGCTAAAATTTTATACTCATTTTGTGCCGTTAGGTTGGGTATTTCCCCAGTAATATATCAATCAAAGGTTTAACGCAACCGTCTCCAATGTCGACTAAGAAGTTATATTTCGCGAAAAAGTAACATTTTTGAAGGACGTTGAGCTATGCTACGTAAGCCAGCTGGGCGGTACAATGATGTCACTGCCAATGACGAGAATCTTTCCTCGCCACAATAGCGTTAAACGTTAAATGTCTCCAAAGTCGACTAAGAAGTTTCACTTCAAAAAAATAAATTTCAAATCCGATTTAAAAATTACATTGTACATTTTCTAAACAAATTACCACGTTGAATATTTAATTGCAAATTTGTTTACTTCGGAAAATGACTTCCAAATTCCATTCCAATTCCAATTCCATTTGGTACATTTAATAGAAATTATAAAGTTTTTTATGGGAGGGCTTTGAAATTCTGATCCGCAACTTTTTTGTGTGACGGAAATTGGCGGGATATACGCTCTTCTCGCTTTCTTTCTATGTCGTTGTCTCGTTGTATTTGTATATTTTCGGGAATTTTATCTGTCAAAGAGACAGTGTAAATATTGTTCGCAAAAAAGTGTATACATTTTTGAAAGACGTCAAGCTAACCTATCTTTCATTGAAGAAGTTATTCGCGAGTAATCTGCGAAAAATTGTAAAATAAAATATTTTAACACACTGATAAATTTTTTTTTTATTTGATAATTTTATTTTTCAAGCAAATATGAATTCTAAACACAATCTTATGTTATGACTTCTATTTGTCATGTAATCATATGTTATATTTTGACAAATATATAAATGTTAAATTAAGTAATAAATTTTTACTGAATTTCAATTTAACGCAAATATCTGCTTTTTAAAATAATATCTTATTAAAAATATTATTAAATTTCTCACAACTTTTCATATAACAATTTCCGGGTATCGGAGAAGAGCGAGTCATACACTTTGCAGCGTGATGAATTTGTATACTTTCGGTAATTTTATCTGTCAAAGAGACAATGTCAATATTGTTCGCAAAAAAGTGCTTACATTTTTTAAGGACGTCAAGCTAACCTATTTTTCATTGAGGGAGTTTTTATTTACATGGAACAGATTAATAAATAAAACCCAACTATTTTCACAATAAATGTTGCTGTCTTTGTTCTGTTTTCTGAAGTTTCATTCCTAGTGCGTGTGGACTGCACACGCACATATTGAAAGGGCAGTTAATTAGGGTATTTGCAATTTTATATGAGCAATTTAAGTTTTATTACCGAATGAAAAAAAGTACTTTGACCGTTTTGACGAATTGTTGGAAATAATTATTGTCCTATCAATAACACTGATATACTTTCATCATACCGGGACAAGCCGATTTACTATCGTAACTGCGTACACGTTTATGGCTGTTCGTGTGATTCATTCGGTAGAGCGACAGAGGCGTCGTCGTAGTGAAAATAAGGTAGGTATGTTGCTTTTTAATCGTTGCGACTAGGTTTATTGGTTTGTATGGATGTATTTGAAACAGTAAGTCAAATTTTTGATGATATTTTATGTAACCAGTTTAGTCTTTTCTTTATTTATTTGTTTAGCTATTACATCCTCTGTTAAATTAAAAAAGTTTTAAAAAGATAGCAAATATTCTGTTGGTTTATGGTATCGCAGAATCAATGCACAAAATTCTTATCGGGATGATCTTTTAAAGGCCGTTGCTAGTCGTCCGTGAAACGGACGAAAAAAATTAATTATTCGTCCGATCATATTTTTTTTGCGACGTTGCCAAAGTACACGTATATCTTTCTTTAGCACTCAAGAAATGATGGATTCGACTGTTAATCGATGATAAACATAAAAAAATTAGCCTAACCTAACCTACGGCCTAACCTAACACCAACAGTACCTTTTTTAAACAATTGAAACATAAACTTTTGCACGCGCACTTGTTCTCTACTTACTTGCTCATTAACCTAAAAAACAGTCCTATGTAAATTTATAAAGTAATCTATAAGATATATATATATATATATATATATATATATATATATATATATATATATATATATATATATATATATATATATATATATATATATATATATATTTTTATTAACTGAGCCATACAAATGCTTTATCTAATATACCATTATTTCTAATTTGAATCGGCACTATCGCAATTTTAAATACGAGTTTGAGAGGCTGTCATTTGTCAGACAAGTTAATAGTTTATGTATCAATAATAATGATTAATTTCTTCCGAATTATTACTTATAAACTAACAAACAGTACCTTTTTCAATTAAAACATCTGTTTATTTGAGGCAGTAAAAGTAAAAAAAATGATACTAAACTAAATTGCGTGACCCGCGACGCGCATGCACGTTGCGTATGCTTTAATCGATGTTCACCGTTTCCTTAAGTTTAAGCGTTACTGTTTAGTCTGTTAAATTTGTTAACGATTAATGTAATTGAAATTTATAATCTGTGCCAGAACAAGCAGAAGTTATTAACACACTTGCAGAATTGGGGTCTGATATTTATTTTAGGTATAATTCTGGAATAAGACTGCCAAAGGAATTTTCATAAAACTTTCCCGGGTCATTAAGAGGTCTTTTTATAAAAATTTAGGACGCCTAGCTTCAGTCTTTAAAGGTTATTTAATCGTCCGGACGGTTAATTATTCTTTTTCGACCGACTATCGGACTATTTATCAGTTTTGCGGACGACTAGACACTTCCTCTTTTAAAATTATCTTCAGTTATCGTTTTAAGGTAGAAAATTGATGCATAGAAGAAAAAAGTTTAGCACAAAAGTTGTGTGGTTATTACTGAGTTTTGTTTTAAATACTATTAAAAGAACAGTAGCGTGCACAATTCATAGAATACAGTAGTTATTTCTGAAACTCTACTAATCAATGCTGGTATCCCACAGGGATCTGTCCTGGCACAAACCTTATTTCTATTTTCTTACTAGTTCTTACTTTACACTGACTGTAAATAGCTGTCTCTACAATTATTTTAAACGCCCAAACTGTGTTTGCCCCTCAGCAGTTAGTTTTTACACTATATAGGCCTATATAGATGGTGATGATACACCGGAAATAAAGATCAAACGTGGAGTAACGCAAGGTTGTATTTTATCGCCCTTGCTCTTTAATGTTTACTCTAAAAGAATATTTAGGAAAGCACTTACTGATATACAAGCCGGCATTATTATAAATGGCGAAATAATAAACAACCTTTCGCTACGCAGACGATACGGTACTGTTGGCCTCCAGCCAGGAAGATTTACACGGATACTGGATGCAGTCATCGAAAAATGCGCAATGGCTGGACTCAGATTAAATGCAAAAAAGACCAAAGTATTAGTAATTAGAAATCAACCTAATATCATAGCTAATATTACAGTTGGGAGTGAACTATTGAAGCAAGTTAACCAAATAAAATATCTAGGCAGCAGAGTAACTAAAAGCGCGGATAGTCAAACTGAAGTGAAATCAAGGATTGAGCAGGCTCGAGCAGCATTTAAAAACATGAGTAGGGTCTTGTGCTGTAGAGATCTAAAGTTAACTCTAAGAATCCGACTTCTCAGATGTTATGTCTTCTCCACCCTGCTGTACGGTATGGAAGCCTGGACTATAAACAAGTTACGAAGAAAGACGACTTGAAGCCTTTGAGATGTGGGCTTACAGAAAAATATTAAAAGTTTCATGGACGGAAAAAGTATCCAACGTCTGAATAAATCTACCGAAATTCTTACCACCATCAAAAGAAGGAAACTGCAATATTTCGGGCATGTTATGAGAGGCGAAAAATAAGGATAGCCTTGATGGTGACCAACGTTTTAGAAGGACATGGTACTTAAGAAGAAGAAGTGCGTTTGCCATGCTCACGCTGCTCAAAACTTATTTGAACAGTATTCGACTGTTCGTTTGTAGTAAGCAATTCATCAGAGACCGTTCGTATGACAGGAGCAAGTTGCTATATACCAGATCAAGCAGGATTTTTTTGCTCCACCAATTTAGGTAGAGCAGAAAAATCATATCAGTTTGATCTAGCAGAATTTCAAAAATCGGACATTAAAAATGAATAGACAATTTAGTATAATTAATGGTGAAGTGACTGATGCAAATTCTGAGTTGAAAAATTATTAATTTAACGAAATGAAAATTTGGTGGGAAATTTGGTTGTTTTTGGTTGGGATCAAATATCAAATTGTTTTGGTGTGGGGGTTTTGTGTTTCTTTGAATTTAGCTGTTGGTAAATGCTCTTCGTGGATATGTATCACGAAAATCATAAAATCATATCAATCTGCACATTTATGTAAATTATTGAGCAGCGTGAGCATGACAAACGAACAGGCCTTATGTTTGGCGGTCATAATCATCCTCATAAAGTTCCGAAGAATTTCCGGAGTAATTCGACGACACTCGTCAACGATTCTTTGACGCAAATCTTCCAACGACGCTGGTTGTGTTTTATAGATTTTACTTTTGTCCCAAAAAAAGAAATCGAGAGGCGATAAATCTGGCGATCGTGGAGGCCGTTCAATGCTGCCTCTTCTCCCAATCCAATGCCGTGGAAAACGTTGGTCTAAATACTGACGGAGGAGCATCGTTCTGTTAAAAATAAAAATGATCTTCGTCATACTGTGGATTATTTTCAAAAATATATCAGTCAAGGCAGGGTCAATAGCGTCTTCCAGTAATTGCAAATACACTTCGTCAGTCAAATTGCCTGGTAAAAAAAAGGACCCACCAGTCGGTCACCGCAAATGCCAGCCCATACATCATATAGTTTTACATTTAAAATCTAATTTCTCAATATATAATGAACGGAATTTTAAAATTTAAAGACTGTTGTATAGAGAATTGTAAGAGCATGTATGAGCATTTTTTCAAAATGTTGACGAGGTTCCTGCAAATGGCTCCGTTTCGTTTTTGGATGGCTACCCTATATATAGCTATTAATACATATATTTAAAAAATCACTTAAAAGCCTGAATAATCTTTGCTTTCCATGTCTTTTTTTATGCAAATTCTATTAATTATAATATCTGATACACCTGTATCTTCCGATACTTTCCGATACTAATAATAGATGTCTAAAAGTCATTTTTGTTCCATTGTGGACCTGCTAGCTTCGTATAAACCTAGCAGAGTCACACCTTGAAAAATATTTTTTTTTTAATTTGATATAGGTCATAATTTGTTACTATTTTATTAATAATTTATTACCATATCCCCATCGATTCCGTTATTTCGATCTTAACTTAGCAGAACCAAAACACCAAGAATCCTTGCATCGAAATTTTATTTGGTCCATGAATTAAAATTCATTTATTACTAATTTATTACCACACTGGCAAATTTATTACCCTTCATTAAAAAGAAAAATCCAACGGCTCTGCTGGTTTTATATAAACCTAGCAGAGTCGTTGTTGATGTGTAACATCTTTGCTATCGCTTTCTCACAATTTGTGAGAGTGATTTCGTGAAATGGGACGGAAGCGTGTAACAGTCAAGCGCGCGCTATTCAGATTCAGTCACTGTCGCTTTCTTGCAATTTGTGGGAGTGATTTCGTAAAATCGGAAAAAAGTGTGTAACAGTGTAAAAGTGTAACAGTCGCGGAAGCGCGCGCTATTCAGATTCAGTCACTCTCACTTTCTTGCAATTTGTGAGAGTGATTTCGTGAAATGTGTAACAGTCACGGAAGCAACGCGCTAATTGATTTGACGAATGTCAAGACCTAAGGTGATGAGGGGCAATACACCGAAACCGGTTCATAGGTGGTCACTTCGAATGGATAAATTCAATAATTTTTTCTTTTACTTAACAAGCATCTGCGTATCACCCGAAATGGATTATGCACGATTATCTATCAGATATAATTCAATGTTCGTCGTTAGGCACGTAGCCAGGAAAGTAGTTGTTTTCTGATATATAATCGACCCACATGTGCCTATAGTATAGGTAACATGCGGCGAAACTTTACCCCACGGAAAATTTTACGGTGCACTAGTGTCATCAGCTGCCTACCTGCATGTCAAAATAAAATAATAGCTTATTGACATTTCTTTAGAAATCGCAAATTTTTTCTTTATTTTCTTGGCAACGGGGTAAATAACGCTTGTTTTTTGACAATTTTTTGATATTTTTAGTGATAATATCTTAACAATTTGTGATTTTCAGGTAGATATAATAAAAAATATCGTCGCATACTGTATCTAAATATAATACACATTTTTACAACGTCATTTGTTAAAATTAAAATTATATATTTATAAACTATGAAAAAAAGGCACGTCTTGCTGTGCATAGAGGTGTGTTGGTTCCTACACTTATGTATGATAGTGAATGATAGGTTTGGCAGAAGCATGAAAATAGGATTATTGCTGCGGAGATAAGTAGTCTGAGAAGTATAGCCGGAGTGACTCGGTTGGATAAAGTAAAGAATAGTGAGATAAGAGAACGCTGTGGTGTAAAAGAAAATGTGGGTACAAAGATAGACTAAGGAATACTTAGATTGTTTGGACACGTATCGAACCGTAACGTCCATAAATGCTTTTTCGGTACTTGTCGCGCGCGCACGGAAAAAGCCTATTTTCTCGACTCTTAATGAAATATACTATTCCTCCCTGGGAAGGAAAAATATGAGTTTCCTCCCTGATGTAAGGGAGGAAAGTGTGTACTTTCTATAGGGGTAGGAGAAAAACGTTTTTTTGTTCGGGTCTAACAATATTAACATTAAAATTAATGTTTGGAATTAGAGCATCCGATTCCTGCACAGCATTATAAACGATATTAATATTTGTTAGATAACATATTTTATCATGTAATAACGGATCAAATAAATTTAAACGACTCAATTTTCAATAGTAATGAATGTGCCATGTTTTTAGTTTTAGAGTCTCCAGTATTATCGCCGCCCCCTTGACTTGCCACCCATGTGCCCCACACCCCTAGCACCCGCGGGTTGTGGCCGCCCTGGCAGTTGCACAAACGGCATCAAACTTCGCATTGCACCATTATACTGCAAGCTTATTTAATAAGTGACATACAGGGTGTTTCTAAATTCATATGAAAAAATTATAGAGATTGTTTATTTATCATAGGAGGAGTTGCAGGCGATGGTTAATTTTATGCATGATGCCTTAAATATCAAAGGAATGAAAGTAAATATAGGTAAGACGAATGTATTGGTTTTTGAAATAGAAGAAAGCATGACAAACTGTGAGGTGCTGATTAAAGGAGAAAGAGTGGAACAAGTAAATGATTTTGTATACTTGGGTTCAAAGTTTACAAGAGACGGAAAGTATGACTGTGATATTGAGCGAAGGGTGTTGGCAGGGAAACAAATGAATAGTGCGTTGCATAACTTTATGAACAGCTAGAACGTGTCAAAAAAGGCACGACTGGCTGTGCTTAGAGGAGTGCTGGTCCCTACACTTATTATGTATGGTAGTGAATGTTGCGTTTGGCAGAAGAAGCAGGAAAATAAGTCTGTAGTCTGAGCAGTATAGCTGAAGTGACTCTGATGGATAAAGAGAGGAAAAGTGTGATAATGGAACACTGTGGTGTAAAAGATAGTAACAAAGATAAATAAAGGAATGCTTAGATGGTTCGGACACGTAAAGAGAATGGATGAAAGAAGATTAACGAAACAGATTTATAAGGCGAGTATGAATAGGCAATTCGGTAGAGGTCGACCTAGGTGAACGTATCTTGACCAGATCGAAATTGTTTTAGAGAAAGGCCAAGTCAAGAGCACCAGCAACCAACGAGCATGTATAAAAGCGCTAATAAAAGCAGAAGAAGCGAAAAATGTGTGTAAGCACCGTAGCAATTGGTCTCTGCCTACCGCTACTGAAAAAAGGCGTAACTATGTTGTATGTATGTATGTATGTATCGTTACATATAAAAGGAGAATTTTTTAAATTTTCTCAACCCAGTCCTTTATGGATTTCAAAAAAAATTCCGTGTTGCAATGAAAAGTAATATCCAATCACTTACTATTTCTAATGTTAATAACATCGTTGACAAATAACCATAAAAAACAAGTGAACAATGTAATCGATATAGTATATTACATTACAAGAGCGGAAAGTGTCATTTTTCACACGAGTGGATGAAAATGGAAGCACGAGGCGTAAGCAGAGTGCGACATTCACACTGGTGTGAAAAATCACTTCTGCACGAGTAATGTACACTATTTTTCTTACGACCACGCAATAATTTTACCAAATAATGTATAATCAACATTTGAGAAATAAGTACACAAAATTTTACAATTAAAGACAACAACAAAGCAGTGCGCAGCTTAGAGTAGTGTGACCACAATATATTTGGTCTTACTTTGTTGCAACAAGGACATTTTTTGAAAATGAATATTTAATTTATTTTCCTTTTCTCCAATTGAGAAATTCTTTAAATGCACGTTCGTATCTGGCTCTTGATTTTGTTGGTAGCATTTTTAGGGAGGATATTTTTGCTAACTTGATGATTTCTTGTGGAGTACAATCATTACCACTTTCATTGTCAGTATCCATGATTTTGTTGTGCATAGTTTCAGTTACGTAGGTATATAAACTGACCTCACATAATGCACCTAATATTCACTTAACTTTTGACGTTTCACACAAATTGTTTAAAGCCTGCTTTTTATAAAAAATAAATACCTAGCAAGATGATTAATAAAAGAAATATACATTTTGAAAATTTCTTGCTACCTAGATCATTCAGAACGTTTTAAAATGGATATTTGTTTAAATCAAACTACATGAAAAAATATATTTTCAAGTCTTCATAAATGTACAATTAAATGTAGAAGTTGGTAGGGCGTCGGGCTTCTGCCATAGAGTACGCGGGTTTGATCCTCGACCCCCAATTTTTTTTATTATTAATTAAAAAATTCCATTGTTCAAAGAAATTTCTTCAAATTTAGATATTACATAGGTACATTTAAATAGAAATTATATATTTGACAGTTTGACAGCGGTGTGATAATATTGTGCTTTCCTTCCCACTGCTCACACAGACTCTAACCATTATACGTTGATTTCATGAAACCTTTAAGCTTATACTATGAGGATAAAATAAGTAAGTGACTCAGGTCGCATCCAACCTTACTTAAATGCTGTAACCTGCAATTATGAGAACATCTATTTAAGGCTTTAAAATATTTGGTATAACGACAGGACAGTAGTTTGTTCTTGTCTCCACGATCCAGGTTGGATATTACCGGTTTCTGCAGGAGAATTAAAAGAATCTGGTGGGCTATGCAGAGATGCTGCACATGTTAATGTTACTCAATCGCTTCAATCAGGCATTACAAACACTAAATACAGTGGAATTATCGCAATACAAATACCATCACCACCATCATTGGTAGTAAAAAATACAATATTATCTGAAGACCATGCTGATCGGAAAATTAACGATAACACTACATGTTTCTTCTTCTTGTTGTGTTTGTGGTGGTTTGTATCCCGGGGACAAACAACCCACCTATAATGTATTGAAACCTTAAATTATACCCACTACTGAAAAATAAAATGTCTTATTTATTCTCAATTCATGAGTTTTTTTGGGACTACACAAATCTATTGAGTTTTATAGTCAGAAGCCACTACCTAATGAATTCACAATGATAATTATTAAATAAAATAAGCAAAACTAAACCATGTAATTAAACACAAATCAAAAAACACTTCAAATTATAAAATTATGAACCAATTTTGACTATAATCTCGTTACCGTTACAAGATAACAGACCGTTTTGTAAAGCGTCTGACAATCGACTGCTAAAAAATCCACAAACTGTTACCAAAGTATCAGCAAAATGTGTGAAAACAGCTTACTACATGTTTACAAACAGTCATTAACTCTTGTTGTAACTCTGAATATAATGCGCACAATCCAGATTACATATCTCGTACCTGACTGCTGTAAATACAAACCTTATTCTTTGGAAGTTTATTTAGTAGTGCAGAATCCTTAACCTTGTCAAATGCTTTCGAAATATTCAAATCTATCTGAGATACATCACCATTTGCTTTGTATTGTCTCATAGATATATGATACACGTAAACTTACTCTTTGAGTGTACAGTATGTCCCATTAATAGTAAGACATACAGACACGACGTTTTATAAAAATATAGAACAAAAATTGTTTATTGACAATAATAAAAGTCTACTAGTAAAAATATTTAGTTTAGTTTATGCTACAAACCTTTTAATATTAGCGCAATACATTTACAAACCACACTTCGAAAATTGCTACATAATAATTTTTTCGTTTTTTTTTTACATTTCAAAACAATTCAGCTTAAAATAGAGGTTCTTTTGAACGATTTTTATCAGTTTAAAATATTCTTTAAACATCTCTATACGAATTAAAATACTTCATCGGTACCTCATCGATATAAAATTAAGCTGTTTTACTACTTGTTGCCAAAGAACTCTGATCTTTATCGAAATATAATCTCGTCACTTTCGGTTGGAAGTCAGTCTCAATGAAGTTAAACGCGTGGGAAGGTACATTTGTACTAAATGAAGTTGGTTTTCTGACCAATTTAAGTGGTTTGATGTAAGTCTCCTTATGTTTTTTCTTCCTTAGGCATTCCGCGCCAACTGTTCCATCGTCGGGACATTTTTTGGCGTTTAACACTTCCATTTCCAATTTTTTTCGCAAGCTTTTTATCTACAAACAAAAATTTCGTCTTCAATACGTTGGTACAGATGTTACTTAAAGCAGACAGATCAGAAGAAAGGTTTCCATAAGCATGAAACAAATGATTTCGGCTGTATCACATCTAGAGCATCACACAACGTGTCGAAAAATATCGTTACCGATAATTAATGTTGTAAAAATAAAGGCGCCAGGGCAGCACTTGCCCGTTTTGTCAACATGCTTCGCGTTCATTTATTCTTACAATATGAAGTGGCACGAACATCTATCGTGCCGGGTGAATAACCCTTGAGTAATGACCGCAGCACCAGTTTTTTTTTTAAACACCCCCTCTTTTCCAATTTGCGGAATTTTCTTGCTGAGCTGATTCCAAAAGTAAATTACAAGTTAATTCAAATTGGTACAGGGTGAACAAAAGTTGTTTGTTATTTTAACATTGTATCTATCCACTTTTATAAGTAATCCCAGCCGCCCGACTAAACAGAGAAAGTTTAAAAGTATTTCTTGCTATTTGTTTTTTTAATTTGACGTTAAAATCTGTCATAAATATTCAAGTACCGTTCCGTAATGTTAATCTAATTTATCATATCGTATTTAACAAACTTTAACAAACTAACCTAACCTAACTGAAAGCGAGAGAATTGAAATTTTTCGTGAGCATATCTCTCAATCCGCGGTAAGCAGAACAGAAATAAAATACAGAGAATTAGGATACTTTACGGATGTACCAAAGCAAGGTAGACCTACACTTAATGCAAATATTCAACAAGATGTAACAAAATGTAAGATGTTATATATATATATATATATCCCCAGATGGAGTTGGGTCCGGTGTTTTCAGCAGGAAACCAAAGACTGAAATATCTACCAGTCTTGGCAGGTATGCAACAATCTTTCAGGCTGAAGTATTCGCTATCGAATTGTGTGTAAGAGAGTTGGTCAACAGACCTCTAGCAAACAAAAACATAAGTATAATATCAGACAGCCAGGCTGCTTTAAAAGCACTGAGCTCCATCCAACAAGATAAATTCTAAACTTGTATGGAATTGCATCGAATCCTTAGAGTACCTTGGTGCGAAAAACAGGGTGACCCTACTGTGGGTACCTGGGCACCAGGGGGTGGAAGGAAACGAAAAAACCGACACCCTTGCAAAACAGGGGGCCGAATCTGCCTTCACTGGACCAGAACCGGTTTTTGGAGTCACCACAAGTGCCGCCAAAACAATTATTTCGGACTGGGCAGAGAGGAAAATACTCACGTGCTGGTCCGACATACCAGGGTTAACCCACTCGAAGGCGTTTCTACCTAAACCCTCGAGAAACACAACTAAGCAGAATCTAGAATGGAGCAGAAATGACCTGCGTATTCTAACAGGACTGCTTACAGGACACTGTCGTCTAAGATACCACCTCAGAAAGATAGGTCTGAACCAACAAACGGACTGTCGGTTCTGCTGCGTGGAAGACTAAACTGCTGAACCCGGCCTGGGAAGAATAAGATTCAACATATTTGGATACACCAACCTAGAACCTACCGATTTTAAAAAAATCTCACGCTATACAATCATGAACTTCGTGAGAAGGGCTGGATTGTGCGGTGAACTGTGACCTCTAGGGGTGAGCCACAATAGACCTACTAAGGGTCGCGGTGGAGGGGCAACCACGCCCCACTCACATGATACCTAACCTAATGCAAATATTTAACAAGATGTAATTTTGTCGGCAGTAGACGATCCAAAATATACAGTGCGGAAATTATCTAGAGATTTGGATATTGAAAAGTCTTCAGTATCAAAAATTCTTAAAAAGGCAAAATACCATCCTTATAATCAGGCAGGAAATGCAGAAAGTAATACCCGCTATGCTACAAAATGTTAAAGACGAATTTGTTATCAGGCCATTGTTTAGTGGTCAATGGAAAACAATTTGAACATTTACTGTTAATTTTCCTTGGTTTGTATTTGCTAGTGAACGTTTAGTATTCATCAATTAATTCTGAAATAATAAATTGTCTTAAACAACTTTTGCATTTATGTCCACCCTGTACCAATTTGAATTAACTTGTGATACATTTTTGGCAGAAGCTCAGCAAGGGAAATCCGCAAATTCAAAAAAAGTGGGTGTTTTATTTAAGAAAAACTGGTGCTGACGTCATTACTCAAGGTTATTCACCTGTATGATAGATTATTCTTTAAAAAAAAGTAAATTTAAATTTAAAATCGACCTGTTTTTGGATTTTTTCATATAGGTAACTGTTAATTTAGCTAATAATGAATTTATGCGTCACTTTATGGACGCACTGTATATATTACTAGCTCTAGCCCGCGACTTTGTCCGCGTAGAAGTTCTAATAGGATTTTTAATTGGTTTTTAATACGTTATTAATTTTGTTATAACATAAATATATAAATTATTATGTTAAAATGTTTAAATACTTATAAAATATACCTCCCGGACTATAAAGTTAATGGTTTCTCAATGGGTAATAATAAAAATAAGTGTAAATAGTTGTTCTTTGTGAAGAGCCTGTTTTTTGTGCCTAAAACTTTGATTCCATTATGTTTGCAAGGTTCTTGTGTAAGTAAAAGTAGCGATAGATAGGTAATGATTTAAACAAATATATAACCTGTCTCGCTTTCAGTTTACAAACATCCTGTAAATTTTGAAGTTGCTGCCGCAGTACTTCGACGTCATCCATACATATCTCCATATCCTTGAGCAAATTTGAGTGTATTAAAAGACCCGATTGTCCTTTCATTTTGATAGTCTTACTGCGATATCTGTCCCTTTCTATTTTCGCATTGCTAAGTCTAGTTCTCAGGTACAGGATTTCTTCCACCAGATTTTTATTTTCAAGAACTTCATCGTCAATATCAGATGTAAAGGCTGATATTTTTTCTCTCAGATGTGCCAAAATTTGTATATTTTCGATGGATTTTAAACGAACTTTTGCCAATTCTGTTTGCTTCTCTTCGATTTTGTCGGAGTGCATTCTGTTTTGGGCCTTCATCTTTTCGAAATCTTTCAGCGAATGAGATTCGTCCACTTTATCTATGGCTATTATGCCATTTTCTTTTTCTTGGACCATCGTCTTTAATCTAATCCAGGTCCGCCGCATGTCACAAATGTTGTTCATGGTTTTATTTTGGCGATTGAGGAGGTAATCGATGTATCTAATTTAAAAAAGATAATTAATTTTAAAATATACAGGGTGATAAAAAAAGCATGTAATGGTTTAATTAAAATGAAATAACGTTAAATAAGATTGATAGAAGTAGGTACAGTGCAACAGAAGTAGCTTGGCGGGCGACTAGCCTCTAAAATAATATATATGAATATACTTCACATTCGTAAACTTCTTTCTCCGATTGTACTTGAGACTCACGATTACTGAAAATTTTGTCGTCGCCGATCGTATCGTTATTCGAATGTTTTCGTTGTGCGCAGATTTTGTGATCTCTCGCCCGCCAAGCTACTTCTGTTGCACTGTAACGTTAACTAACAGTGATCGCGCTGCCATATGAGGGATTGCAGTGCACTTTGTTCCACTACAATTACTCACTGAGAGACGCGAGTTACCGCTGACACATAGCAGTTATTGTAAATATGTGCACGGTAAGGTGTACAGCGAGCTATTCAAAATGTTAAAAAATCTAGCTTCGGAAAAAAACTTGAAACAGCAGAGGCATGGGAAGGAGAAACTCCAATCAATGCTTTACTTATTTGCTACACAGACAGCTCAACCGAAGAAAATGTAGGTGAAGGTGCATATACAGTGTGTCCAATTAAGTCGGCATCATATGGGAAACTTTTTTAATCTTAGTTTTATGAAAAAAAGTTATTCCTTATAAAAAGTTATGCATAGTCTAAAACTTAAAATATAAGCATTAAATAGCAATTCTTTCAAACCGTACACGAGGTTTGTCAAAAAATATGAATTTTTCTCAAAAGTACCTTTATTTTTGAAAATAGCGACAATTGTCATAGGGAAAAGTTGATCATAATTAAAACTATTTTCAGATATCCAATATTATTTATCTGCCATGGGAAAACAGATTTTGTTGTTTTTATAAGAATAAAATAACATACATTTTTTTTTTATGAAAATAGTCGCAAAAAGGGTAGGTCTATCGTGTGGGCCGCGGACGGCCCGCACTGCGACTATTGGAAGGGGAAGGGATTATAGAAAGGAAATGATTGTGGACACGCTTTTTAAAAAGTTGCAGGTCATAGGTCTCTGGAAAAACTGATTTTGGAAGCTTATTCCATTCCGTAGCAGCCCTGTAAAAAAAGGATTCTTGATGAAGATTGGTCCTAGTAGTGTCAATCTTGAGAGTAAATGGGTGAGACTGATCAGCGTGCCGAGTTTTTCGGCCGAATGTGGCCAATGGTGGTACAAAAGTTTTTATTTCTTTGGAGCATCTGCCATGGAAATATCTGTAGAGCAATGACTGGTCTGCAACTCTTCTTCTATGTTCTAGAGGGTGAAGGGTATCTGTGAGAGTTGAGCTGTTTATCAAGCGAATGGCTCTTTTATGAATGGAATCTAGAAGGCGAAGAGAATGCCTTGGTGCTGAACCCCAAATGTGCGAGCAATACTCCAGTAGAGGTCGGATTTGAGCCTTGTACGTCGTCAACAATTGATCAGGAGTAAAAATCTTTCTGGCTTTCCACAGAAAACCTAGCCTGTGGCTTGCCGACTTTGCGATGTTAGCAACATGGTCATGCCAAGACATATTATTGGACACCGTGTCTCCCAAAATCGAGATGGAGGGACTTGGTTCAAGGGTATTTCCGGACATTGTAATGGGATGATTGGAGGAATTCATTTTTTTGGAAAACGTGGCACTTTGTGTTTTTTGGGCGTTAAACTGAACAAGATTGTTGGTTCCCCACTCGACGATTGCTTTAAGATCTCTATTGATGGAATTAACCTGTTCCTGCCTGAGTCTATTTGTATCATTCACCGAAAGTGATCGATAGGATGTGAAAGTTGAGACAAGTGTGCTATCGTCTGCGAAACTGTAAATGGGGTTCGTGGTGGTTTTCAAGAGGTCGTTGATGTGTAAAAGAAATAAGGTGGGGGACAGGATGGAACCCTGGGGGACCCCGGCATTAGTTTTAAACGCATCAGAAGATATACCGTCAACTGCCACATGTAAGGAGCGATCTTGCATGAAGCTCAAGAGCCATTGGCGCAGTTTGGTTGGGAGACCGTAGGCAGATAATTTACTTAACAATGCCTGGTGCCAAACGCGGTCAAAGGCTTTAGATATATCCAAGGCTATTTTGCACGGATTCACCAAACTTTTCAATAGTGTTTGTCCAGAGCTGAGTGACATAAGCCAGCAAATCTCCAGTAGACCGAAGTTGTCGAAATCCATATTGTCTGTCATGGATTATCTCAAATCTCTCTAGATATTTGATAAGTTCTGTGTTAATCGCTCTTTCCATAACTTTGGATATGACTGAGAGCAATGCAATAGGGCGATAATTTGCAGGAATTTTCTTCTTTCCTTTTTTCGGAATCGGTTGGACTTTAGCGTTTTTCCACATGGACGGAAATACTCCTTTGCTGTATGATAACTTGAAGAGTCTACAGAGAACTGGGGTAAGCTCTTGAGCACAATTGTCGGAATTCCATCTGGTCCTACTGCCTTATTAGAGTCAAGATTTCGTAGGATTTTCCTGATAGTGCGATGGCGGATAGTGACCTCAGGCATTGATGCGTTTATTCTAGGTATCGTTGGGGGGTTGTTTTCCATTGGTATCGAGGGTTGAGTTAGAGCTGAACTTTTCGGCCAGCAGATCCGCTTTTTCTTTGGAAGATACGGCTGTCGTGCCGTCGGACCTCTCGAGTGGTGGTAAAGAAGAAGTTGTGAAATTCTTATTTATGGCTTTGGCCAAAGAGCATAAGGTCTTTGATCCAGGAGTGGCATTGACAAGCTTGTTGCATATTCTCCTGTCGTAGGATTCTTTGGCAAGATCGATCGTTCTTTTGCAGGCGTTCCTCGCGTGGACAAAGGCTTCTCGGTTGGCAATTGTCGGGACTTCGCACCAGAGTAGATGTGCTTGATTTTTATCACGCACCGCACGGTTGCATTCTTGGTTGAACCAGGGTTTGGGGTTGAAGATCCGTCTTGTACCATGAGGAATGTATGAGTCGGTTACATCTTTCCATGGAAATGATAGGTAAAAGTCCCTTAGTTCATTCCATTTGGCTGATCTATAATGCCAGACAATAGAGGTACCAGGCGTGATTTTGGGCGGGGTTGTTTGTTTGGACGTGGCTGAGATGAGTTTATGATCAGATTTACCGAGCGGAGCGGTTATAGAGACTCGGTACTGGTCGGGATGTGTCGTGAAGAAGAGATCGAGAATGTTGGTTTGGTGATTGGGGTTATCGGGTATGCGGGTAGATTCTTCAATTAGCTGGGTCACGTTGTGGCTTATCGCAAAGTTCTCAGCTTCCAGACCGGCGTAGTCGGTGAGGTTGGATCTCAGCCAGTTCGCGTTGTGAACATTGAAATCGCCCAAAAATATAACCTCTGTGTTGGGGTCGTTAGTTTGCAACAGCTCCAGCGTGTCGGAAAGATGTTGAAAGAGGTTGACGTAAGGAGGGTTCGTAGGAGAAAGATACAGACAGCAGAGAAATTTTGTTGATTTTTGTAAGGTTAACTTGAACCACATGACCTCTAGGCCGTCCTTTGGTTCTAAGTTCTCCTGTCTACAACAGGAAATATCACTGCGAGTGTAAACACAAAGGCCGGTCTTAAATTTGAATCTTGTTTCGAGTTCGAACCCGGGACACAAAAGATGCGTATTGTTGGAGGAGGGTTTAATTTGTGTCTCTGTCAGAGCCAGTAAATGAGGCCTGTTAGTTTGCAGGTGGTGGTGTACTGAATTAATGTTAGAGTTTAGGCCTCGAATGTTGCAGAAATCAATTCTAAAGTTGCTTTTTGGGGAATTATCAGCAACCGCAGTCGGAACATGTTTTTTGTTTTTTTGTTGTTTTTGTATACATACATAAAGTCACGCCTTTTTCCCATAGGGGTAGGCAGAGACCACTTCCTTCCACTTGCTACGGTTCTTACACACATCTTTTGCTTCCTCTACTTTCATCAGTGCTCTCATACATGCTCGTCGGTTGTTGGTACTCTTGACCTGGCCTTTCTTCAAAACAATGTTGATCTGATCGAGATCGATGTTCGCCGAGGTCGACCACTACCGATTTGTCCAATCACACTCGCCTTATAAATTTGTTTCGTCAATCTTCCTTTCCATCCTTTCTACGAAACCATCTAAGCATTCCTTTATCTATCTTTGTGACCACATCTTCTTTTACGACCATATTTTGTTCAACAGGCCATGAATGCCGAACGCTATCTAAATTTTTTACAAAATGACATCTACGATTTTATTAGCGAATTATCTTAATAGACCGTCAACGTATATGGTATCAACAAGACGTTGCAACATGCCATACTATAGTCGCTGTAAGGTTACTTGAAACCATTTTCAATGACAAAGTAATACAAGACTTTTTGGCCGGCTAGATCTTCAGACTTTAGTCCTTTGGATTATTTCTTATGGGGCTACTTAAAATATAGGGTTTATTAGCAAAAACCTTTTCAAGATATTAATCATTTAGAAAGAATAATTACAAAAGAATATCTGGAAATTACTGAAGATATGATCAAGAATGCATAAAGGGAATTTGATGATAAACAAACCATTAAATATCTAGCAAGAGATGGTAAATATATTGAGGCTTTAGTGAATTGAAGCAAAATATAAACTATTTTATTTCCAATTAGTTATTACGTATTAGTTAACTTGTTTATCTTTCCATGTGCAAAATAAAATATTATGATATGTATGCATTAACTATTCAAATGAAATAGAACATTGTGACAGAACTTATTAATAAACCGAAAAGTTATCAAGTCATGTTTTTCAATAAAATAGCTGTTGTGTAATTTACAAAAATTTGCATAATTATTAAAGATCGTTTTTCATGGCGGATGGATAATATTAGATATCTGACAATAGTTTTTAATTATGATCAACTTTTCCCAATAACAATTGTCGCTTTTTTCAAAAATAAAGGTACTTCACTCCTAAGTAAAATTCATATTTTTTGACAAACACTAAAAAATTGATATCTAATGATTGTATTTTGAGTTTCAGACTATGCATAACTTTTAATAAAGATTAACTTTTTTTCATAAAACTAAGAATAAAAAAGTTTTCCATATGATGCCGACTTAATTGGACACACTGTATATAAAGGGTAGGGCACCCCATACGACACGGCCCCTGTAAACCAAACCATAAATTTTTTCGGAAATTTCTTCATTTCATTAGATATATATTGATTAAGGCTGCAGAAGGAAATTATTTTGGAGTCTACAGGGTAGCTCAAAAAAGTGTGACATATCAAAGTTGTGTTTTTTTAAATGGAACACCCTGCATTTCGTTACATTTTTAAATAGTTCAGGAAAAAATAATATGATTTCATATAAAGTACCATGTAGGTTACTATAATCGTTCTCGAGTTATTGATTTTTTTATAAAAATGCTAGGTACAATTGGAAAACTAAATAACACCGAATTGTATAGAAATCATCCCTTCAAATTCTGACCAAGCATAAAAGAGGTTTTGGGCTATTGATTTCGATAAAACCCGTTTCTCATTATTATACAGAATGTTCAAAAATCATTGTCACTTTTTTATAATTTTGGACAAAGATAACTTTTTTATTTCAAATGGTCTGAATTTTGGTCTGAACAATATTAAATTCTATTATCTTTCATTTCACATTGGGGTTTCCTAAACCTAACCGAAATAGTTTTTTAGATAATGGATTTTTCAAATAGTAGTTCTTTCAATGCATTCTTTGCCTCAAGATAGCTTTAAAACGACATTTATTCAACTTTTTGAAAGAATTCTTATTAACAGTTACTGTGTTTTACGTTATTCAAAACATTCACTGAATTATTACCGTCGAAAATGAAAACTTATCCCATTCAAGAGCGGATAGATATGATTTTAGCCATTGGTGAGTGTTTAGAGAATTACCTTTTGGCGTCGAGGGTGTATGCACAAAGATATCCAGACCGGAATCATCCAAACAAGTTGGTTCTTAAACGATTGCTGCATGAATTTCGTAGGACTAAAAGTGTAGCTTATGAAAGGGCAAATAGACAAAAACCTATCATTGGAAATGAGGAAAATGAATTTCTTATTATGAGATCATTTATAGAAAACCCTTAATAAGGGCTGCTTTTCAAAGAGTGACGCCTCAAATATTATTAAGTGTTAAGCAGTCTTTTATAGAGAGAGTGGTTCTTTGTATTTAACAGAATGCTCGTCATTTTAAGCATCTACTTTGAATTAAACACATTTGTGTTTTATATTTTGTTGTTTCAGTTGAATAATAATAAAAATTGCATAGTCTGTTTAATGAACTACTGTCAGAATATGAAAAGTAAATATTTTCGATAAAGTATAACAAATGTCAATGAGAATTCTGTGAGAAAATCAAATAAATGTCGTTTCAGAGCTATCTTGATTCAAAGAAAGCATTGAAATAGGAACTACCATTTGAAAAAGCCAATATCTGAAAAACTATTTCTGTTAGGTATAGGGAATCCCGATATAAAATAAAAGATGATTGAATTTTATATTGTTCGGACCAAAAAAATACAGGATGTTTCGTTTAAAATAACAAAGTTATCTTTTTCCGAAATTATAAAAAAGTGACAATAATTTTTGAACAGTCTGTATAATATTGAGAAACAGGTTTGATCGAAATCAATAGCCCAAAACCTCTTTTATGCTTGGTCAGAATTCGAAGGGATCATTTCTATACATTTAGTTTTCAATTGTACCTAGCATTTTTATAAAAAAATCAATAACTCGAGAACGGAAAGTGTAATAAAATACAGGGTGTTCCATTAAAAAAACACAACTTTGATAAGTCACACTTTTTTGAGCCATCCTGTAGACTCCAAAATAGTTTTTTTGCAGCCTTAATCGAAATACATATAATGAAATGAGGAAATTCCCGAAAAAATTATTGGTTTGGTTTACAGGGACCGTGTCGTATAGGGTACCCCACCCTGTATATATATATATATATATATAAATGACCGTAGGTAAACCTGTGACCATGTTCCATACGTCCCGGTGCAGAGGAGTTATTAATGCAAAAGCCATATACGAGTACTTTAGTATCTAAGCGGTTATAAAGGCAATCAGCTCAATGTAATTTACCTCCTAACTTGTCTGGGACTGCTTAGTAACCCTACAAGAGTAGGGCAGTATTAGCCTGGGTACTAGAGCAATGAAGAAGCTGATTCACCAATACGATGAGCCACAATTGGTCTAAAACCGTCAAAACCTTCGACAAAATTCGAGGAGTACCTACTAAGCCTAAATAGGTAATCAAGGATCATGGTTGGGCTCTTGATGAGGAATTGTAGACTCAACACACACATTAACAACATCGGGTTTGCAGACACAACCATATGTAGGTTCTGCCAAGAATATAAGGAAACCTCTCCACACATCCTCTGCTACTGCAAAGGTCTTACACGGCAAACGTTTTCGACAATAGGAAAGGAAAAACCACAACCCTCTTAATATATGGAGGACCTCACTTCTGGGCTATGGAGCTAGTAAATAAAAACGGGCACACAATAGACTGCAAATATCGCAGTGGAGAAGCTTCTAGTCCATAAGCACCATACAAATTTAATCTAATTATGTGATCTCTGTTGAGGACTTATTTCGTTTAAACATACTTATCAGAAATTTCGTTTGCCGTTTTTGAGAAAATCAAACCGTGACCGACTTCTTTTATTCTTTCCTGTAATTCTTTAAATTGCATTTTGAGTTTGATTTTCATTTCGTCTCTTTTTTGTTTAAGAGATTCGAGCTGCTTTGTGATTATTTCTCGTTGGTACTTATTGACTTTGGTAAATTCTTCAAATTTGTCCAGAAGACTTTTGTATTTTAAGATCGTCGTTAACGGCAGATCTTCCGCTTTCAGAGCATATAATGCTTTCCGTTTCCTACAAACACACTCTTTGTCAATAAATAAAAAAGTACTTTTTGTAACCGTGTTTGATATTTTCATACAAACATACATATAGTCACGCCTTTTTCCCGTAATGGTAGGCAGAGACCACTTCCTTCCACTACGGTTATTACACACATCTTTTGCTCCTTCTACTTTCATCAGGGCTCTCATGCATGCTCGTCGGTTGTTGGTACTCTTGACCTGGACTTTCTTCAAAACAATGTTGATCTGATCGAGATATGTTCACCGAGGTCGACCTCTACCGACTTGTCCATTCACACTCGCCTTATACATTTGTTCCGTCAATCTTCCTTCATCCATCCTTTCTACGTGTCCAAACCATCTCAGCATTCCTTTATCTATCTTTGTAACCACATCTTCTTTCACACCACAGCGTTTTCTTATCTCACTATTCTTTACTTTATCCAACCCAGTCACTCCGGCTATACTTCTTAAACTACTCATCTCCGCAGCAATAATCCTTTTTCCATGCTTCTGCCAAGCCCAACATTCACTAGCATACATAAGTGTAGGAACCAACACACCTATATGCACAGCCAGACAGTCGTTTTTTGACACTTTCTGGCTGTTCATAAAGCTATGCAGTGCCCCATTCGTCAGTTTTCCTGCCAACACCCTTCGCTCAATGTCACTGTCATACTTTCGATCTCTCGTAAACTTTGAACCCAAGTACACAAATTCATCAACTTGTTTCACTCTTTCTCCCTGAATCGAAACTTTACAGTTTGTCATGCTTTCTTCTCTTTCAAAAATCATTACTTTCGTTTTGCTTACATTTATTTTTATCCCTTTGATTTTAGGGCATCATGCATAACATCAACCATCGCCTGCAACTCCTCTTCGGATGACGATAATATGACAATCATCGGCGTAAAGAAGGCATTTGACGATCAAATCATTAATTTTCAATCCATACGCACTCTCTTTTAAATCTTATAAACAATCGTCTATGTATAAGTTAAACAGTCATGGCGAAGCCACACATCCCTGTGTCACACCTTTTTCGATGTTTTACCAGGCCGTGCAAGCTTCGTTTATCCCGACACAAGCAGAGGAATCCTCATAAAGTGATTTCAGTGCTCGTATTGAACTACCGCTCATCCCGTACATAGACAATGTCGACCAAAATTCACACCTCACCACTCTGTCATTGGCCTTTTCCAAGTCTATAAACGCGACCTTCTGACTTCTAGCCAAGAATTTTTTAACCATACTTCGTAATGAAAAGACCTGATCCATACATCTCCTTTCTCTTCTAAATCCTGCTTGCACATCCCATATCATCTTCTCAGTTTCATTCGTTATTTTTTTAATCAATATCTTTGCATACAGTTTTCCGACTATGCTGAGTAAACTAATACCTTGGTAGTTCTTACAGTCCTGCTGCGAACCTTTTCCCTTGTAAAGCGGCACGATAACGGCCTTGCACCAGTCATCTGGTAAGCTACCACTCCTTCAACAAAGGTTAAAAAGGCAGTACAGTAGACTAGCTACCACGTTTTGTCCAGCCTTCAGCTTTTCAACTGTTATCCTATCATACCCAGCAGCTTTACCCAATTTCATACTGTTCAACGCTTTCACAATTTCTGTCGTAGTAATTTCACTTTCATTGCAACTTTCACTCATGTCTCCAAATGGGGCCTGTACTTGTGTATACTCTTTCTCAAATAAATTTTCGAAGTATTTCTTTCATCTCTTTAATAAGCATTCCTCTCCTTTTACCATACTACCATCTTGGTTTCTGATTCATTCCAATTGCGAGGTAGTATTTTTACCTCTGGCTGTTCTTATGTACTTCCAGAAGAGTTTAATATTGTTTTGGAAATCGTTAGATAACCTTCTATCAAATTCATTTTTATCACTTTCATTCTTTTTTGTCACAACCTCTTTTGCTACACCTTTTAACCTTTTATAATCATTCTTTGCCTTGTTTACATCCTCAATCGTTGTCTTTTGCTTTCTTTGATTGGCTTTTGTAGCTAGCCAATCCAGCCAGGCTTTCTTTTCACAGTTTCGGAAATATCTGTACATGTTGAAAAAGAACGCAAAAGACGTACCTAAAGAATGACACCATTTTTTTCTGTAAAATCGTGTTGACTACTTTGTCGACTTTTATTTTTTCCGATAACTCTTGATATTTTTCATAATACAATGTTCTATCACTGGAAAAAAAATCTTTCTCCTCTTCCTCTTCTTCCTCTTCCTCTTCTTCTTCTTCTTCTGGCATATCTGTCTTAATAAGGTCCTAAACAACAAGGTTAACAAGTGATAGAGCTGTTACAAATATTCGCCATTAATAAAACTTGACATAATTAAAATCTGAAAATTTGAGGTGTTAGGTTTTCGGATATGCCAAATTGATCTTAAATATTTAGAGCCTCCAACCCCTTCTGGTTATACCGGAAATTGACTATAACTTGCTTATTTAAAATAAAACACCCTGCATATTATTACGTATTTCGATAAAGCTACTCTTGGGGATTTTCCCAATATAGGGTCTTGCTACCTTACACTGAGTATTTTACGAGATATGACCATTTTTATCACAAAAAAGTGTCTGATTTGATACCCTGTATCATTATAATGAATGTAAATTTAAAGATTTGTTTTTGCACTATGTTTTTTTAGTATTGTGTATTTTCACTAAATAAACTTGGTCATTTTGTTATTAAAATGATAATTATTGTACAGGGTGATTTAAAACGCATATTTAAAGATTTCTCAACTTTCTTAAATGAATCATCCTGAATTTTATAACGTTGTTAGACAGAGCTTTTACTGCACTTTAAGTTTCGTTAACAACTTCCTATACGGTTATTGAAATATTCAGCTTTTAAATTATGAATTGTGATTTTAATTAGGTCAAGTTTCTCTAAAATGTCTAATTGGAACTCCCAAAGAATCACCCTGTATTTATACAGTTTTGCATGCGTTCAAACCAATAAAATTTTAAACCAAGCTCTGACAGAATCTTGTGGTGATTAAAATTATTATCGACGCATTTTTTATTGGACAAATAAACTAGAAGATAAATCAAATGAATACGGGGAATGAAACATTAATTCGACGTATTATTTATTAATAATAATCCATTGTTTGACGTTCCATGTGATAAAGAGTGACGATTTCTGACAAACAACTTGTGTACTATTCGCTATTAACTGGTTTTCGATACTATAAAGCAAAGGTTGAGACACGTCTAGTACAACGAGATGGGGTCGAGTTAGATGCAGATTAATTATCAAACGATTCCCATTTTACTATAATACTGAACACTGCTACCAACTGTTTTTTATTATTCAAAAAAACCAAGGAAAAAATATTTTATTCTATCACTATTTATTTACAAATATTTCTTTTATAATACTGGAAACTGCTGCTATATAACCTAACCTAAAATTACTCACTTTCATACATACAAAAATATAGTCGCGCCTTTTTCCCGTAGCGGTAGAGAGAGACCACTTATTTCCAATCGGTTCTTACACACGTCTTTCGTTTTTTTTTACTTTTTTGAGCGGTTTCATACATGTTCGTCGGTTGTTGGTACTTTTGACCTGGCCTTTCTTCAAAACAATTTTGATTTGATCGAGATACATTCGCATAGGTCAACCTTACCGACTTGCCCATTCACACTCGCCTTATAAACCTGTTTCGTCAATTTTTTTTCATCCATCCTCTTTACGTGTCTGAACCATTTAAGCATGTCTTTATCTATCTTTGTTACTTAATATTTTTTCACAGCCAGCGTTTCCTTATCACGCATACTATTTCTCACTTTATTCATCACAGTTACTCCAGCTATAATTCTCAGACTATTATCTCCGCAGCATTGACCTTACTTTCATGCTTCTGCCAAATCCAACATTGACCACCATACAAAAGTATAGAGATCAGAACTCTATGCACAGCCAGTCGTGTTTATTTAACACATTCTGGCTGCTCATTAAGTTCCGTCTCTCGCCTCTCGTAAACTTTGAACCCAAGTATGCAAACACTTGTGTCACTCTTTCTCCTTCAAACAGTACCTTGCGGTTTGTCATACTTTCTTCTCTTTTAAAAACTATTACTTTCGTATTGCTTACATTCACTTTTATTCCTTTGAATTTTAGGGCATCATGCATAATATTAATCATCACCTGTAACTCCTCCTTAGATGATCCTAATGTGACCTGATCATCGGTGTAAAGGAGGCATTTTACGATCAAATCATTCATTCTCAATCCATACGCACTCTCTTTTATATCTTTTAAACAATCGTCTATGAATAAGGTAACCATAAACATTCTGGTTAAAAATAAGGGACAAGATTGACGATTTGATTGTATCGATTTTCTTAGAAATCAGTATTTGGGCAATGCTCGTAATATAATATTTATCTTAAAAAAGATAAAACAGACATAAAAACTATGGAGAGTAAAGGTAAGGAGCACTGTCTCTATGTATGAAAAAGTGTCCATCAAAACACGTCCAACAAGAGTGGCGCTACGATCTTCTCCGTCTCCTCTTAGAAGGTTGGCTATCATCATGGCAATTCTTGCTTTGGATGCGGCTGTTCAGAACAATTCTATTGAAGTACAGTAATACACTCTCTCAAGTTCTTCAGCCATGAAGTGCGTCTTCTTCCCACACTTCGTTTACCCTGTATTTTTCCTTGTATTATTAGCTGTAGCATGTGGTATCTTTCTCCACGCATAACGTGACCCAGATAAACAAGTTTTCCTGCTTTTACCGTGTTCAATATTTCTGCCTCTTTACCTACTCGCATCAATATCTCAGCGTCCTGTCGAAGAAACCCTGAGTATCCGTCTGTAGACCCACATTTTGAAATCTTGGAGTCTATTTAAGTCTTTGTTCATTGTCAATGACTCCATTCCATAGCGAAGTATTGAAATAACAATTTGCAAGCCAGGTTTCGCCTAGTTTTTCATAAGCTTGTTCACATTAGTAATTACCTTTTTCATTTTCGCATGTTAGTTGGATCCGTTCGGTCTGCCCATTTTAAATTTTCATTTACATCTTCTGTATACATGTATAAAATGGATGTTTATTTATATGTTATCGTTTCACTCCAATACAGTTCAACCCATCACCTTGAAAATTGGCAAGTGTGTGTTTATTTTTGTGCAGGTTTTTGTGCTATCCTCTTTGTTGCAGCTACCTACCAGGTGGTGCTGCAGCATACTAACTTCTATATCGGTTAGCCGATCCCTATGAGGATTGGTATTCTGATATATTTGAACACGGAGAATGTATTTGCTGTATTCATAACTGTAAAGTCAAGTAAATTTTCTACAATTTTTTATAAAATAAACCTTAAAAGTGGTGCTTTGCAGTAACTTAGATAGTATAAAGTACAAGCTGTTATAATACAGACTGGCAGAACAACGTCTGCCGGATTCAGTTAGTATAAAAATATAAGATCAGTAAAAAAAATACTCACACCAAATGTTAACCCGTACATTAAAACCCGCTGAAATTTTCGCGCAAACTTTGTAATCGTCAAATACGCAATCGTCGTGTTTTGTAAACGTTCTTATCCCATCAAAAACATAAATGTGAAATAAGAGCCAAGATTAATATTTGCCTTGGTTGTTGTCTTCAACGAAAAGAGATCTAAATAGGTGTTAATTTCAATAGTCAGTCCTGAAATTTATTTATAACATAAAATATTTTATAACAACTTAAAATATCATTTTTTGTAATAACTTAAAATAAAATATTGAAGCCTAAGGTCTGACTTGGCTAGTTCAAATATACGAATTATAGTATAGCCTTCGCAAGTTCCAAAGCTGTAAGTTCTTATTTTATTCTTCAGAAAATTTGGCCATCGAACATAGGGCTTTTCCGTGACTGTTTTAGTAAGTACTTAATATTAATTCGTATATTCGAACTAGCCAAGTAAGACCTTGAGCTTCAATATATTATTTATTAGAAGAAATAATATTTTAAGTTGTTATAAAATATTTTATGTTGTTATAAATAAATTTCAGGACTGACTTGGCTCTTATTTCACATTTATTTTTTTGGTGGGATATCATTACTTTTTGTACAGAAATTATTAGTAGGTACTTAATCATAATAAAATTTATACCAAATAGTTTTTATTATACTGTATTTTCCTTCGTTTACGGGGTATAATTGTCTTTTTTGGGTTATTTTCTATATATTCTTGTACCTTTGAAATGTTTGAGTGAATTACCCATTTAGTATCCGGAATTTTTTACGCGTTTTCTGTTTATACTTAATTTGGCGAAGTCGGGGAGGTATAACGTGCGCAGGCAGTTGTAATCTACAATAGAGCTCTCTTGTGCCTTGATTTAAATTGGATCTAAATTGATAAGATGTACTCCATTTAAGGTTTTAACTCTGGAGAGTCCAACGTCTGCCCTTTACTAAATATCGCACCACCGCTCCCCACCCCGCTGCTCCACGGCCGCCGCACCGTGCACCATGGTCCGAAATACCTATTTTATTTAATGATATAAGTAATGATCTTACACTATTGATATGCGCTAAATATTGAAATAATAATACTAAATCCCAGTTAATAACGTAATAAATACGAAAGTTCGACTATACTCTTAGTTATAAGTAGTTATCAAGTACTAAAATTAATATGTTTGGATTAAAAAAAAATTAAGGGTGGTATTTTACTCGTTATATATTCACGTAAAGACCTTTAAATCCAAATAATGTCCGGCTGTCATCAATTTTAATTGCTGATTCTTACATTACAGGCACTATAAGTGAGTGTTCCTAATAGAACCAATTAAATGAAAAATTATAAAATGATAAAAATTTACTAGTTTTTGGACGTTAATATCTAAATAACTGTTTGAGGTGGGTTTATGAAATTTGAAGCACATACAGTGTGGAACAGCCAAATGGAATAAATTCGATAACGAATAAATGAGAGCGTGTTGGGAAAAACGCTTGGACACGTCAATTTGTATGTTTAGATGCGTATTTTTTTCAAAAAAAAATAATTATATAGTGTGTGTCATGTGACAGTGGCCGATACCAACTTTCTGATTTTAAATAAAACCCCCTGTATATTATTTATATTTTGGATTCTTCAGAAAATTCTAGACATAATTCATGTACAATGTCCCATACCTAATTTCAACTGTTTCGGAAATATTAAGTGTTTTCAGATGTATTACAAAAATTAACATTAAAAAAAGAAAATTATTTTATTTCACAAATTCACTACATTACACTCAATACTTATTTCCCATTTAGCTCTTAATATTGAGAAAATAAGCAAAAACCATTAATGAGTTCCTTTTTACTGATATGAAATAAAAAAAATACAAAAACAGTTTTGTTTATTTTCGTATAAAATTCATAGCCTTAGCAACTTGTTCTCTGTCTGCATGACAGTAGTGATCAGTGTCAGTGCTATTGTCGTTTAAATTTCGTTAACTGTACGTAATCATATCAGAAAAATGGTTCATTTAACAGAAATGCACAAAATAACCATTCTATAAATGATTGGTTATGGAGATAACACACGGACACAAATGGAAGTTTCTCGCTTATATCACGAAAAATTTCCAAATTTGCCGCCTATATCCCAAGGAACAATTAGCAAAATAGGAAAACAGTTTCGCGAGCTTGGTCATGTAAGACAGACAAAAAAAAGTAGTTGCCAATGAACTAAGTGATGATGCGAAATTGTATGTTATGCTTGAGTTTACAGAAAACCCACATAATTCTGGTCGAAAAGCAGCCTCACTGTTCAACATTAGCCACACATCAATTTTTCGAAAATTAAAGGAAAGTAAAATGCATCCCTACAAAATGATGCCAAATCAGGAGCTCATGGAAGACGATTTCGACAGGAGAACGTATTTTTGTAAACGAATGATGGAAATGTTAGATAACAATGTGATCCAATTAGAAGATGTTTTGTTTTCTGATGAGAACACATTTACACTTCACGGTCATGTTAATCGTCAAAATTGCCGCTATTGGTCTAATGAGAATCCTCACTGGATAAGAGAGGAACATACGCAATATCCTGAAAAAGTTAATGTTTCGACAGGAATTGTTGGAAATCATATCGTAGGTCCCTTTTTCATTGATGGCAACTTGAATGGAGATAAATATTTAGAACTGCTCCAAAATAATGTGGTGCCAACTATGACAAACTTATATCCTGATCCAGCAAACCCACAAGTTCCTGCCAATATACTATGGTTTCAGCAAGATGGAGCACCGCCCCATTACCAAATTAATGTCCGGCAGTACCTGAACCAAAATTTTCCAAATCGGTGGATAGGGAGGCGCGGATCGATAGAATGGCCAGCACGATCTCCTGATCTGACGCCATTAGACTTCTTTTTGTGGGGATATGTCAAAAGTATTGTATACAAAACTAAACCACTCAACTTACATAACTTAAAAAGACGAATCACGCTTGCGATTAGATCAGTCATGCCCGAGATGTTGAGTAACGTTAGAAGACATTTTTATACCAGATTAGCATGTTGCCAAGACGTTCGCAGCGAACATTTTAAACATCTCTTACATTGAAATTAATGTTTTTTTGTTTTTTTTTACATTATTTGTTAAATAAAATAATTTTCCTTTTTTAATGTATATTTTGTAATACATCTGAAAACACTTAATATTTCCGAAACAGTTGAAGATAGGTATGGGACATTGTACATGAATTATGTCTGGAATTTTCTGAAGAATCCAAAAAATAAATATACAGGGGGTTGTATTTAAAATAAGAAAGTTGGTATCGGCCACTGTCACATGACACACCCTATATAATTATTATTTTTTTAAAAATGCGCATCTAAAAATACAAATCGGCGTATCCCAGCGTTTTAATCAACACGCTCTCATTTATTCGTTATCGAATTTATTCCATTTGGCTGTTTCACACTGTATGTATCTCGCAGGTCTCAATATATAAGTAAAATTTGACATGTTTATGTGAAATAGTTTTTGAGTTATGAGGGGGTCAAAAGTGGCTCCAAATGGTTCGTGTAATATTATATACGGGTACCGCTCGCCATTCTGTTAGCTTGAACTTGGCTTGACACGCTACCGCGTGTCTAGATCCCATTCCGTTAATTTTAGCCACGTGTGGTGCTTGTCAATAGTAATTTATTTCTAATTTCCCAAGTTTGCTGTTAAATGGTGCCCAATGAAAAATAATAAATACAAAAGCAAAGGCACAAGATTTTACGAAGGGTGTTTATTTTGAAGATGTTGATGAATTGTGATGTTTTATACATTTTTGAAATTAGTTATACAAGAAGAATCCAAAAATGGATGAAAAACTTGGGAACACCATTTAAAAACATTAATGGGATGATAGCAGGAGGTGGAAGGGTGACTTTTTTAGCAAGTCTAACTGTGGCATAGTATTTCGTCCTTCAAATATTAATTGGCGCGTTTTTCTTTCGTATTTCGTAAAAATCGGTCCTTCAAAAGTTATGTAAGGACTTTATCCTTGTTCGGACTACGCTAGTCAAGTGGAGAGTATTTCAGTAGCTTAACGTGTACGAACACCAAAAATTAAGTCTAGAAGAAGTGTTCGAGGACTAAAGGGATACAAAATGGGGGATGCAGAAATCAAAATAGTGTGTTATACTGACGATGCCGCTCTCATTGCAGAAAATGAAGATGACTTACAAAGGTTATTACACGTATTCAACCTAACAGCCAAGTCGCTAAACATGAAAATATCACCGACCAAAACAAAGTGCTTAACAACATCAAAAATCCCTCTAAGATGCAAACTTGAGCTTGACGGTAAAGTAATCGAGCAGAAATGAAATTTAACTACCTTGGAATACAACTTTCCGGCTTTGGTGATATTGAAGAAGAGGTGAGATATCAAACAACAAAAGCAATTAGAATAGCTGGCTGCCTGAATACAACATGGTGCAACAAGAGTATGGCAACGGACACTAAATTAAAGATCTACAAAACCGTCGTGAGGCCGGTGATGACATATGCCGCAGAAACCAGGCCAGAAACAGCGAAAACCAAAAGACTCCTAGAGACAGCTGAGATGAAGATACCCCGTAAAATCACTGGAAAGACACTGTTGGATAGAGAAAGAAGCGATAATATCTGAACAGCCTGTAAGATCAAGAACATGAATGACTGGGTAGCAAACAGGAAGAAAGAATGGAACGAACACATAGATAGAATGGACAACCGCAGACTCGTGAGAATTGCTCGAGACAAGTCCCCATTGGAACGAAAAGACGTTGGGCGCCCCAGGAAACGATGGAGCCTCACGCAAGTGGACAATAATTAAACAGGCGACTCGCCTAAAATCAAGAATGAAGAAAAAGTAAGTAAATTAGTCGAGTCGATCCTTTTTGTTCTATTTTTTCGGGCTAGTAGCGCCTTCACCACGCGTCACTGATCACTGGCTCACCGACTAAACAAGTCTGAACTTTTCGTTTAGTCGAGTTCATTAGTTGACGCATTTGCGTTGCTGGCTGTTCATCATGCAAAGTACCACTCACATGTAAACTGTACTTTAGCTGCTAAAATGCTCTTCACTCGACTAAAATACTTGCGCAGTCCAACAATCCTTTGAAGTGTATAATTTTATATGAAAAGCACATTATTAGAAGTAAATATTCACCTTATCGCCCAGAGAAAGTAAATCCATACTACTACTCCCAAGTTTTTCAACTTGTTTCATAAATCTCGGGTCAAACTCGTATCGAACATCGTGAGATACAATCGACTTTTTGATTTTTGATCTTTTCCTGCGTTTTTTTTCCTTTAATTTAGGTTCTGAAATGGCATATAATCAGACATATCAAATTAAAACTATTCATGGAAGTCAGTGCTTCGCGATTCTAAATTGTCCTAAATCCAGTGTCGGCACCGAGACGCCGCAACATAACAAATTTGTAATTTATAGTAGGATACCAAAAATGCGTAGAGTGAGTCATGTTTTCAACGTAGACCTTTGCGGGTCGGCTCAAGGGGAAAGGAAATTGACGAGTCATAGGCGTGCGACAATAATAATTATCAAATAAGTTTAATACGAAAAAAATGAATAATGTTACCAAAAAGTATAAAGGACAAAACAAATTTGAACAATTTTATATGGAGTTATCTCACTTATTATCCCTGACTTGATTTGAAGAAAAATAATTTACATTATTATATATAGTTTTAAGTTAGGTACATTCAAATGTATAATATATTTTTTGTATATCCCTGTTACAAACTGTCTTTTGAGATGATAGTAATAGTAATGAATAGTTAAACAATTGAAAACTTATTTCTATTAAATATAAAAAATGTGAGCAGAAAAAGTTAACTTTATTCTAATCTGAGTCGTCTATGTCATCTTCAGATTCATAAGTAGTATCTTCGCCTAGATCCACAACTACGGGTTCGATGGTAATTTCAATGTAATTATCAAGATTCCACATATTCTGCTCTTCTTTCACTACATGTTCGATTCATTTTATCCACAACTGTGAGGCACACACAATATTGACGGCACTACTAACCAGATTTTTTACGTCATTTAATTTGAAAGTAACATTGTTCCTTGCTACTTCATGTTTTATTTTAGCCCATATTAGTTCTATTGGCGTTGATAAATGCTTGTCTGATGAAGGTGCCACATGCAAGGGTGTGAGACAGGGCTGTGTTCTCTCGCCGCTTCTTTTTAATATCTATCGCGAATTTATTATGAGACAAGTTCTAGAGGACTGGCAGGGTGGAGTAAATATTGGCGGCACAAAATTGTCTAACTTAAGGTTTGCCGATGATACAACCTTGATAGCTGCCTTGAAGACTTGAAGATGTCAGTGCTCTTTACGGCCTAAACATAAATTATAATAAAACCAAAATTATGATCATTGATAGAGAACATAACAACTACCCTGAAACTCGGACTATTGGACACTGTGAGTTGTCAAAACAGTTTCGTCTATCTTGGAGCCCTAATAGAAAATACCGGGGGATGTAATGGCGAAATAAGACGGCGTATTCAGCTTGCTAGGTCAGCAATGACACAGTTAAATAAAGTATGGAGGGATCGGAATATCACAAAACAAACTAAAATCAATCTAGTGAGTACCTTGGTCTTTTTTGTCTTTCTATATGCTTCAGAATCTTGGACTGTCAAAGAAGTAGATCGTCGTCGGATAGATGCATTTGAGATGTGGGCGAGGCGACGAATGTTAAGAGTGTCCTGGACTGCACATAGAACAAATGCATCGGTTTTACAAGAAATACGTCCGTCAAAACGTTTGTCCAGTATCGTGTACTCTCGAATTGTTACATTTTTTGGACACATCAGTCGGAGTGAGCATATGGAAAGGCTTATTGTACAGGGAAAACCTAAAGGAAACAGGCGCGGCCGCTCACTAAATCGATGGGTGGATGTTATCAAAAAGTTATTAGATGCTACTCTCCCACAAGCGGCTCACATGTCATTTAATTGAGATAAATGGCGAGATGCAATCAAGAAAGCCATCCAAAACATTAAACCTCGTTAATATGGGTCACAACACATCTGCAAAGATGTTATGATTAGAAAGAAGTTCTATTGGGTTTAACTCACAGTGGTAGAGTGGCAATCGAAGTACAATTTCGCCTCGTTCTCGCGTCATTTCATCTACTACATATTTCATATATTTATTTTTATGACATCGTGCTAAGTTTGGTAATTCGATTTTGAAAATTGGTCCATTGAATTTAATATTTTTCTTAAAGCCAATCTGCAATCTGGGCTTTTCTCCATTGGGTGGTTGGTAAGTGTTCTACACGCCGGCTGTGGTATGGAACGTTATCCATAACAATAACAGATCCTGGTTCAATTTTTTAGAGAATATGTGAAAACCATTTTTCATGTTTTGCATCCATTTCCTCAAGATAATCTCCAGTTTTTTTTTAGACAAATGCGCTTAAACCTCTTTCAACGAATCCTGAATCACTACCAATATAGGTAATAATAAGGCGTTTACCCTTTCAAGATGGGGCTTTTAAACCTATCGATAAACCATTTACAAAATCTTTATGTTTGCTTTTTACATTTAAATCCTGCCAAAATTTTGTCACGGTATGTTCTTCATTCAACCAGGTTCCATCTGTATAATATATTTTTCTACCCTCTCTTCGAAACTCTGCTATTTCTTTCAGATATTTTCTGTACCATAAAATGATTTTCTCTTTTTCAATAAGGGTACTATTCCTCTTTCTCTTTAAATACCTGAAGTTCATCTCACGCAAAGTACGTAAAAAAACATGTCTTAATATTTTTGGGAGATTTTCATTAGATTAAAGAAATGAAACAATTTTCTTTACAGTTGGTAATTCTTTTTTAATAAAAAATTCATGTACTGCACGACAAATGACCTATTTGATTGCATCATCCAATTTAATTTGTTTTCTTCCTCTATTCTCAGCCTTCGAAGTTTTAATATTGTTTGTTTCATCCCTTGTTTTAATTATTTTATACACACTAGCTTCAGAATTTTTTTAAAATACTACATAATGTAACTACCTCACTAACATTCATATTTTGTTCTCTGGCTCGAAGTCCTTCAAACACATTTCTGATCGTGGATTTTTCTTCGGGTGTTAAATTGTGACGTTTTCTTTTGATATCCGGTTCACTATTACTATTCTCACTCATATTTATTATTTTTTACCATATTACTGCAATTTACGCCTTCCCCTAATGATACAAAAAAATACCGGTCTCTGTTTTACGAAACCCTAGCAGCACGTCTATGAAACTGTTTTACGAAACCCTAGCAGCACGTCTATGAAACTGCCTGATCAATGGCGTTGTTGCCAATAACGTAGCATTAATTTGCGACGTCTTTGTTGATCTCGTCTATTATCTACTTCTAGAGAAAGATATAAAGTACAGCCATGCCGATACCTTCAAGTTGAATCATACACGCTGACGTTTCATTTTTTATCGAAATTTGAACATTTTAAAAATAAACCAATCAAATTAACGAAAATATTTCAACAAAATAAGACCTGGTCGGAAAGTAAATAATACACAAATAAATTAGTTATACAAAAAAAATATATAAAGATAGCGAATTTCTTAATTTTTATGAAACTACCTTTTTTTTTTAAGAAAATAGTCGCAAAAAGGGTAGACCTATCGTGTGGACGTATAGTCTTTGGAAATTGAGTAAAAGAAAAAGGTTTTTGTAAATTTGTAAAAGATTAAACAGTTTTTGTTAGAACCCACTTACTTTATTATTAACTAATACTGAATCTTTCTCTTTTTGTCAGTATTTAAAAATTCAACAACTATTTAAAACAACTTTTTGGTACAGTGTAAACGTCTAATTTGATTGGCCTATAAAATCGCTCTACAAAATAAGTCACTCTACACAATTTTGGGATTCAACTATAGTTTTGTCAGTAGTGTTTAAGAATCTCAATCTTTTTGATTGCTAAAACGTTGAATTAGCTGCTTATTAAGATATTTGTAACTAAAAGATTAAATTTAGAGTGTTTATGTATTAAATGCTAGTTACTTATTTATTATTTACACAATGTCCCAATAATACGGTAAAGTTTTTGTATTCTATTATTATAATTAATAAAAAAAAATTATAAAAGTAAAATTTTTAAGCATTTCAAGGTACATAATCCAAAAGTATTTATAGATATACAGGGTACTCTATAGCTTCAAACCTAACGAAACATACCTTTTTTAAATTTTTAATTTTATATTTCATATACAAACTCGATTCGTTTCTACGAGTCTTCTGACATATTGATCGCTCAGAGAGTAAAAAGGATTTTAAAAGTTATGGTCACTTTATGATTAAAATCGTCATGACTTCGGGACCCTTTTAAATGTTATTAATTTTCTATGATAAAGAATAATTTATGAGTTAAAAAATTTACAAAGTCAATTAAGTTTCGCAATTATTTTATTCTGTATAAATGGTAAGTCAAAACGCGAATCTTTAGTTTTCTTACTTATCTTAAATAGAACACCCTATATTTTTTATGCTACTTTTTAAATTAGGTGGCAAAAAACACACGATAATAGAGATGCACTAATGGAAAGTTACGATGTACGATGAAGGCGTTTAGAATAAGAGAGTAATTTTTTATGCTGTAACTGGCAAAAATAGCAACCCCTAATAATCTGAAAACTATCAATTTATTTTTTTTTATTAACTTTCAATTTTAATACATTCTCTGATTTGGTAACCGTTACAAAATATTTACGGTACGCCACTGGTACGGGACACGTAGCAGACAAGAGAATGAAAGGTGGACAAAACAACTGTTACAATGAAGACCTAGAGAAAACAAAAGAAGTGTGGGGCGCCGCAATAAAGATGGATTGATGACATCACGAAAAAAGCAGGAAAGAGATGGTATCAAGTGGCAAAGAATAGAGATGAATGGCAAAAAATACGGAAGCCTACGTCCAGGAGTGAATGAAAAAAGGCTGACGAAGAAAGAGAGAGAAGACTGGTACCCAATTCTGTATAAATCGGCATTGCGCATTTACTGACTTTGGGAATAAGGTGGACCCGTTGACAGATCTTTTTCTTTAAAAAATCAAGTCTAAGATAGATCATAAAAAAGTTTGTTAAGTCATAGCTTACTTGATAAAATAAAAAAACTGGATTTTGTTTCTCGGAAATCGTCCAAAATGATGTATAAAAAATGGTAAATAAAAATGGTACGATTAGATAACTTCCCACAGAGCATAAAAAAAAGGTTCTGTTAAGTAAAAAATCTACCGATTCGCGTTTTGACTCACCCTGTATACAGAGTACAATAATTTAGAAATATAATTAACCTGGCAAACTTCGCTCACTCGCACACATATTTAGCATAAAATACACAAAATTAATTACATTAGAAACGATACAGGGTCATGACGATGATTTTAACCTTAAATTGACCATCACTTTTAAAATCTTTGGATACTCCAAGCAAACACGAGTCTCGTGAAACAAGTAAAATAAAAAAAATATAATGCCACTTATAAAAAGGTATGTTTGGTTAGTTTCTCAGAAGACCCCTATTCCGCAACGAACAAAAGTTCAGCGAGATATCCATTCTTTGCGACAGCCAGACTGCTATCAAATCACTGAACTCAGTCTACTTGACCTCTAGGGCAGCGGTGCAGTGCCGAGCCGAGCCGAGCCGCCCTGAATGAGCTAGCTAATAAGTTTAGAGATCACATTGTCTGGGTACCTGGAGACAGGGACATACTAGGTAACTGTAAGGCGGACGAGCTAGCAAGAGAGGGCACCACCCTCCCAGCTATATCTGTCTCATCTCAGCAAAGAGTACCGATTACAAACTGCCGACTCCTCCTGCACAGCAAAGTAGTTCAAAAAGCAAACTTGAGGTGGCAAAATGAACCCACAAGCACTTCATCGAAACAGATTTGGCCTAAACAAGATCCACGTCGAACTAATGATGTTTTAACTCTATCCAGGGAGTCCATTGGAAATACGATCGCGGCCATAACAGGACACTGGGCAGGTGGAACCCATGCACGGCGCATGGGAATCGCAGAGCTACGACACGACTTTTATAGAAGCTGTCACGATGAGGAAGAGGAGGAAACAATAGTACATCTTCTCTGCCACTGTCCTGCCCTATGCAGAAAACGGCTTTCTATACTAGGGCAACCGAACTTCGATGACTTATCTGATCTCAACTCAGTTAGCATCAAAGACTTTACAATTTTTATTAAAATTTCCAACTGGTTCTCACGGTAGAGGGGGAAGGCACCGCCGTCCATCAAGGTATCACAACGGGCCAAAAGGCCTAAGTGGGTTCTCTCCGAACCACCGTTTTAACCTAACCTAACCTAGGTTAACAATTGTAAAGTACCCTGTATATTTATAAATCATTTTGGATTATGCATCTTGAGATGTATAACAATTTTCCTCTCATAATTTTTTCGTATCTATTGTAATAACGGAATACAAGAACTGTATCGCACTAATGGGACATCCTGTATATACCGGCTTCTAGATCATCGACTTCTTCTTCCATATTCCATTCAAAATCATCCGTCACTACAGGCATTTTCGAAACCATATGACTCTCGGTGGATTCAATTTGTTTCTTTTTAGCATGATCAACTTTTTGAGGACCGACTACCGATTCACGAAAAGCTCCAGTCACTTTTTTGAAAGGATCTACATAATCACCCTCTCGTTCTGTAAACGGTTTGGTTATTAGATTTTCGACGGACGCTTCGACTGAATGTCTATGTTCGGTAACTAATGAAAAAAAAAGCGTTAAAAAAACAGTTAGATACTTGTGTCTAAGGTGCATAAAAAAATCTAGAAAAAAAATGAGCCGTCGCGGGACGCCTGACAGATCTGAAATATCGAAACTATTTTGTATAGAAAATATTCAATAAAGGATGGTTTATTAAAGGAAAAAGACTTAATACTGCTGCTGAATATCACTTAATATAAATATGCTACATATGCTGTTATTTATCATCAATAATTTTTTTCATTTTGCGTTAAGATCTCATTTTTAGTTACTACAGCCAAAGTATTTTGGGTCGGACGGAAGACTGACGGTCGCCACGCCAACAGCCACTTTAACCTTCACCCACGGCATCAGATAACACCAAAAACCCAGTTTTGTACGTGTTGAGGGAACCGTAGTTTTTGACTGTGCACACTTTTTCTAGCGTGCTTAACTGCAAAATTGGAATTGGAATTTAATATTTTTTCAATATTTATACATTAGGGTGCTTCGTTTGAAATAAAAAATTCTTTTTTTTTAACTCCTCATCGAAAATGTTGTTCTACAAGTTGAAAAAAAAATCCGTCCAATTTTGAGCTCTTTAGAACTGAAACAACGTCATTAAAGTTTTTGCATGCTCAATAGTAAGCCCTATATAAACGGATTTCATTGGTTCAAAGTTTGTTTTAAAGAAAATTATTGCTTTTTAAAAAAAAATTATACATGCTTAGCTGTAAGTACAACTACCCCTGCTAAAAGCTTTGAAAGTCACATTTCCTATGGAATTGATAATTTTGTGACATTAACTTGTTGACTTTAGGTCAAAACGCTTAAGGACAGTTTTGTAGGAAATTTTTATTTTTTAAATAAAATGTATTCGTGGGTGGTAAACCTCAATCAGTTATATGCTTAGAAAATAGCTTTTTACCTGAAATTACATATATATTTATCGTGGTACCAATTTAGTAATTGAAAAATTTTTTTAATGAATTATTGTGGTTAACGAAGTTTTAAATATGACTTAAATTTTATTTGTTTGAATTTCTAGGTGTCTCGCAAGCTAAACATTCATAAAGAACACAGTCTAATTAAAGCGAATGCTCAAGAGTGATATCGTACCAATTTATAGACACTTGGAAATAATCTAAGGATGTATGTATGCATAGTATAATCTATAAAAAATAGCTTAACAAAACCATTTAAAAAAACATGTTATTGGTATTATTACTATATTTTATCGGTTTCAAATACAGAAGAAAATGTGTAATGATTTAAGTTCAAAATAAATCACATGAGTTTTTAAATTGATAATGCATTTGACACATATCAAAGCGTAATTTTCCGTTTAAATGCCCGATATGTACAAAGTGGAGATGTATCTAAAAGACACACAGGACGCACGAGATCTACAACCCATAATAAAGATTATTTTTTGCAATTAGCTGCAAGAAGTAGCCATATGATAACGGCACATGAGTTACAAATGCAGCCGGACCACCCCAACAAAAGCCCTTGAAACGAGTCTACATCTACTACCAGTAGATCTCTTTGGGAAAGAATGCGCAGCTAGTGCGTCTCTGAGACTCAATGCTGTATCCCTATGGACCGAAACGCACTATGGGCACTCAAGAATCCTAAAAAAATACGACCTGTGCAAAAAAAACACTGATTACACTAAACCTACCCCTATGTTCGAAGGCGACCTATCCCTGGAAATCCCATCCAGAGAAGATTGGGCCGAGAATCTAGTTAAACCACAGGGCGCAGTATTTTATACGAACGGCTCTAAACTAGAGAGGATAGTAGGTTGCGGTGTCTTCTCAAAAGACCCCTCACTTAGCCTGTCGTTTCGTTTGCCTGATTACTGTAGTGACTGTAGTCAAGCTGAAATGACAGCCATTATCGAGGCAGCTTTCTGAATACTCTGCAACGAACAAAAGTTCAGCAAGATATCCATTCTTTGAGACAGCCAGGCTGCTATCAAATCACTGAACTCAGTCTACTTGACCTTTACGGCAGCGGTGCAACTCCGAGCCGCCCTGAATGAGCTAGCTAATAAGTTTAGAGTTCACGTTGTCTGGGTACCCTGACACAGGGACATACTAGGTAACTGTAAGGCGGGCGAGCTAGCAAGAAAGGGCACCACCCTCCCAGCTATATCTGTCTCATCTCAGCAAAGAGTACCGATTGCAAACTGCCCTGCCCTTGGCAGAAAACGGCTTTCTATACTAGTACAACCAAACTTTGATGACTTATCTGATCTCAACTCAGTTAGTATTAAAGACCTCATACTTTTTTTTAAAAGTTCCAACTGGTTCTCAAGGTAAAGGGGAAAGGCACCGCCGTCCATCACGGTATCACAACGGGCAAAAGTGGGTTCCCTCCGAACCACCGTTTAAAGTTAACCTAACCTACAAATACAGCTGTTGCAATCAAATGGACCACCAGTTTCTTCCATGACCGTTTGCACGATTTATTTGAGGCTTTGCAGGGAGCATGGACAGCTTGTCTCAACAAGAAATAGATAATTTGATTCTATTTATGCAAAGACGATATAGAGCTGTTATAAATAATGAAGAACACACCACTTTTTAATTTAATTTATTTTGGAATAAAAATGAATTTAAGCTTTAGTTTTATATTTGGCTAATTTCAGATTTTCCTATATTTTTCTTTGCAAAAAAAGGTTGTGGTTTTTCAAAATTAAACTTGTTTTAATTTATAGACTGCAAAACCTCAATTTATTTAAAAATTTCAATCTCGGAATAGAATATTCGTAGATTACTTCCATGTCTGTAGTGTAGTGTACCCCAGGTGTGGCCAAGGAAGGAATTTTGATTAATGGGGATAAAAAAATACATTTGTAAAATATTCCATCTTACATTTTACAAAATATTGATATATGCGAGATGAAAAATGTTGATAAATGTGAATAATTAAGGATCTATTGAGCCCCTTATTTCTACAGTGATGTAAGTCCAATTTTTGCGGGTTTGGGCTAGATTGTATATTTGAGGTCCGGGATTCCGAGACTTCGTACAAAGTTTATCAATTTCCTGGATGCTAAGTTCCTGACATCGGAGGGCTTTAAAAGGCTCTTTCCAGAAACTTGAGCCTCTTGAAGAATAGCGCTGGGCATTCATTCGCAAAGCAAATGTTCTACAGTTTTAGCGAAGTTCTCTCAGTAGCGGCAACTATCACTCTCTATTTTGCCCATCTTTTTCAGGTGATACCTCAGAGGGCAAAGTTTGGACTTACACCAGAAATGTGTTCATGAAAACGAACTTTAACATCACCCTTATAATGATGTATGTTTAAATATTAAGCCAATGGGAGCAAGACAAAGCTGGTGGAGAGAAGTCGAATGATTTTACGGGTATAGTGATGTAAGTTCTATGGGTAAGTGGCGGTTTGGCAGAATTGTCAGCAATAAAATAATGACTTTACATTAAATTTTGGTAGTTTAATGCTCTTATTTCAAACAATTTGTCAAGATACAATATATGATATTTTCACCCAAGAAAATATCACAAGTGTGTCAGTTCAAATAAAAGTAAAATCAAAATTTTATTATGCCTGTGGATGTTTCTATAAACCCAAACGCGAATCCTTGATTTTCCAAAAATTTAAAAAATTGACTTACATCACTATGGAAATAAGGGACACTATTATTGTAACGTGATTAAAAATGAAAATATTTTTTTGAAGAGTAACCAATATTCACGAATTTTCCGAAAACGTACAATGTCTACTATTTAAAAACTGTGCTCATTTTCTGATCAAATTTCGCCTATATAAAAAAGCCGTATTTTATTAGGAGTAGCAATGATTCGACTTTGTGTCACTTTGTTTAACAGACATAATTGCGAAAAATGTCAAAAAAAATTGCGAGATTAAAAAAAACCCGGGATATTAGTTGAATATTTTTAATACTCTAAATTTAAACAATAACTAATTTTGTCGAGAAAAATAAATAAATAAAATGTAATACGGCGTTTTTCTGTAGGACGGCAAAATAGGTGATTTATTTGTTTGCCTCCATGAACTAACCTACGCTTTCTGGCGGAGGTATGGGAACTGTGGAATCGGCTACTTCAATATCTTCCTGCTTACGACCTTCCGATGTGGGGCTCTCTTCTGGTGGTGGCCCAACAGCCCCAGTCTCTACCAGCGGTGGACCAGCAGCGGCAAGCTCTTCTGACTCGGGCTCTATTATTTCTTGATCTATATTTTCTTTTGGGGCGACAACGTTCGCATGCTCTGGAGGCTCTTCGTCCTTCGATTTTGGAGCATCAGGCTTCTCCGCCGAGGCAGCGCGATCATTTGCTTGATCCGGTAACTCGGCAGTTCCATCTTCGACCGACGAAAGTCCACTTTCCTCGATCACCGGCGGATGTTCTGGGGGTACCTGCGAGGGATTATCGGAGTCTAGCGTTTCGTTTACTGCAGGTCGATCAGATTCTTCGGCCATGATTTACAATTACAAACACATCACAAAAACATGGACACAAAATAAAAAAAATTGGGAAAATGTTTTTCGGGGCTGTCATTCGAGCGACAACATAATATTACGCGTGAATTACAAATATTTAAATGAAATCAAGAATGCGCACGTCTCGCATTGCAAGCTGCGGACGCATGATTAAAATTATAACCAATAGCACTCGTGGAAACGTGCAGTGTATCCGTAAGCACAACGTAACACCAAAGATATTACTACGCTGGCTAACTAACTTATGGTCGATTCTCACTGGACGTGCAAGGCAGCGGATTGGCAACAGCAGCAGCAGTACTTTTTAAAGAAGGTTTTCGATGGGAAAAAAAACACCCGATAATAGAGATGTATTAACAGAAAGTTATGATGTAAGATTAAAACGTTTAGAATAAGAGAGTAATTTTTATGATGTCACAGCATTTCTTTTACGAGGGTGCAACAATAACCTATACTGCATCTGACTTTAAATGTTTTATGTAAGATTCAGGCCTTTCCGAATACTCGGACAACACAAAGTGGTCACTGCCTGTAAGTGATTAAATTGAAGCGTAAAGCAAAAAAAAAAATATTAATGTAAACGCAAACATTAACCTAATATGGTGATTGTCACCACGATGTGCTCTATTTGAGCCTCCAAATGCATAGCTTAGCATAAAGAATACTAAACACACTAAATTTGTGAATAAATAATTAAGCCAGTTAATGCAAAACACGATCGAAACGATAATCTGGTTTGTTTTGACCTTACTGCAAATGGCCGCTGTGACGTCACACGGGCGTCACTTTTATACTACGATTTAGCTAGGTTGAGAGGTTGTTAATAATCGAGGTCATATACATTATTGAATCGCATTTATGCTGTTTTTATTTTTAATTTTCCTATGGAAGAGTATTTTTATTCATTAAAAAATTTTACCTTTATTAAAAAATATAATTATTTGCATGTATATTTTTACACATATTACTCGAAATTCAAATTTGATCTATATTAAAAACCGAAATTAAACGAAAATTCTGCATTTTTTACAAATGTTTTTAGGCGGCATTTACATTGAATCGTTCGAAAAACTAACCGTACGTACGAAACCATCATAAAGAAACAAATGCGTACATGTTTATGTGCATGATTACAATACTTACATAAATTTCTCACAAATTCGTACAAACTCGCATGATTTTCTAATTCGACCAAAATAATTTTTTTTTGTTGCGACTATTCGTACGAAAAGTAAATATTTATTGTTAGCTTTGTGGTTATGCTGAATATAGTTAAAATGGATACTGAAAAATTAATAATACTGGTCCAAGAAACTTTTTCACAATCAACACAATCATATTTCTCGAACTTTTAACCAGATTAGTAAATTATTACAACATGAGTGAAAGTTGCAACGAAAGTGAAATTACTACGATAGAAATTGTGAAAGCGTTGAACAGTATGAAATTGGGTAAAGCTGCTGGGTATGACAGGATAACAGTTGAAATGCTGAAGGCTGCACAAATCGTGGTAGCTAGTCTGCTGTAGGTACCGCCTTTTTAACCTTTGTTATAGGAGTGATAGCGTACCAGATGACTGGTGCAAGGTCGTTATCGTGCCGCTTTACGAGGGAAAAGGTTCGCAGCAGGACTGTAACAACTACCGAGGTATTAGTTTACTGAGCATAGTCGGCAAATTGTATGCAAAGATATTGATTAAAAGAGTGACGAATGAAACTGAGATGATATGAGATGTGCAAGCAGGATTTAAAAGAGGAAGGAGATGTACGGACCAGGTCTTTTCATTACGAGGTATAGTCAAAAAATTCTTGGCTAGAAGTCAGAGGGTCTATTGCGCTTTTATAGACTTGGATAAGGCGAGAAGTGAATTGTGGTCTACATTGTCTATGTATGGGGTAAGTAGTAGTTTAATACGAGCACTGAAATCACTTTACGAGAATTCCACTGCTTGTGTCAGGATAAACGGAGCTGGTTTAACATCGAAAAAGGTGTGACACAGGGATGTGTGGCTTCACCATGGCTGTTTAACTTATACATAGACTATTGTTTAAGAGATTTAAAAGAGAGTGCGTATGGATTAAAAATGAATGATTTGATCGTCAAATGCCTTCTTTACGCCGATGATCAAGTCATATTAGCGTTATCTGAAGAGAAGTTGCAGGTGATGGTTGGTGTTATGCATGATGCCCTGAAAATCAAAGAGATAAAAATAAATGTAAGCAAAACGAAAGTTTTTGAAAGAGAAGAAAGCATGACAAACTGTAAAGTTTCGATTGAGGGAGAAAGAGTGGATTAAGTAAATTAATTTGTGGACTTGGGTTCAAAGTTTACGAGAGATGGAAAGTATAAAGTGACATTAAGCGAAGGGTGTTGGCAGGAAAACAAATGAATGGTGCACTGCATAGCTTTATAAATAGCCAGACAGTGTCAAAAAAGGCACGTCTGGCGGTGCATATAGGTGTGTTGGTTCCTACACTTATGTATAGTAGTGAATGTTGAGTTTTGCCGAAGAAGGATGAATATATGATTAATGCTGCGGAGATGAGTAGTCTCAGAAGTATAGCCAGAGTGACTCGGTTGGATAAGGTAAAGAATAGTGAAATTAGAGAACGCTGTGGTGTAAAAGAAGATGTGTTAACAAAGATAGATAAAGGAATGCTTAAATGGTTTGGACACGTAGAAAGGATGGATGAAGGAAGATTGACGAAAAAAATTTATAATGCAGTGTGAATGGACAAGTTGGTAGAGTTCGACCTCAGAGAACATATCTCGATCAGATCAACATTGTTTTGAAAAAAAGCCAGGTCAAGAGTACCAACAACCGACGAGCATGTATGATAGCACTGATGAAAGTAGAGGAAGCAAAAGATGTGTGTAAGAACCGTAGCAAGTGGAAGGAAGTGGTCTCTGCATACCCCTATGGAAAAAAGGCGTGACTTTATGTATGTATGAACTGTTATTAAAGAAATACATATATTACTTAATTTTTTTTTACTTTATATATATATATATATATATATATATATATATATATATATCTATAATATAATTAATTTTTCTTTGGGTGTAATGCATTCTCGAAAATTTAAGTATTTGTGAAGTAAAGTTTTTACAGATTTTAGAAGTTAATCGAATGTGTCATTGTGTCATTTTTGTATATTTAAAAAAATTTATCATTTAACCTGAGCTCATTAAAATATCTCCCAAATTATCCGTTTATACTCCTTAACAACAAAAATCATCAATTCAAACTCTGGAGTTTTTCAATAAAAGAAACTTTATAGCTCATTTCAGCAATATACGACGGTATCAGATTAGTCACCAAGGCATCGACTTAACGGGCGCACTGTGTTGAGAAATACATTAGTAAACTCCCCTAAAATTTAAACCCAAATTTTTTTGTAAATTATAACAGGATTAACTGCTTCAATGCAGTTTTCACGAACCCACCATTCATCTATTAAATTTTCACATTTTGTGACTCATTTTTCCCAAATTTCGGGAGTGGCAGCATTCAGTGCTCGTTGCCAGGTTTTTACAACAGCCTTATCACTGTAACCATTAGATCCAATGGAATTTAAATTGGCACACGATTTCCATAACTAAGTATAATTTGAAACACTTTGTAATTTTTCGATAATAATTCCGGCTTGAAGCAATACTGTGTATTTTCGTTCGTTAACCATTCTTTTAATTTCTGTTCTGTCCAGGAGTTTGTTGATTGGTTATTTAAAATTACCGAATGGTACAGAGTATTATCTAATACAATGACAAATGTTTCATGTAACGATGGTAATAGTTTCTCTTGTAACAATTTTACAAACATCACTGTATCCATATTGTTTTGATAAACGGCCGATTTTGATTTTGACAAAAATAAAAGATCCGCCCTATCAACAAAACCATGCTTTCCACCTGCATGCACAATAATGTGTCTGTTTCCTTCACCGTCGGTGTGTTTTATATACTTTATGTAATTCTTTTTATTTCACCTTTGGCAAAAATCCAAGAGCATTCTTGTTTATAGTAAGTATAATTTTCAAATTCTTTTGTGCACGACTTTAGCTTTTTCACACAAAGCCTTTCGGTTGTCTTCATTTTTATTCTTAAACCCTATATGTTTCAAAATTCTCCAAAGACTCGTTCTAGAAATTTCAAATACATCTTTTTCTTTTAGTTTTTCTTATATTAAATCTAAAGAGTCATGTTCTTTTTTTTACGCATTTTGTACACAAAGTCGCGAATTTCAAATTTGTAAGCTTCGGGAAAGTCAACATTTTAATGTAGGTACCCACTGCAATGATAACCCAGGATTACTAATTACTTTTCTAGAAATCTAACAAATATGAATTAACAAGCCAAATTAATGCTTAATGGCTTAGTAAATTAATGAAATTTGTTTGGATTACTTACCTACCTCTCTTATTATGTACAATTAAGATAGTCATTAAGAACAGATTTGGTTGCAAAATTAACCGTGCTAACAAATAAAAATATTGATCCTTAATACTCAAAAAAGAAGTCCTTTATAAAATAAAATTCGTTATCTTTGAAATTTGTTTAAAAATATTACAGTTGAATACTGGTTATCGAGTTTCTAACGATAATCCCTTACCACCGTATATTCGTGAAGGATGCTATAATATTACCGGTGTTTTACAAAAGTAATACTTCCCAATCTAAAAACTCTGATATACTGCGGTTTTTCTTTATCACTCACATCATCTAATGTAACCATTATGTTACGTATTCGTACGACTTAATTTCTTACATTTTCGTACGATGTAACCGCTGCCTTAGACATTACAGTTGTGTGTATTTTGTTTTGGAACATTCAATAAAACAGTTAAAATTTAGGTTAATTAATACGTACTGAACTAAAAAAGTAAAACTGCAAATTAACATAACTATGCATTTTCTTAGTATCGTTTAATTTTTATCAAAATACGATATTAGAAAAAGTTCCTTATCGAAAATAATGCGACTAAATAACCTACTGAAAAATCGATTCTTATTTTATTCATATAATGCAACATTTTTAAAGTAAAAAGTCACCTTCAGTTATGCAAACATATGAGTCAGATATATTTTAATTAGCATTAATGGCCTTCGTCGTTCATCCACTCAATGCACTGGACATTTTTTTTATTACACTCAAACACACATTTCAATCGATGCAAATTACAAAATGATAGGAGCATTGAAAAATATATATTTTGATGTACGGTATTACAAAAAAAAATACAAAAAATAGTTTTTAAGTGGACGTCTGTGTGTGTATGTACGTATGTGCGTTCGGAATTTTTTTCGTCTCGATTATCTCGGGAACAAAAAATGATATCGACGTGGGACCGATTGCATTCGACGCATAATTACGCAACTTAGAACTAATTAGATTTTTAGCAAAATCGGTCAGGCTGTTTTTTATGGAGAATCCAAAAACTGAAACAAGTGGTAAACTTTCGGAATTATTTTTCGTCTCGATTATCTCGAGAAAAAATGATATTGACGTGGGACCAATTGCATTCGACGCATAATTATGCAACTTAAGACTGATTGATTTTCAGCAAAATCGGTCAGGCTGTTTTTTATGGAGAATCCAAAAACTGAAAAGAATGGCAAACTTTCGGAATTATTTTTCGACTCGATTATTTTGAGATAAAAAATGATATCGACGTGGGACCAATTGCATTCGACGCATAATTACGCAAATTAGAACTGATTAGTTTTTCAGCAAAATCAGTTAAGCTGTTTTTTATGGAGAATCAAAAAACTGAAAAAAATGGTTAACTTTTGGAATTATTTTTCGACTCGATTATCTCGAGAACAAAAAATAATATTGACGTGGGACCAATTGCATTCGACGCATAATTATGCAACTTAAGACTGATTGATTTTCAGCAAAATCGGTCAGGCTGTTTTTTATGGAGAATCCAAAAACTGAAACAAGTGGTAAACTTTCGGAATGATTTTTCGACTCGATTATCTCGAGAAAAAAAAAATTATCGTCGTGGGACCAATTGCATTCGACGCATTATTACGCAACTTAAAACTAATTCGTTTTTCAGCAAAATCAATTAAGCTGTTTTTTAGGAAGAATTAAAAAACTGAAAAAAATGGTAAACTTTTGGAATTATTTTTCGTCTCGATTATCTCGACAACAAAAAATGATATCGACGTGGGACCAATTGCATTCGACGCATTATTACGCAACTTAGAACTAATTCGTTTTTCAGCAAAATCAATTAAGAATTAAGAATTAAAAAAATGAAAAAAATGGTAAACTTTTGGAATTATTTTTTTATGGAGAATCAAAAAACTGAAAAAAATGGTAAACTACCTGAAGTTTGCAATTTATAAATTATACTATATTAATACAGAATAATATGAATAATATGATTATTGCATGTTGGGAATATTTGTATGAAAAATATGATGACAATATTTCATAAAAAGAGATAATTTCTGAGAGGTTTGATCTGAGGTTTGATCTGAGAGGTTTCCTGTTTTTCGCACGGTCAATTATATGTTGCCTGCTTCAGAGTTGGAACACCAACAAATCTTTATGTGTTCACACCTACCGTAAAAACTGTAAATATTGTTTATCAGCTGGCATTAAAATAAATCATTTGTTAAATAATTGAAATTTCAATATGGATTGAGCATCCCAGAAAAAATAAATAAAATAATGGGGTGTAGCAACGTACACCGGGTTCTGCTAGTATTTAATTGTAATAAGAAAATTAGTTTGGGTATTTTATTCCTTCATTGAAAATTTAAGCCCTAAAAAGTGTGTTTTCTTTAAATCTGAACTCAAATGTTAATGGAATTTTTTTCTTATAGAATTAGTTGTAAGGACCTTTATAATAGTAGGGACTTTATTGTTTTAGCATTACTCAGTCTGGAGATATTTAATTTACCGCTAATGTCCGTAAAATTTAAAATTGTATCGCGTGGCTGAAAAAATGGTCGCCTCTCAGACCTGGGTTGAAGTATGCCCAACATGGCCTACACAGTTAATCATTTTGATGAAAAGGTCGCGTTAATCGATTAAGTTAAGCATGATTGATGGTCTAAGGAACCCGTTTGACGCTTAAGTTAATCATTGACGGTGATTAATGGACATTTTGATCAAAGCAAATAATTGAAGAGGACGTTTGACCGTCTAGAAGGGTTTTATCAATATTGTCCTTAGTCTGCTCTCGGCAGCAACCATGAAAAAAAATAAATTTAAAATTATCAAGCAACCCTCATTGGATCAATTCGTGTGTATTGATCTATAATCAGTAGTCTTTTAAGTGTCCTTAAACTGTCTCAAATTACTACAGAACCAACCTTATATTTTTACCAACTTGCTTAGTTACCCAATAGATTTTACAAGATTAGGCAACATGTTTGTATCTGCAACATTTCTGGTCTCAGATCCTCAGACGCTTGTATGTTAATGCGATAAAAGTATCCAATTCATTTATCATTGGCAGAAAAATGTTGTTTAATTAAAATAAAAATTGGTTTAATATGTTCTCCTTGTATAAAAAACAACAAGCTGTTGACTGACTACGGAAATAGGTGTCTAAATAAAGTGATGAGATAATTAGAGGAGATATAAATAGTTTAGTTCCAACCACAATACTTTTTTGTTCGATAAAATTGTGGGAGTGTTTGTGTTTTCTGAACCATCCTAATTATTTGTTTGAAAATAATGATTTTGTTTTTGCCGGAAATGATGTTAATAAAACAACTCGAAGGACAACTAAAAACTCCTTTTTTTCGAATTAACAGACGATATATTTTTAGAAGAGGCAACATGCGATATTTTTATTTTTTTGCTTTCATGTTAAAGAATTCCATGTATAATAGACCACAAAAATATTAAACAAAGAAATGCGTCAGTTTCGTGAAACACGCTTGTTTTCGTATTTTTCAGCATTGTTGCTTTTTTTAGTCAATTTGTCAACTACTTGGCTATAAAAAAATAAGAAAGTCGTAATATAAAAAAAATTCTGCAGTCGGGGGACCCCCTAAAGGAAAGAAGTTCCTTACGTTTTTTCTATAATTCCGAATGTAATTCGAAATAAAATTTGTATATTTCAATTTTTATTTTTTATTATTTTTTCTCATACAAAAGGTATACCTATAATACCTGACAAGATTCGATTTCAACGTTTCACTTTTTTGTATCTTTTTTTGATTCTGCCGGAAATGTTGTTGGCATTGAGCATTGGTTTTCGTTATTTTATTTGCCCTCTGACGTTTGCGCTTTCCATACTTTATTTTGGACTCTAAACACATTATTTTACTTTTACTATTGTCTTTCCATAATTTAAATAGTAAAATAAATAGTAAACACTCAAATCACATGTACAATAAACGCATTTAAACAGTAAATACTTGTATCAAGTAAAACAATTTTATCAACTTACTTTTCTAAATCTGTATTACACACATTTGCTGCAGTTTCCATTTTTCAAAACTTAATTGCAATAATAAAACAATATTCACGTTAATATAACACAAAAACACAAATAACAAATGCGTCTTCACAATATTTTCACATGTCTGTACAACCCTGTGTTGAGGTTATATGATAATAAATTATAGTTTAAAAAAACTAAAGTTAGAGTAGTTAATCAAACTAAAAAGTAAAAAATAATTCTCAACATAAGAATAAAATTACTGACGAGAAAATTAATGTCACTGTTCTGTTTGTAATACAAACCACCCCACGCTTTTAGAACAGTAACACTAATTTTCTCGTCCGTAAACTATTCCATTTATCAAGTAAATTATCTGTCTCCGTTTTGATATGCCAAACAATTTTAAAATGTAGTTCGCGAATACCTTAATACAATTTACAAAAATTATATATTAAATGGTCTTCTTCGTCTTCTCATAATGGGAACTGGTCCTGTTTAGTCCGTTGCGTTTAGCCTCCTTTGGAACTCTTCCTGTGACGCTAAGCTCCAACTTTCGTACCATCTCTTCGGTGGTCTGCCTACCGGTCTTCGCGAGTTTGGTTTTTGCGACATGGCCCACTTTGCCCACATTTCATCTGGCATCCTTTCCACATGGTCTTTCCAGCACCTCTTGCGTGTTCTAGCCCATCTTACTACATCCTGTATTTCTAATTCTTCTCTGATATCCTGGCTTCTTATTCTATCCCTGAGGGTAACACCCTTGATGGTTCTTAGTATTTTCATTTCGTTCGTTCTCATTATTTTTTTCGTTGTTGATATTTCAGCTCTGGTTTCTGTGGCGTACGTTAAAATAGGTCTTACACATGTTTTATAAATCCTCAGCTTGCTTTTTGTACTCATCATTTTATTTCGCCATATGATATCTCTCAGGTATCCGCCGACTCTTGTTGCTTTTATGGCTTGTGTTCGTGCTTTTTCAATAAGGTTTCTTTCGCTTGATACCTCCACTCCTAGGTAGTTGAATCTTTTCACCTGCTGGATTATCTTGTTGTCGACTGCCAGTTTGCACCTTATGGGTTCTTTAGAGATAGATATTAAATGATAAAAGAACAAAAAGAATGCATCGGCCGGGAATGGAAACCCGGGCTGCCCGCTGGCAGGCAAGCATTCTACCACTGAACCATCGATGCGATGAACTGTATTAATATTTGTTCTGCGCGCATGCGTAGTTCACGCACTATTTATATATCTCTTACTCTCATGCAAAGTATCCCATTTCATTACGTGACATTTCTACCAAATCGCTCTACCGTAGCCGCGTTAAGGAACTTCGTTCCAAAAAATTTAGGTTAAAAATAAATTATTCTCATATTGTTGCACTAGCATCATCGTTATTATCTTCTAAGCCACTATCATAATGAATTATTGATGTATATTAATCAATAACAAGAGTTATTACAAACCAACCAAGTGTTTACAAACAATTCGCAAAGAGGTTACGCAGCACGTGTTTTGTTGAAAATGGGGATGGGTCGTTACTTATGGAACGTTATATTGGAACGTTTTTTTTTAAACGCTACAACGCGTTACCGATTTCCGAAATAACCCACTCCAGAATACCGACAATAGCGCTGATCGTTCATTGGCTGTATGGAGCTACTGTCGCTGTGGAACATGGAACGAAAATATGTTATTGTGTACTTTGTGATTGTTCCATGTTATTTGATAGATTGTTGGGATCCTTGAAGTTATATTTGTATTTGGAATCAACCATAGAACTAGTATAGTATGTTATAGTTCTGTGGAATATGCACGACTCTCATTCATATGACGTGGCGGTAAATTTAAATAATGAGTCAATGAACTTATGGATGTTAGAAAAACACTGTTTATAATATTCAATAAACAAATCACACACAAAAATATATTATTCGAATAATAATAATAATATATTCAAGGTTCATAAAACCTTGGTAAGGTAAAATAAAAACTATTCATTATAATATAGAAATAAAATAACAAAAACATTAACAAAGAACTTGGTAAGGTAAAAATAAAAACTATTCATTATAATATACTGAGTTTTATAGTTCTTTTTATAGTACCCATTATTTGAAAAATATCTCCAATCTGCTGAACGATTCCGAATAAAAAAGTAGTGTTATTTCGCTCACCATTAAATATGAAGGTATTTCAAGAAAAATAGTGAAATATTAATTTCCAACATTAATTTGAATCATAGTTTTAGTCCAGTATCCCATCCATATTCCTAATATAATAACGAAGTTAGGTTATAATATGATATGTTGTTTTTCCATCCCTAGTGTATAGGGTTGTGACGGAAAACTCTTTTTTTTTTCGCCTAGCCTACATCCGCCAAGCCCGTAGCGTGCGATGAAGAACTTCGTTCCAAAAATTAAGGTACTAGATAAAATTTATAGCAAAAAATGCTGTTCTGACAGTTTAAATTTGCGCGCGAAAACGGACCTACAGTTCTGGTGACGTCATTCCTGTTGGAAATCAGCACTTCCAACTGTTCAATTCCTCTTTGAGAAATTCTTGATTTGTATAACTACTCAGTACGGCCCTGACACCGACACAAATCAAGTAAAAGCCACGCATTCATTACGTGAAAATTAGCATTTGGGATATAAACAAGGGGTCCCGTGCAATTTATAAATCATGTTAAGAACACGTGCATTTATTTCGAGAACATTCTAATCGTCGCGCGCAATTCTTAGTAAGCGGTTATACGGTGACAGTGACCAATCAAAAACGCTTAATTTAAAACAAGAAGCCACATTCGAAACGGTTCCCGGCTCTCGTCCTCTTTCGCTTTCCGAACTTCAAGCAATGCAGAGCACAGCGCTTCGCCTATCTTCAGCCGAGGTATAACCTCTAGCGTTCAGAGCTATACTTTAAAAAACACCACGTGGTAAAATGCACATAACTATACTCAAGTAAAATACATCAAACAAAAGCTAGTAACCAGTGAAATCATTCTAAAGATACAGGAGGCTTTAAAACTGTAAGCTCCATGTATTAAAGTTAACAATATATTATCGATGACACGTGTATGTTTCATTTACTGTGAAAATACCAATATACGGCGATAAAAGGCAGAAAACCCGTTAGCCTACAGTAGTAAAAAGACAGATCGAGCCAGCGATTACTGAGTTATCGAAGGATTCAACATCTCTACGCAGTAAAACGTCGCTGTCCTAGAGCAACTATATCCGAGACAAAAGAGGTTCCGGAGGGGAAGCTGTCCACACCTCTTCAGCCAGCATACGCTCCAAGTCCTAAATAAGCCTGGTGGGGTCGGCGCCGGCGCGCAACTTCTGTTATCACGCGTTATACTTGTTCGTCGCTGGCTTTCATTAATTATAAAATATATATTTTATTTTCGAAGCCGTTGTGGTGAGTGTAAACACATTTTTAGAAGCGAAATTAATTGATCTCTTGCATGTGTCGTAGTCTCTTTGCTAATTGGTCAGACGTGCATATACCGTGGCTAAAAGTTTCATACTAATTTCTAGCAATGCAGACAATGTCGACGAGGCGGGAACAGTTCAAATTGGAGTCGTGTAGCTAATTACTTGATTGTTTGTGGCGAATATTTATTGTATTGTGTGCTGGTCGACTGTTTTCCGTGCACCTGATCGTTTTGCATTAAATTTTTTTTGTTTCGGGTCGTTGTCGCGTTGCTGTTGCGTAGCTTTGGTGGGACAACGGCCTAATTCTGACCGAGAAACATCCGTCAATGGACGGGGATAAAGGCTTCCAAACACTACATAATGCTGCAATAAATAGAAACATATTGCGATATTTAGTCTTGGGTTCGTTAATTTACAATACTCAATAAAAAAACTAATTAATTTATTCTAATCTTTCTGTATGTAATACAATAAACTCCTATTTAAAAATCACTTTACAAGTCTCTATGTTCCCAAACTATACTTCAACTCAAACTTAGATTTTTCGTGACACCGAGGTTTATTAAATAGGTATAAAACGTTCTTTCGGGAATTATTGTAATAAAATCGCTGTTCTCCAATTGCCACCCGCGGCTATAAATCATCCGCTTATATGTCGGGCGTATGATACTACCTTAATTACTTACTTACTCCGTAGCGCTACAGCCCCTGATGAGCCTTGGCTGAGGCAACAACTTGCCTCAATCTGTCTCTTCTTCTTCTTTGTGTGCCATGCTTGTTTTCAAACGTTGGCTATCATCAAGCGATCAGGCGTTGGCTATCATAGAGTTGACAATTTGTTGGAAAGCTTCTCGATCGGTAGCTACATGAAACAATTCTTCGACTGTTCGACCCGTCCAATGTCTAATATTACGAAGCCAAGAAAGCTGTTTTCTGCCAATCCATCGCTTTCCTTCTATTTTACCCTGGATAATTAATCGGAGCATGTGATATTTATGCCCCCTCATCATATGTCCAAAGTATTAGACTTTTCTTATTTTGATGGTGTTTGTCAATTCTCGCTCTTTATGTAGGGATTCTAACACATGTTCGTTAGTTACATGTGCCACGGAATCTTTAGCATACGGCGATAGCACCATAACTCAAACGCTTCCAATTTATTTAGATGCTTTACTTTCAGTGTTTAGGTTTCACATCCATAAAGCAAAACAGACCAAACGTAGCACTTTAATATTCTTAGACGGATGTTCATCGAAAGACTTCTATTACATAGTACAGGGCGCCAACTAGTGAATATTTTACGTGCCAGTTCTATTCTGGTTGAGATTTCTTCAGCTACCCAATAACCTAAAGTGTTGTACTCTGTCCAGAATTTTACCATCTAATTTTAATTTTGGATACTCGATATTAATTTTACCGACAACCATCCACTTTGTTTCCTTTGAGTTGACACTTAAACCCTTTTCCTTGCATGCATTGTTTACTGCATTTAGTAGTTTTTGGAGGTATTCGAGGCTTTCTGCCATTATAGCAGCATCAGCAGCGTACCTAATGTTGTTAATTACTTATCCACCAATTTTAACACCTTCATGGCGATATTTCAGCGCTTCTTCAAAGACAGTTTCCGAGTAGACATAAAAAGCATTGGTGACATGACACATCCTTGCCTAACGCCACGTTTAATAGGATTTTTTTCTGAAACCTCTTGTTCCACTTTTACTTTAGCAGTCTGGTTATAGTAAAGGTTTTTAGTAAAGGTTTTAAGTCTCGGTCTTCCAAGTAGTCGTCCTCCTTCTGTTGCTCTGTCCCATATTAAGCGGACCATTCTATCCTCTGGCTGTCTTCGTACGTGCCCTGCCCACCTTAACCTTTGTACCTTTATGAGGTTAATCAGTTCTGGCTGATTGTATATTTGTTTTAGTTCTGCATTTGTTTTGATTCGGTAGCTCCGCGTATCCTGGTTTTTGGTGGGTCCGAAAATTTTCCTTACCACTTTTCTCTCGAACCTTCGGATGAATTCCTTATTTCGCACAGTCAGAGTCCAGGTTTCGCAGCCGTACATTACCACGGGTCTTATCATGGTCTGGTACGTTTTGATTTTCGTTCTCCTAGTCACGTATTTGGAATTATATTATATATTATATTCTTTAGGGCGTATAAGCACCTGTTGGCTAACTTGAGGCATTCTCTGATTTCTTCACTCATATCGTTGTCGGGTGTGATTGTGGACTCGTAAGTATTTAAATTGTTTTACATTTTCAGCGTCTATATCGTCGGCATATGCTAGCAGCAAGTTTGATCCACTGGTCCCGAATAGCTGAGTTTATATTTTGGCTTCTCTTACTACTTTTTCCAATGCGATATTAAAAATCATGGGTGATAGTGCTTCTCTCTGTTTAAGACCTGTGCTCACCTGAACACATCTGAGAGGTCACCACCAAACTTAACTCTGCTCTGGTTACTCTGATCAGCTAAGGTAGGATGCCAAACTCAGCCATTGTATGCCATATTTTGACCCTTCTTACTCTGTCGTATGCCTGCTGGAAATCTGTAAATAGCTGGTGGAGGTCTTGATTGAATTCCCAACTCTTCTCTAGCAATTGCCTAATGGTTGCCAGCTGGTTCGTTGTTGACCTATTTGCTCTAAAACCGCACTGGTAGTCTCCCAATATTTTTTCGGTGAAGGAATTAGTCTGATAGTGTTAATGTGATGCTACCGAAAAGACATAAATCCTAAGGTTTTTTTTTAAACAATTCGCCATTGCCGTTGCCGTCGCCTCGGGTCAAATAATGGCTACAGGGGCGTACTCGCTGACTACAATCTGTAAAAATATGATAAGAAAACGCCTACACAGGAATCTGCACGGCACTAAAAGAGGATCAATATTAATCCGATAATTTTTATAACAGTTTCTCCACAATAATAACTAGTGGTCCATGTAGGGATGTATTATTTTCCACGTTCGAAGTAATGTTACAAATTGCAAAATAAAAAGTAAAACATACTGTATACCAGTTGTTGTTGTTGCTTATGCGTGTTTTTATATCAATTTTTGTTGTTATGAGTATTGACAGTGCGCCTAAAAATAGCTAGGATCGTAGGAATAGTTGTTAATGTTGGCGATTTATTTATTATTACAAGAATTCAATTACTGTGCTAGTCCTATATTTTAACTTGAAATAATGATCTTCCAAACAATTTATGAAAATAAATTACAAGTACTAGTTGAAAGTTAAAGGATACTTAGTGTAATCTATGTGTATACATAAACATTATTTTTAAGTTTCTTTTTTTACAACTAGATTAGAGAAACAAACATAAATAAAGTTACTAAAAGAGCAGTGACGTAGCTACCGCTGAATCAGCCATATCAATGATACGGGGCCCCCGCGCTACAGGGACCCCGACGTGGAAATAGTAAATCAAAATTCATTCCATGGTTTGCTAATCGAGTCCAGATATCTAGCAAAAGAGGAATGGGGTAACAACTGTTTTTAAAAATAAAAGACATGAGATAACGAAGTTATATATATATATATATATATATATATATATATATATATATATATATATATATACATATATATATATATATATATATATATATATATATATATAAGTTATCAGAGAATTTCAGACCCGGAATCGTACTTCATAGTCAAGTACTATTGCTGTATGGATATATTCAATGGAGAGAGGGGTTTTGCACATTGCATTCTTGCATCCAATTTGGATTTCCATAAGACCAATGTGTTTTGCCGGTTAACATGCCCGTTCAAATAATACGTTGCCTCATCCGAAAATAAAAGGTTATCAATTAAACTGTTATTTAATTTTTTATCGTTTTGATTTATCATGTACTCGCAGAATTCAGTTCTGCGATCACAGTCATCTTTAGCCAACTCATGGATGAGACGTACTTCATAAGGATGGCATTTTATCTTTTTAAAATATTTGATACCAAAGACTTTCCAATATCCAAATTACTAGATAATCTCCGCACTATACAGTGTGGATCGGCTACTGCCGACAAAATTACATCTTGTTGAATATTTGCATTAAGTGTAGGCAGGCCCGCGCCGTACATAAGGGCAAAGTCGTGTAGTTCACGACGACTCCGAAATGCCTCAAGACTCAAAAGTAAAAATATCAGTGGTCTGGGTGCGACCCGAGAGGTCCACATGACTAACTTCCCAGTGGAAAGAATGAAAAAATACCATATGTTTTGTTGTTATAATTATTATTATTTAAATTATTATAAAAATGATTTTAAATCATTTGTCATTAACAATATTCTGTTTATGTCAACCGTATTTTTTCAAACTTTTCCTCATCATTTCATGAGCTGGAGCTATTTTTAATTGTTTATAACAATTGAAAATATTTTTTTAATTATTATGTTCAATAATCATTTGTTAGTAACAATATTCAATTAATACAATATACAATATACAATACTTGATAATTACTAAAAATAATTTTTCACTGTTATAGCGCCTTCAATGGTATTCTCTCAATACTGACACAATTTTAAAATTCTCCAATTCCTATTTTTGTTTTCTAAAACTCTCTTTTTATGAAATATTGTCATCAAATTTTATACAAATATTTCTAACATGCAATAATCATATTATTTAAAAGATCTTCAAATTCTGTATTAAAAATTGCAAAGTTCAGGTAGTTTTTCAGTTTTTTAAATCTTCATAAAAAATAGCTGGACTGATTTTGCTGAAAATCTAATCAGTTCTAAGTTGCGTAATTATGCGTCGAATGCGATTGGTCCCACGTCAATATCATTTTTTGTTCTCAAAATTTACAAACTGCTTATTAAAGTTCGCGCTTGTAAATAGATTTTAAAAAAATGAGTATCTAAAGTGCACTGTATAATTTTTAACGTAGCAAGTGCAATTGCCTTCCTACATTTTCATTTGTTATGATTTTACAGCTTGTAATTAAAAAAAATACAAGTTAAAATAATTAATTGAGAATTATAATAAAATTAAGTCAGTTATGTTGTGGGACACATACAATATTATCACAATGAATATTGTTTCGTAAAATAGTTAAAATTCTGGCACAAAACAAAACATTTTTGGCAAGTAAAACACCGTCGGCGTCGTTCTCGCACAGTACGATCACATACATAGTAAACTTTATTAAGTAATAGAATAAAATATAATAAAATGGAATAGATGTTTATCCAATAGCTAAAGTATATTTCACGAATATACGGCGGCTTTGGATTATCGTTAGAAACTCGATAACCAGTATTCAACTGTACATTTAAGAAGTACGAAAGTAAATTCCCCTAATATTTTTAAACAAATTTCATAGGTAACAAATTTTATTTGGAAATTAAGAGTCAATATTTGTGAGCATGGGTAATTTTGCAACCAAATCTGTTTTTAATGACTTTATTTATTGTACATAATAAGAGAGGTAGGTAAGTAATCCAAACGAATTTCACTAATTATCTAAGCTATTGAGTTCTAATTTGGCTTATTGATTTAATTTTGTGTTTTTATGTTAACTAGCCAAAACCAATACCCCAACAATAAGATTTCTAAATAAGTAATTAGTAATCCTAAGTTATCAATGTAGTGTGTACCTACATTAAAATCGTATAGTACCGATTGTGATTTCAAGTAGTTTTTGTATACCTAATAGACCGCGAAAATGTCGCGACGTGTTTTGGATGTAGATGCATTAATATTGAATGTACACGCTTATTTTACTGCGGAAAAGAACAATCGAGGTCCGTCGCTACCAGTTTTATCCATACGTAAGCGTGTGCGTGATGCGATGGGTATTGGTAAAACAAAATTTACCTCAGTTATAAAAAGTGCGAAAGATGGAAATAGTCAACAAAAAATTGAAATACATAAACTTCACCGACATCCAAAGACTTGATTTTCCGCAGCTTACAAATTTAGGACCCGCAACATTGTGTACAAAATGCGTGAAAAAAAAGAACATGTTTTTTCAAAATCAATATTAGAAAAAGTGAAAAAAAAATGTATTTTAAATTTCTAAAACAAGTCTGAATAATTTTAAAACACATAGTGTTTAAGTTTATAGAGGAAAACAACCAAAGGGATTTGTGTGAAAAAGCTAGATTTTTAAGAAATTATATTCACTGTAAACAATAATGCTCTTCATTTGTTTATCCGGACGTAACTTGGATTTTTACTAAAGGTGGAACAAAAAGAATTTAGCAGGACGATAACATAAAGTCTATAAAACACATCGACGGTGAATGAAAAAGACACATTATTGTGCATGCAGGTGAAAGGCATGGTTTTGTTGATGGGGCGGATCTCTTATTTTCGTCAAAATCAAAATTGGCCAATTATCAAGACAATATGGATACGGAGCTGTTATAAAACGGATAAAAGAGAAAATAATACCATCGTAACATGAACCATCTGTCATTGTATTAGATAATGCTCCGTACCATTCGGAAATTTTAAATAAGCAACCAACAAACTCCTGGACTGTACAGAAAATAAAAGAATGGTTAACGATCGAAAACATTTTATTTCCACAGTATTGCTTCAAGTCGGAATTATTATCGGTAGCTAAAAGGCATGAACAAGAAAAAATTTACAAAGTGGATCAAGTTATACTCAGTTATGGACATCGTGTGCTAAGACTTCCGCCTTATCATTGCCAATTTAATACCATTAAGTATATTTGGAGAAGCAAAACTTATTATGACAATCACATTGGATCTAATGGTTATAGTGATAAGGCTGTTTTGAAAACCTGACAACGAGCACTTAATACTGCCACTCCTGAAATTTGAGAAATATGTGTCACAAAGTGTGAACATTTTATAGACGAATGGTGGGTTTGTGAAAACCGCATCGAAGCAGTTAATCCTGTTATCATTTACAATCCGAATGAGGATAGCGATGACAGTGATTCCGATTATGATGACTATAAATCTGATGCTTGATAAAACCGTAAATACTACATAATTAAACATATTTATTAATACATACATACATACATAAAGTCACGCCTTTTTCCAATAGGGGTAGGCAGAGACCACTTCCTTTCACTTGCTACGATTCTTACACACATCTTTTGCTTTCCCTACTTTCATCAGTGCTCTCATACATGCTCGTCGGTTGTTGGTACTCTTGACCTGGCCTTTCTTCAAAACAATGTTGATTTGATCGAGATATGTTCTCCGAGGTCTACCTTTACCGACTTGTCCATTCACACTCGCCATATAAATTTGTTTCGTCAATCTTCCTTTATCCATCCTTTCTACATGTCCAAACCATCTAAGCATTCCTTAATCTATCTTTGTAACCACATCTTGTTTTACACCACAGCGTTCTCTTATCTCACTATTCTTTACTTTATCCAACCGAGTCACTACGGCTATACTTCTTAGACTATTTATCTCCGCAGCATTAATCCTATTTTCATGCTTCTTCTGCCAAACCCAACATTCACTACCATACATAAGTGTAGGAACCAAAAAACTCATCGAGAGCTACATTAATTATTTCCGTTCACAATAAAGCAAAAAATAAAAATAAAACCTCTCATCAAAAGCATAATAATAAACAGGAAATTTTCGGGTTTATATCTTAGGGAAATTTACTTAATGTGCCTCTCAACACAGTGCGCCTGTTAAGTCGATGTCTTGGCGACTAATCCGAAACCGTCGTATATTGGTAGGATGGAGTGAAAAAAAAAATAACGATAGACTTTTGATACACGTTACGTACCGACTTGAACGAATGATTTTCTTATACTGCTGTTCTGTCCGTTTGTTTAAGTTATAAAAGATACCATTTTACAATAGCGAGAAACTCTGATTAGTAAAAAATTGTATTTGGGTTTATTAGCGCACTGACCTCTACAGAGGGAGAAATATATCGTTATAAGGGACAAGTACTATCCCGTGCATGTGCTAAATTATGATGATCTTGACCTGACGTCTTTACTTGCCCTTAAATTGTCAATAGCTTAATAATAGGTTTCTAAAAAATTGTTTCTTAGCTATTGAAAGTAATAAAATCCATTTTATGGCTCTCAAGCAAACAGATCAGAACTAATTTACACAAAAATGAGAAATATTTATATAATATAATCAACATAACAAATAAATAAGTATCTAAACACTAAAAAAGTACATTTGCCCTCATCTAGTTTTGAACACTTAAGCATTTGGTAATGTTTTCACAAAGTAATAACAAACATTCAATAAAGAGTGTTTTCTCTATAAGTTTTGTATTGAACCTTTGTATTTGGTAATGATCTTTAGATATTAAATTATAATCTACCAACTCTCATCGTTTAGCCAGATAATTACTTAAATGTAAAGAAGATGCCCTTTAATAATGCCTTTCCTTTTGGTCTTTGGCTAAGGCCATAAATATGATTTTTACCACTTCTTCTTTACCACCACTCGAGAGGTCTGACGGCACGACAGCCGTATCTTCCAAGGAAAAAGCGGATCTGCTGGCCGGAATATTCAGTTCTAACTCAACCCTCGATACCAATGAGAAACAACCCACAACGATACCTAGAATAAACTCATCAATGTCTGAGGTCGCTATTCGCCATCGCACTATCAAGCAAATCCTATGACATCTTGACTCTAATAAGGCAGTAGGACCAGATGGAATTCTGACAATTGTCTTGAAGATCTGTGCTCAAACGCTAGAGTCCAACCCATTCCGAAAAAAGAAAAAAAGACATTCCTATTGCCCTATTGCTCTCAGTCATATCCAAAGTTATGGAAAAAGCGATCAACATAGAACTCATTAAATATCTGAAAAAATATGACAGACAATATGGATTTCGACAACTTTGGTCTACTGGAGATCTTCTGGCTTATGTCACTCAGCTCTGGACAAACACTATTGAGAAGTTTGGTGAATCCCGTGCAATAGCCTTGGATATATCTAAAGCGTTCGACCGCATCTGGCACCAGGCATTGTTAAGCAAGTTATCTACCTACGGTCTCCCAACCAAACTGCGTCAATGGCTCATGAGCTTCATGCAAGATCGCTCCTTACATGTGGCAGTAGACGGTATTTCCTCTGATGCGTTAAAACCCAGAGATCTTGAAGCAATCGAATGGGGACCAACAATCTTGTTCAGTTCAAACAAAGCGCCACGTTTTCCAAGAAAGTGAATTCCTCAAATCATTCCACCAAAATGTCCGGAAATACCCCTGAATCAAGTCCCTCCATCTCTGTTTTGGGAGTCACGGTGTCTAATAATATGTCTTGGCATGACCATGTTGCTAACATCGCAAATTCAGCAAGCTAGAGGCTGGGTTTTCTATGGAAAGCTAGAATGTTTTTTACTCCTGATCAACTGTTGACGACGTAAAAGGCTCAAATCCGACCTCTACTAGAGTATTGCTCGCACATTTGGGGTTCAGCACCAACGCATTCTCTTCGTCTTCTAGATTCCATTCAGAAAAGGGCCATTCGGTTGATAAACAGCTCAACTCTCACATATACCCTTCACCCACTAGAACATAGAAAAAGAGTTGCAGACCAGACATTACTCTACAGATTTTTTCATGACAGATGCTCCAGAGAAATAAAAACTTTTATACCACCACTGGCCACATGCGGCCGAAGATCTCGGCACGCTGATTAGTCTCACCCATTTACTCTCAAGCTTGACACTAGAAGGACCAATCTTTATCAAGAATCTTTCATTTACAGGGCTGCTACGGAATGGAACAAGCTTCCAAAATCAGTTTTTCCAGAGAACTATGACCTGCAACTCTTCAAAAAGCGGGTCCACAATCATCTCTTTTCTATAATTCCTTCCCCTTTTAATAGTCGCAGTGCGGACCGTCTGCGGCCTACACGATAGGTCTACTCTTTTTGCGACTATTTTCAGTAAAAAAAAATATAAAGGAGATTGTTTTTTAATAATGTGATACTGTAATATTGAGCAAAGGGTATTGGCAGGAAAACATATAAATGAATGACTTTATGAGCAGCCAGAACGTGTCATAAAAGGCACGTCTGGGTGTGCATAGAGAAGTTTTGGTCCCTCTATTTATGTTTGGTAGTAAATGTTGGGTTTGGCAGAAGCATTATGAAAGTAAGATCAATGCTGCGGAGATGAGTAGTCTCAGTAGTTGGAGTGACTTTAATGGATGAAGTAAAAAATATCACCCAGACAAAATGTGTCTCCTATCCGAGTTACAGGGTGTTTTATTTGAAAACTTTAAAATTATTTGTGCCCAGTACTTTAAAACTATTCGAAGTATTATTGTCATATTTGGTGGGGAGTGTAAGTACTACACACAGGGGAAAGTAACTGGTTGATCGCTCCCAATTCTTCACCACTGGCGGAATTGCAATTTTATCACAATTTTTCGATTTTTCAATACATTCTAAGTGAATATTATACTCTTTCGTCATGGCGATAAGGTTATTATTTTTCGAGATATTTCGGGTTAAACATGAAGCTGCACAATTATTTTGATTTTAATGTGTATTATGTCGGTGTTTTGGGTCATTTGATTGCATTTATTACGCGAATGAAACTTTAATCTTTGTTAACAAAAAAACATAATTTTATTTATCGAAATTTTTTAAACGAATAGATGCATTTACAATATCAAAATCAGATAAATAAATGCGATTTAAATCATTTCTACATTTTATTTAAATAAATGCTTTCATGGTTTGGTGTAGTTGGATCTGGTCTGACTTAATTGTTTCGATCTAGTAGGATGCTGTTATTGCTGTTAGTTGTTGTCACTGACACTTACGATTGTGATTGTTGTCGATTAAATGAAAATGCCGCGGCATAACAAGTTTACTAATCTTGAATTATTCTTGTTTTGCTGCTGCTCGAAGATATTAAGCAAGGTATCCATCCAAACAGAGTTCAACCCAATCGCCAGACTTTTGGTAATATTTTTAGTTGATTAGGACAAACTGGACAATTTAGGCGTAACATTGGTAAGGGGCGACCAAGAATATTAACTGTGGATTAGGAGGATGATACTTTAGTGCAAGTTGATGATAATCCTAAACTAAGCACTCGGCATTTAGCAGCAATAACTGGAGTAAGTCGCTCTTCAGTTTTTCGTATACTAAAAAAAGAAAATTTACGACCTAATCACTTCACGCCGGTGTAGAATTTATTGTCTAGAGATTATCCTTTACGAATGAATTTTGCTTAGTGGATGATAAATTAAAAAAAAATGAAAATCCTAATTTTATTGAAAAAATTCTTTTTACTGACGAGACCACATCCACACGTAGAGGAGTTCAACTTAGTGAGGTAAACGGGGGTCACATTGAACATTTGTTATAAAAGGCTTCTAAATTTTGTTTATGTGCTTTTAAATATTTTCTTTTTAATAAAATTGTTCTTTTATTTAGATTATAACATTTTTAAAACCACAATTTGTTTTTAATTGTTTGATGCATCTATTCATTGAGAAAATTTCGATAAATAAAATTATGTTTTTTTGTCAATAAAGATTAAAGTTTCATTCGCGTAATAAATGCAATCAAATGACCCAAAACACCGACATACATATTGAAATTAAAATAATTGTGCAGCTTCATGTTTAACCCGAAATATCTCGAAAAATAATAACTTTATCGCCATAGAGAAAGAGTACAATATTTACGAAGAAAGTATTGGAAAATCTAAACATTGTGATAAAATTGCAATTTCGCCAGTGGCGTAGAATTTGGGAGGGATCAACCAGTCGTAGGCCTCTGGTAGTAGCCGCCAGAAAAGTTTTTTTAACATAATTTAGTATGGTGTATAGTACTTACACTCCCCACCAAATATGACAATAATACTTCGAATAGTTTTAAAGTACTAGGCACAAAACATTTTTAAGTTTTTAAATAAAACACTCTGTAACTCAGACAGGAGACACATTTATCCAGGTGATTTGGGTTGAATCTTCATATTTTGAGTTCAGGATTCTATAGTTGAAATATTTCCAATTAGTAATGAAACACCCTGTATATTTCAATAACAAAATTACATTGATTAAATTAGGCAATATTACTCTTAATACCTAAATTGTACATTTTGTTTTCACAACATTCAATGTAAGCTTATTTACCATTCGTTCAAGAAACCTTATTTCTCACTCACTACTCTATTTCTTTAAAGTTTACCCCAGATACCGAAATCAATGTGTCTTTCACAGAGAGGTTAACAAATGAATTTTTTTAAATCAATAGTCAACGTATTAAAGCTATAACAACATGGGGAAAATGTTGCAATACAACTCTATTTAATTTTTCAAAATAATTTACACCACAGGCAATACATCTCTTTGAGTTGGGTTTTGGTGTTAAATTATTGGAATAAAGCTGGATTAAGGTTTGTTTTTGACGTTTCAGTTTTATTAACGCTGGATTCTCGTTAAATGCCAGTAAAGACCAGGTGTACAGTGCAAAGGAAGTAGCTTGGCGGGCGAGAGATCACAAAATCTGCGCACAACAAAAACATTCGAATAACGATCCGATCGGCGACGACGAAACTTTCAGTAATCGTAAGTCTCAAGTACAATCGGAGGAAGAAGTTTACGAATGTATATTCAGCCGAATATTTGTTATTTTAGAGGCTAGTCACCCGCCAAGCTACTTCTGTTGTACTGTACGTGTGTCCAGGTATCAATTTTGGTTTATTTTCCAAGTTTTTCAGTTCTGTTGTCCCTGGAATTCTTGATGCAATGTCTATGAAAGTCAAATTATCAATTTCGGGCATATTATATTATGTGGGTGAACGTGTTCGACCAATTAAGGAAGGTGAAGAGGTTTTTAAGGCTGGCACATCATTTTATGTGGAACTGACGGTCTCAATAAAAAAATCATAAAAGCAATCTTTCAAACGCTTTTTCTGTGTTGTTGAAGTCACCATGAATAATCACAAAATAGATCAATGGACAACAATATTAAACTTACCACTGAAAAAATCATCTTTCACAAAGTGCTTGCTGCAAACAAACATAAACTTTGAGATAGGTTTTCCTAACTTTAAGATTATCTCTCATTTCTAAACTGCCGTAGGATTTGAAGAAAATTTATGCAAAGATATAATCGAATTGCCATATGTAGAGCATTGTGAAACAGAGCATATTTTTCGCGATTTTATCTACATATCACCTTTTTTAATCCTTTGCATTTTCCGATATTGTGGTTTATTAACACCATTTCTTTACAAAATATTGTTAAAATATAACACTTTCAATGCTTAAATTGCTCAAAATAATATATAAAGTTCACTTTTCACCCATATAAACAAATGGAGGTTAGTTTGTTGTTCACACCTTTAAAAGTTCATACGATTAATAATAGATGTCGCACACTCCGTGATTTTTCCCTATTACTTTTTGTGGATTATAAACAAAAATCATCACAAATGACGTCATTATCTAGTTAAAGTTAATACTTATACCTTTTTATTAAAAACAATGTAGGAACTTGTTATTGGAATGTGATTATAAAAAAAGTAAAAAATAATAATATTTATCCAATGTCGGTAATCAAATATTGTGACAACCAAAAATAGACCATATGCCCTTCAAAATCTTGTACTCGGATTTATCGCGTATATCAATCAGATTTACAAAGTTTCCTGTTTGTTTTTCACATACAGAACGCGGTGGTATAACACAAATATTTTAGGTCAGGTGTCTGCACTGTAATTAATACTTCGATGGTGTCAAAGTATCGCTGACTCATCGCCGTACGAAATAAGCTAGAGTTGAATTATTATTGGTAGGGATCACTTCCGGTGAAATTAGTCGAAGTAGGATGAAACGTCAAAAAACCAGGACGATTGCAGAATAACCCTGCTTGGCAATAAACAAATAGGTTCGTACGTATATTCTCAAACGGGCATATGTAACCAATTAAGCTTAAATAGGCACTTGTCATCCGTTTCGTTGGCAATAAAGTGGGGACCTTTGACAGTCCCTTTCTTTAATAAATCGTCTCTAGATCCCTTATTGAACTATGCCTTTTTCGTCCCTGTTTGTCTGTCCGACTGCCAGTGGCTATTTGTTGACTGTTTCATGCATGAAAATAAATATGACTGGTTCTATTCTCTCCCCCAAAATCGAAGGGATCTCAAGAACGTATGTGGAAATATCTGGTAATTACCTGGACTTGACCATCAAATGAATTAAATAAATCACAGTTTTTGTTTTGTTTGGTAAGACAGAAAAGACTTTTAAATCTAGTATCAGGCAGGAAAAAATAATCAAAGTACTTGGACTATAAAAGGGGTTACCGAAATTAAAATCACTGTCTGAAACAATCATTAAAAATATTATAGTTTAAAAAAACTAAAAAACACGCTTTTGGACTTAATCTTACTAAAAAGTAAAAAATAATTCTTAACATAAAAATAAAATTACTAACGAGAAAATTAATGTCACTGTTCTAAAAGCGTGGAGTGCGTTCATCCCGAAACGCAGAGTTAGTTTAAAAATGTCATACAAAGCACCCCACGCTTTTAGAACAGTGACATTAATATCTTGTCAGTAATTTTATTCGTATGTTAAGAATTATTTTTTACTTTTTAGTTTAATTAACTCTAAAAGCGTGTTTTTTAGTTATTTAAACTATAATTTATATTATTAGTGTTTTTAAAAAATTAACACTATACTTTTATGCAACACAAAATACAAACTACCATTTGTATTACTGCAAATTGCTAGCGGCGCCATCTACTAGATAATAGACAAACTACTTATTTTGGAAAGTAAAAAACTGTCGCGTATTTTTAAGCATTTCTGCAACACTATTGGAACTGCGCGCATGCGTAGTTCACGCACTAGTTCTATCTCTCTTACTCTCATGCAAAGGATCCCTAAAGAAATTTATAAATTCTGGCGAAACTAATCAGGATAATCGGATATTTTAATCGAATTATTGAATTGTCGTCGGTATTTGACAAGTGTGCGAAGTTTAAATTAAATCTGATCGCTTTAAGTAGGGCAAAATCGAGGCCAAAGAGTCAGTTACAAATATACATACGAGCAAACAAACATACAGGTGAAACTAATATAAGCGTGTTAAAAAAGCATGGTGTAATAGTGCCGGTCGTTTGGGAAATTAAGCCATGAAAATAGGAACGAAAATAAAGAAAGTGTAGAACCCGTACTACACTATGCCTTTTTCGTGCCCGATTGTCTGCCTGACTGCCGGTGGCTGAAATTTACAACAAATACGCATGCGCGAGAGCCTATTTTGTTTCAGGCTTTGGATATAAAACAAACAGCAACAAGCATTGCTGCTACTTCATGACCCTCAACGTATGACTTATTATTTGAATGTTTTCCTGTATGTCAATAAGTGAATTGTTAATAGATTTTAGCAGTTTAAAATATTAGTAACGGTTAAAATTAGTGAGACAAGGCATTGTTGTATACTTTGAAGTAAATACTTAGTAGTCATAGACATCTAAAAAAATTGCTGGTAAAACATTGTTAAATTAGGTACTGAGACAATAACGACAAATATGGTAAGTTGTTCATCTTGTGGGTGTTCCCTGACACCAAATTGGTGCAACATTTAACAAGTGTTTTTAATGGTAAATTTGTTAAATATTTAGAAATAAATAAGAATTGTGTTGCAATGAGATTTATAGGTTAAACCCACCAATCACAAAGTATGCACTGGCGTAGCTTGGAGTAAAATTATAGGTTTGTGGTAATTTTTAATTACAAACACTTTTTCACACAATTTAAAAACATTAGAATTTAATGTTATTGTAGAAATCGGGGGGCTATTATTCTGGGAAGACATACCCAACATTATTATGAATGTAAAAATACCATTTTTAGGAAAAAAATTTACCTAATATACAGGGTGTTTCAAAAAAAGATGACCCCGTCTCTAGGATAGGTAAACATTTTATACGAATATGTTTTAGAAGCTGATACATCCCATAAGTTTGTTTTTATATCTGACTCTCATAGAGGGCGCTAGTTAGACGGTTCGTACCAAGTAGAATTGAACATAACTTTTTTAAGGTTAGAATTAATAATCAAAATTTCGAGTGAACTTAAACATCATTCAATTTTACACCTAAAAGGTGCTCTTGGTAAAACTCGATACTGTGTACCGTTTTCTGAATATTTTGATTTGAAAATTAAGAAGTAATAACCGATGCTGGTATAAAGTAACAATAAAGTTATTAATTATTATTTTTATCATTATTATTATTATTATTATTAATTAGGATGCATTATGTGAATTCAAAATTTTTTGTAAATGAGACCTCATCGATAAAACGGATACATTGGAATTGAGGGCTTTCCTTTCTTGTAACGTTTCACAAAAATTCATTCTAATCGGTATATCTTTATTTTCTCTAAGTTTGCCATGAAAACTGACATTTATTGATAGTTATGACGATAAGTCAACAATAATTAGATTTTTGAAACTTTGTTATTTGTAAAATTAGATATTGTTAATCAAAATGTACTCAAATGTTAAATACACCGACATGTTATTAATCTTTGGCGAGTAAAAATACATTTAGAGCCATTGAACGACGTTGATAAGTTGATGAAACGAATTGTTCTTCGAACGAAAGCGGTATTAACAGTGTGAAACTAGTCTCTTATTAGAGTGATAAGAATTCTGAAAGCTCAAGGTCTACTGCGAGACTCCACTGACTGTGTCAGGTCTACTCACTAAAAACTCCACCCCTATTTAGATCCGTCTGGCTATTGCCTCCGGTGACACTTAGGCCTGTTGGCTCATTGTATCTCGCCTACGTGTTTTTGTATCATTGTACAATGGATACCTGACTCGCAGCAAAACACACGCTGCACGCAATCCAGTACCTTCGTACCTTGTACAAGTTTGTACAAATCTAGTCCCCATCCTCCTCAGCGCCCCGCAGGCCAGGCCTCCATTATACAGTCTCTTAGTGATACTTAGCTGATTCCAGTTCATTGCTAACAGTTCTGCCGTCCTTTTGTGGCACGGTCCTTTGATGTATTATTTCCCATGTTTGTTTCCTGGTATGCTTTTCCAGTAGTTTTTGTGTTTTTTTGAACCTCTTCTTGCAAGTCAGATTGACGTGATTACGGTCTACCAGCGTTCTCAGTTCTTCTTTGCAGTCAACGAGTATGGGGGAAGGGGTGGTCCGGCCCTGAGGTGACCCCTACACGATTATTTGTTAGAAAAATAAGAGGGTGACGCAAACACCAACAAATAAATGAAATAAATCACACAAGTCATTTTTCTTATGTTCGCAGCTCAGAAATTCAAAAAGGCATGGTGTAATAGTGCCAATTATCTGGGAAAATTTAAACAATAAATATCCACAAAAATAGACATGAAAAAAGATATAGTGCAATAAAGTTTTTTCTTATTGGGAACAATTTTGGTATTTTTGTACTAACCCTAGATTAATGGTACTCGTATTTACGAACCGCCAGGTATAATTTTTTTTTAAATTGTTTGCAGCAAGTGTACATGACACGTAACTTTTATAGCTCTGCTACTGTGCAAATATACATATATGTTTTACAAACAGCAATGTACTGCGCTTACAGGATAATAAAAATAACGTAAATAAAGGATGTATGATCTGATAACGAGCGGTAACAAAACTAACGGTAAAACGATAAGAACATTGATTTATGCAGGAAGCATTTTTTTTAATCCATTTTGGATGTTAATCGGCTAAATTATAATTTTTATTTTGAAATTCAAACTACACTTCATTCAGATTTAGAATACTTGCAAGCTCATTTTTTAATTTTCTAATTAGAAGAAAATTTAGTTAAAGTACAGCAAGATTTAAATAGCATAGGTACATGCAAAATACATGATTGTTTTCCCGCTTTTTATTTAAAAATAATTATATTATTTATAAAATAATTATAAATAATAATGTATACATTAAATGCCCATTTAGTAATACAAAAATAACACATTTTTCTGGTTAATTTAATCAGTTTAATATAGAACTAAAAATAAAAATGTATTTTTAATTTTCAACTCACATCCTGTACATTTAAAAATATCGATACGGGTAATTGTGTATTTAAATTTTTGTAATATTTAAATAAATTTGCTTTTTTATGTAGAGAAAAGTTATTTATTATTGTCAGAGTTACATAAATAGAAGTACCTAAATAAAAAATTAAAGTCAAGGGGAATCTTTCCGGTACTGAAATTATTCCATGGATATTCATGAGTACATATATTTTTTTTGAAAATCCAGCAGCCTAGACAGGTGATCGCAAGTTAAAGATTATTTCCCAAAAATTATATAATGCCTGTGAAAATATTTTAGATTGATGTTCGGCAATACATTTTTTTTTACATATATAAAATTATAATAAAAACCGAAAAAAAATTATATTTAGTGGTCAGTATCACTAATACAAAAAATACGTGAATAAAATCAATCATTAAATACACAAACATAATATTTAATAAAATAACAAATATTAATCTCCATAAAAACAAATTGAAAAAAAGCTTTCTTTTTCATTTCTTATTTTTTAATCGGCAAAAAAACGCAAGAGAAATAGGTGATGAAAATAAAAAAGGTTTTTTAATAAATATAACACCAATGATAATAATTAATGAAAGGAATAGTTAGGTACTTATATTTGTAAACAAAGAGTTATGCAAGTAATACTTTCACTTGTTAAGGAAAATAAGTACTTCGTCGAAAAAATTGCTTTTTTAACAAATGACAACAATTTTAATACGTAAATTTCTAATATATGAACTCTAAACTGAATGTCATTTTGTTTTTATTTATTTAATCAATAGGGATATAAATGGTATTACAACAAACACCCAATTATTGGACACATAGGTAACTTTTAAAGTATATTTTTGACAATTATTGTATTTTAAACAACTAAAACAGAAGTTGATTCGTTAAAAAAAACATTGGAAAAAATCAATAATTACCTTTTTTATGTCAACAGCCAATTTCTCGAAATTCCAATCTTGCAAGCACTGATATTTATTAATAATTTCAATTTAATTCATTCACAATGGCATTAATTTATGTATACTGAATGTTATCGAGTCTGGTAACACACACAACGAGCGACAACACAACAAAAAGTATAACTTGAAACTGACAACCGCTAACGGCGCACAACTATTAAATGGATGTTAGTTGATCTCTCGTTTACCTTTGCGTTTGGCGAGGTTGCCGGCTCAATTAAAATAAAGTCTCTGAAAAGAAAATTAAACCCGCTTAAATTTTCATGGAACCATACTCACGGACAAAAATATTTAAAAATTTTAACTGTTCTCTTGTTTTATTTTTGGGCACTTTGTGTCTTTAATTAATAAATATCGTACACTGGTGTTTTACGTATGTAAATGGTTAAATCAATTACATATCGCATTTTTACAACAGGCTTGTAAAGGAATAAATAAAGTACAGGAGCGGATGGGCCCACCGAGACGCCAGGACACTCCCCGGTGCTGGTTTCAAAAAAAATTCGAAGCTAAAACATAATTGAAAAAGTCGCAAAAAAAGTACTTACTATTCCTACAAATTTGGCAACTCTAAATCATAAACAACACCAGTAGAAAATAAGAAACGCATTGCAAGCGCTGTAGCATGAAAGGGTTGTTAGATAATTCTTAAGGGTTGTAAGTCCAAGAATTACGTTACCACCGAGATTAATTGTGGATTATATATAGAAAAGAGCGCAACTAGCTCATATCTACAGAAAGACTGTAACCGGCTTTAATAAAAAAGGGACTTACCCTCATTATAAATGCTCGTTGGTTCTGATTCAAGTAATAGTAATCCGTACTGTGAGTTACAACGATCGGCCGTTTCTGCTCCAAGTATAAACTCTTGCCCCTTTGAATGTAACATGAAGTCGATTGCAATATCTTTCATTTTAATATCTTTGCGAACACAGGAATATAATTTTAGAGTAAACACAAATGTACTTGCACAAGCGTACAGCGGTTTCACATCGTAGTTAGAAAGATGGGGCCGATACCCACTTTCTAAAAATATTGTTAAGAGTTTTAGTTCCTCTGTTGGTTCGGCGATTAAAACTCTCGATCCAGTAACAAAACAATGTTTATTCCAATACAAGAAATTCTACTTTTATTAACACCTTAGATATTCACTTAGATATACAACTTTTACAACTTTTTATAACACATTTTCCAAAGAAGTTAAATATTTGGGCGTAATAATCGACCAAAAGTGACATGGAACAGCCAACTCAACTACAAAAATGATCTACTCTGGTCATACCAAACGATCATCAAACCCATGGTCACCTATGCCTCATTAATGTGGTGGCCAAATTGCAACACATTTCGGTACAAGTCAAGCTTCAGAAAGTGCAGCGGCTAGCTTGTCTGGAAATCACAGGGGCATTATTCAAGTGCCCTACTGCAGCCGTAGAGGTAATGCTGAACCTTCCACCATAATACTTATGTGTAATAAAAGAAGCACAGAGTACGGACCTCAACTAGAAAGAGATGCTTTAGTGTGGTACACTGATGGATTCAGGATAGATGAAAGGGTTGTAGTGGCAGTTACAGGGCCAAATTTCAAGCTTTCAAAACCTCATGGTAACACCCCAAATATCTGTCAAGCAGAATTACATGCCATAGAGGTATGTGCCCAGGAGTGCATCGAAAGGGACACCCGAAGGGCAGAAATCTATACTTTATCAGATAGCCAAGCAGCACTAAAAGCTCTAAAGTCATACACTTGTGAGTCTAAGCTGACTTGGGAATGTAAACAATTCCTGAGACAACTGGCAGCAAAAAACCAGGTCACTCTGATGTAGGTTCCAGGTCACAAGACAGTTAGAGGCCACGAGAAAGCAGACTGCCTTGCCAAGGAAGGGGCAAATACACAATTTCCCGGCCCAGAACCCTTCTGTGGACTCTCCAGATGAAATGAAATCTCACTGGAATAAAGTGCCAGTACAGATACAAGTAAAAAGGCTTTCGCCAAGGAAAGCTACATCACTTCTCTAGTTGGACAAGAAAGACTTGAAACTGGTGACAAGACTTCTCACTGGACACTGCCCTCTGGGGTATCACCTGAAAAAGATGAGGAAAACAAAGAGTGATAGTTTCCGCTACTGCGAGAACTTCGCTGACACTGACGATGTCAGGATCGTAGCTCCCAGGAAATTAATAAACTTTGTACGAAGTTTCGGAATTCCAGGCCTCGAATAGATTAAGGGTTATGTACAACAAAACTGCTACGTCGAGGTGCTTTAGAAGCTGCATAGCCTTCACAACCCCCCCCCCCTACAATCAACAAACTATTTTTGTGGTGAAATTAAAACATGAGCGTCGCGCTGATTTATTCATAGAAAAGAGTTGTTTTGGAGTATATTAATACCCTTTTTATATTTGTAATAAGTAATTTATTGAATAGAAACATCCCAATATTCACAATACATTCTTTAAGAGACAATACAAGATTTAATTAAATACAATAAATCATGTCACAATACAATTTTCGTTTGATTTTTTGATTTTGCATGATTAAACTGTTATAAATAAACTAAAGTATAGCCTATTAGGACCAGAACTGGTTGTGCATAATATTATTTAATTTAAAGTAGAGTTTTATTTTTGTTTTCTTTATATTAAAGTAGAATAGTCCTATTTTTTATCCAAGTAAGGTTTATTTTGAAAAAAAGTTTTTTTTATTTATGTGATTTTTGTTATAATAATTAAAAGTTCCATTTTAACCATTCGCCCCTGATGGAAGTATTCTGATTTTGGTTGGATTTCTGTTCTTATACAATGCCTGTCACATACATGATATATGGGATCTGAGTAAAAATTCAATGGCGACCATTCCAGTTTCTCAATATCTACATACTTGAAGATACTGAATCACAGTTTATAAATCATGTGCACGAAATACAGATATATAAAAAATAGCATTTAAAAAATATATGCAATGTTTATATTTATTAGATTGTATTAACATAAAATTATTACCGTGCGGGGACGTCCTTAACCCCAACACGGCACGTCCCAATGGCTGATAGGGAACTTCCTGGCTTACAAGAAAGGTGTCTAATATTAAAGAATAAACACCCACGGATCAACTAAGGACATGATATAGGGCAGCGGCTATATCATAATAACCTTTGAGTACAAGGGAGCCTACTTCCTTGTATTCAAACTAGACAGTTGCGGTTGGATTGTTTTAAGCCAGCCAAGCTTACCGCGATGGTCAGGCTTTGCTCAAGGTGTCATGCGACCCGTGCCAAGGGACGTACTACATGTATGGTATCCGTGCCTGCCCCAAACAGATATCGCTAACGGAGCCTCTGAAATACCAGGCAACCTCCCGGTATACTCTGGTGGAGCAGAAGCTTGGACAAAAAAAAGAAGTTCGACGTCTCTTCAATCGAGCTAAAGAAACAGGTTGCTAGGAAATCTATCGTACAGCTCTAACGACTTATAACAAAGAAATAAGGAAAGCCAAAAGAGAATCCTGGAGGAGGTTCTGTCATAGTATATCAGATCTACCTGCCAGCACAAGAATTCACAAGGCTTTCACCAGAGATCCGACGATTAGCTCTGCTAGGCAAACGTTAGAGACTCTCTTGCAGACACACTTTTCCGGCAGTCTGCTTCTGGGGGACCAGGAACAAATTCCGCTTTCAATGTGATCGACATCACGACCCAAAAGAGAGGACTGGAGAAATGTTTCAAAAGTGGTCACCCCAGCATCAGTACAATGGGCGGTGAACTATTTCTTCCCATACAAGCCTCCAGGGGAGGAGAGTGTTTCCCTGCCCTCATTCAAAACGGCAGCGAAATTTTACTACCTCTTCTAGCATAAAGTTATATTCCGCTGGACTGGTTAAACTCTGGAAAAAATTATTGATAGACATATTAGAGAGAGGAATCTTCCCATAAACCCCCATCAATATGGCTATCAAACAGGCAAATCTACGTATTTAGCACTTAACAATCTAGTGGGAAAGATCAGCCATTCTCTTAAATATAAAGAAATTGCGCTGGCAGCTTTTCTAGATATAGAAGGAGCGTTCAATAACGCGCTACCACAATCACTCTATACATCAATTAAGGGTAGAGGACTCGTCAGTCAAATATGTAACTGGATCAAAAGCATGATTGAAAACCGATATGTAAAATCATCACTGCATGGAAAGTCGGTCAGGTTCAGGACGGCGAAGGGAGGTCCACAAGGTGGGGTAGTTTCCCTCTTAGTGTGGTCACTCCTAGTCGACTCTCTGCTGAGCGAGCTTTCCATGCAGGAAGTAGATTTTCAATGCTATGCGGATGATCTGGTTATAATAGTTAGAGGGAAATTTGAAGCGACGATCTCAAACGTCCTCCAAGAAGCCCTTAACACAGTATACAGATGGTGCGAGAGGGAACAGATGTCTGTCAACCCCCGGAAAACTGTAATTATTCCAAAAAGGAAAAAGCTAGATGAGCTTCGGCAGCCTGTCCTATACGAAAAGAGCATTTCATTTGCGGCGGAAGTAAAATACCTGGGTGTAGTTCTGGATAAAAGACTCGCCTGGAACGCCCACTTGAAAAAAAAAACAATAAAAAAGCCAGATTTTCTCTCTGGAATTTCAGAAGAGTATGCGGCAAATCTTGGGGAATGAACCCCAAACAGATTTACTGGATTTATCAAACAATAATAAAATCTATGGTCACGTATGGTTCAGTAGTCTGGTTGACCAAAAGGTTACAACAGACAGCTAGAGCAAAGCTTGCTGGCCTTTAGTGACTGGCATGCCTGGCCATAACTAGAGCTATGTTCAGCACACCAACGGCAGCGATGGAACACCTCCTAAATCTTTCTGTCCTAGATATTCTCTTAGAGAGAGAGGCCAGGGTAGTCTCCTACAGATTCCTGTCCTCTTTCCGAAGAGAGATGAATAGATGAGGGGAGAAATCCTCTTCCCAGAGACTGAATATGTAATGTACACAGATGGCTTAAAAACCCCAGATGGAGTTGGGGCCGGTGTTTTCAGCAGGAAACTAAAGATTGAAATATCTACCATACTTAGCAGGTATGCTACAATCTTTCAGGCTGAGGTCTTCGCTATTAAATTGTGTGCAAGGGAGCTGACAAACAGACCTCTAGCAAACAAAAATATAAGTATAATATCAAACAGCCAAGCTGCTTTAAAAGCACTGAGCTCCAGCAAGATAAACTCTAAACTTGTATGGAATTGCATCGAATCCCTAGATAACATTGGTGTAAACAACAGGGTGACCCTACTGTGGGTACCTGGGCACCAGGGGGTGGAGGGAAACAAAAAGCCGACACCCTTGCAAAACAGGGGGCTGAATCTGCGTTCACTGGACCTGAACCGGTTTTTGGAGTCACCACAAGTGCCGCCAAAACAATCATTTCGGACTGGGTGGAGAGGAAAATACTCACGTACTGGTCCGAAATACCAGGGTTGACTCACTCGAAGGCGTTTTTACCTAAACCCTCGAAAACACAACTAAGCAGATCTTAGAATGGAGCAGAAATAACCTGCGAATTTTAACAGAACTGCTTACAGGACACTGTCGTCTAAGATACCACCTCGGAAGGATAGGTTTGAACCAACAAACGAACAGTCGTTTTTGCTGCGTGGAAGACGAAGCTGCTGAACATGCTGTGTTCATGCCCCGGCCTGGGAAAAATAAGGTTCAACATATTTGGTTACACCAACCTACCGATTTCAAAAAAATCTTACCCTATACAACCATGAACTTCGTGAGAAGGGCTGGATTGTGCGGTGAACTGTAACATTTAGGGGTGAGCCATAATAGACCTACTTAAGGTCGCAGTGGAGTGGCGACCACGCCCCACTCACATGATACCTAACCTAACCTACCATAAAATTAATCGCTCTCTACGACGATTTAAAGCAATCCGGATATTTAAAGTTGTTGATGGTTTTAACACTTACACAACAAGATAATTTTAGAATATAAATGAAAAACGTATTCCTTATCTAATTGTTATAAAAAAAACCATTATTCAAATTCCTAAAACATTATGATAATCGATATACTGAATTTGCGTCAAAATATAGAGAAAATCACAACCATAAAATTAACAGTAATTTTTGTATCCAAATTCGTTGTAAAAAAATGTCAGAGGTTAAATATTTATACTAAAACAATTATGTCAACGATGTTGTAACCTTATCGATTCTGTACATGTAGGTATGAGTAATATTACGAGAAATGATCTAATAATGTATACTTGTCAACACTGCATACAATAAAGTCGATAAAGGATGGGTCGGTGGTAAAAATAAAACATGAATAATAAAAGTATTAGCATAAATATGAAAATGAAAAAATTATTCGATTTGGACAATTGTAACTATTTCTTTTGAAAATTAGAAAGAAATGTAGCTTATCGCACATTTTATTTCTTCTGTAACTGGTCCATTATTATTTTAAACTTTGTTATTTTATACTTTATCTTGTTTGTAATAAAATAATTAGTCGTTTGCATTACAAATCATTATTGAAATATAATATATTTTACAAGTACTCTCGTGTACTCTGCAGAATTGTTTCCATTTGTATCAATAAACATCACAAGAAGCACTAAGCATGTATTTACATACATTGAAATTGAACTTCGTCGGGCCAAACCAAGAGTGGTCGTTTGTGCCTATAGCCTGTAAATAGAGAAAGAAGTTTTTTTTACCTCTCTTAATTCCTTTTTTATTAAAAGCATCATTATTAAATTAACACGATTCCACACATCACATTGGGTATTATACATTTTATTTATTCGATTTATTTATTTATACATTTTACTTCCTTTATTAATATACATTAATAACTCTTATTATTTTACCATTATTTCGTTTGACCTCTGCGTTTTCTTTGGTTCATATTCATCACTTAGGAGTTTGCTAACATTTTTAAAGGTGCCAAAGGTTTTTGGAACGAAGTTCCTTATCGCACGGTACGGATGGGGGCTAGGCAAAAGAAACCTATGACTGGGCAAAGCCAATAGCATAAGCGCTATGGATGTTATTGGTTAATATACATTAATAATGCAATGTGATAGTGGCTTAAAAGATAACAATGACGCTGGGTGCGTGTCACAGTTAAAGTGAAACAATACGTGAATAATTTATGTTTAACCTAAAAAATTTATATTACGACTCTATTTTTTTATAGCAAATTAATTGACAAGTTGACTAAAAAAACATAAAAAAAGCACCAATACCGAAAAATGCAAAAAAAAGCGTAAGAGAAAATATATATACGTTTACCAATAATAATACGCTACGAAAGGAAACTTCGTTCCAACAGAGTGTTCCACGACACTCACGCAATTTTTTTTATTATCTGAATATATGTCTACACTCTTCAACTTTAAAGAAAATAAGTGGGATAAGTTATTGAATTATAATTTCAGGTTCAGAAAAATAACAATTATTTGAATATGTTTATTTCAAATACACTTTATAATTTACAACGAAAAGTTAATTAAGGACAAAATATAAGTTCAGATATATTGTGCTAATTTTGAATTAATTGAGATCACATACAAAAATAAATCAACTAAAAGGGTATACAGTATGTCCTATTCTCAGAAAATGCGGATTGTAAAAGTTATACCCTCAAAAGTATAGTAACTACGGAATTATCAAATAACACAAATATTTGTATTCCCAATACAAACTTGATTAAATACACATTTTCTTTAAAAACCAAGACATAGCCGATACGTAATTATATATAATATATATATATATATATATATATATATATATATATATATATATATATATATATATATATATATATATAAAGTGCACGATAAAAATTTACAATGAAAATAAATGCAATAGATTAATACAATATCACAAAGTTATAATTATTATAATTAAAATTTTTTACCAAATGATTATATTACTTTTTATACAAATCCCTCGCGTTTTAAAATTGTCATTTAAGTAAACTTAAGAATAAACAAATTATGGATGGACCAGCAATTTTCAACAAATATATCTACAGCCAATTAATTTAAATTTTATTGTATATTTATTATTTTGACTGGATTATTTGAATTTTGCTATGATATATTACTGCCGATGAGTAATGAACATTTAAACAGTGTTAAGTAAACTAAAAAAATCAGAAAATTACAATATCTGGGCCACACTATGAGAGGAGAGAGATACCGAATGCTACAAGTGGTGATGCAGGGAAAGATTGCAGGGAAGCGCAGCGTGGGAAGAAGACGAATGTCGTGGCTCCGCAACCTGAGAGAATGGTTCAATTGTTCATCAAATCATCTTTTCAGATCAGCAGTCAACAAAATGCAAATAATCATGATGATCGACAACCTTCGACGGAAGACGGCACCATAAGAAGAAGAAGAAGTAAACTAATCTGTTTTTTATGCAAATAATTTAAAAATTTGAAAAACATTATATAAATTATAATTTGAATATGATATTGTGGATGACAATTTACATTTTACATATGCATGTAAAAGTACATTACCCAATATCAAACAAAAGATTACATGGGTTAATAACTTCTTAAGGCTGATTGTATTTTTCAATTTAATAACGAAATTAAAAAAAAAGTATACTTTAATTTTGACAATTGACAGCATTGTATGGAGGCATAACGTTTGTATTGTAAGTATGAATGACGTGCATCACGTGGCCACTTCTTGACATCGGTAGAAAGGGTGATTTACACGTGACGTCACTGCTTAAGATGGGTAACGTGCACGTCGTACAGCAAATGGCATATGTTTCATAACGTTACGTGCGTTTAGTTAACGGTTATCGTGTTCTGAACTATTTTGGGTTTTTTGAGTTTAGAGTAAAGTCGAAGAAACAATATTGTGGCGTTATTGATGTTTTTATGACTAAACATTAATATACCAGTGTAAAAAGTAGGTTTTGTGTTACCTGTAGCCAAGGCCACTTGGCCACTCTTTCTACCGTTTTCAAGCTGAAACATCACGTGCACGTTAATCATTGTATGTATAGCTAAAACGTCACAAATTTTTCACAATATATTACATTGTCTTTTATGGAAATAAAAGAATAAATGTATAAGACTGATTTTTAAGACCAGCTAATTTGGCCACAGGTTACCTATACTATAGGCATGTGTGTCGACTATATATCAGAAAACAACTACTTTCCTGACTGTGTGCCTACGATGAACAGTGAATTATATCTGATAAAAAATGTTCGTCGTAGGCACATAGCCAAAAAAGTAGTTGTTTTCTGATATAAAGTCGACCCACATATGCCTATAGTATAGGTATCATGCGGCGAACTTAGCTGGTTTTTAAAAATCAGATTTATATATTTTTATACTTACTCGCCGACAAAAATAATATAGTTTTCTATAATATTAATAAAAGAATAAATATTAATCACATTAGTATTTGTTTCATAAATGTTGATTCTAATAGTATTTTTTGTATAAACATGTTATACATTATAGCAAATGTCATTTTATGAAACAGAGCTTGAAATATTTTTGTTGAAAAATTGAGTTCACATTTAAAATATTTCGATGTATACAATATGATTTTACGCTACTCTATAAAGCTTTCTAATGAAATCTATAATATACACGGTCTTTTCCTTTTTTTTTTGTTTGTTTGGATACGCCGGTACCCAATGGAGCAGCATCAATAGGTATATATGTATATTAAATCAAAACTTCTGATCATTACCAAGACTGAAGCATTGGAGTTTCTGTTCTAGCATTGGCACTACCGTTGGCTAATAATTTAAGATACCCAATGTATTCAAAGACTTTTCAACTACCCAATTTCATGTATTATCTCTTTACTTACCAGAAACATAAAAAATTTTGTGTGTAAAAGTAGAAAGATCTTAATTATGTATAAATGTTCAATTTATGAGTAACACGGCAAGTTAAACAATATTCCGTTGATGTTTATATGAACTACTAGTTATACTACATTATCAAATACGTTTGGATATCTAGTATTTTGTTACGCTTTACAAAAAATTAGGAGTCGGTAGCCTTCGAGTTTCACTAACCTTTTATTTCATGTTTAACATTGAAAATAAAATTCAAATGGTAAATAGTGCATAATAAGTGGCTGATTTTGATGATTCTGGTAAACGCTGATTCTATTTTATTAATCAAACGTAGACAAATTATACTTAAAAATTGTTTGCAAGAAGTATTGTTGTTTAAAATATAACATATTAAACTAAGATGACAATGTTGAGAAAGTAACAATGATGTACGCCAAAATGTTGGATATGTTTTCGATTTAAAATTAAATTAAGTTGATTTGTTAAAAAGGATCATACAGTTAAATGTTTTAAAGTTAATACTACATTATATGCTAAACAACAATATATTTCTATCTGGGTTAGAAATATGTATGTCTGAATCAGCTTAAGATAAAAAATACTATGCACAATCATGTAACGCTTTTTCTAAAATACTAGTCTACTCGACAACAAAATGTTGAGGGATTATTCATAAAAAAGCAGTAATGATCAGCTTTTGGTGTCCAATCTTGAGATAAAAAATGTCAATGGAAGTCCTTAAGCTAAAAATATATACAGGCGTTACGCAGTACAAGATAGGGGACAATAATACCAAAAGAGAAGGCGTAAGCTTGTGCAATGTATGCTGGATGAGTAAAGATATTTAAAATACGATATTAAATAAATAGAAAATTCATATTGCTTAGTTATTATTTGCATATTTATATAGTGTAAAAAATAAATAAGTATCGATGGAATCAAGTACATTATATGTGAATTCATATTTTTTTTATTTACTCATCCATAGAATGTAAAGAAAAAAGTGTGTTTATATAGGCAGTGGATAAATCTACAAAAGTCGTAGATTATTAAAAAAAGATACCACACTTCACAATATAAAATTTGTATAAACATTGTTTCAGTCTTAAATACGTTTTGTCCATTGTTTGAAAATTTTATTTATAAGTAGATACTTCGTCATAATACTGCATTTGAGAAACATAAATCGAGAGTAAAAACAAAAAAACATGTTTAAAATCTAGTGATCTCCATTTTTGACATTGAATTTTGGCAAATCCTGAACTAAAAAAGCAAATATGGTAATTATGTTAAAAATAATTATTTACACATTTTGCTAAAAAATCTATGAAAGTTGTAAAATATGATATCAAATAAAAAATTATTATACGTCTATTTTATCGTTTGTTAGTTTAACGCATCTCCCCCATTAAAAAAAAATGCCAAAAAACAATACCAATAAAATATAAGAAAAATCCCTCACTTCGACTGCGCAACATAGGAATCACTAAAAACATTTTAAATATATAATAATATAAATTATATAATAGTAAAATAAATACTATGTTAAAACTTATTATTTTAATATAAAAAAGTGCTCTATTTTCTCACGACATCTATCTAGCAATTTTAATAAAAACCCTCGGCTATTCTGTACTAACGCTTTTGTGATACTATTCAATTTTCACAGTGTTTTTCTGCCTTTAGATTTCATAAAACATATTAAGGTTAAACAGTCTACAATTTTTTTACTTTTCAAATTGATCCCGTTTATACTACTTATGAGTTCCAGTTCAATATAATTGTAGATAACTATGTCTGATAAATAGACCGATGCGTAAGGGTGTGATTGAATTAATACCAAATACTTTTGACTGGAATGATTTAATATAAAGTTTTGGCAGGAGGACGATACGGTGTGCACCCAATGATGTCTGTTCATCGACTATAAAGTGTTAAATAAGGTATGTTGTATTGTTTGTAAGCTTCATATACGGTTTTTTGTCCTGTAACTACATTATTTTTGCCAGATTAAAGGCATTCTTTGTATATTTAACATCTACTGCAGTTCATTTTTTTATGTACGTTCCTACCATAATGTATCTCATCACATAAAAATTTTAAACCAAAAATAGTAGACACGTGACAACGTAATATTCAAGGTTATGTTAAGAGTAATGACATTCGCGTGGCTTGCAACCATACTGGCGGTAAATTATGTAGTTACAGGATAAAAAAACATATATGGAGCTTGCAAACAAAACAACATACTTTATGTAACACTTTACAGTCGATGAACAGACATCATTGGGTGCACACCGTATCTTCTTCCTGCCAAAACTTTATATTAAATCATTCCAGTTAAAAGTATTTGGTATTGATTCAATCACACCCTTACGCACCGGCCTATTCACCACACTATGGTAATGTCAATTAATTAAATAACGCGTCAGTTTCTCATGGTTCACTCTGCACATTAAAAAAAAGCACTAATTTAGAATCTTGCACAACCTCTTTCTTATGCCATATACATATAAAAAATTGTCTATCTAAAAAAATGTACAGAACAGCTGAGAGTATGCACGACAGCGAATATTTTTTCCATAATCCACTTCAAATTTGTTTGAAAATAGTTCATTTTTATTGTTATCAATGCCTATATCTATACATATAAATAAAACTGAAGAGTCTGTCTGTGATTTCAAAATAAATCCATGTTCCTAAGCTCACATAACTTTTCGCACGTTACCAAAACGTAAACACGAATTTTTTGATTTTTTGTCTGTCCCTCTGTCTATTTGTTTATCCGGGCACATCTCTGAAATTACTGAATGGATTTTAATGCGGTTTTCACGGGTACATAGAGATTGGCTAGAAGCAGAACAAATGTTTTATTTTATTTATATCGGATAATACAAAAAAAGTTATTATTATTTAAATATTTTCTAGCTTGTGAAATTACAAGGCAAATAATAATTGCTATCGTCCAAGATTTATAGACGTCAAAACACGAACAAGCAACAACTTTCAAAAGAAAAAAAAACACAACATAAATTCGGTTAGATTTTATTTAGTGTTATAGTTTAGTTCCTAAAAAAATTAATACCAGACGCTGTTTAGTTTTAGAAAGTGCTATAGACATTTTTACAACAATCCACCTGACCGGCATTATTTTAAAATTTATTTCCTCAAAAAGTCACTAGATGTCACGGTTCATTTTTAAAACGCATATGGTGGTCTATAAAGACATTTTTTTATGTTAAATCGGATGTCAAGATAAAAAATTATCCTTATTTTAAGATACTAAAAATAAAACTAGATTCCACGTGGACGAAGTCGCCGACAACAGCTAGTAGTAAATATAGATTAAATATAAATATTTCCCCCATCGCTTAATACCACACGTAAAATTTCGGTTCTCACATTTAAATATTCGACAAAATACTTAACACATTTAAATAATTACCATAACAAAAATTATGCGATATTGTATAGAAATGTGTGAGAGATTTACTAAAAATTATTAAGAGTTTGTGACAGATAAAAATTAAAAAAATGTGGAATATTTAATTAGAGTCAGTTAAAAATTTAAAATACACTTTTGTTATTTGATAGGAATGATTTTTTTTAAATGTGATTTTAAATTAAACTCAAGAACATGACTAATTAGTGACATCTTAGAACAATATATATTTTTTTCGATTTTAATATATTGTAGTACATTGATGAATCAAATTTTTAAATTTTTAGTACGGCAATTGAAAACAACAAAAGTGAACTATTTATAATTATATACGTTAGAAATATCGAGATTATTACTTACTTACATCTTAAATGTTATAAAATAAATTGTCGTTTTAATCTGGTTCGTGTGTAAAAATTATACAAAAAATTCAATAATTATTAAACAGCAGAGTTAGTTACACTTTGCACGTAAATTACCTCCGGTTCAGTTCTGATTTGATTGCTGAAACAAAAATTATGATAAGTGACAATAAAAAACAATATTGTAGATGTGTCTCACAATCAATTAAAAAAGGTTGTATATTTTCTGGTATCTTACATTTTCAGATAAAACAAATACTATAATTCATTAAAGTGCTGGTTTGCTATTAAAACATTTGTTAGAAACAATTTTAATGCACTATCATTGGTGGACATTGTCACGGGAAAACCATATTAAATTAAATAATAGTATCAGAAACTAAGACAACATGCTTTCTAAGAAAACCGAACAAAAAAATAATTTTTCAAAAGCGTGGGGTGCTTTTTATAATGTTTACGTTTTCTTTTTGGAGACTTTCATTTTACCAATATCTGTTTATTATCAAATATATTAATTGATATGGCGCACCCCACGCTTTTGATTGTAAAATTATTTTTTATTAATTATTACTTTTTAGTTTGGGTTGTTGTCTTGGTTCTTGTTTTAAATTATTGCTACTTATCGACGATCTTTATTTCGGTATTAATTGTCATATGAGTTTGTCGTAAAACTGAATTTCGTGAAAATTTATTTGCGTATAAAAAAACGCAAGCAAGTATTAAAATTACTGGGATTTAAAATACACACTTTTTTTTTTAAATATAACTGATTCTGGCCAGGATTTTTGAAAAAATTTATGGAATTATTGTATTGCCATCGGTCTCTAAGTGGGTGAAAATCGTGTCCAAAGATTCCGTTACATAGATAGATAGATAATATAAAGCGTGTAATGACTACCGTAACATATAAAGGAGTGAAAACCGATCACGCACACATTCCAGTACCTTCGTTTTAAAAAATACCTCAAAAGTAGTCATAATACTGAACGCTAGGAAAACCGACAGTCAAAGAGTTAGACAGTTAGAATCATTCAGCGTGAAGAGTGCAACTCAATTAGTAAATTATAGAAATAATCATATGGTTATTTGTTACCAATAATAATAATTATTAACTAACCATAATAATAATTTTAACTGTTTCTCACAGGTTAAATCACGAACATCAAAACAATGCTCAAGGGGAAAATTTCTACAAATGTATTAGGATAGTGCATTATCCTATTACATCTGGGTTTACATGTAAATAAAATTGAATTTTCTGTCTGTGAGCTCAAAATAAATCCAATTTTTTTTCGCATGTTTCCAAAACGGAAAACACGCATTTTTTAATTTTTTTCTGTTTGTTTGTTTGTCCGGGCACATCTCTGAAATGACTAAACGGATTTTTATGCGGTTTTCACGGAGCTTGGGCAAGAGCAGAATATATGTTTTATATCATTTAAATTGGATGTTAAAAAACAAGTTATTCCTATTTAAAAAACTCTCTAGCCTAAGAAGTTACAAAGTAAATCATAATTGTTATCGTCGAAGCCTTACAGACGTCACAACACGAACAAACAACAACGTTCAAAAGAAAAAAAAACAAAAAATAAATTCCATTAGATTTTATTTAATGTTATAGTTTAGTTCCTAAAAAAATTAATAGGTAGCGCTGTTTATTTTTGGAACGTGCTATAGAAATTTTTACAACAATCCACTTGACCGGCATCCTTTTAAAATTTAGTTCCTCAAAAATTTACTAGATTTCACGGTTCATTTTTAAAACTAATATAAAGTGGTCTGTAAGAAATTTTTTTTATGTTAAATCGAATGTCAAGAAAAAAGTTATCCTCATTTAAAGATATAAAGATAAAATTAAATTCCAGGCAGACAAAGTCGCGGGCAACAGTTGGTAGAATAATAAAATTTAACACTGACTGAATGAAAGGGAACGCACAGCTTAGACCAGTAGGTCTACAAGTATGAAATATTGCTCATAAGTTTCTTACATAACATAGGGCACTAAAAAAAAAGTTTGAAAATGTAAATTCCCTATAAGGAGTAAATAGGGGGTTGTATTATTTTCAACGGTTTAGGTTGTATAATTTCATAGCTTAGTTATATTATGTGAGTTTTGCTAGTTAGGTACAACTTCGGAATGCAGTTTAAAGTGGTCATAAACAACCACCAAGTTTGCACAGAGAACGGACCTCAACTAGGAAGGGATGCTTTTGTGTGGTACACCGATGTATCCAAGATGGATAAAAGCATTGGAGTGGGCGTTACAGGGCCGAATTTCAGGCTCTCAAAACCCCTTCGTAACACCCCAATAATCTTTCAAGCAAAATTACATGCCATAGAGATATGTGCCCAGGAGTTTATCGAAAGGGACAGCCGAAGGGCAAAAATCTTTATTTTATGAGATAGCCAAGCAGCACCAAGAGCTCTAAAGTCATACACTTGTGAGTCTAAGCTGACTTGGGACTGTAAACAATCCCTGAGACAACTGGCAGCAAACAACCAGTTCACTCTGATGTGGGTTCCAGGTCACAAGGGAGTTAAAGGCAACGAGGAAGCAGACTGCCTTGCCAAGGAAAGGGAAAATACACAATTTTCCGGCACAGAACCCTTCTGTGGACTTCCCAAGGCCCACTTGAAGGGAGAGGTTCGACGCTGTGAAACAGATGATATGAAATCTTACTGGAATAAAGTGCCAGGACAAAAACAAGCAAAAAGGCTAGAAAGCCTTTCGCCAAGGAACGCTAAACAGCTTCTCAAGTTGGACAAGAAAGACTTGAAACTGGTGACGGGACTTCTCACTGGACACTGCCCTCTGAGGTATCACCTGAAAAAGATGGGCAAAACAGAGAGTGATAGTTGCCACTACTGCGAGAACTTCGTTGAAACTTTAGAGCATTTGCTTTGCGAATGCCCAGCGCTTTTTTGCAAGAGGCTTAAGTTTCTGGAAGGGGCCTTCTTAAAGCCCTCCGATGTCCGAAACTTAGCTCCCAGGAAATTGATAAACTTTGTACGAAGTCTCGGAATTCCAGGCCTCGAATAGATTAAAGGTTATGCACAAAAGATCTGATAGGTCAAGGTGCTTTAGAGGCTGCATAGTCTTCACGACCACCCCTACAATCTAAAATCTATAGGTGATTTTTTAAGTTTATTCCCGCTTGACCAAATGGTAACATTTAATACGATCGTCGACCATGCTGAATGTATGGCCTCGTCGATCATGCTGAATGTATGACCGTTGGAATTTAAAAATTCGTCAGTAATTATTACTTAATCAGTAGTGGTTTTTATCTATCTAAATATTAAGTTTAACAAAATTTAGTAGTAATAATAAAAACTACTAGAGAATTTAATTTTGACAAAAAATTAAGACTGTGTCTTTGTTTAATTAAATTTATAAAATACCTACCATCTAATATTTCTTGCTTCATTTTAGCAATTTCTTTTTTGACTTCTTTCACTATCTCGTTTTTAAGACTTTCCATTTCAGTGGGGCCGATAGACAGCCCGCTAACTTCAGATAGGCCATTTACTTTCAATATCGTTTCTTCAGAAGCTGATCCGAACCTCTTTCGAACGCTTTTTGGAGATTCGGAGTTAAATTTGGAAGTGTTGTTCGGTAATGTGTTTGTTTTTTCCCAAATTGCGGCCTTCTTTTCATCTTCGACATTGTCTGGCACTTTTTTCTCCACCTACAATCGATAAGAAAAGGGCGTTAAATCTATAATATAACGGTTTATATTGTAGTAAAATAACGAGATCGCTGTTAAATATAAGATTTATTACTTACAGCGGCTCGTCTTCTAGCTAAAGTTTTGGCCATTTCGTCCATCATGGACGCCATACTACCACCGCCACCCCTTCCCAGCGTTCCGTAATTACTGCTACCGCCACTACTTGTCGAAGATCCACTATTCTCAGTTGGAGGAGGAGTATTCTACAAATTTATACATTTATAGCATAACAGTCCGAGAATTAAAAGTTAAGAGAAATATAACGACAATATTCAACCAGCACTTTAAAAGAAAGTGTTCAAGTGACAGTTAAAAACAAGCATACTTTTTCGAAAGGAAATTTTTTTTGAAACGACTCCAAACATTTTAATTTTCAAATTAAATACGTTTTTTTATCTATTCGCTATTTTAGCTATGATAATATGCAATTCGTCTGCATTAATTTGTTGTACGCTGTAATGAAGATCTTTTCGTGTTAACGGTTTTTTTAAATAATTGAATATTGTGTTATTAGGCATAACTAAAGTTACTCCTAATTTGTATAATTTAAAATAAATACTACTGCTTTCACAACGGTACTAAATCAATTTACAGAATCTATTAAATTTTTTTATTTATTAACGGATAAAAAAGTAGTTTTTGGGTATTTGTATTTTGTATAAAAAAAAATGCTTGGCTACAAGTAAAAGGTCTACTGCGCTTTCATAGACTTGGAAAATGCTATGTCAATGTGGTGAGGAATGAATTGTCTATGCATGGGATGAGCGAGCACTGAAATCATTTTACGAGAATTCCAAAACATGTTCTGAATAAACGGAGCTTACATGGACTAGCTTAACTTTGAAAAAGGTGTTGGACAGAGATGTGTGGCTTCGCCATAGCTGTTTGACTTATACATAAACGATTGTTTAAAAGATTTTAAAGATAGTGTATAGGAATTTAAAATGAATAATTTGATCGTCAAATGCCTCCCTTTACGCCGATGATCAGGTCATATTAACATCATGTGAGGAGGAGTTGCAGGCGATGGTTAATACTATGCATAATTCCCTAAAAATGCACAACTTAATAAGCAGCCAAAACGTTTTCAAAAAGGCACGACCGGCTGTGCATCGAGAAGTGATGCTCCCTACACTTAAGTATGGTAGTGAATGTTGGGCTTGGCAGAAGCATAAAAGTAGAATCAACGCTGCGGAGACGAGTAGTCTAAGAAGTATAGAAGAGTGACTGATGGATTAAGTGAGGAATAGTAAGATAAGGGAACGCTGTGATGTGAAAGAAAAACAAAGATAAAGGAATGCTTAAAAGGTTTGGGCACATAGAGAGTACGGATGAAAGAAGATTGACGAAACAGATTTATAAAGCAAGTGTAAATGGGCACGTCGGTAGAAATCAACCTAAGCGAACGATCAAATCAAAATTGTTTTAAAGAAAGGCCGGGTCAAGAGTGCTAGAAACCGATGAGCATGTATGAAAGCGCTGATGAAAGTAGGAGAAGCTAAAGACGTGTTTAAGAACCGTAGGAAGTGGAATAAAGTGGTCTCTGCCTATCCTTAAGTGAAAAAGGCGTGACTATATGTATGCATGTATTATTTTCGTATAATTGACTAGGGCAATTTGATTGTTAGACTTCTTATTTTGTTTGTATCAATTTTAACACCACATATCTGCTTTAAGCATACGCTGGCATTCGAAAAAATGAGATAATCGACAGGCTGCCAAGCTGGCAGCCTTTCCAAAGTTCCTAAAAGACAGTGGAACGAGCAAGCTTCTGAAGGCAGACAGGCTTTCAAAGTTTTGCTGGACACGAACGTGCCAAACATAAGGGAGGTTTTTAGCCTGTACAATCTTAGCAGCCCACTCTGTATACAGAAAACACAAACAACTGGCTTCTGCATATAAACCCAGAAAAAAATAACCGAACAGAAAGACTCGTTGATACTTGCAAAAGGGTTTGAGATCACTGGAGACGAAAATGCCAACCCATAGCAATAAGCTTAAAGTCTCACCTAATTTTGTTTAATTGTGCTTAGGTTATATTTATACAATTTGCAAAAAATATTTTGGTATTGTTACATTTATATCAATAACAGAATCGACACTGAGGTACATTTAAATTATTTTATAAAATAATGAACTCACCTTACTATTCCTTTTCAGTCTAGCATTTTGTAATTGTGCAGCTAACGAATTCACTTCGCCACCATCGCTACTTTGCGACCTTGACATGTTCATAGGAGGAGGAGGAGGTGGAGGCGGCGCCGACACTACTGCAGGTGGTTGTGGTGGACCCGGCGGTGGAGGAGGTGCTGGTGGAGCACTAACCGTTCGCTGGTGTCCTGTCTGGTTTCCGCCTACAAAACGATATATTGATGTAAACTGCTGTACAAAATTAACGCAACAATAGGAAATTATCCAAAAAATTCATTTATCTTTTTCTTATGTCCATTTTTGAAGTTTATCGAGTAATTGAATAGCAGGCTATAAATATTTTGTGTTGCTGTTAATACAGCTATCAAAACAATTCCTTTAGATTTACACTTTTAAAGAATTTGTTAGAAGATAAACATTTTTGTGCCGCAGTACTTGCGATAATTTTTCGATAAAAGTAAGATTATAAATTGTTCCTTTTTTGAGAGTAGTACGTTTTTTGTAGTAGACTGTTTAATTTTTTACTTTGGAAAATAAAAAATGAGTTTTATTGGATGAGAGATGGTGTCAAAGTTATGTTGCCAATTATTTAGGCAAAAATCGTTCCATCATAAGTTTTTTTTTTTTATGAAAATAGTCGCAAAAAGGGTAGACCTATCGTGTGGGCCGCGGACGGCCCGCACTGCGACTATTAGAAGGGGAAGGGATTATAGAAAGGAAATGATTGTGGACACGCTTTTTAAAAAGTTGCAGATCATAGTTCTCTGGAAAAACTGATTTTGGAAAATTATTCCATTCCGTAGCAGCCCTGTAAAAGAAGGATTCTTGATGAAGATTGGTCCTTGTAGTGTCAATCTTGAGAGTAAATGGGTGAGACTGATCAGCGTGCCGAGTTCTTCGGCCGAATGTGGCCAATGGTGGTACAAGAATTTTTATTTCTCTGGAGCATCTGATGGAAATATCTGTAGAGCAATGACTGGTCTGCAACTCTTCTTCTATGTTCTAGAGGGTGAAGGGTATCTGTAAGAGTTGAGCTGTTTATCAAGCGAATGGCTCTTTTCTGAATGGAATCTAGAAGACGAAGAGAATGCCTTGGTGCTGAACCCCAAATGTGCGAGCAATACTCCAGTAGAGGTCGGATTTGAGCCTTGTACGTCGTCAACAGTTGATCAAGAGTAAAAAACTTTCTGGCTTTCCACAGAAAACCTAGCCTCTGGCTTGCCGACTTTGCGATGTTAGCAACATGGTCATGCCAAGACATATTATTGGACACCGTGTCTCCCAAAATCGAGATGGAGGGACTTGGTTCAAGGGTATTTCCGGACATTGTGATGGGATGATTTGAGGAATTCACTTTCTTGGAAAACGTGGCACATTGTGTTTTTTGGGCGTTGAACTGAACAAGATTGTTGGTTCCCCACTCGACGATTGCTTTAAGATCTCTATTGATGGAATCAACCTGTTCCTGCCTGAGTCTATTTGTATCATTCACCGAAAGTGATCGATAGGATGTGAAAGTTGAGACAAGTGTGCTATCGTCTGCGAAGCTGTAAATGGGGTTCGTGGTGGATTTCAAGAGGTCGTTGATGAAATAGGGTGGGGGACAGGATGGAACCCTGGGGGACCCCGGCATTAGTTTTAAACGCATCAGAAGAAATACCGTCAACTGCCACATGTAAGGAGCGATCTTGCATGAAGCTCAAGAGCCATTGGCGCAGTTTGGTTGGGAGACCGTAGGCAGATAATTTACTTAACAATGCCTGGTGCCAAAGGCGGTCAAAGGCTTTAGATATATCCAAGGCTATTGCACGGGATTCACCAAACTTTTCAATAGTGTTTGTCCAGAGCTGAGTGACATAAGCCAGCAAATGTCCAGTAGACCGAAGTTGTCGAAATCCATATTGTCTGTCATGGATTATCTCAAATTTCTCCAGATATTGGATAAGTTCTGTGTTAATCACTTTTTCCATAACTTTGGATATGACTGAGAGCAATGCAATAGGGCGATAATTTGCAGGAATAGTCTTCTTTCCTTTTTTCGGAATGGGTTGGACTTTAGCGTTTTTCCACATGGACGGAAATACTCCTTTGCTGTATGATAGCTTGAAGAGTCTACAGAGAACTGGGGTGAGCTCTTGAGCACAGGTCTTCAGGACAATTGTCGGAATTCCTTCTTATCCTACTGCTTTATTAGAGTCAAGATTTCGTAGGATTTTCTTGATAGTGCGATGGCGGATAGTGACCTCAGGCATTGATGCGTTTATTCTAGGTCGTATGATAAGACGCTTAAATGAGGTAGGAAATTATTCTAGAAGGCCAGCGAAAGAGCGAAAACGATGCACTTACTACCGAGATAAACGTTTTAATTGAAAATACGCTTTAAGAAACAGGACTCTCACTAGTTCTGTGATCAGAAACGAACTCGAAGCTATCCGCAATGTCACAATTTATTCTAAAACAGTTAGAAGACGATTAAATAAAGCTGGATTAAACATTCATTCTAGAATATAAAACAAATGTGAAGAGATAAGCGGAGAAACGCAGTTTGGCTTCATAAAAGGGCTGGGTACTAAAGAGGCCCTATTTTCAATAAAACTTCTAGTACAGAAGTGTTCATCTGTTTCATAGATTACCAAAAAGCGTTTGACAATGTAAAACATGACTTATTAATTAGCAGACTGCGTGAAATAGGAATTGATAATAAAGATATTAGAAAAATAAAACAACTTTATTGGGGAAAGTCTGCTGAAATTCGAATCAGAAAAGATCTCCTGACACAGGAATTTAACATCGCTAAAGTGGTCCGACAAGGATGCATTCTATATCCCATAATGTTTAATATCTACGTGGAAATCTTCTAACTAGCTCTGGACAGTGTGGCTACTGGAATAAAAGTAAACGGCAAACCCATCAACAACATTAGATCCGCAGATGATACCGCAATTCTAGCTAATAATCTAGAAGATTTGCAAAACATGCTAGACAGAATTGTCGAAGTAGGCGTACAGTTTGGATTGCGCATTAACATCACCAAAACCAAAATGATGATTATCAGCAGGCAGGAATTTGGAAACATCAACCTTACAATCAATGGCGATGCAATTGAAAGAGTATCCAAATTCAAATATCTGGGAACAACTCTCAACGAGAAATGTGATTATGATGAAGAGGTAAAAACACGTATCGAAATTGCAAAAGCCATGTATTTAAGGATAAAAAACATACTCCTCCAGAGAACCCCACCGGTTGATCTTTGACTACGAGTAATCAAGTGCTATATATGACCCATCTTGTTGTACGGTGTAGAATCGTGGTCGCTTAAGGTCAGAACACTCAACCGAATAGAATCTTTTGAAATGTGGATTCTACGAAGAATCAGCATTCTTGGCTTTGGAATATTGGAGATTGGTGCGGAATACCAAATGCAGGGTCTATATTTCGCCACGCTGAAAACAACACACTTGTCATTTTATAATGGATAAGGGTCCCCTACGTGCAGGTATGCGCATGGGACGAGAAGAAGAAGAAGACCATCCACTGTACCTTTGCTTACTAGAGAGAGTAGTGTTGCCAGGTTACGTTTTGCTCAAAATCAACAAAATTGGTTTGTGAATAATTGGAAAAATTTGTATTCGCAGATCAGGAGAAAGGTTTGCTCCTTGCAATATCCCTGCAAGGATTCCATTTGGTGGTGGCTCTGTTACGTTCTGGGCTAATATATACTTTGACTCTCGCACAGAATTAGTTCCTGCCCGTACGAGATCCAGGAATGCTAATTTCTATCTTGAGAATATTGTAACATAACATGTATTGGGGAGGTACTCGATTATCTTAATCAAGTTGGTATAGCAGTTATGCAGTGGCCATCAAAAAGCCTGGTTCTTAATCCGATCGAGCATATTTATAGGATCACCTCAAAAAAATGTCCAAAATATAATTAGCAAGAAGCATGCCTAGACGCATAAATTCTGTGATCCGAAGTAGAGGAGGCAACACAAGCTACTAGTGTCGTACTTACACCATTAATTTCTCTACTATTTACACCATAATTTTTACAATTTTGTTATAGTTTTAATTTCAATCTTATAGAGAAATATTAAAGCTAATTCACTTTATAAGTATGCGAATCATTTTTTTTTACTTTTAATGTAGCCAATGTCCATAAAACATTATTAAAATTAATTCATTACAACAATTTGTATGATTTAATATGATATTGTGATAATTTTGTCCAGGAGTTTATTTAGCAAAATGTTTACCCAGATAATCAAATGTAATATTTTTATACTTACTCACGTAAAGAGTTATTTTGCTAGCATACCTGGAACATTTAGTGGGGGCGAGACGGGACTCGGTGCCCCCATTGGCATTGCTGGTGGTACAGGCACGTTATTTACTTGAGGAGTCATGGGGGAAGTTTGTTGAGGCGACATTAAATTGGAAGATATCCTCCTCTCCTGGAGAATGGCGACGTCTTCGCGGGTCATCGTACGGTAACCCATATCTTCGTCGTACTGCGGCTGTTGGGGCATTTGCGGTGGTTGAGGGGGTTGGGGTTGCATTTGAATCTGGGAAGGTTGCTGCTGTTGGATTTGTTGCTGTTGGATTTGCTGCTGCTGGATTTGCTGCTGTTGGATTTGTTGCTGTTGGACTTGTTGCTGTTGGATTTGTTGCTGTTGGATCTGTTGCTGAATTTGTTGAGTTGGAGGGATGTACTGAGGCGGAGGTGCTGGTTGCCTAACTATATTGCTAAGTACCTACAATTTTAACTACATCATTAAAGTGTGAAGCCTTAGAATTGAACGATTAAAATAATTAAAATCCTTTAAAATTGAAAATTACAAAAACATATACATACATATAGTCACGCCTTTTTCCCGTAGGGGTAGGCAGAGATCACTTCCTTCCACTTCCGCTACGGTTCTTACACACATCTTTTGCTTCCGCTACTTTCATCAGTGCTCTCATACATGCTCTTCGGTTGTTGGTACTCTTGACCTGGCCTTTCTTCAAAACAATGTTCATCTGATCGAGATATGTTCGCCGAGGTCGACTTTTACCGACTTGTCCATTCACACTCGCCTTATAAATTTGTTTCGTAAATCTTCCTTCATCCATCCTTTCTACGTGTCCAAACCATCTAAGCATTCCTTTATCTATCTTTGTAACCACATCTTCTTTTACACCACAGCGTTCTCTTATCTCACTATTCTTTACTTTATTTAACCGAGTCACTCCGGCTATACTTCTCAGACTACTCATCTTCGCAGCATTAATCCTATTTTTATACTACTTCTGCCAAACCTAATATTTACAACCATACATAAGTGTAGGAACCAACACTCCTCTATGCACAGCCAGACGTGCCTTTTTTGACACTTTCTAGGGTTCATAAAGCTATGAAGTGCCCCATTCATTTGTTTTCCTGCCAACACCTTTCGCTCAATGTCACTGTCATACTTTCCATCTCGCGTAAACTTTGAACCCAAGTACACAAATTTATTTACTTGTTTCACTCTTTCTTCCTTAATCAGAACTTTAAAGTTTGTCATCCTTTCTTCTTTTTCAAAAACTATTTCTATTTCTATTTTAAAACCATTACTTTTGTTTTGCTTACATTTATTTTCATCCCTTTGATTTTCAGGGCATTGTGCATAACATTAACCATCGCCTACAACTCCTCTTCAGATGACGCTAATATGACATGATCATCGGCGTAAAGAAGGCATTTGACGATCAAATCATTTATTTTCAATCCATACGCACTCTCTTTCAAATCTTTTAAACAATCGTCTATGTATAAGTAAAACAGCCATGGCGAAGCCACACATCCCTGTCTCACACCTTTTTTGATGTTAAACCAGTCTGTGCAAGCTCCGTTTATCCTGACACAAGCAGTGGAATTACAAAAAAATTCAAATAAAAATGCTTGCAACTTAAAAATTGGTAAATATTTTTTTATAACCAACAAAAAATGAACAGCCCTCCATACAAAATTTGTAATCACAGTAAAAGTCCGAAAAGTTCATCACGCAAGCATTAATTTTAAAAAAAGGGTTGTTGCATTCTTGTTGTCGAAACCAATCCCAGTCATTTAAGTTTTAACAACAATAATAATACTGAAATAGAGTCTTTAGAAAAAACTAGGGAAAACAAGACAAGCTTTTATAACAATGAATTCAAAAACAATGTCCTGCTCGAACAGAATAAAAAATCTCACTTACTTCTAATGAATGGAACATGGCTCTGGCGAAACAATCCGCATCTTCCTTCGAGCTAAAATTTAATCCATAAACTTGCTTATTGTCTCGCCACTGGTGAAAAGTTGACGTGGCTTGGTTGTATTTTAGTCCTTTTAAAATGGCACAATTTATGACGACCTAGAAAAAAATGAATGAAAAAATGTGTGTCAGTTTTTCATGATGATTAAAAAGTAATATGGGGCAAGTAAGGAGCGCGTTAGTGGCCTCGAAATTTTTTTTATCTCTCCATTCTGTATACAATTTTAATTACAAACTGCGGAAATTTGAACGTTTAAGTATAAAAACTCCGAATTTCTGATATTCATTATTACTATTTTTTACTATTCAGTATACTCAAAGAGATATTGTAAAAGATTTATTATTTATTTGAAGTATATTCTTATCTAAATGATAAAATTTTAATTCTTCTATTTGTTCCAAATATTTCAAAAATCAAAGCAAACCAAAATTTTCCAATAATTATAATTTAAGATTCCAAAGAACGAAGCTAAATTGTATTCATAAATGAAAAACTCTAGTAGATACCAAATTTAAATGAAAAAAAATGTTTTTTTTTTGGAAAAATCCATTGCATGCATTGGAAAAAAATACAACAGTGGCACTCTGGGAGTGCCGACAGAAGTGAAAACTTAAACAATTACTTGTTTATTTTTTGAATCGTCAGGAAATATTTTATTGTGTAGGAAATACTTTGAAATAAAGTGTTTTTTTTTCATTATTATAAACTACTTCTGCAAAAATTATATTACAATTTTTATTTAATGCGCTATTGTACATGAAAAATATTGCATATTATTTCACATAAAAAATTGCAATCTATTGCTTAAAACGTAAATTTACAAATACATGAAATATGAAATTTAATTAATTGGTATTCTTAGAAATAAATACCAATGAAACATGAATTTTTATCCACAATTTCAACAACTCTTCCATCATCATCATTGTATCAGTATATTCCAAAACGGATACTATAGTTTTATGGTATTCAATTTTTAACATCTGCAGATGGTATCTATGTACGTACGTACACAATATATGTACATACTTATATACAGAGGTGTCGGTTACGGTAACAGTGTTTAATGGTTTTTTCCTATCTCAAAAATGCCCAACGCGCTTCAAAGATTTTTTTTCATGATTGATTTTGTTGTTTAGATGTAAAATCGCAGATATCAGTTTTTTAAAATCTGGTACCAAAAAGAGAAGTATTATTACTCTTGCAAAAAAGAAATATCACAAATACACACGTGGAAATATTCTATTTTGAGCGGGAAACGTTCAAATAAATTAAGGTTTTGCAGTTAATAAACTAAAACACATTAATTTTGACAAGATTTATTCAATCATGGAATTAGAATTTATACAGAACAAGACAATTGCCGAACAGTCCTGCTTGATGATCAAATTGCAAATAAATACGACCGAAATTTTTTGGGTAATAATAATGAATAGATTAACATTTAGTGTGATTGTGTGGGCATTGTCTAAATCAGGGGTGCTCAAACTTGTACTGCTGGCAATCATCTTTAATCGGCATAAAGAAGGCATTTGACGATCAAATCATTTATTTTTAATCCATCCGCACTCTCTTTCAAATATTTTAAACAATCGTCTATGTATAAGTTATGGAGAAGGCACACATCCCTGTCTTACACGTTTTCCGATGTTCGTGCAAGCTCCGTTTATCCTGACACAAGCAGTGGAATCTTCGTAAAGTGATTTCAGTGCTCGTATTAAACTACCACTCACCCCATACATAGACAATTTCGACCACAATAATTCACTCCTCACCGCTCTGTCATAGGCTATTTCCAAGTCTATAAAAGCGCAAAAATCTAAAATCACCGAAAAACGGTATCTATATTCAACATTTTTTTTTTTAAATCGGTTGTGCAAGATGATACGTTGCTTCTCGATTTTTTTTTCACCCTGTGGTCCTTCGTCGGGAAATTCTATTGAAGGGTAAAGATGTTTCGATGATCGCAGATTGTTGCTAAACTATATCTCGCCGATCGATAAATCTTGCACGATTCTCTTGGGGTTTGACTCCTGTACATAATGTACGAGTTTTAAACCGATAGGTTGATAAACACGGTTGCAAAAATGAAATGTAGAATTTTCATTTGCCATTAACTGCTTAATTAACAATGTTAGCACTTTTTTTCAGAACCTTTTTACAGAGGACGTTATGATGAACACATTTTATTGGAAACTTTTTTCGAAAATATCAATTTTTTAATTTTCAATAACTTTTTATTGCTAAAATATACCCCGGCAATGGCAGAAAACTTAGAACTATATTCTTGTAGGTCCAAACAACGTATAAAAAAATTGGCCAAAGGTTGCGCCTCTTTAAAAGAACTTTGTAAAATATGGCCTAAGGTGACTGAACTATTATGATATATTAGTAAAGTAGAGTTCTTAAGAAATGCCTCTAGAAACAAATACAATTGATTCCAACTATATTTATTGAAAACACTTGTTTAATAGTTTCCATGTTTTAAATAAGCATGATGGGACATACTAAATTTAAAATAATCCAACGGAAAATGTTGTTGTCTAATCGATTAATTGTTAAGTTGTTTACATACAAAATTAATTGTTTGTAGTAGTTATCCATTATTTACCACGATATGTTTGCGTTAAATAATAAACTTAAAAGCTTATTAAATAAATAATCACATATGTGCGGAAAAATTTAGGTATTATTGAAATATTTACAAAAAACTTTAATTTATTTTTCAGTTTCCGTTTTGAGAATGATTTACTCACGCACAAATTTTAAATTTTAGTTTTTGGAGACTAATATTATGAGGTAGAATTTTTGAGCAGCTACCGATACAAAAATTTGATTGGTTTACTAAGAGGTTTTGAAGAAAAATTTCAAAAATAAAATAGTTCGAATTTGTCCTCGATGAGTAGTGTTGGCGCAGTATTTTATACGGACGGCTCTAAACTAGAGTGGAGTGTAGGTTGCGGTGTCTTCTCAAATGACCCCTCACTTAGCCTGTCGTTTCATTTGCCAGTATCAAGCCGAAATGACAGCCATTACCAGCTGTTTGAATACTCCGCAACGAACAAAAGTTCAGCGAGATATCCATTCTTTGCGACAGCCAGGCTGCTATCAAATCACTGAGCTCAGTCTACTTGATCTCTAGGGCAGCGGTGCAATGCCGTACCACCCTGAATGAGCTAGCAGCTAAGTTTAGAGGTCACATTGTCTGGGTACCCGGACACAGGAACATACCAGGTAACTGTAAGGCGGACGAGCTAGCAAGAAAGGGTACCACCCTCCCAGCCGTATCTGTCTCATCTCAGCAAGGAGTACTGATTGCAAACTGCCGACTCCTCCTGCACAGCAAAGTATTTCAAAAAGCCAACTTGAGGTGGCAACATGAACCCACATGCACATCGTCAATTAGATTTGGCCTAAACTAGATCTACGTCGACCTAATGATATTTTAACTCTATTCAGGGAGTCCATTGGAAATGCGATCGCGGCCATAACAGGACACTGGGCAGGTGGATCCCATGCACGGTGCATGGGAATCGTAGAGCTACGACACGACTTCTGTGGAAGCTGTCACGATAAGGAAGAGGAGGAAACAATGGTACATCTTCTCTGACACAAGTTTAAAATTCTTCAATTCCTATTTTTGTTTTCTAAAACTATCTCTTTTTATGAAACATTATCATCATACTTTTCATACAAATATTCCTAACATGCAATAATCATATTATTCAAAAGATCCTAAAATTCAGTATTAAAAATCAGTTTTAAGTTGCGTAATTATGCGTCGAATGCAATTGGTCCCACGTCGATATCATTTTTTGTTCTCGAGATATCTCGCACATACGTACGTACATACATACATACGTACGTACGTACATACATATTGTATTCGACTCTGGGGACCTTGAAATGTGGAGATATGTCAAAATTCGGGATTCGCAAAATCGGAGCTATTACTTTAACTTCCCACTGGGAAGTTAAAAACAAGCAATTTGAAAAAAAAGTTAAAGTGTAATTTAAAAATTATTTATGAATTTTGAAAGAAATGAAACAAAAATTTCGTAGTAAATTTAGGGTATAATAATATTTATGATTTAAGGGAGGTCTTTTTTTTATAAATAAAAATACAAAAATTTATCAAAATTATAATAATTTTTTTTAATTTGCTTCCTTCCTTGTATATTTTTAAACAAAAATACAACATTAAAACTTTCAAACAAAAAACAGTAGATCCAGTCATATTTTTTAAATATTTTTGTAAATAATAAATCTGCAAAATAGGCTAATTTGAAAAATATAATTCAAAATGTTAATTTCTCGATGTTTTCTGGTTGAAAATAAGGTGGACTTCACTTTCAAATAATTACCAAGCATTTACATAAAAAATTTACATAAAATGATCTCTAGATTTTGCAGTTTTTTTTTTGGAGGACGTTTCTTGACATTCTGTATATAATACGCGATAGTTATACGATAATAGAGAAAACTTTTCATGAACGTGTGTATAAAATTTTTAGACAAGTCCAAAAAATTAAAGTTACATTTTTTTGGTTCGATTGTATTACGAAATACAAATTATAATTTTTTTTATTCACCACAAACTAATTCTATCAACAAAAATGAATAAAATAATTTCCTATTAAATTATTGTTAAAACCAATCTTAAATAATTGAAAAAATACCATTTTTAAAATAAATACGAATATTGAAACCTTGACGGTAGTTTTTCTTAATAATTAACTATTTAACGTTAAAATATCCATTACGAATAAAGTATTTCACGATTATTGCTACCAATAATAAATTTGTATGGTACGAGACGATAAATGAGCTGAAGCAATTTTAGGATTTCGTCACAAAACCACTTTTAAATTATAACAATTAAATATAAAAAATATATAAAAAGTTGATACAATCCTTACTTTTTGTTTACAAATTGTTCATCCAATCTTCACTTATCCTTACAAAATAGCCCACACTATTAACAACAACGGCCAAAAATGCCATGCATCCAAACCAACTAACCGAACAATATAATAACTAATACCTTCCTACGAAATCATTATCTAAACCAAACAAAATTGATTAGCAGTTTTGACCAACTTCTTGGAAATTATTTGTACTATTATCGTCTATTTGTGGCGACCGATAAACGTTTAAGGAATTTTAATAGGTTGGAGTTGTTGTGTCTCGCATTGATATGACATGCCGCTGTATATAAAAATTGCATTAAGGATAATGGGTTTAAAATGCATTTAAACCAAGAATGCTGAACGAATACACATTTTTCTTTTTTAGATTACCAAGAAAATGGCGTTCGTGACGAAATGCGTACGATCACTATTTTTATCAACAATAATCGAAGTTTGTCGAAGAATGCCACTGATGCCTGTAGAAACTGGCAAGAAGCAGCAGAATCTGCCTCATTTGGACACTAAGACATTCCGGGCAATGAAAAAACCAATGCATTGACAAAAAAAGCTTCAGAGGAACTACCAATAGGTTTGGAGCAATTCTGAGAATATAATAAAAAATATATTATAGCAGAAACCAGAAAGAGATGAAATCCTCACAGTGGAACAACTAAAATCAGGCCAAAGGCATATTGGAGTGGCAATGCTGTGGGGACAACTTCTACGTAGGAAAGACCTAAAAAGCAGCTTTTGGAATCACTACTGGTCACTACCCAGTTAATGAAAATTTAAAAAAATTGGGTGAGGTTGAGAATGATACCAGCAGATTCTTCGAAAATAATCTTTTTTTTTTTTTTTTATATGTTCTGGTTCCCACGAAAAGGGATATCCTGTAATGTTCAGAGAACATCGTGGGAACCAAGGAAAAGAAGATAGGAGTTGGTGTTCTTCTTAAATTTCTGGAGGTTGTATGCCTCGGGGAACACCTCCCTAGGCAATGAGTTCCAAAGCCTCGCAATTCGTTGGATGAATGAGTCTTTAGAAAGTGATGTTCTGCAGGTCTCCAAAGTGACCACGAAGGGGTGTGAAGACTGAACTTGACGGGTTAATCTAGAAGAGACTGCCAAAGGAGGAACGATTGTTGATATTTCAGAAGAGCATCGCCCATGAAAATATCTATAAAATAGAGACAAATCGCCAACTTTTCTACGGTGTTCCAGACAAGTGAGCGAGTTTGTAAGCGAGGCATCACCGACGAGACGAATTGCCCTTTTTTGGACAGAATCCAGTAGCTTCAGGATATGTTTAGGTGCTGCACTCTAAATATGGGAACAGTACTCCAGTACAAGTCGGATCTGTGCCTTATAGATCATAAGCATCTGACTGGAGGTGAAATAGCTCTTGGCACGAAACAAAAAACCAAGTTTTTGGGATGCACTTTTGGCAATGGACCTCACGTGATTTTCTCAGGAAAGGTTATTGCTGATAGTAATACCAAGCATCGATATGGATGACTTCAGTGGTATGTTTACTCCTGACAAAGTTATGTTAGGCACAGTGAGATCGGCTTTTCTAGAGAAAAGACATGCTTGTGTTTTGTTTGCATCTGTACGAAATGGACCAAGAAGTAAAATAATAAGGGATGAATTTGTTTGTGGTACTGCAAAACAAATCTGCTGAGCTCTCTTTAAACCATGTTCTCAAAGCAAGGAGATTCCTTTTTGTCGGGTCCTTCTTTTCCGTATAATTTTCCATGCAGAATGGATTGAAGTAACGAATATCGATGATATGGCCTAAATACAAGAATTTTCGGCACTTGACGGTGTTAATGAGTTCCGTCACTCTCTTATCTTTCTGAGAACTTTTTCATTTTTTCGTTTGTGTGTGTGTGTGTGTGTCTGTGTGTGTATGTGTGGGTGTGTGTGCGCGTGTGTGTGTATGTGAGTGTGCGTGTGTGTGTGTGCGCGAGCGCGCGCGCGTCTTTAAAAATCTTGTGGGCACGATATCTTGAGACAGAGTGGCGGTAGGTCACTAAAACTTACAGGGTAGAAGACCGAACCGAGTTCGAAGATGGGCCATAACGGTACATTCCTTCAGGCTGCCGTACAAGGTGATCCTCAAATTTACCGCATTTTGTACTTTTGGCACGATAACTTCAGAAGGAGAGCTAGGGCAATGACACTTTCAGGTATTACGTTTGGCCTGACCGACGGACAAGATCATTATTTAAAATTTGGTCAGTTTCTTCATATAAATTATAAATACAAATTCAATTTAATGAACCGATAACGCTAGGACAATTAAAACTAGTATATTAAATAGAAAAGAGCCCTCAGTTTGGAAAAGTTAGTTTTGCTACGGCAATACTGTTTATTTAAGATGATTTCGTCTATATCATCTAATATTTGAAAAATTTGAACCATTGCGAGTGCTGGCATTATACCTCTGCACCAAGGTCATAACGCATTAATTATAATAGACTCCCACAAGATACCTACTATGGAGGGTAAAGATAAAGAGAAAAATATGTGTTAAAAAAAATGTCCTGGAAAGTGTATTAAATTAAGACGGCGTTACTGTAACAGAATATTGTTTTTAAAAAGAGCGCACAAAGTTTTAAGAAAAAGGACAAAGAATGTTTTGCACTTATTATTTCCTTTTTACTTTTACGATCACTTAATGAATTTTTTCCTGCATAATTGTTCTATTTAAAAAAAGCAAAGTTCAGATCTAACCTCACATCTACTAGTGCCACCTTTATATACCAAATTTTTGTGGACACTTTTTTAATAATTCCCGTATAAGATTGTTCTCCTTATCTCTACCCTCCATAATACCTTCTGTACATTAAAGACGAAACAAATGTCAAATTTTACGACCCACAGTAATGTCAAGTGTCAACAACGCCATTTAGTGGGTTTTTAGTGCAAATTTAATACCGGCAACCCGTGTAGCTATTGTAGCCACCAAAAAATTAAACTTTTATTACAGACATAAGGTGATTTTCGTGATCGGAAAAGGGCAATTTACAAACTACTTAAAATGGTTTAATTCTTTAGTAAAACAATACTGCTTCTAAGCAGCACATTTAAAAAAATTAGTTAACAACTGACACACTGTTATTATAAATACAAAATACGAATTATCATGTAACCCATTTGATTAATCTGTTTGTTCATTTTAAGTACATCCAGAATAAAGCATTTTCAACGGCGAGATAGAAAAGTTATGTTAATTTATTCATTATTATTTAAATTAATTTATTTGTAACAGTGTTCCAGTAGGAGGCTATTATAATATTTTAAGGCTTAAAATAGTATTTAAAGTTGTTCAGATGTTTCAAATCCGATTAAATAGATATGACAAAAAAAATTTCGTGAAATTTTGACATCCGTTGTTTCAATATTTGCAATAGACTGACCTTTTTTATTTAAGTATAATTTTTTGTTGTACGTCAACTGTACTTTTCTAGATGGGCAAAACAGAGAGTGATAGTTGCCGCTACTGCGAGAACTTCACTAAAACTGCAGTACATTTGCTTTGCGAATGCCCAGCACTTTTTTGCAAGAGGCTCAAGAATCTGGAAGGGGCCTTCCTAAAGCCCTCCGATGTCAGGAATTTAGCCCCCAGAAAACTGATAAACTTTGTACGTAGTCTCGGAATCCCGGGCTTTGAATAGATTAGGGGTTATGCACAAAAGATCTGATAGGTCGAGGTAATTTTTTTTTTTTAAAATTAAGGAGGGTACCCATATTTCAAATAATGTCCTTATAGAGTATTCTACTATGTTTGAAAAAGTGGGTACTTCAAAATGTTGACTTTCCTAATAAAAAGTCACAAAAAAATTATTTCGGCAAAATAAACACGCTTTCTTATCATAAAATCTTTTTTAATCCCGCGAAAACGCTGTCAATGGTGACGTAATATTGGTAAAAACAACAGTCGTGTATGTACGACCGGCACTCATTCAACGTTAACAGCTATACATATTTGGTGTTTTTTGGAAAAATAATAAATTACAATTGCTATCGTTGGTGTGTAGTGTCTAGTTATACAAATACTAGCATTAAAACTCCAGAAAAGTTGTTTATAAAGTGCCACATGATATTGAAATGAGAAATGTTTGGTTGGAACTCGCAAAAAGGGATCCTAAGTCATTATCAACTAAAAGTCGATTTTATTTATGTGAGGATCATTTCAATGTAAGTATATATGTATAAATAACATAACCTACAATTACTATGAAAGCCATTAACAACATACATACATACATATAGTCACGCCTCTTCCCGTAGGGGTAGGCAGAGACCACTTCCTTCTACTTGCTATGGTTCTTACACACATTTTTTGCTTCCTCTACTTTCATCAGTGCTCTCATACAAGCTCGTCGGTTGTTAATACTCTTGACCTGGCCTTTCTTCAAAACGATGTTAATCTGATCGAGACGTGTTCGCTGAGGGCGACCGCTACCGACTTGTCCATTTACACTCGCCTTATAAATTTGCTTTGTCAATCTTCCTTTATCCATCCTTTCTACGTGTCCAAACCATCCAAGCAATCCTTAATCTATCTTTATAACTACATCTTCTTTTACACCACAGCGTTCTCTTATTTTACTATTCTTTACTTTATCCAACCGAGTCACTCCGGATATACTTCTCAGACTACTCATCTCCGCAGCATTAAACCTATTTTCATGCTTCTTCTGCCAAACCCAATATTCACTAGCATACATAAGTGTAGGAACCAACACTCCTCTATGCACAGCCAGACGTGCCCTTTTTGAGACTTTCTGGGTGTTTATAAAGCTATACAGTGCCTCATTAATTTGTTTTCCTGCCAACACCCTTCGCTCGATGTAACTGTCATACTTTTCATCTTTCGTAAACTTTGAACCCAGGCATACAAACTCATTTACTTGTTCCACTCTTTCTCCCTTAATCAGAATTTTACAGGTTGTCATGCTTTCTTCTCTTTTAAAACCATTACTTTTGTTTTGCTTACATTTATTTTCATCCCTTTTATTTTTAGGGCATCATGCATAACATTAAATATCGCCTGTAACTTCTCTCCAGATGATGCTCATATGACTTGATCATTCTCTCTTTCAAATCTTTTAAACAATCGTCTATGTATAAGTAAAACAACTATGGAGAAGCCACGGATCCCTGTCTCACACCTTTTTCAATGCTAAAACAGTTCGTGTAAGCTCCGTTTATCCCGACACAAGCAGTGAAATCCTCGTTAAAAGTAATTCCAGTGTTCGTATTAAACTATCGCTTACCTCATACATAGATAATGTCGACCACAATTTACTCCTCACCACTCTGTCATAGCCCTTTTCCAAGTCTATAAAAGTGCAATAGACCTTCTGACTTCTAGCCAAGAATTTTTTGACTACACCTCGTAATAAAAAACCTGATCCATACATCTCCTGCCTCTTCTAAATCCTGCTTGCACATATCATCTTTATAGTTTCATTCGTTACTCTTTCAATAAATATCTTTGCATACAGTTTGCCAACTATGCTGAGTAAACTAATACCTCGGTAGTTCTTACAGTCCTGCTCCAAACCTTTTTTTTTGTAAAGCGGCACGATAACAGCCTTGCACCAGTCGTCTGGTACGCTACAATTCCTCCAACAAAGGTTAAGAAGGCGGTACAGCAGACTAGTTACCAATAACAAATTAGTAATTAATGCATATTATTTTTGCCTCTATGACGTGACACCATGGCGGCTAGTGTTTTAGGTCACGTGATATACAGATTAAAAATTACGACTTTTAATTTCAATATAATAAAACAATAATGTGCTTGTATGACTCAAAATCAAAATATTTAAGTATATTTCTACATTAATTTCAATTTTTATTAAATTTTATAATTTGTTTTTCACAACCGAAAGTACACTATTCTAGATTGCGGGTGTTGAAATTAGTCGGTTTTTAACAACCTTTATTAAATTATTTTGTTCTAATTAAAATTATCTCGAATCGTCCCTGAGCGTTAACGGCTAAAACCGTTAGGCCTCGAGGCGAATTCTGATAAACCCTCCTTTTTCTTCGCGCTGTCTTCGGTCGCTACCAACGACAGACATCTGCCAAACGAACGTTAAAGACGGTTGTTAAAATTCCTTTTAATTTCACAGCAATCGAATGATCGTTTTTCCTATTATTCAGTACCTTTCCAAACGCCATCACTACCAGTCGTTAAATTCCTGTTCACTTCTTGGTCTAACGATCGGGTTTTCCTATTAATTTAGTAGTATCTTTCAACCCGCCGCTTAAGACGGTCCGATAATTTCATTTACAGCGATCGAAGAGATCGATCTTTCCTGATTATCTACGGCATCGAATTATTTCGGTGTTGAATTTACGTTAAAAGGCATTTTATTAGTGGTACAAGTGTATTTTGAGGAGAGAAATATTTAGTGTTTAATAAAACTTTAAAAAACCAGCGATCTATGATTTAAATCCAGTCCACTGTTATCGAAGTTAAGTATAATTTCCCCGTGTACGGAAAAAGGAATTACACCCTTGCTCCGTACAGCTGGTTTTTTTTAAATTGGCGCATCATTTGCGCCTTAAAGCTAGTGATACCTGCAGCGCCAGTAGCATCATCTATGACACGACCGTGCCCTTAGTGCGAGTGGTGATAAAAAAAATAATCTATTTTCATCTGGGTGCTTATTAAAACTTTTTACATGTCTTATTCGAGGGAGCAACAAAAGGGAAAAGTAAGAAGTAACTATTTGTTATTTTGTTTGTAGAATGTGTATTCTAATTTAAAGTTTTTATTAGACCTAACCTTAAATTCACTGTATATTGTTACGACATTAATTCTTGTGATCGATGATTTTAAAAACAGTATAAAAACTAAACAATTTATTTTAATATTTCTATACAATATATTTTTATTCGATAAATCATGTTTTTTACACTCCTTTTTATAGTGTTAAAATATTATGTTTAAAAAGAATCCAAAATATAGGCACTTTCCTCTATATATCATTATTATTTACGTATTTATACTGGGTGGCCAATTTAAGTGTCCTACCTCGAATATATTTCATGGAAAAAAAATTCCAGAAAACCTAAGAACAGGTCGATATTGCTTTCGAGGGGAACATTTTTTTAACCTAGTTTCATGGATATCATTCTCCTTAACAGGGTGGCAACCCTATCATGAATTTCATATGACACAGGGGAACAAGTTGCACATTATTTATATCAACCGACGAGCATGTATGAGAGCACTGATGAAAGTAGAAGAAGCGAAAGATGTGTGAAAGAACCGTGGCAAGTGAAAGGAAGTAATCTCTGCCTACCACTACGGGAAAAAGGCGTGGCTATATGTATGTATGTTTTAAATTTCTTTACAAACGTGCCAAAAAATTTAATTCTGCTTCAAAACTAATGAATTAAAACGATGTCTCACTTGACCCCCTTTATATTTAGGATTCTTGAAAGGAATGCCACCCCACGTAAACAAAGTCCCCTTTAGGAACAAAATCAACCTGTCCCGGTTTTTCAGAACAATTATACAGGATTTCCAAAAAAAATGTCGGTGATAAACACTTTTAAATGGGCCACCATGTATATACACATTATTATGGAAGGAACATGATACTGTTCCTGTTTTATTTTCCTAGTGATGCAACATTGACGTGGTAAGGAGGCTTGCATGCCTTAATCATTTTAGACATTAAATACAGACTAACATTTATATTAATTTGTACAATAAGAGAAAAAATACAAACAACTCGAAAAAATGCTGTTTTAACGTTAACCTTCGTAACATCCTGCTTTAATTTTTAATACATTCTTTTCATTTGAATTTTTTTTAAAGTAATGATAACAAACTATTCGTTCTGGACATGCCAGCAAGGTTACGAGCGGTTGCATCCTATACAGTGCCGAAATTGTGAAAAAGGAAAAAATTAACTCCGACTTTTACTTTACATTTCGTCATCCTAATATTAATTTACCTCGTGGTCCTGAAGTTTCCTGCCGACCACTCGAAACGTCTGATGCACCGTATGTTGATAGATGTGGACTTTTGATAGCCCCGACGACGTGCCCGATGGTATCCATTTTTTGTTAACATCGTCGTACACCATCACACTTGCCCGGGCACTAGCGATGGATTGCTCGCTGCAACAAAGAACATGTACTTTAGATTTATAACTAAACGATCCAAGATTTTCATTACAAGGATATTTACAATTTTGGTACCAAGTACCAGCAACCAACGATAAAAGTGAAAGAAGCGACAGCGTGTAAGAACTGTAGCGGAAGTGAAAAGAAGTGGTCTCTGCCTACCCCTACACAGGAAAAAGGTGTGCCTATATGTATGTATGTAATTATTTTGTCCGTTTCAGTTGCTTTAAGGTAAATTAACGAATTTTACACAATTTGATTAATTCATAATAAATTTTGACATAAATCTTGTTTATAAAAGCGTTAACTAGCAACCTTTATAACACGGCACAATTTGAATGGGTGGCTGGAAAAACGTTGCATGTCGTTTTTTGTCACAAAGTCGCTGTGTGACACGTTTGCCATTACACCAAGGCGAATTCAAATTTTACAGCAAAAAATGAAAGATGGTCAGCTTGCACCAAAAGATAAGAGGGGCGCTCACTTGAACCGTCGTCATGCGATCGAAGCTACAGTGAGAGGGAACATTAGAGAATACATTGAATCTTTTCCTATAGAAATTAATCATTATAGTAGGAATGTCTCATCGAAAAAATGTTTCGAGTCCTGATCTGTGTCTCCAAAATGTACCATTTATTTAAGCAGAAATACCCTGATAATCCAGCAAACTCTACTTTATTCAGTAAGATTTTCAAAAGAGAGTTTAATGTAAGGTTTGAAACACATCGCTTTGATACATGCCAACCTCTACTCAGTACTGCTGCATATATCAAAGAGAAGAAGAAAGACCTTATGGATACGGCTCGGTATCTCACAGACCCTGACTTTTTACGAAACTTTTCCACCAGTTTAGTGGTATTTTTGAGCAAGCTGAGGGTAGCACTCGTTCATAATGTTTTCTTCAGTAACACTAACTTGTGTTCATTGTAAATGTTTGTGTAAGTGTTCATGTAAGTGTTTGTTTATTTTCTGTCAATAAAATTGGTTCGACCTCTTTTATTTTATTCTTATTCCCTTTCTAAAATCCCATGTTTTTCATTTTTCTGTTGTTGAATACCAAAATATGAATGAACATACCAATGAATAGGTAGGTTTTGTAAACCCAATGGTATGTTTTTGCAATAGCAAAAGCCTTGGATATATCTAAAGCCTTTGACCGCGTTTGGCACCAGGCATTGTTAAGTAAATTATCTGCCTACGGTCTCCCAACCAAACTGCGCCAATGGCTCTTGAGCTTCATGCAAGATCGCTCCTTACATGTGGCAGTTGACGGTATTTCTTCTGATGCGTTTAAAACTAATGCCGGGGTCCCCCAGGGTTCCATCCTGTCCCCCACCCTATTTCATCAAAGACCTCTTGAAAACCACCACGAACCCCATTTACAGTTTCGCAGACGATAGCACACTTATCTCAACTTTCACATCCTATCGATCACTTTCGGTGAATGATACAAATAGACTCAGGCAGGAACAGGTTGATTTCATCAATAGAGATCTTAAAGCAATCGTCGAGTGGGGAACCAACAATCTTGTTCAGTTCAACGCCCAAAAAACACAATGTGCCACGTTTTCCTCAAATCATCCCATCACAATGTTCGGAAATACCCTTGAACCAAGTCCCTCCATCTCGATTTTGGGAGACACGGTGTCCAATAATATGTCTTGGCATGACCATGTTGCTAACATCGCAAAGTCGGCAAGCCAGAGGCTAGGTTTTCTGTGGAAAGCCAGAAAGTTTTTTACTCTTGATCAACTGTTGACGACGTACAAGGCTCAAATCCGACCTCTACTGGAGTATTGCTCGCACATTTGGGGTTCAGCGCCAAGGCATTCTCTTCGTCTTCTAGATTCCATTCAGAAAAAAACAATTCGCTTGATAAACAGCTCAACTCTCACAGATACCCTTCACCCTCTAGAACATAGAAGAAGAGTTGCAGACCAGTCATTGCTCTACAGATATTTCCATGGCAGATGCTCCAGAGAAATAAAAACTCTTGTACCACCATTGGCCACATTCGGCCGAAGAACTCGGCACGCTGATCAGTCTCACCCATTTACTCTCAAGATTGACACTACTAGGACCAATCTCCATTAAAAATCCTTCTTTTACGGAATGTAATAAGCTTCCAAAATCAGTTTTTCTAGAGAACTATGACCTGCAACTTTTTAAAAAGTAGGTCCACAATCATTTCCTTTCTATAATCTCTTCCCCTTCTATTAGTCGCAGTGCGGACCGTCTGCGGCCTACACGATAGGTCTACCCTTTTTGCGACTGTTTTCAGTAAAAAAAAAATATTGGTGGAAAAACGTTGTATGTTGCTCTTTAGTTTGCCAGCTGCCGTTTTACTTACTTTTTGAACATAATTCACTCTCCTGTAAAATTAAAATTTCGCTACATGCAACGTTTTTCCATCCAGGTATTTAATTATGCACTCTTTTGCGTTTATTATGGATGGTTTATGATGCATGCATACTTCAAACATACTTACCACACGCTAATATCATTAAATTCCATTTTTGCGACCGCAGTTTTTTTAAGATAAAAAAAATTTCAAAAAAGGGGGCAATCGATATTTTAAATATTAGCAATTATTAGTAATAACACTTGCACTTTAAACGCGGTTTCACTTATGTACACTTCAATACTGATACGTAGCGATTTTTAAAACAGATTTTAATGACCAAATAGGACATAAACACACATTATATAGCACTTAAAGAGTAATTAAAATATTTTAATAATCGTGTTTCTGACTAGTTTGTGCTTTCGAGAGCTAGTTTTTCACTGTTCAACATTAAATTACATACGATTTGTTTTACAACAAAAGGAAAACTTTAAACCTCACAATTTTGCGTCGTTATAATCTCGCGCCACGCAGAATATTATTTTTACATTTTTGTTTAAATACTAACCTAACCTATGCAATTTATCGTGTTATATAACAGCGTTAATAACGGTTTTTGGTGATACTCCGAATGATTAATTAAAAGATGGCGAAAATGTCACGCTGGAAATACCTTAATTGACAAATTACATGAATGATTTAACTTTTGTGCTAAAAAAAAAACGCGAATGCAACTTCCGTAAATTGTGGTGATGAATTAAACAATGGGATGTGAATAATGACGCCACGTGCTTTATACCTCCTCCATTGTTTTAAGTTCTCTCAAGTTTGATCATTAGGTTCCTGTTTTATTACTCCATTCGTTTGGCGTCTAACGTGTATTATAACGTGCTATAATAGCACGTTACCTAAAAATTTATATTTTAACAGAGTGGCGCTATGTAAAATAAAAGTTTACTGGCATATACCCATTTATGTTATTTAATCTTATTTTAGTATGACCACCTTGTTTCCCCATAAACCTGACCCTTTTTGGGTACATTAATATACAACTATGAAAATAAATGAGAATGAAACTTTTAAATCCGTATTTAGTAACAAATAATAAATAAATTTTAATAGCGTAAATGATGTTGGAAAATTGAATTTTTTGATAAATTGAGTTAAGTTGGTGGGGACACTTGCAAAGAATGAACAATTTATGACCAGTCACACAAGTATGGGAGACAAAAAAACAAAAAAGAAAGAAACGAGGAAAACCTAAACAGACATGGGAAAGAGTTATAGGAGAAATACTAAAGAAGAAAGAAAAAACATGGGAAGCAGCTAAACATCTGGCAATAAATAAAAAAGAATGGATGAAATTTGTAGATGAAATATAAAATGTTTGAAACTAAATGTATTTTACCCTACACCATTATATGGTAATTGGGTTTTTAATGTTATTAGTTGAAAGATTCATCGAATAACTTTATATTGACTTTTAAAATTAAGTACTGCCAAAAAATTATTTTATTTTCTGTATGTTATTTTATCTTTTACTCATATACTAGTAATTGAAGAAGAAATAAATTAATTTCGAAAGCTTTTACAAAAAGTAAAAAGAATTTCATTTAAACATAGCTGCATCCCCACAAAATTTTCACATTGTATAATTGTATTCAGCTACAAATAAGAATTCTTATACATAAATCTATGCATAAAAAATGTTTTGTCCTAAATGATTGACTGACGGATCAACGCACATCCTAACTCACTGATCGTAGAGACCTGAAACTTGGAGAGTGTGTTCTTTGTATGACGTAGACATTTAATAAGAAATCTCGAAATTCTGCCCCTAGGGGTGTAAAAAACGGGGACAAAGTTTGTATGGGACAACGTGATTCCTTGGTCCAATCTACTTCAAATTTTGCATAAACATTGTTTAACAGAATTGATGAAATATGTGTTTCGTATTTTATTGAAACTCTCTGTCAAATATAAAAAAATATTAGTGGCCTTCAGTGACAAAACTAAGCCTTACCAAAAATATGAGAGTCCATCTTAGGGGAAATGTTACCACCGGGCAGTTCTCAGACCTGTTGCTTAAAATAGGAAATGGTGATTTCTCGATATTGGATAATAATACAATTCTTCCTACAGAGTAAGGTACATATGTTTTCACTGTAGAAAAATTTATAGCTAAAATTTACCCAAACATTAATAATATTCACGATAAACCTGCAGAATTGTTATGCGAGCGTGCCATCCTAACACCAAAATACGAACAAGCCTCAGTCATAAATAAAATACTTTTGAGATCATTCGAAGGGATCGAATATCAATATAAATCCGTCGACTCAGAGATAAACACTGATGATGCCATTCATTATCCGGTCGAGTTTCTGAATACACTGAAGCCCAACTCACACATTAAAATTGAGAGTTGGCTTGCCAATTATGTTGCTGCGTCATAACCATAAACAAAGCGATTAAGGTCAACTTCTTAAGGTAGCGGAAGTAAACTTGAGAGAAAGCTGCTTCTCCCACGGTCAGTTGTATGTTGCATGCTCCAGAGCAAGCGCACAAAGTAACCTGGTGATTCTAGCACTTAAATGAAAAACAAAAAATATTGTTTGCTAAAAAATACTGAGGTAAGTTTAGTATTTTAATTTCGTTGTAAAAAGATAATACCCCCGTGTGTCACTTTCACCAGACCAAAGACCGAGCTTCGTGTTCATAAATATAACAAAATTTTATTTTATTTTCATTTTTATTTAATTTTTAAATCCGTACATAATAATAAATTGGTTATATTTTATAAATATTCTAACATTTTAACAATAATATGTTATAACAAAATTAATAAAGTAAAAAATCAATTAAAAATCCTATTAGAACCATTTTCGACTTCTACGCAGACAAAGTCGCGGGCAAAAGCTAATATATATATATATATATATATATATATATATATATATATATATATATATATATATATATATATATATATATCACGTCTTTTTCCCGTAGGGGTAGGCAGAGACCACTTTCTTCCACTTGCTAAGGTTCTTACACACATCTTTTGCTTCCTCTACTTTCATCAAGGCTCTCATGCATGCTCGTCGGTTGTTGGTACTCTTGACCTGGCCTTTCTTCAAAACAATGTTGATCTGATCAAGATATGTTCGCCGAGGTCGACCTCTATATATTTACAATTAGATTACAATTTTACGGTTGGGCCATTGGTATCGGCACCTATGTCACCTAGATCTATTGATACTCTATGACTACCGCTGATCCGCTGGTTTTGGAAAGCCTCAGGATTTCTTTTGGACCTGTCTCATTTAGATCGTTTGGATCCATTATCATACGGCCTCAGGTTTGAACCTGTACACCGCTAGCATCGGGCTGTGACACAGAATGTGTATACTGCTCTCTTCCTCTTCTCCGCATAGTCGACAGTTTTTCTCGGCAGCCAGCTTAAGTTTGAAGAGGTGCGCCCTTAGTGCGATGTGTCCTGTGAGCAGGCCAAGCGTGCTGTTTAGCCTATTTCGGTTCATCGTATAGAGTGCGTCTGCCATCTTCTGAAGAGGTTTTTTTTATCAGCTGTCGTGATGTTCTGCAGCCAGTATTTGCATTCCACTGAGCGATATGTTTTTGCATAAGGATTAGTTTCAATTCATGTTTTGCTTCGGCAATTCGCAATCCGATATATATATATATATATATATATATATATATATATATATATATATATATATATATATATATATATATATATATATATATATATATTTATTTAGTAGCGAAGAATAAATTATTTAAATAGCGTAAAGATGTTGGAAAATTGAATTTTTGATAATGATTGCAATAAAAGTTGCTGAACCTCATTAATTTTAAATGTTGTGTTATGACGGACCATTTGTGCCAAAAAAAGATCGATGAAATGTAATTCGAAGTGACTTGGTGGCAATTAAAGAACAGTAATTCAACGTTCCTTAGCCATTTCTTCAAGTATTATTTAAATGCCAGTGTGTATTGCATAGCCAACAATAATAGTTTTTTCTTTTAACACATAATTGTTAGTAGTAATTCCTTTTTCAATTAACCAGTCTTTTATGCACTGCTTTTTCCATTTAACTGTGGATAATGTTTTTTGTTAACCTTGAATCCTCCAATCAAAAAATATATTAAAATAGTATAAATAAATAAAATCATAATTACTTATAATAAAAATAATTTGTTTTATTTTATTCTTATTAACAATTATCTTAAATTTAATTTCATTATCCAAAACTATGACCAAATTAACCGGAATTATATCCAGCATTTGGGAGAAATATACTTCAAAAACATCGAAATTTATTTCTTCTTGGTAATATTTAATACACTTCGATACAATTTCAAGCAAACCACCATGTACAAAACCTTCGTCACTCCAAAATGTGGGTTATTATTAAACAACATCCTTTCCCAATTAGAGTGCTTCAACCTTTTGATAAACATTTTAAAAATGCTTTCCTAGGATTTTCCATCGATTTGTCTTGCCAGACTTTTGTAACAGTGTGTCCTATATTCAACATGGTTTCATCTAAATAAAAAAATCTGTTTTCCATCTGCTCTCAATTTTTGTATTTTCTTAAGAACTGCCTTTTTCAAGAAACAATCTCGTCTTTTTTTGTAAGTACTCATCTACGTTGATCTTGCTTTTCTCAAAGGAAATTTGGTTCGTGGAAAATTTTCCATAATTGATAAATTTTTGTCTTCGTTAAGTTTTTTATTACAGTTTTGGTTGTATCTTATGGACGAGATCTTCAAAACACTCATGATATTTCCAATGGATTAAGTTTAAGTTTTTTGAACATTTTTTTACAAAAATTCAAAAGTCGAGAGGTTTAGTTTACTTTTTCGAAATGAAGGGTAAAAAAGGATTGGTTTATCTCTAAAACCATGTGATAGCCCCACGCGTCGAATGACACCATTTTCAGCGTGACGGTTGTTTCAAATTTTGTCTGTGTGTGTTGGAAAATCTTGTGGGCACGATATCTTGATACAGAGAGGCGGTAGGTCACAAAAACTTACAGGGTAGAAGTTTTGCCCGAAGGACAAGACCGAGTTGGAAGGTATATATAACGGTATATTCCTTCAGGTAGCTGCCGTACAAGGTAATCCTCATATTTACCGCATTTTTTACTGTTCGCACGAAAACTTCAAAAGAAGAGCTAGGGCAATGAAACTTTCAGGTATTTTTTTTGCAGAGATAGAGAAAATCCTATACAGAGAAATTATGAATCTGTAAACTCAAGGTCTACTGTGAGACTTCCTGACTGATGCCAGGTCTACTCACTAAAAAATCCACCCCTATTTAGGTCTGTCTCGTTATTGCCACCGGTGACACTTAGGCCTGTTGGTCCATTGTATCTTGCCTATGTTTTATATCATTGTACCCAATCCAGCACTTTCGTACCTTGTACATGTTTGTACAAGTTCTTTACTCAAAATTTGGTCAGTATCTCCATATAAATTATAAATACAAATTCAATTTAATGAACCCTCGGTTTGGAAAAGTTAGTTTTGCTACGGCAATACTGTTTATTCTTAGTGCTCTGCTCCTGGTTTACAGATAGACACAGTTAATTTATTAATAAACTTAATTATTTCTCAAAACAATTAATTTACAATACTGGTAAAGTTTTACTGCATTTTTTTTTTAAATCCCAACACGGGGATTGATAACAATTTCAGTCTAATGATGATTTTATTCACAATGATAAAAATACTTTGAACCATCACGATTTTATTCACCCATTATACAATAAAGCATCGATGTTCCTCACACCCTGTGTCCAATTTTTTTTTAATGTTTAGTGGTAATTTTCAAAGAAAAATTACCGGTGAAGAAAATTTAAAACACGATTAATTTTGTTTATTCCCAAAAAACCCAACATTGTACCATAGCTGTTGTTCAATTGTTGGGATTAGAGCCAAAAAGTATTTGCTAATTAGTCAATAAAGTCCAAATGAGTATTTGACGCTGCGCCTCGTATTATTACTTAAAATGTTGGACTCTATCTGGAAGAAAGCTATTTATCTGACCAAATTCCCAATTCCAAGACCTGTTTCCTTTTTTAAAGGTAATTTTAAGAAATTGCTCCATACTCGTTCCTCTGGCTATGCCAATAAAAACCACAAGCAGCTTACATGTAATATTATTACGCCTCTCTTATCTCTAAAGGATGCTCTTTCATTCAGTAGAGGTCTATGACCAATTATTATAGCCTAACGAATGGTCTTTGCTTATTAAACCAGCATGGAATGTATAACAGATCTTTTTATTTTTATTGACCATTCCTTCCTTTGATATGCCAATAACTTCAAAAAATACATCTTAGCGAACAAACCATTTAGAATATACCTCTTCAGAGACCTAGGATTTTCCAGGTGGAAGAGGTATTAGTAACATTCATTTTGATTTAACGTTTTCCTTACTTTCCAAACCTTTAACTCTTGAAGACTATCAGTAACAATTACATCTACTTGGAGGCCACTATTTTGACCTTACAGCTTCCTGAAACGGTGGTTTTATTTCAGTGAAGACAAAAAGATGGTATTACCTACTGTTAAAAGTTTATCAAGACTGATAACCTTACAGACATCAATAATATTCATTATTTGTGCAGCTTACTCTTATTTACATCCGGGAAGTATTGAAATTCAGATAAAAATAAAAATCGAAAGGAAACTGACACATTATGCACACATTGTTGAATAATTAGATTACGTTTTTTATATAAAAATCCTGTAATATATATTATCAACTGCAATATCTCTCCGATACATTTTGCATCCGCATAAATAAACAAAGATATCTTCTGGACCACGCAAATATTTAATTTTAAATTTTTTTATTTATTTCATTCGTTTGATCTACAAGTTCTATTGCACAATAATTATATAGGATGATGCGTTAAGAATAACAACGGTAGTTAAATTATAAAAAAATGTACATGGTTATTTAAAAAAAGTCGGTTATTTGTGAGTGACCAGCGGATTTTTTTTTTGATTCCCAAAAAATATTTAAAGGTATTTGAACTATTTATTTTACAGAGAATCAGTTGTATTTTCATTGGTCTTTAAATATAAACGCATAACGAAATCTAAGTGAATTTTAATAGCAATGAAGTAAAAAGGAGTATTATAGTTACAAAAAAGAAACCTTGCCTGTTCATAATGCATTTATGTAGTTACGGTTGTGGATTTTTAAGAAGAAATTATTTAAAAATTTAGAATGATTGTTAAACTTGCCTGATTTTTATCAATCACTGCAAAAATTTAGACACCGTAAAATTATTAATTTATTTTAATGCATTTAGTGCGAAAAACTACCTTGGGTAAATTACTATCACCCTAGGAAGAGTTTTTAAATTATACATTAGGCTGGATAAGATATTAATACCTGAAATTGAAAATATTTCTCTAGGATCAGCTGAACCACATAAGCTCTCAAGCAAAATGGGAAAAATTACCTTTAATTACAATGTCATGGGTTCCCAGAAAAATAAGTGTTTTTACAGAAACGTTACAAAAATTAAATCCAATTAAATTAATAGTTCAACTCTACTTCACCCTTGTTATACTAAACAAATGTCTCACTCACACTTTTGAGCAGATGGGACGTAATGTTTACAGAAAAGTTATGTCTTTTATTAATTTATGCAACACAATAAACGTTCATCGTTACTCCTCGTTCAAAAGTATAGAGGTAGAATTGGCACTGCTATAACCGTTATATTTGCATTGTTATAGTCGGTAAAATGATATCGTACCCTAATTTCAACCTGTACGTTTCTTTAACAAACATTTAAATTCTTCAAGATCTGGAAAGACAGATCTAATACTAAATACACTAAAATGAAACTTGTCCAATCAATGATTTTCTCTATTTTCCGATATGGGGCTGAAACATGGACAATTAAAGCAGCAGACAGGAAAAGGATTGATGCGTTCGAGATGTGGTGCTGGAGGCGCAGGCTTCAAATTCTGTGGAACACAGGTCGAACGAATCAATTCTTAGAGAACTGAACATCCGCAGTAGACTCTCTTCCACTTGTCTTGCGAGCATATTGGGATCACAAAAGGACGAAGGACTAGAGGACGCTCGCCAACCCAATGAACCGATCAGATCCAAAAGGCCACTGGTGATTCGTTCTATAAGTCTGTAAATATGGCGCAGGATCGAAGTCAAAGGAGAGAAATAGCGGCATAAGTTGTTAATGATCACGATTCACAGTAATGAAGGAACGACGAGATGAGATAAAGATATTGTTACAATTTTCAGTTCTATCTTGGGTTCGGCGATTAAAACTCTCGATCCAATAGCAAAACAATGTTTATTTCAATACAATAACTTCTATTTTTATTAACCACTTAGATATTCACTTAGCAATACAACTTTTACAACTCTATATAACTATTTACATTTAATAATTCGTAAACACATAAGTTAATACTCATAATCGTTTCCCCTTTTATATTTCGGATATAACAGTTCCAGATATTTTTACCTGTTTCTCCATTATTCGACGCGGATTCGAGAGATTGCGCGACTTTCCTAGGCCCCGTCGGCGGTTACAAAGGAAGCGGTCGAATACGGACCCTCGACGCCGTCGACCTCTCGGTTGCCGGATTTGTAAAAATATTATAAAATTAAATAATAATGGAAACTTTTCCTTTTATGTTAGTACACATATTAGTACTAAAAACTTGGTTATTCTCTACCCTTCACCCTCTAGAACATAGAAGAAGAGTTGCAGACCAGTCATTACTCTACAGGTATTTCCATGGCAGATGCTCCAGAGAAATAAAAACTCTTGTACCACCATTGGCCACATTCGGCCGAAGAACTCGTCACGCTGATCAGTCTCACCCATTTACTCTCAAGATTGACACTACAAGGACCAATCTCCATCAAGAATCCTTCTATTACAGGACTGCTACGGAATGGAAGAAGCTTCCAAAATCAGTTTTTCCAGAGAACTATGACCTGCAACTTTTCAAAAAGCGGGTCCACAATCATCTCGTTTCTATAATCCCTCCCTCTTCTAAAAGTCGCAGTGCGGGCCGTCCGCGGCCCATACGATAGGTCTACCCATTTTGCGACTATTTTCAGTAAAAAAAAAAAATTCATGATGCAGGTATTAGTTTTCAGAATTGCATAACGTTAAAAAGATTTTAGCTCGATTATTTAACAAGAACCGAAGCCGTATAGATTTAAACCCGAGATCTAAAATGTTTCGAGGTAAATTATGTATCATTTTACACAACAATTTACCATATATTATTATATTGGGTATAATGTTTCTAATGACAGTTGGCACACTTAAAACATCGCAGGTGGCAGTAATGGGAAGCGTTTACCAAATAACCATTTGTGTAGGCATACATACCATTATTGCCAATAATTATATAAGTAAAATTGTAATGCGATGAATTATTAAAATATTATCATTTTTTTAAACAGCACATTTTAATATCAGTTATCTAAATTTTTATGTTTTAGCTTCTTTACTTCTGTTAGTCGAACGATGAATAATTTTTTCTACTAAGCAGTAACATTAACATTGATAACAATATTTTTTTTATGTTAAAATCCAAATTTAATAATGGTTTTAAAAATTCTAAAAATTTGGGATTTGGAACAGTAAGGAATGAAGACAAAACTTGTTAAATTCATCTTTAGGGCTTAGTTTTTTATCCTAGTTAAACCTTTTAACATACAAAATATTAATAAACGAATCAGAAGTTCATACTCTCACAAAAATAACTTGAACTAATTCCAACTGACCTCTTAAGTTAACCGTTATTGGTTCACCTAACCTATCAGATTCTAAAAATAATAACATCTTACGAAGGCGATTGCCAGGTACTCAAAAGTACCATGGATTTCTAAATGTAATAGTAAAAAAAGTTGGGAAAAGTGTATACGGTAAGGGCTTCTTGAAATTCTTATAGGTATAGCTAGAGAATCTATAGATTCTTTAGAGCAGTGGTTCCTAAACTTTTAAGGTATCGGAATAGTCACCAAATCACTTTTATGTTAAGGAACTCTACATAAAATGATTACAAATAAAAGACACTGCAATTTAAATAATAATAAAAACCTTTATTAGAAACAAGACGAACCAAGATCAACATATACAAAACAATAAAAAGACCTGTAGTGATGTATGTTTGTGAAGCATGGACACTAACGGTAGCAAATGAAGAACAGCTACGAGTATACTCAGGAAAATATATGGCCCAATACTAAATCCATCAACAAAACAATACAGAATCCGTACCATTAAAGAACTTCGGGATCTATATGAAGAATATTGTACGGTAAATAAAATCAAAAAGACTACAATGGGCAGAAGATAAAATGAGATTACCAGATAGTCGCACATTCAAGCTCGCATGAGAGAAAGCATCAGTTGGAAAAACACCATTGGAACGACCACGCCTCCGATGAAAAAAAAGTAGTGCAAAAGATCTAAGGCAATGAATATTGATCGACCACTTGATGCAATGATGGACAGACAGTAATAGAGGACTATGTGAAGTCGGCAAAGACCCACACAGGGTTGTAAGCCGTGAAGTAGTAGTGGGGAAAAAATTAGACCTCTTCCACAACTCCTATTTACTCATTCTTTTCCTTATTCAGTAGTAATAGCAGTAGTAAAAAATATTTTAAAAGTGAAACACTTCCATTAATAATTGCCTTATAGTTCGTTATTATTGTCGACAGTTATATGCGCATGTCTGGGGAAGGTAGCATCCAATCCTGAGCTGAATTTGATACTTTGTAGCAACGGAAGCAAAGGTAGGATAGCCTATTTACTTCTGACACCAACCCAAAGTTCGTTCAGAGACGCACCCTCAAATTTATTTTGATTTCTGATGATAGAAAAAATAAATAATCATCCCTAATGACTTTTTCACGGAAACCTTACATTTCGCGTAACCCACTTTAGGAATCGCTGCTTTAGACTCTAATAGTTTTTTAAATTGAAGGAATTCCACCTACTCAAGACTTCAAGCTCGTTCTTAATTGAAAAACAAACCAGTTACCTGCCATTAATATTTTGCGCATTAAAAATCAATTCGTAATAAATCTTAAGGTTGAAATAAAAATGCAAAAAGATATGAACAACATAACAAAGTGTGTGTTATACATACACCAATATAATACGCGCATTAACTATTTTTTAATCGAATAAAATAAAACCTTGATGTCGTCAATTGTTGTGAATCTGATGACGAATAGCATAATTTCAAATCAAAGTAAATGTATTAATAAAACAGAATTAAATCATACAAAAGTAAAACATAACATCGTATGAGTCACTTTTTAACTGTGTCACGAAACTGATAACAATTTTTTTACCCGGAATTTTAACACTGTAAAGAATTGTGTTACACATTGACACATAGTTATAACGTATTTACAATTAGTTATACTTTAGTTAGAATTTACTAATATTTGCTTACCCGAGTGTATACTCCTGAAATTTATTTAACATATTTGTGGCAACACTAAGTAACTAAACTAAGAATACATAATACGTGGTTTTCAAACTCATATCTATCATGGGAATTTCAATTTTAGATTAGCCCAATCTTTCAGAATACATTTTTATCAGTAAATAAACAACGTCAGTGTCAATGGATTAGGTATTAACTGTCGACAAAGAATATATTTCGATCATCTTTTTTTATGAGGTTTGATATTCAATAAAAATTCCGTTAAGTGTCTGATGACAATCAGTTTTTAAGTAGGTGCTTTAAATGTTTATTCATAGTTCAGAAAGCCAATTTTTTTATCTTTAAAAATTTGAATATCAAAATACATTTTCTCTTAAACCATGGGATTCAGTGCGGGGAGGAAAGTTCTTTTGTACAATAAACAACGCTTTAATATCTAAACTGCTCTGGACAAAGTCAATTTTTTTATCTTTAAAAATTTGAATATCAAAATATATTTTCTCTCAAACCATGAGATTCAGTGCGGGGGAGGAAAGTTCTTTTGTACAATAAACATAGCTTTAATAATTTTTCTAAACTGCTCTGGACAAAGTCAATTTTTTTATCTTAAAAAATTTGAATATCAAAATATATTTTCTCTCAAACCATGAGATTCAGTGCGGGGGAGGAAACTTCTTTTGTACAATAAACAACGCTTTAATTATTTTTCTAAACTGCTCTGGACAAAGTCAATTCTTTTATCTTTAAAAATTTGAATATCAAAATATATTTTCTCTCAAACCATGAGATTCAGTGCGGGGGAGGAAACTTCTTTTGTACAATAAACATGGCTTTAATAATTTTTTGAACTGCTCTGGACAAAGTTTTCGTCATGAATGGAACAAACATTTCAAAAATCATCCATGATTTGTTCACTGTAGGAAAGAAAGTACTTGCCGGCTGCTAATTTACCAACATAACATAAATACATACAATGTTGATCTGATCGAGATATAATCGCCAAAGTCAACCTCTACCGACTTTTGTCCATTCATACTCGCCTTATAAATTTGTTTCATTAATCTTCTTTCATCCATCCTTTCTACGTGTCCAAACCATCTAAGCATTCCATTATCTATTTTTGTAACCACATCTTTTTTTACACCACAGCGTTCTCTTATCTCACTATTTTTTACTTTATACAACCGAGTCACTCCGGCTATACTTCTTAAACTACTCATCTCCGCAGCATTAATCCTATTTTCATGCTTCTTCTGCCAAACCCAAAATTCACTACCATACATTGGTGTAGGAACCAACACTCCTCTATGTACAGCCAGACGTGCACTTTTAGACACTTTCTGGATGTTCATAAAGTTATCCGGTGCCCCATTCATTTGTTTTTCTGCCAATACCCTTCGCTTAATGTCACTGTCATACTTTCCATCTCGCGTAAACTTTGAACCCAAGTACACAAATTCAAATATTTACTTGTTCTACATGTTCTCCTTTAATCACAGTTTGTCATGGTTTCTTTTTCTTTAAAACCATTACTTTCGTTTTACTTACATTTATTTTTATCTTTTTAATTTTCAGGGCATCATGCATAACATTAACCATTGCCTGTGACTCCCCTTCAGATAAGGCTAATATGACTTAATCATCGGCGTACAGAAGGCATTTGAAGATGAAATAATTTATTTTCAATCCATACGCACTCTCTTTTAAATCTTTTAAACAATCGTCTATAAGTTAAACAGCCATAACGAAGCCACACATTCTGTCTCACACCTTTTTCAATGTTAAACCAGTCCATGCAAGCTCCGTTTATCCTAACACAAACAGTGAAATCCTCGTGATTTCAGTGCTCGTATTAAACTACCGCTTATCCCATACATAGACAATGTCGACCACAATTCACTCCTCACCACTCTGTTCTAGGCCTTTTCCAAGTCTATAAAAGTGCAATAGACCTTCTGACTTCTAGCCAAGAATTTTTTGACAACACCTCGTAATAAAAAACCTGATCCATACATCTTCTGCCTCTTCTAAATCCTGCTTGCACATATCATCTTTATAGTTTCATTCGTTACTCTTTCAATAAATATCTTTGCATACAGTTTGCCGACTATGCTGAGTAAACTAATACCTCGGTAGTTCTTACAGTCCTGCTGCGAATCTTTTTTCTTATAAAGCGGCACGATAACAGCCTTGCACCAGTCGTCTGGTACGCTACCATTCCTCCAATAAAGGTTAAGAAGGCGGTACAGCAGACTAGTTACCATTAACAAATTAGTAATTAATGCATATTATTTTTGCCTCTATGACGTCACACCATGGCGGCTAGTGTTTTAGGTCACGTGATATACAGATTAAAAATTACAACTTTTAATTTCAATATAATAAAACACTTGTGCTTGTATGACTCAAAATCAGAATATTTAAGTATATTTCTACATCAATTTCAATTTTTATTAAATTTCATAATTTGTTTTTCACAACCGAAAGTACACTATTCTAGATTGCGGGTGTTGAAATTAGTCGATTTTTAACAACCTTTATTAAATTATTTTGTTCTAATTAAATTTATCTCGAATCGTCCCTGAGCGTTAACGGCTAAAACCGTTAGGCCTCGAGGCGAATTCTGATAAACCCTTATGCCAAGAATTTTTTAAATATACCTCGTAAATGGTACAATATACAACATAAATTGAAGTGAATGTAGGGTTTGGTAGAAAAAGCATGAAAGTAAGGTTAATGCTGCGGAGATGAGTAGTCTGAGAAGTATAGTCGGAGTGAATCTGATGAACAAACTGAAGAATAGTGAGAGAAGGGAACGCTGTGGTGTGAAAGAAGATGTGGTTACAAAGATAGATAAAGGAATGCTTAGATGGTTTGGACACGTAGAGAGGGTGGATGAAACAAGATTGACGAAGCAGATTTGTAAGGCAAGTGTGAATAGGCAAGTTGGTATAGGTTGACCTCGGCGAATATATCTCGATCAGATCGACATTGTTTTAAAGAAAGGCCAGGTCAAAGGTACCAGCAGCCGACGAGCATGTATGAGAGTGCCGATGAAAGTGGAAGAAGCGAAAAATATGTGTAAAAACCGTAGCAAGTGAAAGAAAGTGGTCTCTGCCCACCCCTACGGAAAAAAGACTTGACCATCTATATGTTAATAGCTAGATTCCCTCCAAAAGAAAGATTATTTAAAATCATGAAAGGCACTCCACCAGGTGGCTAAATTCGACGAAATGAGTTCTGAAACTACTACAAAACAGATGATTATTGATTACAAAGAGGTTCATTTAAATATTAGGTAAATTAAATATTAAAATATTTAATTGTTTATGTATGATTAAATTTATAAAAAATGAAGCGAAACATGGCTTACAAAGTTATCGTCGGCAAGTATTGGCTGCGACAGGAATATAGAACAAGGTGTTTTGCAGTGTTTGCGATGAGGCTCAAGGAGTATAGAAAGGTAAGCAACTTTGTATTTCATAAAAACATCCAACGCAATGCGTCCCTCTTGTGGTTTCATTTCAAAAGGATATGGACAAAGAATTAGTAATTTACCTGTACTTAATCAACGAGATACATCTAAAAAAAATCTGTATGGCTGTATGGTACCTACATATTGCCTGCGGAAAATAGAATACATCCCAGGTATGGTCTGCCTGTCGTAAAAGGCGACTAAAAGAGCAACGTAGCTAACGGAGCCTTTAAGAAGCTGGGCTAAATCATGTAGTAGACAGCCTTAGTCCTATGCAGGGGGCACCTTAGGGCCGGACCACCTCTTCCCCCATACTGGTTGACTGCAAAAAAAAACTGAGAACGCTGGTAGACCGTAATCACGGCTCAAACTGATATAGGTTCCAGGACGCCGGGGAGTTGCAGGTAACGAGGAAGTAGAGGTTCGGAAAAAACACAAAATCTACTGGAAAAGCATACCAGGAAACAAACACGGAAAATAATATATCAAAGAACCGTGCCAAAAAAGGACGGAACAACTGTTAGCGATAAACAGGTATCAGCTAAGAATCAATAATGGAGGCCTGGCCTGCGGGTTGGTCGGCGGGGATCCTGGCGCGGTGGAGCACGTATTGTGCTGCTGCGGGGCGCTGGGGAGAATGTGCGGTTTTTTGGGCAGCTGTAATGTTCTCACCCAGTACAGAACTTGTACAAGGTACGAAGGTACTGGATTGGGTGCAGCGTGGTTCTAGGTCGCCGGGTGGCTCCCTTGTGCCTCGCGGCAATGCAGTGTGTTTTGCTGTTTTTGGTTCCCTGTGCGCGATCTGCGAGTTGGGTTTCCATTGTACAATGATACAAAACCACATGTGGAAGATATAATGGGCCAACGGGCCTAAGTGTCGCCGGAAGTAATAGCCAGACGGACCTAAATAGAGGTGGAGTTTTTATTGAGTAGACCTGATACAGTCAGTGAAGTCTAACAGTAGACTTTGAGCTTTTAGGCTCATAACCTCTCCATAAAGGATTTTCTCCACCTCGGCAAAAATAAAAAAAAAATTATGGGTACCTACATACTTTCCTAAACACTGTTCTGAGGAGACATTTCCTATTGTCTCTTTAACAAAATGTTACTTGTCTCCATTATTCCACTATAACCAATCGAACATTCACGAGAATCACGTAATAATAGATGGAGATAACAACAAACATTTTCCATATGTATCAACGATAAATTGGTCATTTCAAAATTGAAGTTTTTAGAACTAAACAATCGTTCTAAGAGATTTTTTTATTGTTTGAAACTTCTTGGATTATGCATCAAAAGCTTTGTAAGCACGCTGCATGCTTTGAAGAAACTCGACAATGCACCAAAATTACTTACTTCTACGTCATTACACTGTGAGATTCTAGTATCGAGAACTTTTTAGCTCTTTCGTTAAATCGCATCATTTCGAAGAGAATATTTGTCTTTTTAATTGGTCGGTATTTTAAAAAAAAAAAAAAACTTCATCTTGAACCACTCCTTACGGTTTTATACTAATTATGAGTTTGACCTTTTAAAACTTATGATTGCCAAAAAATAGGCACATAAAAAATTTAGTACGTTTATTTTTCCTTTCACAATACTATTTTATTTGTCAGAATTAGAATAATTAGTTCCACTAAAACCAATATTTATTACATTTTGCTGAAATTAATGCGTGACGATTTCTATTCAAAATCGTACGATACTACTATATTTATATCCTTGAACGCGGTTCCTTAATAATTTGTTTCACGTTTGCTCCAGTCTACATTAATTCTCTCGATCAACTAGCATAACGCAAAGACGAGATAAGCCTGAAGTATTGTTCCCGTAATTGAAATGCAGAATCTCTTAATATGGAATCCTTCGGAATAAATGCTGTTCTCATAACGACCTAGGTAACTAGGAATCAAATTTACTGACCCATCTTATTGTTAGAGATTTGCCCCACGTCAATTTTTTTTACAAATACTTCTATGAATTTTGCTTTTCTCCTGCTGTGCCAAAAGGACACCCAGGACCTTCTGATTCGAGCGATCATTTGTGGATAGAGACTCGTGCAACCAAACTAGCATATCTATACTAACATATGGTATTTTTGAAGTGAATCTTCTTAAAGGATTTTACGCAAAGAAATTTTTGAAATGAAGTTCCTTAACGCGGCTTACGGGTGGTGCGATTTAATAGCAATCGTCACGTAACGAAATTCGGTGGTTCAGTGGTATAATGCTCGCCTGCAACGCGGGCGGCCCGAGTTCCATTCCCGACCTATGCATTATTTTTGTGCTTTTACCATTTAAGTAATATATAATTTTTTTAGCGGGTAAAACAAATCGAACTAAAAAGCGAAAAACAATTTATAGTTTAAAAAATCTAAAAAACACGCTTTTAGAGTTAATCAAACTAAAAAGTAAAAAATAATTCTTAACAAGAATAAAATTCCTGACGAGAAAATTACTGTCACTGTCAAAAAAAAATTAATATCAATCAATGTCACTGCTTTGTATGAAATTTTTAAAATAACTCTGCGTTTCGGAATGAAAGCACCCCACGCTTTTAGAACAGTGAAATTATTTTTCTCGTCAGTAATTTTATTCTTATGTTAAGAATTATTTTTTACTTTTTAGTATGATTAACTCTAAAAGCGTGTTTTTTATTTTTTTTATACTATAATTTATTGTGTTAGATCATATGTGAATATTGTTTCATTATTGCAATTAAGTTTTAAAAAATGGAAACTGCAGCAAATGTGCGTAATACGGATTTAGGAAAGTAAGTTGATAAAATTGTATAACTTTATACAAGTATTTACTGATTACATTCGTTTATTGTACATTGAGTGTTTGATATTTATTTTACTATTAAATTATAGGGAGACAATAGTGAAATTATGTGTTCAGAGTCTAAAAAAATATAGAAAGCTCAAACGTCAGAGTGCTTAAGGTGGGTCCCCTGACCACATAATTTCATTTTTTTATTTATGGCAGATCAAGTTACTTATTTTTCAATATTACGAGGGAGGTTCGAGATTTCCCACAAGAATTTTTTTATTTATGGCAGATCATGTTATAATACTTATTTTTCAGTATTACAAGAGATTTTTCGCAAGGGAATTTTTTTAATAACGCGGGGTGGATCTAGAATTTTTTCAAAATTCTACATAATGTAACTACCTCACTAACTTTAATATTTTGTTCTCTGGCTCCCAAGTCCTTTAAATACATGATCATGGTTTTTTCTTCGGGTGTTAAATTATGACGTTTCTTTTTCATGTATGGTTTACTATTACTTTTCACACTCATATTTATTATTCGTCACCAAATTTAATTAAAGCTTATTTACTGCAATTCACAATTTTAATTATATCGAAGATCAACGAAAAAATAGAAACAATGTTTATTACAAACTTCAAAGCTATGAGTCTCGACGATAAGTACTGCACGTAAAAATATACAATCAAAACTAAACGTAAAAACGCCTTCCCCTAATAATATAAAAATTCCTATCTCTCCTATCTCGATACTTGCAGTATGAAACTTGCAAAATAATTTTTTATACCCAAATATAAAAAAATTTTTTTATGAAAATATGTACAGGTAATGTAAACATGGCACATATTTAATGTTATAATCCAAGTTTATTTGAATAATGTCGAAAAAACCTAAACAAAAGTCAGCTTTTTGGGTTTACGATGGAGTAGAAAATCAGGAAAAAAAAATCAAACGGCCCAAGTGTAAGGTAATGTTTTAAGGACCCAGGGCGGTCCAACCCAACTGTAAAACCCAAGAAAATGCACTAAAATCGTAATCTTTGATTTCGTCAAATTTTTCAGTACATTTCCGTGGGCCAATAATAGTTACGTAGGTATTAGCATTTGGAATTATTTCAGACATTTCTGGCGTTATGATGAAATATCTGTTAGTGAAAGTAAAAAATTATGTTTATCAATGAATCTGTTGCTAAATGTTTGAATTATTAATATTATAATTTTTAAGAGGCGTTTTAAGAAATAAGTACATCTGTTACAATATATTTATCTTACTATTTAACTTTTACTTTTCTCTACATCCTACAGGATTATTAAATCTAAAAATCAATGCAAAGTGTATTTTTAAATACTTTTTATAAACTTTTACATTTAACTTTAGAATAACATAGAAGTAAATGTCCAAAAGTAGGTAGAGTAGAAATTATATAACTTCCAACATACCCTTTAAGTCATATATTGAAATGTTCCGATGAATTTTGAATTTTGATTTCATCGAAAAATGTTGTGGGACTTTTTGGTAGAACTCTTTGGGAAAGGAACAGAACTCTGATCTGATCTTCAAAATTTTGAAAATCAAAATTTTTTGGTAGTCCCGTAGAATTTTGGATTTTGAGTTAAGAGAGGAACAGAACTGTCATCAGAATTACTGGAACTTTTAAAATTTTGAAATACAAAATTTTTTGGTAATTTTAAAGTCCCGTAGAATTTTGAATCTTGATTTCATCGAAAAATGTTGTAGGACTTTTTGGTAGAACTCTTTGAGGAAGGAACAGAATTCTCATACGACCTTCTGAATCTTTAAAATTTTAAAAATTAAAATTCTTTGGTAACTTTTAAGTTCTGTAGAAGTTTGGTTTTTGATTGGATCGAAAAATGTTGTAGTACTTTTTGGTAGAACTCTTTGAGAGAGGAACAGAACTCTCATTAGAACTCCTGGAACTTGTGATGAAAAATGTCCTATTTTATTACATTTTTCAAAATGCTGTGATTTTTTGGATTTTGAATTTTTTTAATTTTCTATCTAGTAGAACTCTACTCTTCCTTTTAATACAATATATGACGGTGGATTTATTTCTTCTGACTGGTTGAGGTCAACGTTTATCCCCATACCCAAGAAACATAATGCTAAGGAGTGTAAGGACCACCGTACCATATCTCTTATGAGCCATGTTCTCAAAATATTTCTGCGAATTATACAACAAAGAATATATAAAAAAATTGAGGAACATATAGCAGATAGTCGGTTCGGCTTTCGTAAGGGATTGGGCACACGAGAGGCACTTTTCTCTATCCAGGTTTTAATTCAAAGATGCCGAGACGTTAACACTGACATTTTCATGTGCTTCCTAGATATGGAAAAAGCTTTTGACAAAGTGCAACATGACAAGATGGTGGACATACTGAAACAACGGGCATAGATGATAAAGATTTACACTTCATAGCAAATCTATATTGGCGTGGACAATGATTTTACTAAAGACATTGCCATTAAAAGAGGTGTAAGACAGGGGTGTATAGTGTCTCCACTGCTCTTCAACTTATATTCCGAGGCCATATTTAAAGAAGCTTGCCTCGACAGTCCAGAAGGGATTAAAGTGAACGGAATCGCAATGAACAATATTAGATACGGTGTTGATGGCAAATAGCATAGAAGATCTGCAGAGTGTCCTTGATAGAGTGGTACATTCATGCAAACAGTTCGGCCTTAAATTAAACATCACAAAAACCAAGTTTATGATTGTCAGCAAACGAAATATAAACACTCAGCTATGGATTGGACAGAATCGAGTGGAAAGAACAGAGAAGATAGTTTATCTAGGACAACTACTAAGCGACGACTGGGATCATTCAAAAGAGATAAAAAAAAGAATTGAGATTGCGAGAAACACCTTTATACGCATGAAAAAGATACTCTGCGGACGCGATCTTAACTTAACGTTGAGAATGAGAATGGTGCGTTGTTACGTGTTTTCTGTTCTTCTGTATGGAGTTGAGTCGTGGACACTTACAGAGAATACCATGAAAAAGCTTAAGGCCTTCGAACTATGGACGTACAGAAGAATGTTAAGAATAACCATGTCACCAATGTCGAAGTAATGAAAAGAATGGAAAAGGATAAAAAAGTCATTAATACAGTAAATATCAGAAAACTCTTCTACTTTGGACACGTAATTAGACACCCTGAAATATATAATATATTACATCTGGTACTTCAAGGAAAGATAGAAGGTAAACGCGGACCAGGTAGAAGACGCATTTCTTGGTTAAAAAACTTGAGGCAGTGGTTTGGCCAATCAACATCAGGACTATTCAGAGCGGCTGTCAACATGGTGAAAATTGTCAACATGATCGCCAACATTCGTTAAACGAGTACGGCACTATGAGAAGTAGAAAGGTCAGAACTATTCCTATTACCTATCAGGAATTCTACAACTATTGCAACAGAACTTAGAACTCTAAAAAGTCAAGCGAAAAGGCTAGTAAGCCTTTCACCAAGAAAAGCTAAACAGCTTCTCGAGTTAAACAAGAAAGATTTGAAACTGCCCTCTGAGGTATCACCTGAAAAAGATGGGCAAAACAGGAGTGATAGTTGCCACTACTGCGAGAACTTCGTTGAAACTTTAGAACATTTGCTTTGCGAATGCCCATCGCTTTTCTGCAAGAGGCTTAAGTTTCTGTAAGGGGCCTTCTTAAAGCCCTTCGATGTCCAAAACTTGGCTCCCAGGAAATTGATAAACTTGTACGAAGTCTCGGAATCCCAGGCCTCGAATAGATTAAGGGTTATTCACAAAAGATCTGATAGGTCGAGGTGCTTGAGAGGTTGCATAGCCTTCACGACCCCCCCTACAATCTACAATCTACCTATCAGGAACTCTACAACTATTGAAACAGAACTCAGAAATTCGAATTTTCAATAGTTGGGGTGGAACTTCACAGGGACTATATTTTTGACCAAATTTGTTTGATGATAACTATCAACTTTTCTTAAACACATTGTAATTCTAAATCGTAAACAATTCAAATATTTTTGGTGAGTAATATTTCTTATCGCTGAAATTAATTAATGCGAAATACCTAAAAACAACTATGAGGCATTGCAACTATAAACAAGAAATAATAAATTCCTAATAACGTTCTAATTGAAAAAATGTGATGCGTGACGAAAAAAATTCAAACTATTCAAATATTTCAGGACAAATTGTTGTAACGAAACATCATTGTTAAAGTTTGAGTAATACATTTTTGAAAATAAAAAAAATACCGTTATAATGCGAATTCGCGATGACGAAATTCATATATCAACATAAAATTCGTTGATAAAAATGTTAAAAATAATAACATTGCAGGTATTCAACCAAAAATGTGGAATATCTTTCTTATACCTTTAAATATAAAGATGCAAATTCAAATCATCCTAGAGCAGAACGATCTATTTTCAAAGTAAAACTAAAAATACTGTTTATATTTTTATTTTAAGTACATGAAAGTACCGTATGGCTGTATAATTTGTTAATACAAGTCTTGATGGGTTGAAATTTAATCGGTAAAAAAACCCTCATCCATAAGTATATGAAGGTCCTGATCTCTCTTAAATAATAACTTTTTTTTACCTTACAATTAAATAAGGTTTAAAGCAATTATTATTCTTCTGTTCATGTAAAGATAATGCCGTCTGTCCCTTTTTTTAATTGACATCCCGTACACTAAATAAAAATCGTATCAAGGGCAAATCAAAAAGTTAAATCATAAGTAACAATTGATTTAATTATTTCACTAATTTTTATAAATTTAAAATTAATAAAATAGACAAGCACCTAAAGCATGACAAACTGTGAAGTTTCGATTAAGAAAGAAACAAGTAAATGAATTTGTGTACTTGGGTTTATGAGAGATGGAAAGTATGACAGTGACTTTGAGCGAAGGGTGTTGGCAAGAAAACAAATGAATAAGGCATAGCTTTATAAACAGCCAGAAAGTGTCAAAAAAGGCACGTCTGGCTGTGCATAGGGGTGTGTTGGTTCCTACACTTATGTATGGTACTAAATGTTGGGTTTGGCAAAAGAAGCATAAAAATAGGATTAATGCTGCGAAGATGAGTAGTCTGAGAAGTATAGCCGGAGTGACTCGAATTTACAAAACAAATTTATAAGGCGAGTGTGAATGGACAAGTCTTCATCTACTTCTTCTTTAGGTGTCCTGTCTTCCTCGGACGTGGGCAATCATCAGCGCTATCTGAACCTTGTCTACAGCTCGGCGGAACAATATGGTACTGCTCACTCCATACCATTGTCTTAAGTTTTTTAGCCAGGATATCTTTCTTCTACCCGGGCCTCTTCTTCCCTTCTATAAAAAGCTTTAAAAGTCGATACTTGTCATTCCTTAAGATGTGCCCAAAATACTCCAGTTTGCACTTTTTTAGTGTAAACAGAACTTCCAGCTGCTTGTCGAGGCGTTGAAGTACCTCGGTGTTAAGAACTCTTTCTACCCAGGAGATTCTTAATAGCCTTTTGTACGTCCACATTTCAAAGGCCTCCAATTTTTTGCACATCGCATCTGTCAAAGTCCAAGCTTCTATTCCATAAAACGGTATGCTAAACACGTAACAGCGAAGCATTCGGACGCGAAGAGGCAAGCTTAAATTTCTGCTGCAAAGTACCTTACGCATCTTCAGGAACGAAGCACGAGCTTGTTCTATTCTGGCACGAATTTCCTGCATGCCGTCCCACTTCTCATTTAGTTGACACCCAAGATATTTAAAAGTTTCTACTTGCTCAATTCGTTGACCGTTAACTGCCAGGTCGGTAGAGGCAAACATATCTCGATCAAATAAACATTGTTTTGAAGAAAGGCCAGGTCAAGAGTACCAACAACTGACGAGCATGTATGAGAGCACTGATGAAAGTAGAGGAAGCAAAAGATGTGTGTAAGAACCGTAGCGGAAGTGGAAGGAAGTGGTCTCTGCCTACCCCTACGGAAAAAAGGCGTGACTATATGTATGTATGTATGTACAAGCACTAAAATAGCGTGTATTTTGCAATAGAATCATTTTCTGTGGTTTTCGCAATAATTCTAAATGTATAATTTTCGGTGTTTGGTTAAATTATTAGCGATTACCTTTTCGTTAGGTGACAAAATTAGTAAGCACATTTAACATCAAAATGTTTTTAGTGTTAATATTTTCCTTAGCTGACGAAGTATCGAGAACTATTAAGAGACAATGTAAAACATAATTGCGTAAAACAAATATAGGATCACAAAACTCACGGGAACATCCTGTACCAGGGATTGCCAATTATTTTCAAAAGATCATTTGTAAACGCTTTGTTGACGCGATAATATTCCAATAGGGGGGAGCATTATTATTAAGGAAGGAGTCACAATGAAATCCATAAAACAAAAAACTTTACTAAACAAGGATTTCCAAGATATTTTAGGGTACAGAAGATCTTTATTTTTTTTGGTTCATTGTTATTTGACATTCTTAAAAGACGGTTGTCAGAATAAAGGATGAATTGTTAATGCACGTTTTAATTTGTTTTATAATAAAGAAATTGTAAAAAGCTTTATCTGGAAGTAAGTTTCACAATCGACGGGATGAGTATAAAGCCTAGTGGTCCTAATTGACACACCCAGAAGAAAAGGATTACATAGAAGAGTTCTAGGCAGCAAAATGAATAAAAACTGAAACTTTATTTGTATTTTATAATATGTAGTTAATATATTTTCGATTATTTTAAATTTTTATAGTGTGGCAAAGCAACCCGCAAACAAAAAGGTCCCTCGGAAGACCACGGCTAAGATGGCGCGACAATGTCAAAGGCGACCTTGAAGCCATCGGGTATGAAATGGATACCCAATTAATGACGAATGGAGGCAAATAATCCGGTCAACCAAAACCCATTAAGGGTTGTAGTGCTACGGAGTAGTAGTAGTAGGTATATCTCGTTAATGTAGAAATTATTACGAATAATTTGTTATTTTATGTAGTTTTTTTTCGCATTGTATTCTTCGCTTTTATATTTTATTGGAACTTAACTTTTGTTGACGTTTCGACTATGATCACTACCTACATTAAGGATGTTTAACGATAATTTTAGGGGCGTAGAGGGAAAAGGGTGACAAATATTAATTTAAAAAAAATATGTTTAAAATATTTTTGAATAATAAAATTCTGAAAAATTTATTAACAATTATTTAATCGTATTTTGCATAAATAAAATGTTTTATAACTATTATTTTAATAAAATATTAATTTTTTTAAATCTCGTATATGACGTTGTCAATGTGACAACAGCGCAAGCATTTGGATGTTGGCACAACTTTTTACTTATAGTTGACGTATAATGTTATATTGCATTTTTTTGTTGCTGTTGCAGAGGTGGAGAAAATCCTTTACGAAGAGGTTATGAGCCTGAAAGCTCAAGGTCTACTGTGAGACTCCATTGACTGTGTCAGGTCACCTCACTAAAAACTCCACCCCTATTTAGGTCCTTCTGGCTATTGCTTCCGGTGACACTTAGGCCTGTTGGTCCATTGTACAATGGAGACCCGACCCACAGACCGCTCGGCAAGGACCCAGAAACATCAAAAAAGAAACTGAGCTGCTGCGAGGCACCGGACCAAAAAAGACAGGCAATCCCAGGACCCAGAACCATGCCGCACCAAATCCAGTAACTTCGTAGCTTGTGCAAGTTTGTACAAGTTCAGTACTGGATGGGAACAATGTAGCCGTCCAAGAACCGCCCATCATCCCCAGCGCCCCGCAGCAGCACAGCACGCGCTTCACCGCCTCCGGATCGCAGCATATCCCGCAGGCCAGGCCTCCATTATACAGTCCCTTAGTGATTCTTAGCTGATCCCTGTTCATCGCTAAAAGTTCTGCCGTCCTTTTGTGGCACGGTCCTTTGATGGGTTATTTTCCGTTTTTGTTTCCCGGTAAGCATTTCCAGTAGCTTTTGTGTTTTTTCGAACCTCTTCTTGCAAGTTCGTCTACTTCCACATTACCTCCAACTTCCTCGCGTCCTGGAACCCGTATCAGTTTGACGTGATTACGGTCTACCAGCGTTCTCAGTTCTTCTTTGCAGTCAACAAGTATGGGGTAAGGGGGTCCGGCCCAGAGGAGCCCCCTGCACAGGACTAAGGCTGTAGGCTCCGTTAGCTCCGCCATGTATCCATCAGCACGGGTCGCATAACAATTTGGATTGGAAGTCTTTTAGTCGCCTTTTACGACAGGCAGACCATACCTGGGATCCATTATATTTTCCCCGTATCCCCAGAGGAGTTATATTTTATTAGTTAAATATAAGTTTAAAGTAATTGTAGTTAGATATATAATATTTAAAAACATTTTGTTTTTTATCCACATAAACTTTCTTTTAAATAATACATAAAATAATCAATACTATTCTGTTAAATTATACTTCCTAGTTTTAACCTACAAATTTATTTTTTACATTGGACAGATAATTCACGAGCTAATTGTTTTAATAAGCGATGTTGCAAAATGTACTTTTTATAACGTTGTAACCATTGCAAAATTTATGATACAGTAATTAAAATATTTTCTTCGCAAAATTATTGGTAAGATGCTTAAACAAACTTACCAAATTGTTCCTAAAAAGACAATCTAACGTTACAATATAACTTTTTTAAAATATGTATGAAGGGTGTAAGCAAAAATTGTTCGAGAAACACCAAAATCGGGAATTTGCCATAATAACGCATGTTATATAAAATCATAGATTTCGAAAAAAGCATACGGTCAAAAATAATAAAAAAAGAGTTTTTTAAGTACTATATAACACTATGTTAAAATTTTTAAAATATTTAACAAAAACCAACCATACTGTTGACCGACGTCATACAATATCGTTAACGTTCATCATAAAAGGTAGAACTTTTTAAAATGTAAATTTTAAAACATTATTTTTTAACGGAAATAAACTAAAATTTATTAAAATTCACATTCGTTATTAGAGGAAAAAATAATGTTTAAATTGGCCTATCAAACATTAATTTTGTAACGGTATTAAGGGAGATATTTCATTTACATACATACTTATAGCCACACCTTTTTCCCGTTAGGGTAGGCAGAGACCACTTCCTTCCACTTCCGCTACGGTTCTTACATACATCTTTTGCTCCCTCTACTTTCATCAGTGCTCTCATACATGCTCGTCGGTTGTTGTTACTCTTAACCTGGCCTTTTTTCAAAACAATATTGATCTGATCGAGATATGTTCGCCGAGGTCGACCTCTACCGACTTCCATCCATTTACACTCGCCTTATAAATTTGTTTCGTCAATCTTCCTTCCTCCATTCTTTAAACGTGTCCAAACTTTCTAAGCATTCCTTTATCTATCTTTGTAACCACATCTTCTTTTACACCACAGCGTTCTCTTATCTCACTATTCTTTACTTTATCCAAACGAGTCACTCCGGCTATACTTCTTAAACTACTCATCTCCGCAGCATTAATCCTATTTTCATGCTTCTTCTGCCAAACCCAACATTCACTACCATATATAATTGTAGGAACCAACACACCTCTATGCACAGCTCTGAAAAGCTGGAGGGATGTGCATCCAAACCACTCTCTTAGATTCTTCAGCCAGGATATATGTCTTCTTTCCACCGATCTCTTTCCTGCAATTTTTTCCTCCATGTATTCATAACCATAATAAGTAACTAGGAGTGTCTTAAAGACCTTTACTGCAATGGTTCTCCTTTGCCTTCTGCATTCTCATGTCGTTGACCTTCATAGTTTCGTCTGCCTTTAGGGATGATTTCTCAACCCAAGGGCAAGAGATTGCCCATCTCTTAGTAACTCTTCCGCCTAAAGCCGTTGGTCATCAAGAGTGGATTACTTATACCGGTAACTATTCGGTCAGTTCTAGTTTCGGTCCGCCCCGAGTATTTGATTTTCTCGGTACCACCTATATCTAGGAGGCATTCCCCTATCCGCCACCTGGGAAGGACTAGCAACCCCAAAAACTTCATTATTATTAAATTATAATTTATAAACAAACAAGTATTTAACAAGTGTTTAACATAACCTCCTCCTTCCTGTATTCAAGTTCTACATCGTTTCAACAAGGAAAACTGAATGTTTTGAACAATTAAAATATTTTTGACGAAGCTCGTTAGCAGTTTGTAAAATTCGGTCTCTTAATAATTGCTCACTAGTTATTTTCACAAAAACAAAAATCTAATGGATTCAGACATGGACTGCGCGGTAGCCATACAATTGGTGCATCTGGTCCCGTTCTTACTCAACGTCCTGGATATTCTTAAAATAGAAATGCCCTAAAGTCGTTAATAAAATGTGGTGGAGCACCATCTTGCATAAACCACATTTGTCTTATTGATAATTGTACATCTTTCAAGTAAATTGGTAGATCGTTTCGTAAAAATGACAAATAGTGTTCTCCGTTCTTCATTGTTGGAAACAAACGCTGGCCCTACTAAATAATTATTAATTATTTCAGCCCACAAATTTACGTTGAATAGGAAGGGGACTGAATGCATCAATTGTATGGCCACCGCGCGGTCCATGTCTGAATCCATTAGATTTTTGTTTTTGAGGATATATGAAAGAAAATGTTTATTCTATGGGAAAAAACTAGTGAGCAACAATTAAGGGTCCGAATTTTACAAACTGCTAACGAGTTTCCACCAAATTTTTTTAGTTTCTCACAACATTCAGTTTTCCTTGTTATAACGATGTACAACTTGTATACAGGAAGATAAAGGTTACGTTGAACACGTATTGAACTAAGGTAATACATCTTGTTTGTTTATAAATTATAGTTTAATAATGATGAAAATGTGATTTAAATTTAATATTTTTAAAATTTAGTTTCAAACGGTAACTTTATCTTTTAAATTACAATGTTTACTAAAAAATACCAAGAGACAAAAAAAGTTTAAGGCCCAATTTATGCATCATTGTCTCAATCACACTCACAGTCATAGTCTTAGTCATGATAAAGGGCATGTTTTTGTGACTATATTTTAAGACTATGATTAATGACTTGTATAAATGCTTTCCATTGAAATGTACACTTTCAACTTGGTATTATGATTAAAACAGAGACTGTGACTATTGTAATGATAATGATGCATAAATTGTGTTAGGTAGTCCAAGAATGTTTTTGAGAGTTCCACTGAGTTTGTGTTTGCGATGCATTGGGCTGTAGTGTAAGCAATCTAAAAGTATGTGTTTAATTGTAAGTCTTACACTATCACAGAATTCACAGGTAGGGGGATTCTGTGAAGACATCAGGTAACCATGGGTGAGCCGGGAGTGACCTATTCTGAGTCTTCTTATAACGCTTTTGTCCTTTCTTGTCATTGGAGGCATCTTTTGCGCGGAAACTGCTTGTTGGATTGTACGTAGTTTTGCGTTACTTGTATTCCAATGTGTTTGCCATGTTTGTCATCGTTTGTCGAGCAGCTGATTTTAAGTCTTGATGGAGTTGAATTTTCTCTACTGGCAAGTTGGAGGAACAAGTTTGTTTCGCTGCTTGATCTGCACGTTCGTTGCTCGTAATTTCTACATGGGAAGGGATCCAGATGATCACTTTGAATTTATTGTTCATTGTATACTAATATCTCATATAAATTTTTATAAATTAATGTTTAACTGTATTCGAGCAATGTTAATAAAATAGATACACATTTTTATATTAAACACCCCGTAATTTTTTTTGTGTGCACTTTTGTATAAAGGTTCTATCGACCTATTTTTGACCACAGAGTATTTGGTGTAATTTATGACCATTTTTTTCGGGACACCCCGCGAGATTACAGTTTTGGCTTGAACCAAACCACCTATCTTCTACATAAAAAATAAAAACCCTTAACGCAACACACATAATCAATTATGGAAAATACTTTGATTCATTGGAATTTCCAACTATTCTAGAGACGAATGAATGCCTTTGCGAAAAAACTGTTTTTTAAATAAACAGTACCGTGGTGAAGAAATTTAATACTCTTACCACCACTAAAATTAAATAATTTCGAAAAAGGTACACATACCTACATACATATATATTAGGGTGGGTCAAAAAATTTTTTTAATTTTTCTTCTTTAGATACCATGAGAATATTGTCAAGATGACGAAAAAAAATTCTGGTAAAGTTTGAGCTCATAATAAGATCTGATATGTTTTTTGCCTACCCGAATTGTTTAAAAGTTATTCGAGGTTAAATTCAACCTCAAATTGTAAAAAATGATGACTTTTACAATTTGTTATACTCTATCGCAAAATAATAACTTAAAAACATAAAATATCATATTTACCGTGAAATTTATCGAGTGTTTTTCGGTAAAACAATAAAATTTGTACGAAATAACCGATTTTTTCGTATATCTACTTAATTTTTGAAAACATTCGCAATTTTTTATTTACCTAAGTGATTACTTAAAAAAATTCATCGTTCCTAGAAAAATTCCCTACAAGTCTATGTATTCAATTCCAATAAAAGTCTAATTAAAAAGAACAATTTTTCCCGTGTTATTTAAATGGGAAATCAAAAATCACGATGAGCAATCTCTAAATATATTAATATTAAGAGAATTTTTTATTGTCATCTTGGACGATATTTTCATGGTAACTAAATAAAAAAGTTTTTTTCGACCCACCCTAACATACATACATACATACGAGTACATACATACATATGTATTTCTAAAAAAAAGACTTTAGTCAAAATCCTTTTAAAGTAATACCAGTTTTTTCTTTATATAAAATTAACGTTAACAAACTCTAACACAGTCTCCGAAGTTCAAAATTTCAGGGTAGTTGCGACACTAAACGAAAATACCTTTAACGACTCTACCCCAACTCTAATTCAAATTTTGTTGGATTAATGCGTATATTTGAAAGTTTTAGGCAGTTTTAGGCTCGATATTTTTTTGCATGTCAACAGTCAAAAAAATGATTTTTTTTCCCGAAAACTTCGAGTCTTTAGAAGCAGTCAAAGTAAAGTACAGCCATTTTATCTGCCTCTTTAGTTGGTTTTCAGGAAAAAAAGTGTACAAAAGTTTACGGTTTAATAATTTGCATTTTTTTTCTAGAGATATCTACTAACCATGCCCAATAGTCCTTCCATTCGGATGTATCTAAAGAGCTGCCGTTGAAACTGCTAGCAGAAGAAGCACTGCCCCGATTCAAGACGTTACAGTTAAAACTATTGACCGAAGAAACGCTCTCTCGGTTCAAAATGACGTTAAATTCCTCTTCCAGCTGATCCAACTGGCGATAGATATCGTCGTTATCCGTGCTATTATCCATTTTTCCCTGACCATAAACGAACATCGGAGAAAACGTAAACGCACTTCGCCCACCAAAACACCGACACTAACTGATAAAAATGTTGAAAAAAAATGGAATAAATAAACTGAAACGATTGCTACAATCTTAATTTAACCAGGAAGCTACGCGGTTTTGATAGCAAAGTCCACGGCTAACGGCTGGCTAGCAGACTCTCGGTTGTTGCCGTTGCGAAGAATAATCGCGTTAACCGTGGAAGGAAACGACGAACTAGAGTCGGCCAGAAACAAATGCATCGCGCTTCGACGTTTTGAAATGTATGTCACACGATTCGATGTGTTCATCATCAGACACCGTGTGGCCGCGCTCTACCGATCGATCAATACGTAAGGGGGAGAAACGAATAAGATATTCCTTGTTATCTACGAATACATTGCTTAGGCACTATTTAAAGAATAGCAAAAAATAATTTTCATATATTTTTTTTAATTAAAATGTAAAGGACTTCAAATGATTTTATCATTAATCAGAAATAAAATAAAAATACCACCATCAGTGCTAATATGGATTGTACTATTAGAAATATTGATTTTATTTCCCAAAAAAAAATCAAAATTTATTTATTATTTTTAAATAATGAAATTCCAAATTATTTTTTAATTAATTAATAGTAAAACCAAAATTTTGAAATTTTGATTTTCTTTAATAACAACAAAAAATCAGGATTCCAGGACTCCAGACGATTTAATGCATAAGTTGTATTTAAATAACTTGGATTCATTTTTTCAAATCAAATTAATTAAAAAGTGAAAACAATTTTTGTTGCAAAAAAAAACCATATTAAATATATTTTAAATTAAACTGTGAAAACCAACATATTTTGTCGTTCAGTTCAAGAATAATAAAAATTGTGTAACAACTATATTAAAAGAATCTATAAACTTGAGATTTTTGCTTTGACATTTCGTTTTATCTAAAGCACATCAACTGTCTTCAAATACAGGGTGATTGATTAGTGTGATAAAACTAAGTAGCTCTGTTATTATAAGAGATACAAACAAAATTGTGTATAAAAATTGTAGGCAGATTTTAGCTTTACATTTCAAATTTAGTAACAATGTTACAGGGTGCTCCATAACGAAGAGGTGCCAGATCAAAGTTACGTTTTTTAAATGAAACACCCTGTATTTTACCTTAAAATTAAAATCCGCTTTACTTCCTCATTACAACAATATAAGGTTTTTTTTCTGTTGGAGAAGGGGATGGCATTGTAATATAAGGTTATAGTATGTTATACATGGTATTTAAAAAGTTACAACCAATTCTATGTGGGAATCGAAACAAGTTCAACGGCCTGTATAATTAAAAAGGAGTACAAGAATAATAATCTATTACAGCCAAAGTTTTTTAATTATTGTCAAAGTTTATAAACACGAACCAATTTGCGAATATTTGTTAAATTGAATAAAGGGTAAGTCAAAACTTGAAAACATTGTTACTGTATCAATTGTTAGTTATGCCTGTTAACAACATAATTTTTATAAAATGTAGCTTCATCTCCGAACAGTAAAAAGTCAAAAAAATCACTTGATTAATTCTTAAAATCATTATTAGTTAATTCTTGGTGCAATTGAATGTGGTAAGCCTATACATAAAGTTATTAGTTTTTAAAATATTTAAGTTTTTCTATGCACAGTATTAATAAGGTATCTAAACGTATCAATTGTTAGATTATGGCTTTGATTGATTTGTCAGAAACTGACAATTTCGAGTATTCACCATTACTGTTTGGTAATCCATTTGGTGTGTTACACTCTAAACTAGCAAATATGAATTTCACTCGTGACGAAATGGTAGATGTGATCTGGATATTAGGGAAATGTAATAAAACCGCATTACTATCAGTAAGAATTTATCATGAAAGATATCCAGAGAGGCGACAAACTACAACAGCAAGTTTGTAAAGATAGATGGATCGGTTTAACCGCACCGGTTCAGTAACTCATGAAAAACAAGAAAGAACAAAAACTACTGTGACAGAGGAAAATATACTTGTCCACATACAAGTATTAGAAATATTTTAAAAGAACAGGAACTTAGTTACTTCTGTAAAAACAAAACAAAATGCGCGCTTACACCATTCAATTGCACCAATAATTAACTAATAATGATTTTGAGAAGAGAATAGTATTTTGCGAATGGGCTTTACAAAAAGTTAATTAACAAAGTGATTTTTTTGACTTTTTATTATTCGGAGATGATGCTACATTTCATAAAAATGGTGTTGTTAACAGGCATAACTAAAAATTGATACATTTAGATACCTAATTAACACTTTGCATAGAAAAATGATATATCTCAAAAACTAATAACTAGGTATAGGAAATGGTTAATAAAAATAGAAGTATGGTAACAGTAGCCTTCGACAGTGATATAACATAACAAATATTCGCAAATTCGTTCGTGTTTACAAACTTTGACAATCATTAAAAAACTTTGGCTGTAATAGATTATTATTCTTGTACTCCTTTTTAATTATACAGGCCGTTGAATTTGTTTCGATTCCCACATAGAATTGGTTATAACTTTTTAAATACCCTGTATAACATACTATAACCTTATATTGTTGTAATGAAGAAGTAAAGCGGATTTTAATTTTAAAGTAAAATACAGGGTGTTTCATTTAAAAAACATAACTTTGATCTGGCACCACGTTATGGAACACCCTATAACATTGTAACTAAATTTGAAATGTGAAGCTAAAAGCTGCCTACAATATTTATACACAATTTTTTTTTGTATCTCCAATAATAACAAAACTACTGAGCTTTATCACACTAATCAATCACCATTGTATATACATTTTTATTTTGATAGTTACAGTGGAACAGACGTAGCTTGGCGGGCAAGAGATCACAAAATCTGCGCACAACGAAAACATTCGAATAACGATCCGATCGGCGACGACAAAATTTTCAGTAATCGTGAGTCTCAAGTACAATCGGAGGAAGAAGTTTACGAATGTGAAGTATATTCAGCCGAATATTTGTTATTTTAGAGGCTAGTCGTCCGCCAAGCTACTTCTGTTGCACTGTAAACAGGACTTCAATTGGAATATTGAAGAAAATCAAGTGGTAAAAAGTCTACGTTTCGGAGATTTATTGGTTCATCTCCATATTTAAAGTGGCTTTTCGGGTAGAAAAAGTTCGACATAAAATCCACATATGATTATAAAATACGCTGACACAGACGCAAAAAAATAAACAAAATAGTTATTTTAATGGCTATTAAATTTTTTTCTTACAATGAGATTTTAAACTGACTCTTTTTTCAAATTTATAAAAAAATTAAATGAACATAAAAAAATTGTAAAATTTATTGAAATACAATTTATTTTATTTTTATTGATAATTATTGTTTAAATTGCAACAATAAGACAATTTAGAACAGCACATATGTGAGATTATCAATCGTATTGTTCGATAGTTGAAATAATGAAAACAATTGACCAATAAAATATTAATCGACCACAAACATATACCGTGTGGTAAATAAATAAAATCATTTTACAATTTAGTAACGACTTTTTGACAGAATAACAATCCACATCAAAACTGCTACAAAAATAATATCACAGAAACTAATTAGCACCGTTGGCATGTCAGAGAAGCAACAGGGATTTAGGTCCAACAGATCTACTACTGACACAATCTACATAATGCGACTACTAGTGGAGAAGTCCATAGAGTTCAACAAGCCCCTCTTTGTATGCTTCGTAGACCTCACAAAAGCATTCGAAGAATTCGACTGAAAGATGTAATACAACTTAGAAGGCAGAAGAACATCAATGAAAAGTACATACAAATAATCATAAAACTCAATAGTTGTAATAGAACACGGATACAAAACGGAGCATGGACTGACCGAAGAGATATGTACGTCCGTAGGGATCAGACAGGGAGACAGCCTCAGCCCGATCCTCTTCAATATGATCATGGATAAGATAATAGAAGGCGTAAAATAAACCAACATTGGCTATAAAATGGACAACCGATCTTTGGGATCCTTTGCTATGCGGATGATGCAGTTCTTATGGCAGAAAGTTAAGACGACTTCCAACGCCTACTCTTTAGATTCAATACAACAGCGCAGAAACTAAACATGATGATATCCCACAAGAAAACACAATCAATGGTGATGATCAAGAGCCCCACCAGGTGTAAACTAATGGTTAACGAACACATAATAAACCAAGTAATGAACTTCAACTACCTCGAGATACATGTACCGTACAGCAGACATACCACGGAGAAAGTAAAAACACAAGCCAACAAAGCGGCCAGAATATCGTGATACCTGAGGGATATAATATGGAGAAACAAATACATGAGCGTGGAAAATAGGATAAGAATATATAAGACATGTGTAAGGCCAGTGCTGTTATACGCAGCCGAAACAATGGCAGAGACATCGCATACGAAAAAACTAATAAGAACAACAGAAATGAAGGTGCTGAGAACTATAAAGGGAATATAACTCAGAGATAGAATAAGGAATGAGGACACAATGAGAGAAACGGGAGTTCAGGATGTGGTAAGATGGACACGAGCACGACGTCAAGGATGGAGAGACCATGTCGATAGAATGGACACAAAAGGATAGCTAAATAAGCAAAAACACAGAAACCCAATACAAAGAGACCACTAGGAAGACCACCGAACAGATGGCAAGACAGCTGGACGTTCACATCACAGGAGCTAGGATGACAAATCAAACAGGACCATGTCCTACAGCAAAAAGAAGAAGAAGAAAAACAATTAAAATAAATCGTATGATATACAAAATATGTAAATGATCTCATAATTATGTTTAAAAAAAATTTTCCTAGTACGTATTTACGTCATGATTCTTACCAAAAATTCCCCTATTAGTTGTGCCTAGAGTACATTGGATGGATTATCCTAACATAGCGAATTACTTAAGTGCTTAAATTCGAAGCAACAAATAATTTACCCGAATTTAATGAAATTAATGATTTACGGTGAATAATCTCGGTACGAATACCCAATCATTCAAAAATAAGATCGCGAATCGGATCATTACCAGAGCGTAATACAATCTCAAGGCAGGTCACTCACGTATTTTTATGTAAAATTTATCAACAACCATGTCATTTTATTTTTCAGAATAAAGCATTTACGAATTGTAATCACTATAATACTTGTAAATCTGTGTTACGTTTCTTATTTCTTGGAATCTCGGTACTGTCCTGTCGTCTCAAGGATACTTAAAAGAAATGAATATAATTACCGTGGATGTATAAATGAATGTGAGTGTTGGTTTCTTCTTCTTTCATGCGCCCTATTCGGTCTTCCGAACGTTGGCTATCACTCTGGCTAGAGCATTTCGATCTTCTGCTAAGTGTATGAGTTCTCCTACTGAACGTATATTTGTCCATTCACGAATGTTCTTCAACCATGACTGTAACCTTCTTATAGGTCCACGGCGCCCCTCTATTTTCCCCTTTATTATAATTTGGAGTAGTTGATATTTATCTCCTCTTAGTATGTGGCATTTTATGGTGGCCATTTATTGCCTGTCAGTTTTAGCCCTTCTGAGGACTTCCTCATTTGTTACATGGTTAGCCCAAGGTATGCGCAGCATTCTTTTGGGCAGCCACATCTCCAATGCCTCTAGTCGTTTCATTGTACTAATCTTGAGTGTCCACGTCACCGTACCATACAACAGTATTGATCATATATAACATTTAGTCATCTGTTGTCCTAGCTTAAGGTTCAAATCATCATTGCAAAAGGGTGGTCTCATTTTATTGAACGCTGCGCGCGCCATCTCTATTCTGATTTTTATATCTGTATCAGTGTTTCCGTTATGATGCTTCCCAGATATTTAAACTTTGTGACACGTTCTAATGGGGTACCATCGTGATTTAGATTGACGTATTTCTGTACCGTACGACTCACTACCATGAATTTTGTTTTATTAGCGTTGATATTCAAGAGGTATCTTTTTCCAACTGTGTTAATTCTGTCTAGCAATGTTTGCAGATTATTTATTTTGTCTGATAGTATTACCGTGTCATCAGCATATTTAATTGTTGTTAAGGGTAAGCCATTAATTTTAATTCCGCAGTGTCCCAGTTCTTCAAGAGCTTCTTTAAATATTCGGTCAGAATAGAGGTTAAAAAGTAGCTGAATATTCTGTCTATCTAATCCTTTTTCTTTTAACATTACCAGAAGTTTATCATGGTAAATTCGGTCGAACAATTTTTCATAATCCAGAAAGCATATGAACACATCCCTACGTTGGTCTCGGCATTTCTGTAGCATCACGTTGATTCCGAACAGTGCCTCACTTGTACCAAACGCATTTCTGAAGCCGAACTGTGATTGATCTAGTCCTTCTTCGCATTTACTTCTGATACGGGCATGGAATTATAAGCAGGAATGTTTTTAGCATGTGTGACATGAGACTTATTAGTCTATAGTCGCTACATTGTTTTGGATGTAGCTTCTTAGGTAAGGTAATAAATGTAGACTTTAGCCAATCACGAGGGATGTCACCTGTTTCGTATATTTTATTAAATAATCTTGTTATGAATTCCATATTGTCTTCATTGATTAACTTGATTGCTTTCATCGGTAATCCATCTGGCCCACGTGCCTTCCTACTTTTCGCGATTGAGATGGCGTGCATGACTTTTTTAATATTTTGGGTCCTTCTTCGTTTTCTATGCTTAACAACACCTCATCTCTTTTACTGGTGAATAACTCAGTAATGTTATCTTCCCATGTAGTCCTTATATCTTTTTCGTCTAGTATTAACTCGTTTCTTTGGTATGTTAATGATATTGGGATTTGTTTTCTGCATGTTTCAGTGACTTCTTTGATTTTTAGATGCACATAAAGATCGTCGTGTGCTCTAAGTAACTTATCTATTTCCTCACAGTTCTCTTTTATCCAGTCTTCTTTTGCTATTTTAATTTCTTTCCGTATTGACTTCTGTATTTCCTTATATTTATCATTGTCATTTTTCACAAGTCTACGTTGCTCCATTAAATTCAAGATACTATTTGTCATCCATTTTTTACCGATTTAGTGGTGAGATGCTCTATGCATGTATTATTTATTACGGTCTTAATTTTTGTTGGTTTGTTAATACCAATTTTAAGATGAGTTCACAAAAACCTAGGATTAGATTAGATTTTAATAGGACCTTTTTCTTTGTCTAAGCACATCAACCGGGACTTTACCAGAAAAACCCAATCTGGAGGCTCTGTATTGTTTAAGTATACAAAAATTTTTGTTGCGGTATCCATTGCCGGAAAAGGGACTAGAAAGAAAAATGAATAAGCAAGCAAGCAGTCATTGGGACTGCCGAGATGTGAGAAAATTTAAAAACTATGAAATAACAATGGTTATCTTGAATTTTCAAATTAATTGTAGTATTAAAAATGTAAATTTCATAATTTGTAAATTAAAATCATTAAATAATAAATAACCTAATAAAGCTCAAGGTCACTTTTTGATAGAGACAGGTAAAAAAAGAAAAAGCCATGACGCCATTCATCTGTCGCTAAAGCTGACGTAAGGTGACGCGAAACTATAAAATTGCCTCCTACCAAATTTTGCTCAACGCGCCTAAAAAAGTTTTTACTTCAAGACAGCAAAGTACCAGATGTGGCAACTGCAAGGTAAGGAAAATTATTAGTTTTCAAATTTAAAAACTGCCACTGTCTAAAAAATTAAACTACATTTAGAGAAAAGTGCCCATAATTCAGATAGTGTCCTAATTTTGGATAGCGGGTTTTTTCGAAATTGGCGCGTCAGTTGTGCCTTAATAGTTCAAGCAATAGGGAAAAGTGCGTGCAAAAATTAATAAAAAAAAATACGAGCGTATAGGAAATTAAAATTCAGGGTGAGGTTCTATTTCATGCGACTCGATCCTGATTACCGACCATAAACTAAAAAATTATCAAAGTTGCGAAAAGCGGTTTTTTGTTAATAACTAAAAAACTACAGCTCCGATCGAAAAAAGTTAAATAAAGAAATTGTAGGTATTAAAAAGATCTATCTATTAAATATATTATAATTTTTTGGTATCACATTAGTAAAAAAGTATATTGATTTTTTTAATTTTAAGGGTCAAAAATGACTTTAAAAAAATAGCAATATTTTTTTACATGTTTTTTTAAAATAAATTTTTTAATTTTGTTTTTATAAAAATGACTTTCATGAAAATAATTTCCTGGCATCATTTCACGCATTTAAAAAAAAATAAGTTCTTACGATCATTGGAAGCCGAGATAATTTTTTTATTTAAAAAAAAACTGGAAGGCGCTATAATCATCGTACAGCAGTCACCTTCATGGATATTAAGGTATATTTTGATAAAAAAACACGACATAAACACTAATATCATATTTACCAAGTGATAAAATACTTTATTACGTAGAAAACATTTAATTAATAATTATAGTAAAAATACTCTTATGTTATGAGATTTACATTAAAAAATAATTCTCCTATCCTTATTAAAGAATTGCTGCTGAATCAATTGGCTCTTCTTCTTTTTTTCTTCTTCTTCAATATTGTCTGTAAGCAGATCGTCCATTGAAGTTTAGCAATTCTTCATCTTTTTCGATGGTACGATGATTATTGCGCCTTCCAGATTTTTTTAAAATAAAAAAATTATCTTGGCTTCCAAAGATCGTAAAAACTCATTTTTTTTATAAAAAGGCGTAAATGATGCCAGGAATCTATTTTCATGAAATCATTTCTATACAAACAAAATTAAGAAATTTATTTTAAAAAAACATGTAAATAAGTATTGCAATTTTTTTAAAGTCATTTTTTAACCCTTAAAATTAAAAAATTAATAAACTTTTTTATTAATATGAAAGTAAAAAATAATCCCTAAAATGTTGCTGTAGCATCATCCCCCGAGCAGAATTAGCTAAATTAAGAGAGCATCTTTTTGGAGAAAACTTCATATATCTTGAAAAATAATCAATATATATATATATATATAAATTTAAAAAAAAAAACACTTTTTTGGGTTGCCATAGGCTCACTTAACAGTAAGTTACAGGTTTAAATACGTTACAGTTATAGAAAACCCGATTTTTCACGGTTTTTCCAATATAACTCGAAAAGTATCAATGATACCGAAAAATTATAATTTATTTGATAGATAGATCTTTTTAATACCTACAATTTCTTGATTTATTTTTTTTCGATCGGAGCTGTAGTTTTTTAGTTATTAACAAAAAAACGCTTTTCGCAACTTTGATAATTTTTTAGGTTATGGTCGGTAATCAGAATCGAGTCGCATGAAATAGAAACTCACCCTGAATTTTAATTTCCTATACGCTCGTATTTTTTTTTTGATATTAATTTTTGCACATATAACATTGGGCCGCTTCCTCGTTTCTTGGACTAAAAAGCTAGTGATACATACAGCAATGGTGACACTTTTTTATATGCGACACGGCCATGTCCATAGTGCGAGCGGTGTAATGAAAAAAATAATCTATTTACGTCTGAGTGCTCATTAAAACTTTTCAACATGTCTAATCCGAGGGAGCAACAAAAGAAAAAAGTAAGTAGTAACCATTTGTTTATCTGTTTGAGAATGTGTATGTAACCTAATTTATAGTTTTTATTATTACCCAACCTTAAATTCATTTTATGTTCGTTGTATCGCCATGAAAGTGAAATTTGCGTACGTTTTCTAATAATAGTAAAATTGTCTAATTTTGGATCTAAAGTTTGGCATCGTGTTTCACAGGGAAATGGATTATTTAATGGCCCACAAAAATGTACCATTATTTCCTTCTTTTCCTCGTCGTGACAGCTTCTACAGAAGTCGTGTCGTAGCTCTGCGATTCCCATGCGCCGTGCATGGGATCCACCTGCCCAGTGTCCTGTTATGGCCGCGATCGCATTTCCAATGGATTCCCTGGGTAGAGTTAAAACATCAATGGTGTTACGTAGATCTAGTTTAGGCCAAATCTGTTTCGATGATGTGCATGTGGGTTCATTTTGCCACCTTGAGTTAGCTTTTTATACTACTTTTCTGTGCAGGAGGAGTCGGCAATTAGCAATCGGTACTCCTTGCTGAGATAAGAAAGATACAGCTGGGAGGGTGGTGCCCTCTTTTGCTAGCTCGCCCGGCTTACAGTTCCCTGGTATGTCCCTGTGTCCGGGTACCCAGAAAATGTGAACTCTAAACTTAGCTGCTAGCTCATTCAGGGCGGCTCGACATTGTATCGCTGCCCAAGAGGTCAGTGATTTGATAGCAGCCTGGCTGTCGCAAAGAATGGATGGATCTCGCTGAACTTTTGTTCGTTGCGGAGTGTCCATACAGCTGCCTCGGTAATGGCTGTCTTTTCGGCTTGAACCACACTACAGTAATTAGGCAAACGAAACGACAGGCTAGGTGAGGGATCTTCTGAAAAGACACCGCAACCTACTCTTCCCTCTAGTTTAGAGCCGTCCGTATGAAATACAGCTCCCTGAGGTTAAACTTGATTCTCGGCACTATCTTCTCTGGATGGGATTTTCAGGAATAGGTCGCCTTCGAAAGGGTAGGTTTAGTGTAGTCAGTGTTTTTTGTGCACAGGTCGTATTCTCTTAGGATTCTAGAGTGATCATAGTGCCTTTCGTTCCATGGGGACACAGCATTGAGTCTGAGAGCCGCACTAGCTGCGCATTATTTCCCAAATAGATCTACTGGTAGTAGATGTAGAATTGTTTCAAGGGCCTTTGTTGGGGAGGTCCGTAGACAGCCAGTGATTACCAGACATGTCAATCTCTGGACTTTTCCTGCCTTTGTATGGTTGACTCCCTTCTCTAGGGCTAGCCAACATACATTAGAATATAGATCCAATGAACAACATGGGGTTGTAACCCCATTGTTTGTCGATGGCCCTTCTACAGGTATGAGTCGCCACAGTGGCTTTCCTTACCCTTTCCTCCATATTCTCCCTCCACAGCTTTCGATCTAGGTCAGGCTCGAGTACCTAGCTCGTTCCGAGAAGTTAATAGTTTGTCCTCCAATTTCTAGGAGGAAAAAGACGGGAATTTTGTTTCTTTCTCGTAAAAAGTACTTGTTCTGTTTTTTCCGGGTTTACGCCCAGGCCGCACCCTACGCTCCAATGAAATAGTTCATTAAGTGCATTTTGCATAATCTGAGATAGGATCTCTGGGAATTTTCCTGAGACTAGTAAAACTAGGTCATCAGCGTAGGCCACGATCTTGCAGATTCGTAGTTGAAACTCATTGAGTGTGAGATTCCACAATAAGGGCGAGAGTACCCCGCCCTGTAGGGTCCCTCTGGTGACGAATCTCCTTATAAAGCATCCAGAGATTTCAGCTTTGATTTCTCTAGTGCATCGCAAGTGGCTTATGAATTTCGCAGTCAGATTGTCCAACTGCAGATTCTCTAATGCCCGTGTTGTTATTGCCCTGGAAGTTAAGTTGTTAAATGCCCCCTCAATGTCAAGAAAAGCTGCCAATGAGTACTCCTTCAGGTGGAGAGATTTCTTTACCTTCTGTACTAGACTGTGAAGGGCTGTCTACACTGATTTTTCCTTTTAGTAGGCGTTTTGGGAGTGGGAAAATTTTCTTCGTCCAGGAGGCCTCTGATGTCAACATCAAGTAACCTTTTTAGTATCTTAAGCAAGAAAGACGAAAGACTTAGTGGCCTGTATTTTTTTGGGGTACTGTGTGAGGGCTTTCCTTCTTTAGGGATGAAAACGAATCTTGCTTTCCTTCTTTATTCTTCCCTAATTACCTTATTTATTGTAAGTTTTATTAAAAATGTATTTGCTGATTTATTGTAAGCTTTCTTAAAGAAAGGATGTATTTAGGATTATTTTTGGTCCAGACTTTTAGGTGTTGTATCTTGTTTAATTTTATTTTTTTTTATCAATCGCTAGTTGTGGAAAATGTTAAGCCTCCATATTTAGTATTTCGATACATTTTACATTGTGTTTTTTTTCCTCCTATATAGTTACCAACAAGTGGTTGAGGAACGAGATGTGTATTAACGAGTGGTTTATCTACAAGTGGTTTATCAAGTGATATACCAACGAGTGGTATACCAACGAATAATATACCAAAGAATATATGGAACAAATAACATAAGGACCAAATAAAGGACCTAGTCAGATTGGTGAAATAGAATTGGTGAACGGTAGAATAAACGAATGTCAAAATTACCCTCATTCATATGGATGGTTGTCATCGAATTGTTTTCGACTGCTCTTTTTTCATTTTTATTAAAATGGTTTTGAAATGCTTTTTAACTTTTTATTCATATCAACAACAAAAAGGGTGACAACAAGATTGGAGCTCGTCTTACTAGTATTAGTATTAAAATGTAAAGATGTTCGAGGTTTTAATTATTATTCTTAGTAATTTTTTAATTTAAAAATGCTGTCCATTAATTTTTTCAAAAGAAATAAAAAATTTAATACTTCCTACATGGTAAATGTTGAATCCCTCCAACAGGTAGCCTCAATGAAGGACTTGGGAGTAATTTTTAATGAACAATTGAACTTTATAGAAAACAAAAACCTTGAATCAGTTGATACTACGTTAGTTAGATCAAAACTCGAATATAGATTATGGTCTCCGTGTTAGGAAGTAAATAGTAAAACTTTAAAAAAGGTCCAAAATAGATTATTTTAAATATTTTCATTCAAAGCCAATATAACTCATTATTATCAGGAATATACAAATATATTACAACATTTACAATTAGATACTCTAGAAAAAAAAATATATGGAGATATTATATTTGTATTCAAACTTCTGAATGAAAGGTCTGCTGTTCAGATATTCTCAAAAATATTAACCCAAATATTCCAAGCAGAACTCTAAAACATTCTTATACGTTTCACATACCACACCACTCAACCAAATGTGGTAGCAATTCTCCACTAGACAGAACATTGAAGAGAATTAATGAATTGCATTAGAATGTACTTGGTGAATCTGTTCAGAAGCTTAAGAATTCACTGAAGCTAGCAGTATTGTAAATATGTTTTTTTATGCATCTTGAATATAGTGGCACATTACATATACTATTATCCATCATTGGTATTTAGCATGTATATCATATCTATCTCACTAGTAACCAATTCATCATTTTAATTGAAACGTTTGTATACTTAATTATGGTTATACAGGGTGGCCGACCGAAAACGAAACAGAGCCACTTGCAGGAATCTCGTCAACATTTTAGAAAAACGCTCAGACCCGTCGATTTTTTATTAAAGGGGGACACTCCTTTCCGGTATTTTTGACTCCACTACTTTCAACCCCAAGCGAGGGTAAGAATTACCCCAAAATTTTTAAATGGCATTGGAAGTCGAATAAGATGTCTTTTAAAAGCTCTTACAAATTTCTATACAATAGTCTTTAAATTTTAAAATTAAGCCCATTACTTACTGAGAAATTGGATTTTTTTTTATGAAAATAGTCGCAAAAAGGGTAGACCTATCGTGTGGGCCGCGGACAGCCCGCACTGCGACTATTAGAAGGGGAAGGGATTATAGAAAGGAAATAATTGTGGACACGCTTTTTGAAAAGTTGCAGGTCATAGTTCTCTGGAAAAACTGATTTTGGAAGCTTATTCCATTCCGTAGCAGCCCTGTAAAAGAAGGATTCTTGATGAAGATTTGTCCTTGTAGTGTCAATCTTGAGAGTAAATGGGTGAGACTAATCAGCGTTCCGAGTTCTTCAGCCGAATGTGGCCAATGGTGGTACAAGAGTTTTTATTTCTCTGGAGCATCTGCCATGGAAATATCTGTAGAGCAATGACTGGTCTGCAACTCTTCTTCTATGTTCTAGTGGGTGAAGGGTATCTGTGAGAGTTGAGCTGTTTATCAAGCGAATGGCTCTTTTCTGAATGGAATCTAGAAGACGAAGAGAATACTCCAGTAGAGGTCGGATTTGAGCCTTGTACGTCGTCAACAGTTGATCAGGAGTAAAAAACTTTCTGGCTTTCCACAGAAAACCTAGCCTCTGGCTTGCCGACTTTGCGATGTTAGCAATATGGTCGTGCCAAGACATATTATTGGACACCGTGACTCCCAAAATCGAGATGGAGGAACTTGGTTCAAGAATATTTCCGGACATTGTGATGGGATGATTTGAGGAATTCACTTTCTTGGAAAACGTGGCACTTTGTGTTTTTTGGGCGTTGAACTGAACAAGATTGTTGGTTCCCCACTCGACGATTGCTTTAAGATCTCTATTGATGGAATCAACCTGTTCCTGCCTGAGTCTATTTGTATCATTCACCGAAAGTGATCGATAGGATGTGAAAGTTTAGACAAGTGTGCTATCGTCTGCGAAACTGTAAATGGGGTTCGTGGTGGTTTTCAAGAGGTCGTTGATGTGTAAAAGAAATAAGGTGGGGGAACAGGATGGAACCCTAGGGGACCCCGGCATTATTTTTAAACGCATCAGAAGAAATACCGTCAACTGCCACATGTAAGGAGCGATCTTGCATGAAGCTCAAGAGCCATTGGCGCAATTTGATTGGGAGACCGTAGGCAGATAATTTACTTAACAATGCCTGTTGCCAAACGCGGTCAAAGGCTTTAGATATATCCAAGGCTATTGCACGGGATTCACCAAACTTTTCAATAGTGTTTGTCCAGAGCTGAGTGACATAAGCCAGCAAATCTCCAGTAGACCGAAGTTGTCGAAATCCATATTGTCTGTCATGGATTATCTCAAATTTCTCCAGATATTTGATAAGTTCTGTGTTAATCGCTTTTTCCATAACTTTGGATATGACTGAGAGCAATGCAATAGGGCGATAATTTGCAGGAATAGTCTTCTTTCCTTTTTTCGGAATCGGTTGGACATTAGCGTTTTTCCACATGAACGGAAATACTCCATTGCTGTATGATAACTTGAAGAGTCTACAGAGATGTGATGTGAAACGTATCTGCAAACAATCACGAACGGTAAAAATGTCATTCATTCGAGTTAAGTACGCCAATGGTATAAATTTAGTATCTAGTAACTAGTTTTTTCTTGCACGGGACGGTAAATTGCCACAATTGCCGCTATTCGTCCGATTCAAATCCAAGAGTTTTTTCACGAGGTGCATACACAGCAAACGGAGAAATTAAATGTGTGGGCTGGCATTTGCGGTGACCGACTGGTGGGTTCTTTTTTTCTTCCAGGCAATTTAACTGGCAAAATGTATTTCCAATTACTGGAAGACACTATTGACCCTACCTTGACTGATATGTATTTGAAAATAATCCACAGTATGACGAAGATAATTTTTATTTTCAACAGGACGGTGCTCATCCGCATTATGCGGCGATTGTTTGTCAGTATTTAGACCAACGTTTTACAGGGCATTGGATTGGATGAAGAAGCATTGAATGACCTCCACGATCGCAAGATGTATCGCCACTCGATTTCTTTTGTAGGGACATCTGAAAAGTAACATCTATAATATACAACCAGCGTCGTTGGAAGATTTTCGACAAAGAATCGTTGACGAGTACCGTCGGATTACTCTGGTAATCTTCGGAATGTGCGAGAACGTTTTGAACAAAATCTTTATTATCGTATGGAAGCAGGCGGTCATCAGTTTGAACATTAAATTAATTAAGTAGTACGTTAGGTTAGGTATTATGTGAGTGGGGCGTGGTCGCCCCTCCACCGCAACCCTTAGTAGATCTATTATGGCTCACCCCCAGAGGCTACAGTTCACCGCACAATCCAGCCCTTCTTACGAAGTTCATGGTTGTATAGGGTGAGATTTTTTTAAAATCGGTAGGTTCTAGGTTGGTGTAACCAAATATGTTGAACCTTATTCTTCCCAGGCCGGGGCATGAACATAGTATATGTTCAGCAGTTTTGTCTTCCACGCAGCAAAACCGACAGTCCGTTTGTTGGTTCAGACCTATCTTTCTGAGGTGGTATCTTAGACGACAGTGTCCTGTAAGCAGTCCCGTTAGAATACGCAGGTCATTTCTGCTCCATTCTAGGATCTGCTTAGTTGTGTTTTCGAGGGTTTAGGTAAAAACGCCTTCGAGTGAGTCAACCCTGGTATTTCGGACCAGTACGTGAGTATTTTTCTCTCCGCCAAGTCCGAAATAATTGTTTTGCCGGCACTTGAGGTGACTCCAAAAACCGGTTCTGGTCCAGTGAACGCAGATTCGGCCCCCTGTATTGCAAGGGTGTCTGCTTTTTCGTTTCCCTTCACCCCTGGTGCCCAGGTACCAACAGAAGGGTCACCCTGTTGTTCGCACCGAGGTACTCTAAGGATTCGATGCAATTCCATACAAGTTTAGAATTTATCTTGTTGGAGCTAAGTAAGTAGTAAGTAAGTAAGCAGCTAAAATAATTGTAATTTTAACTTATAATGTTTTTTCAAGTATTGGAAGGAAATGTAAAATTTAAAGACTATTTTATAGAGAATTGTAAGAGCTTTTGAAAGACATTTTATTCGACCTCCAATGCCATTAAAAATTTTTAGGGTAATTCTTACCCTCGCTTGGGGTTAAAAGTAGTGAAATCAAAAATAACGGAAAAGAGTGTCCCCCTTGAATAAAAAATCGACGGGTCTGAGCGTTTTTCTAAAATGTTGACGAGGATCCTGCAAATGATTCCTTTTCGTTTTCGGTTGGCCACCCTGTATGTACACTCTATGTTAGATGTTGCAGTACATAATTTTATAATTTCAATTTTAGTGTTAGCAAAACCACTTTTATTATTTTGTTGTGAATAATTTTATTGTAGCAATCGGGCTTTTCGGTGTTTGTATAAAAATATAAAATATAAAAAATCACGTATTAAATCGTGATTTAAATTGGGCAAACCTTGGCTTTAAGAGATTGTTAATACATTATTTTTCAATTTTAACATCCCACACACATTTTATAGCATTTGAACTATTATTCAGCTACCTAATATAAAAAGGATGTATAATTTATACCCTATTATATTTATTTTACGTTTTATTGATCCTTGCTTATGGGGACATTTGTGGTACAGCTTCCAATTATTTGGAGGCGGATAAAACATCATTTCCATCGTCGTCAAAGCCGCGATAATTGTTAAATATAAAATAGGATATCGCTACTATTTTTATTCCACATCCTTCGACATACGCGACTTTCAAGACTTCGGGTTATTTAACACCAAGAAAAAGTTTACGACGTAACCAACACATTATCTGCAAGAATTTTATCAATAAAAAGAGCAAATAACACACTACGCAAATACTGCACGATAATTACAATACAGATTACTAGTTTCGCTTTTTAAAAGTCATCGTTGCGTTGGGGCAGTAATACCTTAATCTAGTAATGTGCGAAAACCACTTTAGCATAATTTATTATACAACATATTTCTCAGTGTAGGCGAATCGAAATAAAAGCATGCCCTCGACTGTATTGTCGTATGTTATGTTATTAAAATAAATGGTCTTAGTCATCTAGTTAGCTTTTGGGGTAAAAGAAGTATGGGGTGAGGAATAAGGACATTACCATGAATCATAGGCGTATCGTCGTAAATTGTTTACAACGAAATTCGGGGGTTAAAAATATGGGATAAATGTGACAGTTAATTCAGGTAAATAATATACATGACTTTTTTAATATCTCGTTTGAATCAGAACACTGAAAGTGGCTACGAACAACAAATATAAATATAAAAGTTTGCCGTTGTCCTAATAGTAAAACATACATACATACATATAGTCACGCCTTTTTCCCGTAGGGGTAGGCAGATACAACTTTCTCCCACCTGCTACGGCTCTTACACGCATCTTTTGCTTCCTCTACTTTCATCAGTGCTTTCATACATGCTCGTCGGTTGTTGGTACTCTTGACCTGACCTTTCTTCAAAACAATGTTGATCTGATCGAGATATATTTGCCGAGGTCGACCACTAACGACTTCCGTCCATTCACACTCGCCTTATAAATTTTTTTCCTCCATCTTCCTTCGTCCATCCTTTCTACGTGTCCAAACCATCTAAGCATTCCTTTATCTATCTTTGTAACCACATCTTATTTTACACCACAGCGTTCTCTTATATCTCACTATTCACAGCCATAATTGTGGGAACCAACACACCTCTATTCACAGCCAGACGTGCATTTTTTGACACTTTCAGTAGAAATACCTACTAAACAACAATATATCAACACTAAAGGCTAGTTTATAAAGCTAATAAAATAAAATAAGAAATAACATAAAATAAAATGAGAAATAAGAATGAACCAATAAAATCGCAGCTTTTTTTGACAATGACTTTTGTGTTTTGTGCATAACAGTACATAATCTCCAAATTGATTCGTTATTTTATGTCAAATACGGATTTTTTAAATTTTATCATTATCTAAAATTATCAAACCATATATCTACCATCCATTTCCTATTAAAAAATATTATAATGGATGATGGCATGTTGATAGAGCAGGTATCGACCTTTCCTCAGTTATATGCAAAAACTAATGGAAAATACAACAACAACCAACTGAAAAAAATGCTTTGCTTACAATTGCTAACATAATGGAGAAAGTACGTAAGTGCCAAAATATCAGAGAGTTTAACGTTTTTTAAATCACTTTTTCTGCAGCTGAAGCTTCTGAACACAGATGGTAGCTTTAAGGAAATAAACATACGGGCCATGGAAGGAAAATCAAAAATACCTCCACAAATAATATTTTTAGGTTAGGTTAGGTTAATTGTAAACTCGGAACATTTAGAAAAGAAAAGATTTGGATCACGCGCATAATCAGTTTTTAAACAAAATAAAAAAAAAGTCAAAGAGATAAAAGTTGGCCATCTTTTGTTCCTATTCTTATTTTATTTTATTTTGTTTCTTATTTTATTTTATTTGCTGTATAAACTAGCCGTAATAAAAAAGTTCTTATTAGATACTTTTTGCACTTTATACTGTCCAAAAAGTAACTCAACAATCCCAACAAATAATAACAAATGTTTAACAATAACAAATGTTTACACTAGTTACACAAAAAACTATTTTCTATGATAATGCATGTAAATTTAAAATTATTAAACCTAGAACGTATGGTAAAACAATAATTTAACATTTAAGTAGCTGTTCAAAACTATCGAATATTTTGGAAAACAATACCATAAAATCCTTTGTGACGGAATTACAAGGGTACCATTCTAGTAGTAATATATTTTAATCCTATTTAAAAGAAGATAAATCCATGTATATACATATTTAAAGAGCACAATGCAACACCTGTTACATCCTTTTTATCACCTTAATAGGACTAATACGATAATACGAAACCGATGTCACAATAGATTTGTTACCACAGCAGTCAGAGGCAGTCCGAGGTAATCCGGATTGTGCGCATTATTTTCAAAAGCTGTTCCCACACATCTCGCTGATATTTTGGTAACTGTCAAAACAATTTCAGGATTTTTTTAGCAGTCGTTTTTCAGACTCTTGCGGACAAAACGGTCGGTTGTCTGTAGTGGTGACGATATTTGAGTCAAAATTTGTTCATAACCTGTTTATTTAAAGTTTTTCATGATTTATGTTTAGTTAAATGATTTGGGTTTGCTTATTTATTTAACAATTATTGTGAATTTATTCCGATTCACTCAAACGTATCTATTTACCGGCAAAGAAAGAATAGCGGCAACGCTGCTACAAACTCAGTAGGCCAGCAATGGCGGTCTACTGTTGTTTTGATACAGATGAGGAAAAAATTAACGAAATATAGGATTTACAATAAAATAAGAAGATAAAAGAAGATATAAATGAGAGAATGAAAATAAAAAATGCGACAACAATGCTAACGAACAATGGCATAAAATTAAAGAAGGAATACTAGAGGCCTCACAGACTAAACTAACAGAAACAAGCAGAACATTCAAACAGAGATGGATGACAGTGAAATTCTCGAGATGATAAATAAAAGAAGGTATAAGGGAATTGATAGACATTCTTATAAAAATATAGATCGAAGAATAAAACATAAGATTATTAAAGCAAAAGAGGAATATATGAGAGAAAAGTGTCATGAAATAGAAGAGTAATGAGTCCGATTTTGCGAATCCCGAATTTTGACATCTCCACATTTCAAAGTTTCCAGAGTCGAATACGATAGTTTTTAAGTAGACGTATGTGTGTGTATGTATGTACGTATGTGCGTTCGGAATTATTTTTCGTCTCGATTATCTCGAGAACAAAAAATGATATCGACGTGGGACCAATTGCATGCGACGCATAATTACGCAACTTAGAACTAATTAGATTTTTAGCAAAATCGGTTAAGCTGTTTTTTATGGAGAATAAAAAAACTGAAAAAAATGGTAAACTACCTGAATTTTGCAATTTATAAATTATACTATTTTTAATAAAGAATTTTAAGATCTTTTGAATAATATGATTCTTTCTTGTTAGAAATATGGTGCTACATTCTCTTTTCCATGGTTTTAAAGCTTGTTCCAATTATATTTTGAAGAGAGTCGGTGAGTGAAGGACAGCATCCTTGTTTGAGCCCTTTGTTAGCATTAAACCGTTGTGACAGTTATTTTTTTCCTATCACAATACTTTAACTAGTTAACGTTATACTTACCTTCTCCATGAAGAGACAGTCAAGATGGCAGTAGAAAAAGGTTGTCCCCAAGGGGGAGTTCTATCGCCTTTGCTGTGGTCACTGGTTGTAGACAACCTGATAGTTAAGCTACACGACTCTGGTTTTACGACTCAAGGTTACGCCGATGACCTAGTCGTCACCATTAGGGGCAAACATGATGAAGTAATTTCCAATCGCATGCAAGTAGCCCTAAACTAGGAAGGGATGCTTTAGTGTGGTACACTGATGAATCCAAGATGGATGAAAGGGTTGGAGCGGGCGTTAAAGGGCCAAATTTTAGGCTCTCAAAACCCCTTGGTAACACCCCAACCATCTTTCAAGCAGAATTACATGCCATAGAAACATGTGCCCAGAAGTGCATCGAAAGAAACACCCGAAGGGCAGAAATCTATATTTAATCAGATAGCCAAGCAGCACTAAAAGCTCTGAAGTCATACACTTGTTAGTCTAAGCTAACTTGGGACTGTAAACAGTCCCTGAGACAACTGGCAGCAAACAATCAGGTTACTCTGATGTGGGTTCCAGGTCACAAGGGAGTGAAAGTCAACGAAGAAGCAGATTACCTTGCCAAAGAAGGGGCAAATTTTCCGGCCTAAAACCCTTCTGTGGACTTTCCAAAGCCCACTTGAAAGAAGAGGTTCAACGTTGGGAAAAAGATGAAATAAAATCTCACTGGCATAAAGTGCCAGGCAAAGGCAAGCGAAAAGGCTAGTAAGTCTTTCGCCAAGGAAAGCTAAACAGCTTCTCAAGATGGACAAGAAAGACTTAAAACTAGTGACGGGACTCCTCACTGGACACTGCCCTCTAAGCTATCATCTGAAAGAGATGGGCAAAACAGAGAGTGATAGTTGCCGCTACTGCGAGAACTCAGCGCTTTTCTGCAAGAGGCTCAAGTTTCTGAAAGGGGGCTTTCTAAAGCTCTCCAATGCGAGAAACTTAGCCCCCAGGAAACTGATAAACTTTACTCGAAGTCTCGGAATCTCGGGCCTCGAATAGATTAAGGGTTATGCAAAAAAGATCTGATAGGTCGAAGTGCTTGAAAGGCAGTATGGCCTTCACGACCCTCTCTACAATCTACAATCTACCTTCCCCATATATCCATTTTTAATCATTTTCGTCAAAAGGTAATCAAGTTACACTGATTTATGATAAATTTATTGCTGACCAATCAGGTATCACAACGGTATTTCTCTTTTTAAAATCCAATTTAAACTGATGTATAAACAAGGAAAAAACATTTTTGGTAAGTGTACTAGGACTGTTACTTTATTCTCAAAATTGTTCAGTCTACTTATGCTCCACTTCAATCTATTCTTCCTGCCCTATAACGAGACAAATCTTGTTCGAAAGCTGACTGTTCTTTTCAAAGAATAATATGACATATTATTATGAATTTCTACAAATTTTTTGTCAAACCTAATTTATTATTGAAAAAATTTATTATAACAGCGATGGTCTCAATCTCGCATAGAACCATTCCGGCTAAAATAATCAATAATAAAACTGTTTAGGAAAATTCGTAAACCACTTGAAAACACTAATTTTCAAGTGGTAACTTGCTAATGGTGCGTAGTTATTTTTAAATGTATCATAAATCAACTCCATTTTAATCGTACTTCCGTGAAAATAATGGAGAGAGCCAACAGTTCTACTGCGACGTTCAAGTTTGTGTCTAAAAACGTTCTCATACCGGCTGTACTTTATGAATTTTTGTCACGTTTCATTTATTTTTAACTCAATAATATCATACGAAATTTCCGGCTATGAAAAACGGAGACGGAAAGCAAATTTTTAAAACGAATATGTTTTAATTAACAATACCGTTGGATAAGCCAAAAGTAAATATCAGTGGTCTGGGTGCGACCCGAGAGGTCCACATGACTAACTTCCCAGTGGAAAGAATGAAAACATACCATATGTTTTGTTGGGAGTTATTTTAAATTTTTTATAACAATTAAAAAATTTTTTTAATCAATATTGTTTGTTAGTAACAATATTCAATTGTTATAAACAATGATTGATTATTACTAACAATTATTTTTCCACTGTTTTAGACACATTATGCAATTATGCACAAAATTATAAAAAAAAACTGTAATTCGTCAACGTTATAAAAATGGTACCACAATATGAGATAAGCAGCAATAAAGCTATTTTATTGCTCTACGATAACGCTATTATCACACGGAAGCTACAAACGAGACAATCTCATCTCAATTTAGTTCGGCTTTAACATAGAACGAGTGACATTGCTTTACCCCTGATTTGTGGTATGTAGAACTATCACATCAAATATCGGGGTTAATTCCCCCATCATCCAATTTTCGAAGATAGAGAAGGTGAAACGACATTTCGGGGATATGCGTAATAATTTATTAACAGGTCTGCCAAGAAATCAATACGATAAAGAACATTTTAATTTTTCTCTTTCTGCATGAGAAGAGAGCAAATTTTTGCAGTAAATTTGATGCCCATTTTCAAGGTACCAGCCCCTTGTAATTTAATCTTCTACGAGTATTATAGGATATATCCTAATCTTACAATAGCAATAGTAAACAATAACAAATCAAAGAGTTCCACACAGTGCCAGAGATATCAGTAAAATTTAGGTCTGAATAAAATTAACAGTAATAAATACCAGGAGGAATCGGACAGGGAGACAGCCTTAGCCCATTCCTGTTTATCCTCCTCGTGACAAAATCATAGAGGAAGTGACGACCTTGAATATGGTATACAGAATGAATAAAAATACTTAATCAAATGAAAGTCGGAGCCGTTAACATTATTTTATAAAGATTTTAATGATATAAGGCAGGGGTCTTCAGACTTTCCAGCCTTAGGGCCATACTGATTACTCCAATAAGTTCCGAGGGCCAAAACCATATTATCATTGTTGCCGGTGGTAAAAAGTGAAATAGTCCACTGATGAAAAAAAAAAGTCCGCAAAACGGTAACACTGCATATTATTAATTTTCCTGTCATTATCTGTAATTTCTAATTAATACTGTTTCAATCACAACTACGAAGTTAATGTTTTTCACATTTTAAAACATGTGAAACTGAGACTGAGTTTCCTATCGATTTTGCAATCGAAACTGAGTGCTTTGAAAATAAATTTTGATACTCGTTTCTCGGACTTTGATGCCATTGCGAATCAAATTAAGATTTTTCAGAATCCTTTTGATACTGACATTGAAACCCTAACCCCGGAACTTCAAATGGAAATGATTGATCTACAGTGCAGTGATATAATTAAGAACAAATATCAAAACTCATCTTTGTTGGAATTTTATAAGAGTCTTCCACTGACACAATTTGATAATTTGCATAAAATTGCTCGTGGGCTGTTTTCTGTTTTTGGTATTACTTATTTGTGTGAGAAGACCTTCTCCAAAATGAAGTACACAAAAAATTTTTACAAATCCAAATTAACTGATGAGCATCTTAAATCTCTTTTAATAATTGGTACAAGTAAAATTAGTCCACAACTACAAACTATTGTCAGTGGAAAATCTCAATTACATAAATCTCATTAGTATTTTATATGTCATTATGCTTGTTATAAGTTATGTTTTTATTTAAAATGTATAAAATGTATAAAATGTTATTCATTTCAATAATTTGTTAGTTATTATATACTGAAGTTAAATAAATTTTCTGCATATTATACGTGTCTTTACTCATTACAATTCTGTGTTTCTTTATCCAACTTATCACAAAAACAATAACAATAAGCCTACAACAATGTTATGAGTAATTAGCCCATGACCATATCAATGTAGATGTCATATTAATAATTATTTAACATAAAATTAGAATACTTTAGTAAACTAAATTTAATTTGCTATAAAAAATATGTTCTCTACAAGGAGTTTTCAAGTATGCTAGCTCTCCGCGGGCCCGACAAAATCTGTCCGCGGGCCAGATGTGGCCCTCGGGGCGTAGTTTGGAGACCCCTGATATAAGGTAATAAACTCTAATTTTGCATTAATAACCATATTTTAAACTTCAACACATTAATCTTGAATTATTATTATATTTTATAAAAATTTTAACTTCAAAATCCACGATAAAAGTATAATTGGACAACTAGAAATCTGTTTTACCACGGTAGTGAAAAAACGTCCAAGCCACTGTGAAATACTAATTGCGTGATGCATTGCAGAGGTTAAATATTGGAAAAGCATATCGGTGTGTCGGTGACGCGAACGCACGAGATTTCACCCATCCAAAAAGCGTCTAACGCGCACAGCACACGTCCGCTGCGCGTGCGCCACTCATGAGTATGTCGCATGCCGGTGACGTCATGAGCATGTCGGTGACGCGAACCCATAAGATTTTCTCCTACCAAAAAGTGCCCAACTCGGCTAAAGAAGTTTTCACTTTAATAATCCAATCAGCATGGAGTGCTATGATACAATCAGATACAAGCTCGTAATTGAAAATAAGCCCATAGAGACCAATTGATGCAGTTTAACTACCAAAGGACCTATGAGGAATTACCTAAGCAGCAATAACATCAAGCTGACTAAGAGAAATTGTATGGGCTATAAATAAATAATCCTTGAAATGTTCCTTCTCATGTGAAATCTCACCATCATTGAAATATAATAATTAATCCTGTAATGATTAATCCGATTAATAATGAATAATTATTATTATTTTTATTATAAAGACGAAATTATTTAATTAATCCTATTATAAATAATATAGATATAACGTACGCAATAGAAAAACGAGAAGACAAAAACAGAAGAATTTTACAAGAAGAAGAAAAAAAATAATAACAAGAAGTAATAAAGATACAGAAGTAGTAGAAAAATACATAGACCTAAAAACTTTCTTACCAACTAACGCTCTATATACTCCAACAATTGAAATTTAATCCCTTTTAAAGTATTTTTCTCTTTAATGACATTTGTTTTCATTAAATTCTCATGGTCCTTTAAAAAATAAATGTTTTATACCACCACCAGTGTAAGTTCTATATACTAGGTAGCCCATTTTTTTAACCTAGATTCATGAATATAAGGTCATCCTCCTGAACGGGGTGACAACCACTTCAAGAACCCCAAATGGCACGGAGGTCAAGTAGCACATCATTTATAAGGTGTTTTATATCTCTTTACAAACGTGCTAAACAAAAATTTATTCTGCTTAAAGATTGATGTAAAAAACCTGTTGGTAAAATGAATTCAAACCTTTGTTCGATTTATTTTATCATCATTTTAAGAAGATTCTTGACATCAATTTTAAAACAGAACGGGAAATTTTTGGCATGATTGTAAATAGAACTAAAGTACCTTTAGTGATGTCTCACCTGACTTACCGTGAAGATTCTTGAAAGGGTTGCTGCCCAGCTTAAGCGGATGATCCTTTAACCAAATATTTAGGATGAAAAAAAACTTAGTGTGAATAGACAAGTCGGTAGTGGTCGACCTCGGTGAACATCGATCTCGATCAGATCAACATTGTTTTAAAGAAAGGCCCGGTCAACAATCGACGAGCATATATGAGAGCACTGATAAAAGTAGAGGAAGCAAAAGATGTGTGTAAGAGCCGTAGCAAATTTAAGGAAGTGGTCTCTGCCTACCACCACGGGGAAAAGGCGTGATTATATGTATAGTTGTATGTAAAAACATGTCCCCGTTGAAAACAAAATCGATCTGTACCTTGTTTTCTGGAAAAATATTTTTTCATGGCATATATCCGAAGTAGGCACCTTTAAATTGGCCACCATTTATACAAAAATGATAATTCCTAATATTTATTACACATTTTACCCTGTACTATTAAGATATCGGTATTTAAGCAATGTATTAATTAGCACGTTACACTCCGACCCGATCCGGCGTTTTTTTTGTCATCCAGTGTATGTGTTTAAGGTATACGAAGATCACTGAAAATGCAACTAAGCTTCTGGTTGGTTTGTATAACATCCTGACGTCAAAATATAACAAACTGTCAATTCCGGCCACTACGAGTTACAGGATGCCAAAGTTAAAAAACGATTTTTATTGGTTTAGAAACAATACAGCACAAACTCGTTTTTGACATTGCATCAATAAATTTTGTCAAATTCTTGTATGTCTACACTAAAAAAACATGCAAAATGCAAGCGAAAAAAGTTCACGTGCAATTAAAAATAAACTTGAAAGCAGCGCGCATGGCAATTTCTGTTAATTAAGTAAAGGGAAACAAATATGCTCGCATTTCTACATACTCGATAAACACACATAATGATTTAATGAAGTAGATAGGTTATGTGTAATTAATAAGGTCATGCGAGGTGCAACACGCATTTACGAAAAGCAAAACATTCAAGAAATTATGGGAAAAAATGAGAACATGGATTCACAATAATGCCGAGGGCTAATAAATGACTGCCTTTGGGGAAGATTTAATTTTTTAAATAATTTTTATAAATTATCAGAGATTTCTGCATGTTATAGTCGGCAAAAATCTAAATTTAAAATTTTAATTGTTTTTGTATACTCGTATGTATAATTTTATATTATACTAGAAGCCTATCTGTGAATTTTTTTTTAAAGCTTACAACTTTTTTAAAAACTTACTAACCGAGATGTAATTTTTTGTTTTTAAACGTACTTTTCGGAAAAGTCATATTTTATGAAATCGCATAGCAGGCCAACGTTTTTTTAAATTTTTACATGCTAACTTTATTTTTTTAAAAAACAAATACACCCATACCTCGCTATACGGCCGCTCTTTATACGGCATTTCGCTATAACAGCCCTCTTTTTTCGATGTCGATATATCTACATGTTGCCAATCTTGCGCAAGCGCAATTTCGATGCGCACTCTTTTCTATCATCCTCCTTGAAAACGATCCTGACGTCGAATGTAGCGCTAAAGTTAATCGAGCAATTTAACTCGGCCATTAGCTGTTATAAATCATTGAAGAACGAAATAGACAATAAGGCAAGACAAACGACGTTGGACAACTTTTTTAAGCCAGGCCCATCATTACCAACGAAACATGATGACGACAGTGATCTACAGGTTACCATTTCTTCATCGTCTTCCAGATTGAAGACATTTTAAAAAAAATTATGTATGTACAGGGTGGGGCCCTGGGGACACGGTCCCTGTAAAGTTTACAGTGTAAACCAAACCAATAATATTTTCGGGAATTTTCCCATTTTATTATATGTATATATTATTGAGGGTTTTCTATGATTGATTCCATAATAAGAAATTCATTTTCCTCATTTCCAATGATAGGTTTTTGTCTATTTGCCTTATCATAAGCTACCCTTTAAGTCCTACGAAATTTATGTTGCAATCGTTTGAGAACCAACTTGTTTGGATGATTTCGGTCTGGATATTTTTGGGCAATTATGGAGGCTGGTATTCTCTCCATTCAATCTACAATTAGTAATGCTGGCTAATCCCGGATTGAGCATGTGGTATCTAAGGGTACCATGACCGATCAGAATGTGTACTTTAAGCGAGTAAACCTTTGCAACATTTGTTACAGGCTTTCCTAAATCACCAATAAGGACTAGTTGGCTAGGGTGGTTTAATGGAATTTTTTCGTTTGTCCGCTTTATTAATTGCAAGTAATCATTCACAATTTTTGTCTGTTTGGGAGATGTTAACCACTGTAAATGATACAACAACCTGTATAAATAAGACTAACAAACAGCTCGTGACAGTTTTAACAGTATAAAACCAAATGACTGGCTAGTTATTATTAGCTTAAATAGCAGGTGGAAAAAATGATGACAATTAACTTTTAAGCTGACTGGATATGTTTTATTTGACTTTATCAAAGTTGAACCTGTTCGGTCATTCTCAGTTTATTACTGAATGCGATTCGGTGAACGGTTTTCTGTTGGCGTCAACCATCGTTCCAGTTCCTAAACCGGACCATTATGCTCATGATATAAGTCGTCAGAAATTTCAAATAAATAATAAAGAAATAATAGTTACGATTGTTATTTTGGATAAGTAACATGGATTTTAATAAACGGGTTTATTTTAAAAAAATCAAATTTCGAATGCATGCTCATTTTTTTTTATTTTTTGCCAGTAATAGTCTAGTCAACAAGTGCCTTTTAGGTCAAAACTTTTTAGAGGTCTCAGAAAATTATCACTAAGGTGTCATTCGATTCGGAATAGCATGTAGATGTTTTTTGAGAAAATTCAAGGGCCGCTCGCAAAAATTTCAAAAATTATAAACAAAAAAAAGGTGGTTTGGGGGTTTTAAGATTTTTCAAATTTGAAAAAAGATTCAAAAAGAGTGGAACAAGTAAATGAATTTGTATACTTGGGTTCAAAGTTTACGAGAGATCGAAAGTATGACAGTGACATTGAGCGAAGGGTGTTGACAGAAAACAAATTAATGGGGCACTGCATAGCTTTATGAACAGCCAGAAAGTATTAAAAAAGGCACGTCTGGCTGTGCATAGAGGTGTGTTGGTTCCTACAATTATGTATGGTAGTGAATGTTGGGTTTGGCAGTAGAAGCATGAAAATAGAATTAATGCTACGGAGATGAGTAGTCTGAGAAGTATAGACGAAGTGACTCGGTTGGATAAAGTAAAGAATAGTGAGATAAAAGAACGCTGTGGTGTAAAAGAAGATGTGGTTACAAAGATAGACAAAGGAATGCTTAGATGGTTTGGACACGAAGAAAGGATGGATGTAGGAAGATTGACGAAACAAATTTATTGTGCGAGTGTGAATGGACAAGTCGGTAGAAGTCGACCTCGGCGAACATATTTCGATCAGATCAACATTGTTCTGAAAAAAGGTCAGGTCAAGAGTAACAACAACCGACAAGCATGTATGAGAGCACTGATGAAAGTAGAGGAAGCAAGAGATATGTGTAAGAACCGTAGCAAGTGGAAGGAATTGGTCTCTGCCTACCCCCACGGGAAAAAGGCGTGGCTATATGTATGTATGATCCGTTTTCTCATGATCAGAAGAAGCTACTTAAAAATGATTTTTAATAATTTTTATCACATATTGTTTAAACAAGTGTTATAAACAAATGCGTTGTTTACAAGATAATTCAAATTTTTTTTGGAAACATAAACTTTGATGAAAATTATGATTTTTTAAAAAAAACCATTTCTTAAAAAAAATTTTATTCCTTAAAAACGAATTTGTTAATTAACAATTTTTTTTACCACTTGTAATTAATATTAGGGAATCGTTTTTATTTAAATATCATTATTTATCTTGGTCTTTGATATTAAAAAAAAAAGTTGATTATTTTTTAAATTTTCATTGTTCATTTAATAAACAATTTGTTTTAAACAAATGAATTGTCTCTCTGTATTTTTTTCTTCTTCTACTTAACAAAAAAAAACAATCATGTATAATTTATTATTAATATATTATTTATTTTATTAAAGCTGTTTATTAAAATCCATATTATTTATCTAAAATGACAATCGTATGATTGCTTTATTATTAATTTAAAATTTCTGACGACTAGTATCAGGAGCATAATGGTCCGGTTTATGAACTGGAACTGCCTATAAGGCACTTGTTGACTAGACTACAATGTTTTCTGTTGCAAGAAAAATTTAGATTAACACTTTAGTTACCAGCTTTTATGAAACTGAGAATAAACAAAAATTTAACGTAATGAAAAAGCTTGGGGATTAGGCATTAAATAATAATAACAGCCAAAAATGTACATAAATAAACGACAATTTAATTATTATCTAAACAATAAAATACCTTCTTCTAACTTCTTGTGAAGAACTCATTTCTGCGATACTGAAAAAATTTTCACGTGTACAGATCATGATCATTAAAAACGTCAATACTGAAGTAATGGACACATTTTCAGGAATATGGAGATTGGGTGAAAATAATGTTCGTGCTTTAAACTTACAAAAGGTTGTTAATAAAGTCATCGTTTTCTAGTTATAAGCCTTCAAAATTACAAATCCAAAACCTTTTTGAATTTCTGAATTGTATAAATCATGTTAATGATATTTTTATAAAACAAACGTTGGCTTATTTCAACGCCTGATCAAGACAAAATTGGTAATGGGGGCCCTTAAAGTTCTTTACGAAAAAAAAAGTTTTTAGCAATAAAATTAATTTAAATACTGAGTTCGGGAGCCTTTTAAAATGTCAAAATATGAGGGCTAGAAAGTGCCCTTGTGCCCTGTAGAAAAAATAAATACATTTAGTACCAACCTCATCCGAATACAAGCACATCTTTTATAGTATAGGAGCTAGCAACTTTTGGTAAACAAGAATTTCAGGTCAGCTGATTGTTTGTTATGACGTCGTCCTTCTCGCTCTTTCGGTTAGAGTCTGAGCCACCTGGCTGGCGGTAGCGGTTGCGTTCATTAGTGTACAGGCAAGAATCCTAAATTTTAAAAAAAATTCCAGCAGCGTAATTTTTAATTTTTTGGCTTTGGATAGATTTACCGGACATTAATTTTTTAGTGCCAGACATTTTTATCACTGCTAACTATGTGCCATACGCGAGTTTTTTTTTAGATAGAAAATTTAAAGCCTTTTTGTATGTCTGTAATTTTAATATTATGTTATTTAAGGATAAATAAACCTAAAATTAATTTGCCAGACATTAATTCAATTGTTTAACTTGGAATAAGCCCAAAAAAGTCGTAAAAAACATGGCAGTATGATGCTAGTAGTCAAAGAGAGACAGTTTAGAGTGCAAGAGAGATAGACAGCGACGGTGGCGCAAACAGCAAGTTAACAACAAATAACAAAATAATAAGACTATTGAAAAATCATTATCATGTAAAGAACACGAAGAAGCCGATGCCAGGATTATTTATCATATATGTCAAATCGACTTAGACGCAGAAGTTGTTATACGCTGTTCTGATATTTTAACATTACTCCTGGAAAATATGGATCATTTGAACTCGTCTTTGGATAAATATGGGTGTAGGAAATCATCAGCGTTACATAAACGTAAATGAATTATACCGAATCCTTGGTGACTGTTTAAGTAAAGCATTACCATGCTTATACGCAATCACCTGGTGTGATTACACGCCTACAGTTTAAAGAAAAAAAAAGTTAGGCCTTTAAAGTTGTTAGAAAAATCAAAAGGATACCAGTTAGCTTTTAAAAATATTGTTACGGATAGAGAAAAAATACTTGAAATTACATTTATAGCACTTGAGAAATTTATATGTCAAATGTATGGAGTTAAAAATTCTTCGGATGTTAATGATGTTCGATTTCATTTATTCTCAAGTACCTTCCAGTTCAAAAAATCCGATTAGAACTTTGGAATTTTTTTTCGGAATTTCGACTCAAGTTTACCACCCTGTAAAGCGGAATTGCAACAGCATTTATTGAGGGTTCGCTACGTGACTAAGATTTGGAGAAACATCCAACATCTTTATCACCAGTGGTTCCAGTAATTCGCGTGTAATGATCAGGATATTTTAAATAATAATGTAATTTATAATCATTTCTAATTTAGTTTTGTTCTAATTTTATTTTCTTCTTCATGTTAACATTTTTTTATTAAAACTGGTACTAACTAGGACAAGAACAAGTAATGTACTTTTGTAATGGTTTTCTGTCTTATTCACAGCAATACTTAGTGCAAATGTTTCTATCCGACTACTAGCATCATACTGCCATGCTTTTCATGACTTTTTCGGGCTTTTTTAAAGTTAAACAGTTGAATTAATGTCTGGCAAATAAATTTTAGGTTTATTTATCCTTAAATAACATAATAATAAAATTACAGACATACAAAAATGCTTAAAATTTTTTATTAAAAAAAAAAAAATTCGCGTATGGCACATAGTTAGCAGTGATAAAAGTGTCTGACACTAAAAAATTAATGTCCGGTAAATCTATCCAAAGCCAAAAAATTAAAAATTACGATTCTTTTTTTATAAAATTTAGGATTCTTGCCTGTACTGTGGAGTTTCGATTGGGGGAGAAAGAGTGGAACAAGTAAATCAATTTGTGTACTTGGGTTCAAAGTTTACGAGAGATGGAAAGTATGACAGTGACATTGGGCGAAGGGTGCTGGCAGAAAAACAAATGAATGGGGCACTGCATAGCTTTATGAATAGCCAGAAAGTGTCAAAAAAAAGGCACGTCTGGCTTTGCATAGAGGTGTGTTGATTCCTACACTTATGTATGGTAGTGAATGTTGGGTTTGGCAAGGAAGCATGAAAATAGGATTAATGCTGCGGAGATGAGTAGTCCGAGAAGTATAGCCGGAGTGACTCGGTTGGATAAAGTAAAGAATAGTGAGATAAGGGAACGCTGTGGTATAAAAGAAGATGTGGTTACAAAGATAGATAAAGGAATGCTTAGATGGTTTGGACACGTAAAAAGGATGGATAAAGAAAGATTGACGAAACAAATTTATAAGGCGAGTGTAAATAGACAAGTCGGTAGAGGTTGACTTCGGAGAACATATCTTGATCAGATCAACATTGTTTTGAAGAAAGGCCAGGTCAAGAGTACCAACAACCGACGAGCATGTATGAGAGCACTGATGAGAGTAGAGGAAGCAAAAGATGTGTGTAAGAACCGTAGCAAGTGGAAGGAAGTGGTCTCTGCCTACCCCTATGGGAAAAAGACGTGACTTTATGTATGTATGCCTGTACGGGTAAGGTGCGCACTAATGAACGCAACCGCTACCGCCAGCCAGGTGGCTCAGAAAGAGCTAGTAGGACGACATAACAAAATATCAGCTCACCTGGAATTCTCTCTCGAAAACGTTGCTAGCTCCTATACTATTAGTTCTGTATAAAAATATACGCTTCGCGTAAACTGAAAGCGCAGATGGAAGTTAAAAAGTCTTATACATAGTTGATTTGCAATTAAATTGTTTACATTATTTTTACTTCTTTATTGCAAGTTTGTCGCCAAGTAAAAAGGTTTTTCTATATATCCGTAAATGCAGGATAAATCAACAATTCGCAGAATGTGAAAAGCCCTTTAAGTAATGCATTTATTTCGAAGTTATATAAATCTATAAAAAGTTTATTTAAACAACCATCATTGGTTTTTTTAAATAAAAACTTCGACAAATAAACAACTGAAAATGCAGTTAAAACTAAGAGAATACGAACTGATGGGGAAGTATGTATCAAAAATCACGGCTTTACAAATAGTCGAACATATAAAGAGACTGAATGACGAATTAATTGGTACGTTAGAATGGTTAGTAATAAGAGAAAAATAAAAAAAAAGTCTTAAGTAGGTTTAAAATTTTTTTTTTTTAAAATGTACCTGTAAGCTCTGTTGTCAATGACTACGCCAAAATGAATAGGTGTGACAGACAGTATCTGTAGTTGTAAATCATCGGTTTTTTAATGTTAAGTAATCCCACAGGAACATTATTACCTCGCAAGTACACCAAGATAAAGCTAAATTATTCTTACCTTCGAGATTTTTTTATATTTACATGCATTACTAACACTTGCAATATAAACAAAATTAATTTAATTTTTAACAGAAACAAGCACGTCGGCTATGCCTTTACAAGTGTCTATCAAGACCAGAAATTGTTCAAAATATCACTCGGAAAACTAGGTTATGAGTGGGAAGGGCTTGGTGATTGTTTACACGTAAAGTAAATGCGGTCAATAATTTAAAATTCCCGGAGGGTTGTGGTAAATATCACCCACGCTTAAGGGATGATAAAATAGTTACAAGGTATGTCATATTGCTGCACTGTTTTTGATAATAACTTAATAGAGTCAAAAATCACACTGCCTCTTTAGGAACAAATACTGAGCTGTGCCAACTACGAAAAGGATTTACAGCGTGTATGAATTAAAATCACATTTTTGGTATACCAAGAGTGCACCAGGTATCACAATTTTTTTTATGGTCCGTTTGCTTGGCGTGTATAGCACGCTACCTGAACGATAGCAATAAAGATAAATTACCAGAAATCAAAACCGTTCCGTTTAGAATAACGAATAAAAATAATTCGTGAAATAATGAAATTTACATTAGTAATGTATTGTAAATTACTTCTTCGACAAATAATTTAATTTAGTACTAAACTGTCTTGATATGTAAACTTCTATTTATTTATTATTATCCACAGGTTCACCCTTTTTTTAGACATAAAATATAATACAAATGGGTCATTCCATGTCAAATCGACCAATAGTTTGAATCGACCCCTTTCGATTTGGACTAACTTTTGTCAGAAGAAAAATAAAAGAAAACATATCAGTGGTCTGGGTGCGACCCGAGAGGTCCACACGACTAACTTCCCAGTGCAAAATAAAAAAATACCATATGTTTTGTTGTTACAATTATTAATAAATTATTATAAAAAACGATTTCAAATTGTTTACATACATACATACACATAGTCAAGTCTTTTTCCCGTAGGGGTAGGCAGAGACCACTTCCTTTCCCTTGCTACGGTTCTTACACGCATCATTTGCTTTCTCTACTTTCATCAGTGCTCTCATACATGCTCGTCGGTTGTTGGTACTCTTGACCTGGCCTTTTTTCAAAACAATGTTGATCTGATCGAGATATCTTCACGAAAGGCCGACCTCTACCGACTTCCGTCCATTCACACTCGCCTTATAAATTTTTTTCGTCAATCTTCCTTCATCACAGCGTTCTCTAATCTCACTATTCTTTACTTTATCCAACCGAGTCATTTAGACTATACTTCTCAGACTACTCATCTCCGCAGCATTAATCCTATTTGTATGCTTCTTCTGCCAAACCCAACATTCACTACCATACATAAGTGTAGGAACCAACACTCTTCTATGCACAGCCAGACGTGCCTTTTTTGACACTTTCTGGTTGTTCATAAAGCTATGCAGTGCCCCATTCATTTGTTTTCCTGCCAATGTTTCTGTCATACGTTCCATGTCTCGTAAACTTTGAACCCAAGTACACAACTTCATTTAATTGTTCCACTCTTTCTTCTTCAATCGAAACTTCACAGTTTGTCATGCTTTCTTCTCTTTCAAAAACCATTACTTTGGTTTTGCTTACATTTATTTTTATCCCTTTGATTTTCAGGGCATCATGCATAACATTTACCATCGCCTGCAACTGTATACTAGTTTCGGAGTAATTGCTCCTCATCAGTACAGGGCAGGTTTTCTCGAACAACTACATTCAATCCTAGACTCCTATTAAGTACAAATGAAGGACCACGCAAAAGCGTTAGTGGCGACATCTATACTTTTAAACAAACACCACCAAGCTTCCTGTGATGGGGTAGTATACACGGTTATATATCAGATGTAATTCAATGCCTGTCGTAGGCATCTAGCCAGAGGAGTATTTTGTTTTCTGATATATAATTGACCCACCTATACCTATATATTAAAAATATGTAGGTACATGCAGCAGTCATAATTTTCACATCTAATTTTCGCTGTCGGGCTTCATTATACTTTTATAGTTTATTGCAATAATGCAGTTTTCTATAATTTTCGCACATTATAGTATTCTCCGTTTTGGGAAGTTATTTACCGGGTGGTGCTTGTTAAAAAGTAAGTTTTTTTATAAAATTCTTTATTTTATATGTAATTAAAAAATTTAAATTTTCTAACGCCATTGATAATATTAAAATAATTTACATTGCGCCACTCTGTTAAAATTAAATTTGCCTGTGAGCTTGTTTTAGCACACCAAGCAAACGGAGTATATTTTTAATTTCAAAAATTGACACCAAATCAGAATATCAAATGTGTTTTACAACTGTAACATAAACACATATTTTTAACACGCTTATATTAGTTTCACCTGTATCTTGTATGTATGTATGTTTGTAACTGACTCTTTGGCCTTGATTTTGCCCTACTTTAAGCGATCAGATTTAATTTAAACTTTGCACACTTGTCAAATACCGACGACAATGCAATAAATCGATCGTAATGTACGATTATCCTGATTACTTTCGCCAGGATTAATAAATTTCTTCAGGGATCCTTCGCATGAGAGTAAGAGAAATAAAACTGGTGCGCATGCGCACAGAACAAATATTTAAAAAGTTCATCGCATCGGTGGTTCAGTGGTAGACTGCTCGCCTGTCACGCGGGCAGCCCGGGTTCTATTCCCGGCCAACGCATTCTTTTTGTGCTTTTACTATTTAAAACATAATTTTTGTAGTGAGTAAAACAAATCGAACTAAAAAGCGAAAAATAAATTAAAGTTTAAAAAAACTAAAAAGCACGCTTTTAGAGTGAATCAAACTAAAAAGTGCTTTGTATGACATTTTTAAACTAACTCTGCGTTTCGGAATGAAAGCACCCCACCTATGTTAAAAATTATTTTTTACTTTTTAGTTTGATTAACTCTAAAAGCGTGTTTTTTAGTTTTTTTAAACTATCATTTATTTAAGGTATGATCCAAAAGTTTTAAAAACATTTTGTTTTTTTTTCACTAAATGGATATAAATTAAATTGTTGCTGGTAATCATAACTATTATTTTGATTTGAATAATTTATTTGCTATGTTTTTTAATAAATTGACAACCCACTTGGACATAGTTGAAATTTTTTACGAACAAAATATATTTGGAGCAACGATTTATCAGACCATATAAAAATGTGAATGTGTTGATTTGCCTAAAAGTGGTCAACCAACACTCTTGAACGAAAGACACATAGATAAAAGCAAGCATCTTTAGAAAAAAATGCAGTTTCACAGCTTGAAGATACGGTGTTATCTCAGGCTGATTTATCCTCCTTAGACCTGTTCGAAGTTTTAATTACACAAAGTTATATTCGAAGACTATCTACATTGCTTCAATGTTTGAATACTCGTTATGTCAATGATTTTATGTTTTTGCTCGACTAGCTGCCAACAATAGAGACTATACAGAAAATATAATGGACAATCTATCAATAATGTAAACATTTGTAACATTTAGTGTTTTTTTTTTGCTATTGGCATCCCAAAATTTTTGAATACTTTGGGACCATAAGTCGTAATCAATTTAGAAAAACAAGAGTTACATTTAAACTTGGAATAGGCTATTTTTATTACAATCGCGTTTAATTTCAATGTTTAATTGTTGACAAAAATATTACTAACACATCTACATCGGAGGCTTCGTCCAGCGCACACAATCTATTCCACAACATAAAGAACGCGTGGCACAAATAGATTTTTTTAAGACGCACTCTAGCTACCCAGGAACATTCTGTTACTTTCTAGTGGAGTGTCTTTATAAGTAACACAACAACCTTATAATTGGCCGTATATTCTTCCACCCACTATGTAAATTATGGACTACGTGTGGTGTGTACAGTCCTACGAGTTTATTAACCCAGTCAAGATGAGTGGGTTAACTAAGATTTACAGCCGGTATACGCGATAGGTTGCAGTTAAACTATTTGTCTATAGCAAATAATTATTACTGGATCTGTATACGAGGACAACTGACAACATAAAATGTCGAATAGGGAAAGTACCGATAGAATACCAGCCGATACAATCGTGGCTACACTTCCGTATTTGCCCACCAACACTATGGCATCATGATAGGGACTGTCTAAGGATTTCTTACACGTACATGGTTTGCACGAAAACGCCCCCTTTCAAAGTATTATAGGCACTCTTATAGCCTAAGTTGACTCCATGCGAAATTGTTTCTATTTATTATTAAGGGATTAGGCCACTCGAGAATTTACGAAAAATCGTTTTTTTTTAATGGTCCCCTAGCACCTCAAAAATGATGACCCAAAAGATTATGGCCGGGAAAATCTCCAAGTACTCGTTTTTCATATTTTAGTACAAGGCAGCCTGGTCAGCAGCGAGCGGACTACAAACTTATCTCAAAACTGCATTTTTTAACATAACACACAATTTTTATCCGATTCACTTGAAATGTTAAATACATCTTGTAAAATACATTGTCTATTAAAGTACGTAGAATTTTTTTATTTTGCTTTATTTGTTATTAACAATTATCTGACGATTTTTTAAGTATAGTTTTCACTTTCCACTTAAGAAGTGCGCCATTTGGCCAAAAATCAATATACAGGGTGGTAGTAAATAAGTGCGACAAAGTTCAAGGGGTGATTCTGCATGAAAAATAATGACAGTTTGCTTCATAAACGTATGTCCGCAAATACTTCGTTTCAGAGATACGAGGTGTTAAAAGTTTTTCTTATTTATTGCTTTGAAACCGGTCGAGATATGCAAATATAATTTGGTGGGTTTTAAGAGGTATATTGCGCATTTTTGACATGCAATTAAGAATTTAATGTTTATCATTGGCGCGCATACGGGTAATGGTCCTAGTTTTTTTTTAAAGAAAAAAATGGTACGCCATTGAGATATTTCAAATAAAAAATCATGTTTAAATTCCTCGGTAAATTTGTGACAAAAAATCTCGTTTTTATGCAAAAAAATAAAAAATCTTAACGTGTATTTTTCATTTCTTTAATACATTATTAAGAGCTATCTAATACAATAACATTAAACCAGAACCCGTATCTCTGAAAACGAAGCATTTGCAGACATACGTTTATATAGCAAACTGTCATTATTTTTTTATGCAGAATCACCCCCTGAAGTTTGTCGCACTTATTTACTAATCCTGTATATATCGAAAAAATCCTACGCACTTTTATAGCTGTTATATTTCATAAATATTCATATTTCTTTGAAACCATGAAGGATGGGTATAGGGAAACCTAATACAGTTCGATGAGGAATTAAAAAAACTTTCTCCTAATTTAAAAATAAACAGGGTGTTCCATTTGAAATAATAAAGTTATAGATGTAACGATAAATAAAGCTCATCGGTGGAAACACACTGAAATAATATACAAGAAAATAAGTAGCCCAAAATATACCAATTTCAGTGTAAAAAAGTAAAATTTAAATTTTTTCATTAGTTTGCCAGTTATGTTCATTTCAGAAACACCTTACATTTTCGAAAAACCTGAAATTTTTCGAAAACGGTAAGACCTATCTGAAAGTTTCCTTTGATTTTGTTGCAGAAATTAAAAAAGCAATAAAATATAGGGTATTCCATTTAAAAAAACATAACTATGATACCTAACTTTTTTTTTGGGACAAGCTGTATAAATGAAAATAATTTTAGAGTGTGGCTTTTATCCGATATACACGTTACTGTCGAAACAGATTTCCAAAAAAGTTGATAGTTTGGGAGCTACATTCCGAAACGCTGGTCGTGTATATAATCGAAAAAAATTCATTGGCTCATTATAATTAAAAAATTACAGGAGCTGTTTGTCCGGTCATGGATGCACTGGAAAAACGGAGATATCAGCGCAAAATCAAGTTTTTCCGAAAAAAATCCCCAAAAAGCCTATTTTCAAATATATCACACCACTTCCTGTGTAATAGAAAAAGTTACCTATTATTAATGTTTATCCGATTCAATAGGATAAACATGCAACAAAAGATCATCCTAAAAAACGGACTATATCTCTCTCTCTCTCTATGCGCTAGATGATTGCGCAGAAAACATGCACCCCAACGTCTTTCCGTGTACAGATAAGGAAAAATATTTGCGGAACATAAAAATTTCAATGTAAAAAAGCGACCTGGACGGTGATGAAAAGGAATGAAAAAGAGTAGTGGAAGAGGTCTAATTTTTTCCATAGGCACTGCTTTTTGTACCTTTCCAGCTCCTTAGTTTAGTCCCATTTCTTCAATTCTCCTGTTAAGGAGTAGAAGCTCATGTACTGCTATTGCCCCAGGTGGATCACTCCCTTGGTCTTGTATACAACACAGTTAGTGCCTCCACTAGGCGGTGGCTTCGCATTCGAAGATAATATGAGTGGCCGTTTCCTCCTCCTCATTACATAATCTACATATAGGTTCTGTGTCAGACACGCCTATATTGTGCAGATGTTTCCTCAAAAACCAGTGTCCGGTACAAAGCCCTACCACTGTTCTGAGTTTTTCCCTACTTAGCGAGAGCGGCTTCCCTGCCTACTTAGGTGAGGGTTCTTTCAGCATTAGCCTAGCTCCCTCTGGCTGTGCCCACTTCAGCTGATGTTGAGAGTGGATCCAGCCATTGATCGCTGCTGTAACGGTGGCCCTGGGTATCCCTATTATTGGTTCTGGCCCAATAAATGGTGTTCCAGAGCCCCTAGTTTGTTCGCTTCTTCGTTAGACCCAGACGATAGCCAGTCGACCAACACAAAATATAAAAAATATTAGCGACAAATAATCAAGTAATTAACTACACCACTCTAATTTGAATTGTTCCCACTTCAGTTACATGTGTTTGTGGCATTACCAGTCAGTATGAAAATATTAGTCACAGTGTGTACGTCTGACTTAAGTATCAGGAAAGAGACAACGACGAAAGCAAGCGATCAAATAATTTTTCTTCTAAAAATGTATTCATTTTTACCGAAACGGCTTTGAAAATAAAATAAATATTCTACGAATTAAAAAACATAACAAACTTCTGAAAAAAAAAACTAAAAATTTGAACCCCAAACAAATATTACAAATCTAATGTAATAAAGGTTCAAATAATCCACCTTGTTATGCCAAATCTTTGAAACAGAGATAATCTCATATCGCTAAGTAGATTTGGTGTAATGTTGGCACAAAGTTGGATAATTTTTTTTCTTAATCCATTAAGATTTTAAACTTACTCAAATTCGTGTCAATAAGCGGATTATTTTAGATATATCAAAGGAAAAAATCAGATAGATAAATAGGAAGTAGTTGAACTGTCGGAATAATTTGATCTTGCAGAATCTGTAGATATTTGACAGTGTTTAGGTTATTATCAATCAAGCAGGGACCTATAAAAAGTCTTCTAAAATTCCTGTTCAAACATTAAGTGTTTTGGCCGTGTCTATTCATCGGGGCGCTCCGACATTTAGGTACAATTGCTATTCATCGGTGTGTAATGCATGATAGTTATGATGAAATGGGAACTTAAACATAGGTACTGTCGAGTATAATAAGACACCTAAAAGAACTATTATAGGTATTTTTTTAGTTAATAATAACTAAAATGAACATATTAAATACAAAAACATACAAACATTTAGTCACGCCTTTTTCCCACACATCTTTTGCTTCCTCTACTTTCATCAGTGCTCTCATACATGCTCGTCGGTTGTTGGTACTCTTGACCTGGCCTTACTTCAAAACAATGTTTATCTGATCGAGATATGTTCGCCGAGGTCGACCTTTACCAGCTTGTCCATTCACACTCACCTTATAAATTTGTTTCGTCAATCTTCCCTCATTCATCCTTTCTACTTGTCCAAACCATCTAAGCATTCCTTTATCTATCTTTGTAACCACATCTTCTTTTACACCACAGCGTTCTCTTATATCACTATTTTTCAATTTATTCAACCGAGTCACTTCGGCTATACTTCTCAGACTACTCATCTCCGCAGCATTAATCCTATTTTCATGCTTCTTCTGCCAAACCAGACATTTACTACCATACATAGTGTAGGAACCAACACTTCTCTATGCACAGCCAGACGTGCCTTTTTTGACACTTTCTGGCTGCTCATAAAGCTATACAGTGCCCCAAAAAATGATATCGACGTGGGACCAATTGCATTCGACGCATAATTACGCAACTTAGAACTGATTAGATATTTATCAAAATCGGTTACGCTGTTTTTTATTGAAAATAATTGAAAAAAAAATGGTAAACTACCTGAATTTTGCAATTTATAAATTATACTATGTTTAATACAGAATTTTAAGATCTTTTGAATAATATGATTGTTGCATGTTAGGAATATTTGTATGAAAAGTATAATGGCAATATTTTTAATAATATTAATTATAAAATCAAAACCTATGGTATCTTTTCATTCCTTCCACTGGGAAGGAATGAGTGGACCTCACGGGTAGCACCCAGACCACTGATATTTTCGTTTGAATTTATCATCCACCAGTGCTTCATCAAAAAAATTCTCACTATTCAAAGAGTTTTTGTAAAAAATATGAGAACCCGGTAGCCTCATATACATTCTAAAATTACTACCACAAGTTGTTTCATATTCTGGTTTTATATAAGTTATATTTTTGGAATAAGTGATATGTTTTACTACAAAGTAATATTTACCGGTTTTTAAACAAATGAGCTTCAGTTTGTGCCTTAAGGGAAATTTTGTAGGTTATATCGGTCAACCTGCATTACGACCCGATGAATAGCAAATGTACTTTCTATATGTCGGAGCACCCCCATGTTTGACAAAGATTTTATATGTCGGGGCCGAATATGAGCATGCGTGGATCACGCCCCGATTAACAGTAAAGATGAATAAACACGGCCTTAAGTTTTTGTAGGTATGAAGTACGCACAGAAATACTTCTCGGACTACTCATCTCCGCAGCATTAATCATATTTTCATGCTTCCCTTGCCAAACCCAACATTCACTACCATACATAAGTGTAGGAACCAACACACCTCTATGCACAGCCAGACGTGCCTTTTTTGACATTTTCTGGCTGTTCATAAAGCTAAGCAGTATTTGTTTTCCTGCCAACACCCTTCGCTCAATGTCACTGTCATATTTTCCATCTCTCGTAAACTTTGAACCCAAGTACATAAATTCATTTACTTTTTCTCCCTCAATCGAAACTCCACAGTTTGTCCATTACCATTACTTTCGTTTTTCTTATATTTATTTTCATCCCTTTGATTTTTAGGGCATCATGCATAACATTAACCATCGCCTGCAACTCCTCTTCAGATGACGCTAATATGACTTGATCACCGGCGTAAAGAAGGCGTTTGACGTTTAAATCATTCATATTTAATCCATACACACTCTCTTTCAAATCTTTTAAACAATCCTCTATATATAAGTTAAACAGCCATGGCGAAGCCACACATCCCTGTCTTACACCTTTTTCGATGTTAAACCAGTCCGTGCAAGCTCCGTTTATCCTGACGCAAGCAGTGGAATCCTCGTAAAGTGATATCAGTGAATAAATGTGTAGTTATTTGCGTTTAATAAGGAAAAAGGTACCAAAAAATGACGTAGCATTCGTTTTGGTGAATAATTTTCCAAGCAGTTGTCAAGCGGGAATCAGAAATGGAATTTCATACAAGAATGTTGGTGGTAGATCAAGAATGTATTGGGGAGGGAGGTATTCTCTTATTTATTTGTTCTTTTTCGTCAAAAGTTAACGAATAAAAATACAATTATTTAGGCCTTGTCTACAAATTTTAGAAAATAATTTCGATTCAAAGTTTGAGCTTACCAAAGTAAGTTTTATTAAATCGAGAGAAATTTTGAACTTTTCAATACAACTAATGTTATGATGTACCCATAACTATTTCTAGTTATATTATTTTTTTTTGTGACGTTGAAAAAACCAAGGGAATAAACAATTTCTTAAATTATTATAATGTTAATTATAAACGTGTCAATTTTATTACATGTCGCTTCCCATTCATTATTAATATGACGTGCCGTGCCTTTGTTTTCGAGTAAAAGTAAAATAATTAAAAGTTTTCTTGCGAAAAAATATTTAACAGCGAATTCTTTATATTTTGTCACAGCTGAAAATTGAAAGACGTGTTCAAAATTAAATCATCAAAATTTCCCCTGGTCCTTCGAATTTTAACTTTTAGTTGTAAAAATCTGCTTAAAAGAAATTGTTAAAAATCCGTTTGCATTGCATACACATCCGTCTTTCTTCCGATCAAAATATATTTTTTTATTTTAAAAAATCTTGTTAATCGCTCTTTTTAACGTATCAATTGAAAGAATCATTTCGTTTACCTTTTATTACTGTAAACAGTGAGCATTGTTTAATAAATTTTCGAGGTTGAGAACTCACCGGCTATGCAGGTTATTATAAATTTATAAATTGTTGTTCAAACAAACAATTTGTCTCAATAACCATGTTATACATACACTTTAAAGTGTAATTAAGGTAATTAACCAATTCAAAATTAATCTGTCAAAATTATTATATTCACCAAGTACGTGTATGTACAAGTAATAAAAATATGTTTACCCTCATTATTGTCACAACACGCTTCCGTTACTGTTTTTGTCACAATATCTCATGTTAGATATTATAAAAATGACTCCTATCGGTTAAAATACCGGGTGGGTCACAAGTCAGTTGTCAAAAATACAAATTTACTATCCAAAATTTTATTACGACATAAAAAGTACAGTTTAATGTACCTACACGATCCTAGAAGTGTTTTCCATGGAAACACCAAACAAAAATTACATAAATAATCTTGACGAAATGCATCTCATTGTGCAGTATACTGCAGACTGCAAAATCCATGGGTGTAACATCTGGGCATCGTGGAGGTCATTCAATGGTACTCCTTATCTCAAGCCATTTATCAAAGTTTTCATTTAGAACGTCTCTCACAATAACTTCATAATGTAAGGGTACTCAACTTGTTGCCACATCAACTTTTTCTTAACCTACTGCACATGTTCACAAAGTGCACTATTTTCTAGTTGTAACAACACTTCTTAAAGCATATCTCGGTAGGTACTTTACAGAATTAGTACCGCTAAAAATAAGGGCCCGATTATCGCACCGCTTAAAATCCCTGCCCATAAACTGACGCCAGAAGAGTTTAACTTTGTCCCAATTGCCACATGGAGATTCGCAGAATCTCAGTTGACGCATTTATGTCTATTCATTCTGCCATTCACGTTAAAAGCCGCTTCGTCGCTTCAAAGAATGTTATTGTAAACGTTGGGATCGGCTTCTTGTGGGATTGTGTATAACTAATAGAATTGCATACGCTTGTCCATATCATCTTTATTTAGGCTTTGAAGTAAAGTAGGCCTGTATGGTCATAATTGCAGGTGATCGCAAAAAACATTGCGCGATAACATTAGTTACTTCTGTAGTAACAGACCTTGGCCTACCTGAACGAAGAAGCTCCACACCCGATCCAGTCTATCTTTAAACCTTAAATTTAACTCGCGAATGCCGTCAAGGTTGGATGTTTGGAAAACGTTCCGCAAACAAATCACTAACATAAAAATATTTATGGTCATGTTTCTTCCACCACGTTTGCATAACAAATACACGCTGTTGTGTGGTTAACTTTTTATTCATTATTCTCAGATAACAACAAACAACATAACCTTAGACCGCTAGTGTCAACTGGCTTAAGGGTTCTACAAGCAGTCAAGTTTATAACTGACTGCCACTGCTGACTGCTAGAAAAAAAATGCTTAAGGATTTTTAGTGACACCTGACTTATTGCCCACACTGTATATAATTTTTACACGTCTCAACAACAATAAGTCAAGGTATGCTAAAGTACATAATGAAGTTGTACTTGAATGTGGCTACTTTTAAAAACCCTGAGTAAGCAGATGTTAATAATTTTTAAATCGAAATTGTGACATTATTTATATATCCCCTTTATATTTTCCAAACAAAAACGAAATTAGATCTGCTATGGTTTCGTGAATCCACATTAGACATCAAAATCGAACGGGTCTTCCAAACGTAAACATTAAAACATCTGTGCTTTTAAAATAGAAAAAATTTATAAATCATTGCAAGGGGTTAAAAATAACATATGTTTTTATGTTTAAATTTAAATTATTGCATTGTTCTGCAGAAAATGTGGTGTTTCAGCAGAGAAATAAGCAAAAGTGACCTTATAGGAAATAGACATAGGGGTGGAAACGTCATTCTGTCATTACAAATGGGTTCAACACACCCAATGTTTCGAAATCGATAAAAATATATCAAAATATTCAGAAAAACCGCATCATTCTCGAGAAAAACATCACTCATTTTGAAAACCTTGCCGTAAACAAATACTAGAAAATACTGTCACTTCATTGTTATTAAAAAAATTCACACCATTCAGTACCATGACAACTAAATTAAAAAGCACAAATTACACCTCACTTAGGTAAATTACCCTATAACTTTAATAAACGGGTAATTTGAGTAAGAAACAACAAAATTATCTGAAAAGCAAAAGGAAATTGACCACAAAAGCCGATATCTTACCTCATTTTGTTGTTTTTCAATGAAAATACATCTAACCACCGATTTAAAACTTTACAGGTACCACTACATAACACAACACACTTCCGTTACTGTTTGTTGCAATAAATTTTAATGACTTCATTTACAAAATATGTCAAAAACATCTCACGACAAATTGTCGCCACTCTGTAATATTCGCCATGTTAACTTTCGACCAGCCCGATCTTCTTCTACCAACCATAAGGATTTTTTGAAGGGCGGCAAATTCAAATGTTTGGTAGAAGAGGCCACTAAAGGAAATTACAGGGTCGTCATAGACATAATTGATCTAGTGGTTTATTGTTCTTTTGATAAAGTAAAAGTCTGGATCGTCGTAAAAGACATTTGGGGTATTTTCAGTATCTTTTACAAAAAAATCACGCGATTTTGCCTAAAATTAATCGTAGTTTGGTTTAATAAATTATTTTTTTTTAATAGTTTATAGAGTCGTTCTTAAAACATAATACTTCATTATCACATCGATTCAGACAATAAGTTTACTGATCTTCAACAACAATGTATCGTAATGATTACCTATTATAAAATGATAAACCCAATAATGTTTTTTCGACTTGCATTAGTTTTATTAATTCAAATTTGTAATCACATTTAAAAACTCATAATTTAATTATAAAAAACGTACTTTATTTCTTATAAAAAAAAAATCCAATGGTGGTTAATTTCTAACAATAAAATTCGGAAAAGAGCTCAAGTTTCCGAATTTAATTGACAATGTCTATAGAATGGGTTAGTATGGCTGCATTTTCAAAACAGCAAAATAAAAATCAGTACAGACGTTGCTCACCTAATAAAATTTAATTTTTCTTGGAAGTTACGCAACCAGATTTACACTTATTCGTCTTGGGTTAGCCGAGATTTGGATCAGTATGGAGTTGAAGAAAAAACTATATGTACATATATGACCAAGTATATCATGTATGTATTTTGTGCTAAAAGTCACCAAACGTTTATTTAATTGTGTTGTACGTGAAGTTTTGCAAACTTTACGTACAACTTTTTAAAATGTGTACAAGATATTTTTTACCCTGCAAGTCCCAATAAAAGGAAAATAATCCCAGAACATCAGTTTGGAGTCCGTAACAAGCACGGAACAATATAGCAAGTGCATAGGCTAGTCAACCATATAAACAAAGATCTAAACGCCAGAATATATTGCTCGCCCGCTTTCCTCGATATATCCCAAGCCTTTGACAGGGTATGGCACACAGGATTGCAACTCAAACTAAAGAAGCTTATACCTTATCCTCACTTCAAACTGTTAAAATCCTATCTGGCAGATAGACACTTCTTGGTGAAACAGCGAATCGAATACACTGAGATACATCCCATATATTCAGGCGTTCCTCAAGGTAGCGTCCTTGGTCCAATATTATATCTCTTGTATACAGCAGACCTCCCATCAACAAGAACTACTATGGTAGCAACATATGCAGACGACACTGCTATTCTAGCATCCTATACCGATCCAACTTCAGCTTCACGAAATCTTTAAACGAACCTGAATATCATTCAGCATTGGTTGAAAATATGGCGCATTAAAGCAAATGAAACTAAGACCATACATATAACATTTACATTACGTAGAGAAACATGTCCTTCTGTGAATATCAATAACTGTCAACTTCCGCAAGTAGAAGATGCCAAATATCTTGGCATGTATTTAGACCACCGCCTTACTTGGAAGAAACACATATTTACTAAACGTAATCAGCTGGGAATTAAATTAATACATATGTATAGGCTCATCGGCCGCAAATCAAAATTGTCTCTTGACAACAAGGTATTATTATACCAGTCCATTCTTAAGCTCATTTGGACCTATGGGATTCAGCTGTGGGTTCTGCAAAGGTTCCAAAACAAGGTTCTGCGTGCCATCGTCGATGCGCCTTATTACGTCTTCAACGAGGTTATTCAACACGACATCCTCCTAGAATCTGTCAAGGATACAATATATAGTTTTAGTGCAAGATACAGTGAACGAGTGCTAGTGTATCATAATGTGCTCGCCAGACAATTAAATGTGCGTGATATCAATGAAGTGTGTAGACTGAAACGAGTGCTGCCATCCGACCTGCCTACAGGACTCCGATAAGTGATTATGCTCGAGTTCACATAGACTAATAAACTCCAGATTTAGGATTTAGATGAATTTTAAGGAGATCACTCATGGGAGTGGTACTCTAGGTGTCATTATTTACTAATCATAACAAACGCTTATTGCCAACTAGGCAAATTGCACTAGGATTTAAAAAAAAAAGTCCCAATAAACAAGCAATATATTATGTCATACGACCAGAAAGTATTTGAGAATCTACCAAAACATCAATCCACTTTATTTTCTTTTCATTTACACAAAGAAAAAGACATTATTTTTTGAGTATTTATTTGGTTATTCCCGAAACAAAAAACGAAAAACAGATAGACGATCCTCCAGATTGATTATTCTAAAGTTACTGTGTTTGCTCCCACAAATATCTCAATCCCGATTTCTGGCTGCTACTCGATGATCATGATGATCATTTTATTTTATTTTTAAACGTGTCACATGTTTCCACAAATTTTCTGAAAATAAATGAATTTAATACTTTTAATTTAAATTGCCCAGATGTATATTTTACAAAATGTATCGTTAGCAAAATGTAAACTCTGGTGTTTTATGTGCTACAAAATACAACAACAGATTAGTCAATAGGAATATTTGTTACAAAAAAACTAGCTGCCTTAACTCTTGTACAGTTATACATAAATATATTGAGTACCGAATACAACAAACAGCTTCTTTTAATATTTTTACCGCTTATATTCGCACAGAAACTAATACAGCATATAGGAAAAATTACGTAACGCTGTCAATGACAAAATGTCGGATCGAGGTGTGAATAACAAATTTCTGTCATTTGATCACCTATAAAACCAAAGTTTTTATTGAAGAAAAGTTTAGTTATCTCAAAAATTTGAGTTGATTTTTTGTGTTAAAGTATTGGATTGAAGCAGGATTTAAGGTTTGTTTTTGACGTTACAGTTTTATTGTCGCTAGACTCAGGTGTGTCGAGGTATCAATTTTGGATTATTTTCGAAGTTTTTTAGTTCTGTTGTCCCTGGAATTCTCTTTGCAATGCCTATGAAAGTCAAAATATCAATTTCGGACCGATTCTATTATGTGGGTGAACGTGTTCGACCAATCAAGGATTATATATAATCCAATTAACTTCGGTCACTTTTATCTTTCTTAATTATAGAATGTTGATACTTCAACATTGGCTAAGGTTCTGCCTAGGAACAGATTCATTTTTCAAACGCTTTCTCTGTGTTGTTAAAGTCACTATAAATAATCACAAATGATAGATCATTGGATAACAATATTAAACTTACCACTGAAAAAACCATCTTTCACTTAGTGCTTGCTGCAAACAAACAAAAACTTTGAGATTGGTTTTCCTTTCTTTAAGATTATCTTCCATTTCTAAGCTGTCTTAGGATTTAAAAGAAATTTATGCAAAAATATAATAGAATTGCCATAATATAGAGCATTGTGGAACAGAGCATATTTTTCTTAATTTTGTCTTTATATCACCTTTTTTAATCCTTTGCATTTTCGGTTTATTAACACCAATATTTAACAAAATATCGTTTAAATATAACACGTTTAATGATTAAATTGCTCAAAATAATATATAAAGTTCACTTTTCACCCATATAAACAAATGGAGGTTAATAAACCACAAAATCCGAAAATGCAAAGAATTTAAAAAGGTGATCTGGAGATAAAATCTCGAAAAATATACTCCGTTCCACAATGCTTTACATATGGCATTTCGATTATGTATTTGCATAAATTTTCTTCAAATCTTAAGGCAGCTAAGAAATTGAAGATGATCTTAAAGATAGGAAAACAAATCTCAAAGTTTATGTTTGTTTGCAGCAAGCACTTTGTGAAAGATGATTTTTTCAGTGGTAAGTTTGATATTGTTGTCCAATGATCTATCATTTTATTTGTTATTATTCATAGTGACTTCAACAACACAGAGAAAGCGTTTAAAAGATGAATCTGTTCCTAGCCAGAACCTTCCAGTGTTGAAGTATCAACAATCAATAATTTAGAAAGATATAGAAGTGACCGAAGTTAATTGGATTATAATATATAATCCTTAATTGGTCGAACACGTTCACCCACATATTACAATATGTCCGAAATTGATATTTCGACTTTCATAGGCATTGCAGTAAGAATTCCAGGGACCACAGAACTAAAAAACTTCGAAAACAAACCAAAATTAATACCTAGAAACACCTGGTCTTTATTGGAATTTAACAAGAATCCAGCGACAATAAAACTGTAACGTCGAAAACAAACCTTAAATCCTGCTTCAATCCAATACTTTAACACAAAAATCAACTTAAATCTCTGGATAACTAAAATTCCCATTGTTTTTACAAGTGATCAAATTACAAAATATTTGTTGTTCACACCTCGATCCGATATTTTGTCACTGACAGCGCCATCTTGCGTTACGCAATTTTTCTCTATTTTAAGATAATATATTAGTACCGTACTCTCAGTAGAAGATGGCGCTAGCGTTTAAACCCCACATTTTTTATATTGATTTTAGTTATTAATGACATTGTATAATACAATGTTAATGATGTTTTTTTATTTATTTTAATGCAAACGCTCAGACTAGGTTTTTCCATCATTTCAATTTGAACAAGTAGTTTCTGCAGATTTAAATTCGTAGTAACGCCATTTGGCACACAAATTACAACTACTTTTAATTAAAATAAAATAAAGCTTTTACAATAGCGTCTGACGAATCGGTACAATCCAGTACGACTACTAAGAGAAGAGAAAATAAAATGTTGCTTACTCTATATTAATAGGTAGTTCTGGTACTTCGAATATATTCATATGCTTGTAACCAAACGCTTCATAAAGATGATAGGTAACGTTTCCTTGATATGACAAATTCCTATTGGTTACTGCTACATTATAGAGCTAAAAAATAGTACAACGTTGTATCGCAGCTCCGTTTTTATTAAATAATAATAAATATATTGAGAAACGTGAAATCTTTTAGACCGTAGAATGGGCGTTGGGTAAAATAAATGTATTCTCACCTCTGTAGCAAATGAATAAGGTATGATGTCGTCGTCCTTTGCATGTAGGATCATAATGGGACAGTCTACATCTAAAATATGTTTAGACGTATCAAAATTAAAATCGTTTTCTATCATTGGTTCTATCAAAGTTGACCTAAACCAGGGTAACCATGAAAACACCTGAAAGATAAGTTTTGTAGGAGAGCAATGCTAATAATAGCTGATAATACAAAAAAAAAAGGTGTGCGTCTCGGGACGCCCGACAGAGGTGATTACTTCAAATGATTTGCGTAAAAACTATTAAATATTAAACGTATTTAACGTAACAAATACTTAGTTTATTATTAGAATTAAAATGATCATTTAGGTGAGGATTATGAATGAATACAAATTTTTTGAAAAATTATTGACATTAAGTAACAATGGGCTTATGGTAGTTATAATCAGAAACAAAAATTTTAGACTCAATATTATCTAAAAATCTTGCAAATACTGCATTAAGAATAAAACCATGACTGGTAGTAGCAATGTCTGGATTATTAATCATCTTTAATTGTAATTTAGAATCGAGAAATGATACTAAATTTTGTGCTCGATCAGCAGCAAAATTAACATTGAAATCTCCGCTTAGAATGATAGGAGAGAGTATGGCTGGCGATTTTAGGAACGCGACCACGCGCTCGAAAAGTTTACAGCGTGCCATAAGTTATCACTTCAAAAATATCTTTATTTAAAAAAAAATAAGACTAATGACCAAGACCTAAAGAAATAACCTTTTGTAATATGAGGACTAAAATTCATTATTATAATGGAATACTAATGAAACAAAAAGTGAAGCTTATACAATATCTATACGTGAAAAAATAATACATAAGAGAAAACTTTGGAAGCAGTGGCAAGAAACTAGATCACCACAAAAAAAAAACGCAGTTGAACAATGCCGTAAAAGAAATTAAAAAAATTGTTAGCGCCGAAAAGAACCGTAGCTTCACCGAATATCTAAATCAATTAGATGCATCTAAAACAACCAATTACTACTCTCTATGGAAGGATACTCGAAAATTAAAACGACCTCAATACCATATACCTCCTCTTAGAAAAGAAGAAGGAGGTTGGTCAAAAAGTACAAAAAAAAAGGCTGAAACATTCGCAAATCATTTGAGAAATGTTTTCACTCCCAATGATACAACTGCACTTACCGAAGATGAAAATAAGATACACCAGGCTCTCTAAGAACCATACCCGCTTGAACCTCCAATAAAAAGCTTTACAAAAACCGAAATAAAGAAAATAATAAAGTTTAACATCAACCCTAAAAAAGCTCCAGGTTACGATCTCATCACAGGCCAAATAATACAAGAGCTACCAGAAAGCGGATATGTGTTCCTAACTCAACTATTCAATGCAGTCTTGAGACTTAGCTACTTCCCCTCACAATGGAAAGTAGCTGAAATTATACTATTTCTAAAACCAGGTAAGGAACCTGAAAATGTAAAATCTTATCGACCGATTAGTCTTTTGCCAGTACTTTCTAAAGTGTTTGAAAAGATTCTACGAACAAGACTGACACCTCTGCTAGAAGAAAGTAGAATAATTCCAATGCACCAATTCAGATTCAGACAAAAACATTCTACAATTCAACAAGTACATCGCGTGGTGAACCGAATTCATTAAGATCTCAAATCAACCAGATATTGTTCTGCAATCTTCCTAGACATAGGACAAGCATTTGATAAGGTGTGGCATCAAGGGCTGTTATATAAACTGAAGAGTAACTTGCCAATAAACTATTATATACTATTGAAACCATACCTTGTAAACATACACTTTAGAGTAAAATATGAAAGTGAAATGACAGACACCCTACCTATTCAAGCAGGAGTTCCGCAGGGAAGTGTGCTGGGTCCTGTCCTCTACTTGATTTATACTGCTGACCTACCAACAACACCTGGCACAACAACTGCTACATTTGCTGATGACACTGCAATTTTATGTTCAAACACAAATCCAACCACCGCGTCAGAACTTTTGCAAAATAACATACATCAAGTTGAAAAATGGTTAAAGAAGTGGAGAATAAAACCAAATGAGTCAAAATCGGTGCATATAACATTTACGACCCGTAGAGGAACTTGTCCACCCGTATGTCTTAATAAAAAACGAGTACCACAAAAAAACGGAGGAAAAGTATTTCGGAATTCACTTAGATAAAAGACTGGCCTGGAAAAAACATATATTTTCGAAAAGAAAACAATTAGGACATAAGTTACGAAATCTAGATTGGCTAATAGGCAGGAGGTACCAATTAACAGTACAAAATAAACTACTGATATATAAAACCGTATTAAAACCTAAATGGACATACGGAATAGAGCTTTGGGGAACAGTTGCCAATTCCAATATAGAAATCATGCAAAGGTTTCAGTCAAAAGTGCTAAGGATGATTCTCAATGTAACGTGGTACATCACCAATAATGCCATACATCAAGACTGTGAAATAATTCCCATCAAAGAAGAAATAAAGACACTTATAAAAAAATACAAGAATAGACTGAGAGTGCACCCAAATCATCTTGCCAGGAAGTTAATGCAGAAGTTATGTGCAGTGCGTAGGTTAAAACGAAAAGTGCCCAGTGTAACTAAACATATAAAAAAAGCGGCATATCAGTGGATGTACTCGCAACATGTCATTATAAATTATTATAAATATTACTTAATGCTTACACGCTTTTGTAAAATATAGGCAGATTGTAATAAAATTGGGATGTTAAGGTAATCGATAACAGCGCACTGCCTTCGCTTCGATTCACTTTATGCCACGTGCCGTATTGGTGCGATAAGGTGGTGGAATTGGATTGTTATTGTTACCAATACTATTGTGGTGTTATATTTTGAAAAATATCATGACCCGTGCCAGACACAAAACTTTTAAGTCCTTCTTTTGATATTTTATTACAATAAAGCTTATGAATCCTAATTGATATATAGAACTAAAAACACTGTTAAATATCATACTTTTATAATGGGATGGGTGATAATAACGTCGGTTACTGATGTAAAAGGAGCTTCCAAAATCAAGCCCTTACTAGAGATATTTTCCCTCTTTAAATTTGCCAATAAATGAGTGCCCACTCCAGTGCCCAGAGAATGACCCCATACGTATATTTTAGAGTCCGTACGATTTTTCAACCATTTGTAAAATTTCACCATGTCGCTCACTACATTAGTTTCCGTCATTTCAGCAACTGTTGAGTCTCCATAACCTTAAAAAAATTGGTTAATAATGTACAGTCAATCTTTTAAAGTGCACGGTCTAAGAGCCCTTATAGTCCAGGCATTCAAGGCGAAAAAAAGGGTCAACTGCGGAATGAGAGATAATAAGCTATAAATTGGTATAAATCTTTATTTTGGCATTCTAAAAGTTGTCTCAAAAGTCTCATAAACTCTTGTTTCCGCGTCTTAAGATATTCAAGGTCAAAGGTCCCAAAAATCGGCTTTTTGCCTATGGTTCTAATGCCTTTTATAGTTATTATAAAAATTGCAGGGAATCAAATTCTCTAAAACTTTTGTCCGAAACATTTTTTCATATACTCAACTGTTCCTGAGATAGAGCGCTATACGCTTATTTATTCTCAGCGTAATGCAAGGTCAACCGTAAGTCCCGCTAAATAATACGCCGTATAAAGGCTATAAATCATTAAAATATACATAATTATGAATAATTTGCATTATTTATCAATTAATACACCAATACATTCTAATTATTTATATATTTAGAAATAGTTTCTTATTAATTTATTGTCCTCGAAGTCAAAATGACGGAAGGCTTTTCAAAATCTTTTATTATAATAAGGACTTTATTCTGTATTTTCCTCTTCTTTGTTATTATCGTTCGGAAATTTCTAGTTCGGGATCCTCATCTTCATTTTCAGCGACATTCGTCTTCAGGTCTTCGAGGATTTCGGGGCCGAATGTATTATCTTCATCAAGATCATTTTCATAGGGCGAAGCATTGAGGCACGCCTGCCCATTGTAATGGCCACAAGCTACAGAACATTGCAGCCCCGATTTCCTGCATCCGCAGCGTGGACCACAACCAATCTTGCAGTTGCAAAATATCGTATTGAGTAGTTCATCTGGAGCTGGTGGTAAGAGTGTCGTAGTACCCAACCCCATTCTTGGGGTTCTAAATCATGCCCTAACCAAATTTGGATTTGGTAGTACACACGCATGATGTGTTGACGAGCCGCTGCACTCGTTGGTGGGAGATTTGATAACTGTACAGATTTAGTCCGCGTTCCCAGGTATAATTCAACAATTTTTCTATAGGTAGTATTAGGGTAAGTAAAGTTCCCTGGGGATACGGGAAAAATAGAATAGATCCCAGGTTTGGTCTGCCTGTCGTAAAAGGCGACTAAAAGACTGCCAATCCAAAGTGTTATGCGACCCGTGCAGATGGATGCATGGCGGTGGTGAAGCACCGTCGCTAACGGAGCCTACAGGAAACCAGGCAAAATCCTGTATTAGACAGCTTTAGTCCTGTGCAGGGGGCACCTCAGGGCCGAACCACCCCTTCCCCCATACTCGTTGACTGCAAAGAAGAACTGAGAACGCTGGTAGACCGTAATCACGTAAAACTGATACGGGTTCCAGGACGTCAGGAAGTTGTAGGTAATGAGGAAGCAGACGAACTCGCAAGAAGAGGTTCGGAAAAACACAAAAACTACTGGAAACGTATACCAGGAAAAAAAACACGGAAAATAATACATCAAAGGACCGTGCCATAAAAGGACAGCAAAACTGTTACCGATGAACAGAAATCAGCTAAGACTGTATAATGGAGGCCTGGCCTGCGGGTTGTGCGGCAGGGATCCGGGGGCGGTAGAGCGCTTGCTGTGCTGCTGCGATGCGCTGGGGGGAATGGGCGGTTCTTGGGTGACTACATTGTTCCTACCCAGTACAAAACTTGTACAAACTTGTACAAGGTACGAAGGTACTGGATTGGATGCAGCGTGGTTCTAGGTCCCGGGAACTGCCTGTCTTTTTCGGACCAGTACCTCGCGGCGGCGCAGTGTGTGTTTGCTGTTTTTGGGTCCTTGCCGGGCGGTCTGCTGACCGGGTCTCCATTGTACAATGATACAAAAACACATAGGCAAGATACAATGGGCCAACAGGCCCAAGTGTCACTGGAGGCAATAGCCAGACGGACCTAAATAGGGGTGGAGTTTTTAGTGAGTAGTCCTGACACAGTCAGTAGAGTCTCACAGTAGACCTTGAGCTTTCAGACTCATAACCTCTTCGTAAAGGATTTTCGTTAAGGCGAGTTTTTACAGCAAATAACATAAAATAAAAAAAGGAATAAGTGCAAAAAACATTGGTTTATACAGATGACTAAAATAAAATAAGAAATAACATATCGCAGCTTTTTTGACAATGACTTTTATGTTTTGTGCATTACAGTAGGTACATAATCTCTAAATTGATTTGTTATTTTATTTCAAATAAGGATTTTTTAAACTTTATCATTATCTAAAATTTTCCAACTATATATCTACCATCCATTTCCTCTTAAAAAATATTATAATGGATGATGGCATGTTGATAGAGCAGGTATCGACCTTTCCTCAGTTATATGCAAAAACTGATGGAAAATACAAGAACAGCCGACTGAAAGTAAATGCTTTGCTCACAATTGCTAACACAATGGAGAAAGCAAGTAAGTGCCAAAAAATCAGAGAGTTTAACGTTTTTTAAATCATTTTTTCTGTAGCTGAAGCTTCTGAAGATGGAAGCTTTTAAAAAATAAATATACGGGCCATAGAAGGAAAATTAAAAATACCTCCACAAATAATATCCCAAGGTTAAGTTAGGTTGATCGTAAACTCGAAACATTTAGAACAAAAAAGATTTGGGTCACGTGCATTATCAGTTTTTAAACAAAATAAAATAAAATAAGACAAAAAGATAAAATTTGGCCATCTTTTGTTCTTATTCTTATTTCTTATTTTATCTTATTTCTTGTATAAACGCTTTCATAGTTTTGGGCATGTTCATCTTTCTTATTTTGTTCCATATTTTATTTTATTTGCTGTATAAACTCGCCTTAATATTAAACAATTATATACTAAATGAATAAAAAATATCATCTAATATGGTGCATTAATTAATAAATATTGCAAATTATTCATAATTATGTATGTTTTAATAATTTATAGTCTTTATACGGCGTATTATTTAGGGGGACTTACGGTTGACCTTGCATTTCGCTGGGAATAGATAAGTGCGGCGCGCTCTATCTCAGAAACATTTAAGTATATAAAAAAATGTTTCGGATAAAAGTTGTAGAGAATTTCATTTAATTTTTATAATAACTACAAAAGGCATTAGATCCATAGGGATCGAGATATTGCAAAAAACCGATTTTTGGGAACTTTGACCTTGAATATCTTAAGACGCTGACACGAGATCTTATGAGTCTTTTGAGACAACTTTTAGACTGCCAAAATAAAGGTTTATACCAAATTATAGCTTATTATCTCTCATTCCGCAGTGAAACCCCTAATTTAACTGGACTACACTGCTCAGTCTGGAAAGGAAATATTTAATATACAGTGCATCATCCAAATGGAATAAATTCGGTAATGAATAAACGGGGGCATGTTCGAAAAAACGCTCGGACACGTCGATTGGTATTTTTAGAAGCGCATGGTTTTTATCAAAAACTTTCTACACAGGGTGTGTCGTGTAACAACGGCCAATACCAATTTTCTTTTTTCAAACGCAATACCCTGTACTTTAATTTAACTTTTGGATTCTTTAGAAAATTCTAGACAAATTTCATATACAATGTCCTATACCAATCTTTAACTGTTTCGGAAATATTAAGTGTTTTCAGCTTTATTGCAAAAATTAACATTAAAAAAAGAAAATCATCTGATTACAATAATTCGCTACAACACACTCAATACTTATTTCCCGGTAAGGTCTTGATGATGACAAAGTAAGCAAAACCATTCCAGCATTCCTTTTAAGAAATAAAAAAACCTTTAAAAAATTTAGTTTACCTTCGTATACCATAGCAAATTGTTGTCTGACTGCATGACAGTAGTTGTCAGTGTTATGGTCGTTAATTGCATATCAGAAAAATGGTTTATTTAACAGAAATGCACAAAATAACAATTCTATAGATGATTGGTTATGGAGATAACACACGGACACAAATGAAGTTACTTGCTTATTTCATAAAAAATTTATATATTTGCCGTCTATATACATGTAAGGTAGATAAAAAAAGCAGCTGCCAATGCAATAAGTAATGATACTGAATTGGATATTTTGCGTATTATTGAGTTTGAGGAAAACCCACATACTTCTAGTTGACTAGCAGCCCCAATGTTTGATGTTATCCATTTATCGATTCTTCTTCTTTTTCTTTGGATGCTATCCACTAATGGATGTTTGCGATCACATTTTCCATCTCCTTTCTATCCCTTGCGGTATGAATTAGGGTCCGTATGTCATTCATTCCTTTCCACTGTCTTATGTTCCGCAACCAGGACAATTTCTTCCTTCCTATTCCTCTACGGCCTTCTATCTTACCCTCGATCAACTGCTGTAAATACTCATACTTTTTGTTCCTCATGATGTGCCCCAGATATGCAGTCTTTCTCTTTTTAATGGTAGTTAACAGTAAACGTTCTTTGTTGATGCTGGACAGAACTTTTACGTTTGTTATTCTTGCAGTCCACGGTATCTTGAGCATTCTGCGGTAAAGCCACATCTCGAGCGCTTCCAATTTGTTGATATTGTTGACTTTAAGGGTCCAACCTTCCATCCCGTAGAGAAGTACCGACCATACATAGCACTTTAAAAATCTCAACCTCAGACTAAGATCGAAGTCCGAACAACTAAATACTCTTCTCAGTCCTATGAATGCTTGTCGGGCCTGTTCAATGCGACTCTTGATTTCTATATCAGAGGTCCAGTCTTCAGATAACCATATGCCCAAGTATTTAAATTTGCTTACTCTGTCTATGCGCATTGCGTTGAATGTTAACTGTGAGTCTTCAAACGCATTCAGGTTTCTTGTTATTATCATAAACTTCGTCTTTTTAGTGTTTATGTTTAGACCCATCAATCTGCTATGTTGACCGACTGTGTTGATCAGTCTTTGCATGTTATCAGCGATGAGCACTGTGTCATCAGCATAACGTATGTTATTAATCCACACTCCGTTGACTCATCGATTAGACGAACATTAAAAGAAAATAAAATGCATCCCTATAAAATTATACCAACCCAGGAGCTCATGGGAGAAGATTTTGATAGAATGATTTTTGTTAACAAATGATGGTAATGTTAGATAACAATGTGATCCAATTAGAAGATGTTTTGTTTTCTGATGAGAGCACATTTACACTTCACGGTCATGTTAATCGTCAAAATTGCCGCTATTGGTCTAATGAGAATCCTCACGGGATGAGAGAAGAACATACTCAATACCCTGAAAAGGTTAATGTTTGGGCAGGAATCGTTGGAGATTATATCATAGGTCCATTTGTCATTGATGGAAATTTAAATGGCGATAATTATTTAGCACTGTTCCAAATAATATCGTGCCAGCAAACTTACAAGTTCCAGAGAATACGATATGGTTTCATCAAGATGGAGCACCACCATATTACCAAATCAATGTCCGGCAGTATTTCAACCTAATATTTCCAAATCGGTGGATAGGAAGATGAGGATCGATGCAATGGCCAGCACGATCCCCTGATCTGACGTCACAAGAATTTTTTTATGGGGATGTCAAAAATATTGTATGCAAAACTAAACCCCTTGACTTAGTTGACTAAAGCAAGACGAATAACGTTTGTAATTAGATCGGTCACGCCTGCACGTTGAGTAACGTCAAAAGAAATTTTTATTTAGGATGCCAAGACGTCCGAGGCGAGCATTTTGAACATCTTCTTTATTGACATTATTGTTAAACAGTACCTATTACTTATAAGTTTTTGAGTGTGCTGTAGCGAATTTCTGTAATCAAATGATTTTTTTTATGTTAATTTTTGAAATAAATTTGAAAACACTTAATATTTCCAAAACAGTTAAAGATGGGAGAATTTTTAAACAATTCGAAGAACATGTAAGCCGCACACAATTTAGATTTCGAAACGCGCTAGGTACTAGAGAGGCCTTATTTAGTGTTTAGATCCTTTTCCAACGATGCAGGGATGTTAGCTGTGATATCTTTGCATGTTTCATTGATTATCAAAAAGCATTTGATAACGTTCAACACAACAAACTCATTGAGATTCTAAAGGAGATTGGACTAAGCGAAAAAGATCTAAGAATCATTTCTAATTTATACTGGTACCAAACAGCATCTGAGTCGAAAGATATTCTAATAAAACGAGGGGTACGACAGGGCTGCGTGCTGTCGCCTCTACTTTTTAATGTATACTCAGAACGTATTTTCCAAGAGCCGTTGGAAGATACAAACAGCGGGATCAAGATTAATGGAGAGTATATAAACAACATACGATATGCAGATGATACAGTAGTGTTTGCAAACAGCCTTGAGAGTCTTCAGGAGATGATGGCTCAGGTGGTTGAGGTCAGTCAAAGATATGGACTCTCTCTGAACTTTAAAAAAACAAAATATATGGTAGTGTCAAAAACGAACAACCACGCTGGCCAACTCACGATAAATAACAAACAAATAGAAAGAGTACAGACATATACTTACCTCGTAACAATGACAAGTGAAACATGGGATCATTCTCTCGAAATCAAATGCAGAATAGAGAAGACCAGATCCGCATTTCTGAAAATGTCAAAATTGTTTAAGTGCCACGACTTATCCCTGCCAACCAGGATCAGACTGTTGAAATGCTATGTCTTTCCAGTGGTACTCTACGGTGTCGAGTCTTGGACTCTGACTGAGGCTTCCTGTAAAAAAACTCGAGTTGTTTAAAATGTGGTTGTACCGACGAATTTTGAAAATCCCATAGACGAACCATATCACCAATCTTAGTGTCCTAGAACGAATGGGTAAAGAGAGGAATTGTTTGTTTTAAAAAAAACGCGCAAGCTGGAATATTTGGGATATATAATGAGAAACATCCAACGGTATGAACTACTACAACTGATATTGCAGGGCAAAGTAGAGGGCAGAAGGGGACCTGGAAGAAGAATATCATGGTTGAAAAACTTGCGCGCATGTGGTTTAATAAAACAACAGTAGGCCTTTTTCGTGCGGCAGTCAACAAAGTACGCATCGCCATGATGATTGCCAACATCCGGAACGAATAGGCACCACAAGAAGAAGATTACATTGCACATGAAAAATTCTAGAATTTTCTGAAGAATCCAAAAATTGAATAAAATACAGGGTATTGCATTTGAAATAATAAAGTTGGTATTGGACGGAGTTACATGACACACAATAGAAAGATTTTGATGAAAAAAATGCGCTTCTAAAAATGTGTCCGAGCATTTTTCGAACACGCGCTCCCGTTTATTCATTATCGAATTTACTCCATTTGGATGATACACACTGTATAGTATGTGAAAACATGAAACGTGGTAGGAAACAATGCATTAAAACTCACTTCTGTAATCAACTGCAAAAATATGAAAAAATTTTCTTAAAATTTCGTACAACGGTACCGACTCCGTTCTGTCTTGACCATTTCCATGTAGATACAGCAGAACACTGTAATTTCCATTATGCATAATTCCATCATAATTGTATTCATTGTTATCTATAAGTTCGCTTAACATTTCGTATGGCAAAATTTGCCATGCTCCCAGAGTTATGTTAACATCATCTGTCGAGGAGTTGTTTTCTTCTGGCAAATTAACATAGAAGTTTTTTACTCCCTTTATTCCGAAGTAGGAAAAATCCGAGTAGTTTTTAGTTGTAACGATCCCTGAAGCATACTTAAAATTAGACTCATACAAAAAAGTTCACTATCTATATTATTGAGTAAGTACGGAAAACTCTTTAAATTTTAGTTTCCATACTATTTTTACATTATTGTCGAGTCCACTCCAGAATGTTGTCAATGTATTTACCAAATGACATATCTTGATTATAAAATGTGTTCTAAATTTAACTGAAACTGAAACCGAAACTTTAATGATTTAAAATCAAGCCATTTTTTTTTTAAAGTAACATGTTCCCATAGTACAAAACTATTGCCGTGGTAATAATTATACAGAGATACTGACCAAATTTTGAATAATGATCTTGTCCGTCGGTCGTAGTGATTCTTAGCTGATTCCTGTTCATTTCTAACGGCAAAACTATAAGCAATGAACAGGAATTAGCTAAGAATCACTACGGGGCTCTTGACCGGTCACGCACCAGTAAAGAAGCACCTCAACAAAATGGAATTGTATAATGGAGACCTGACCTGCAGATTGTGCGGCAAGGATCCGGAAACAGTAAAACACATACTGTGTCGCTGTGGGGCACTGGACCGCAAAAGACAAAAAAAATTTGGGCAGCTATCCGGCGACCCAGAACTCCCACCCAGTACAGAACTTGTACAAGTTACGAAAGTACTGGATTGGGTGCAATGATATAAAACATAGGCAAGATCAATGGGCCAACAGGCCTAATTGTCACCGGAGGCAATAGCCAGACGGATCTAAATAGGGGTGGAGTTTTTAGTGAGTAGACCTGACATCAGTCAAGGAGTCTCACAGTAGACCTTGAGCAAAAACCCTCTGCAAAAAAAAATACCTGAAAGTTTCGTCGCCCTAGCTCTCCTTCTGTAGTTATCGTGCGAAAAGTACAAAATGCGGTAAATTTTAGGATCACCTTATACGGCAGCTACCTGAAGGAATATATCGTTATGGCCCACCTTCAAACTCGGTCTTGTCCTTCGGGCAAAACTTCTACCATGTAAGTTTTAGTGACCTACCGCCTCTCTGTCTCAAGATATCGTGCCCACAAGATTTTCCAACACACAGACAAAATTTGAAACAACCGTCATGTTGAAAATGGTTCCATTCGACGCATGGGTCCATGAAACGTGCAGCCCACATGGTTTTGGTGATTTTGATTTTTGGGGGTAAACCAATACTTTTTATTTTTTACCCTTTGGTTCGGAAAAGTAAAAAATTAAATTTATTGCAAATGTACAAACAATGATGATTGTTGCAACGTTGCAATGCTTTTTTGACAAATAAATACCCTTCAAATGATAATAAAAGAATCACTATATTCTTGCCGTGAATTTCCTAGATTTAAATAATAAGCAATTGTGCAAAGATAGAAAAATTGATGAGTGTCTAAACTATTTTTTGAACTGAAATGTTATGCATAAAGTTGATAATTTTAAATATAATTATATACATATGTACCTTCACATACATCCATAACTTTAGATATATCTGTAACAGCAATTATGCTGGACTCAACCTTTGGCAAATGATAACTTTTATCACTATTATTTAAATGAGTATTGTATATTCTTAATTTACACAAAATATCAACTTACACGTGGGGAATACTATACTTCTTTGGATTCCGATACTGTATTTAAATACCACTGGTACTATGACAAACACTACTATGAACATTAATAACAGTACGACAAATCTAAAACAAAAACACTTGGATGAAATCATAATTTTAAATAAATTATTAAAATTTGTTTGTAAACATAAAAACATAAAAATCACCTAAATGTTAAATTTTTAAATTATACCAATGACGTTAAGCTGCTGTCAAATTTTTATTAATAGTTTATCACAGGGAATTTTTAAGACACGCGCAATTTTAGTCCGTTTGTGAGATATTTCAAGTTTTAAAAATAAGCAAAGCTTCGTTGTGATTACGTTTTCAATAAAAATAAAGGTCACACATTAGAATCATATTTCCATCGACCAATTATTAATTTTATTACAGTAATGAAATCACTTTACGAAGATTCTAGCTTACACGGACTGGCTTAACATAAAAAAAGGAGTTAGGCAGGGATGTGTGGCTTCACCATGGCTGTTTAACTTATACTTAATGTTTAAAAGATTTGAAAGAGAGCGTATGGATTAAACATGAATGATTGGATCGTCAAATGCCTCCTTCACGCCGATGATCAGGTCAAAATAGCGTCATTTGAAGAGGAGTTGCAGGCGATGGTTAATATTATGCATGATGTCCTAAAAATCAGAGAAATGAAAGTAAATGTAAGCAAAGCAAAAGTAATGGCATTTGAAAAAGAAGAAAGCATGACAAACTGCGAGGAGCCGATTGAAGGAGAAAGAGTGGAACAAGTTAATGAGTTTGTATATTTGGGTTCAGAGTTAACAAGAGACGGAAAGTATGACTGTGACATTGAGCGAAGGATGTTAGCAGAAAAAGAAATTAATGGAGCCCTGCATAACTTTATGAGCAGCCAGAACGAGTTAAAAAAGGCACGTCTGGCTGTGCACAGAGGAGTGCTGGTCCCTACACTTATGTGTGGTAGTGAATGTTGGGTTTGGAAGAAGAAGCATGAAAATAAAATTAATGCTGTGGAGATAAGTAGTCTGAAATGTATAGCCGGTTGGATAAAGTAAAGAATAGTGAGATAAGGGAATCATCATCATCACTCAGCTATAGTAGTCCACTGCTGAACATAAGCCTCTCGTTTATTTTGCCACTCTGCTCTATCTTGAGCCATTTGTATCCAATTACCACAGATTCTTTTGATGTCATCGGTCCATCGTGTGGGGGGGCGCCCTCTACTACGATAAGCTTCGTGCCTCGGACGCCACTCCAATAGTTTTTTAGACCATCTTCCGTCAGTTCTTCTAGCTACGTGGCCAGCCCAGTTCCACTTTAAAGTTGTTATTTTTTCGATTACATCTATAACACCTGTTCTTTGGCGAATAATCTCATTTGGTATTCGGTCTCTGAGGGAGATACCCAGAATAGCCCTCTCCATCGCCCGTTGGGTGACATGCAGTTTCTTTGCTGACTTTTTTGTAAGCGTCAATGTTTCGGCTCCGTATGTCATCACTGGTAATATGCACTGATTGTATACTTTTCGTTTTAGACTGATGGGAATATCCGACTTGAAAACATACTTTAATCTTCCAAAGGATGCCCACCCCAAGCCTACTCTCCGGAGAAGTTCGCACGTCTGGTTGTCCCGTCCTATTCGGATCTCATGACCCAAATATTTGTAGGCGGTGACCTGTTCAATAGATTTGCTTCCAATAGTTATGTTTTTACTGGGGACTAGGTTTGTCATGACTTGCGTCTTTGCAAAGTTAATTCTTAGGCCAACTTCCCTTGAAGCATTGTATAATTTTTCCAACATCATGGACGCTTGATCTATACGGTCGGTGATAAGGACGATATCGTCTGCAAATCTTAAGTTATTTAATCTTTCACCGTCTATATTTAGGCCCATTTCCCCCCAGTCGATTTTCTTACAGACATATTCGAGCAGTGTGGTGAACAGCTTTGGAGAGAGGGTATCTCCTTGACGTACACCTTGTTCTATTCGGAATGTTCTTGTGTTTTTATGTAATCTTACACACGCCGTTGCTTTCTCGTATATACCCTTAATCAGTGCAATGTACCTGTAATCAATTCTGCATTCTGTTAATGATTTGAGCATATGTTGTTGGCTGATTGAGTCAAAAGCTTTTTCATAGTCTACGAAAACAAGGATGAGAGGTTTATTATATTCTGTTGAAAAAAAAAAAAAAAAAAAAAAAAGGGAATGCTGTGGTGTAAAAGAAGATGTGGTTACAAAGATAGATAAAGGGATTCTTGGATGGTATGGACACGTAGAGAGGAACGATTTGACTTTAAGAATTAAAAAAAAGTCAAGGGTGACGGGTCGGGCGAATACGGTGGGTGGTCACATGGTGATACCGTATTTCGCAAAAGAAAACGCCTTCACAGACAGGATGAAATGGGCAGGCTCATTGTCTTGGTGTAGCATTCTGGATTTTCTCTTCCACAAATTGGTTCTTCGTCTGTTCATCCGTTCACAAAGAGCTGTTAGAACCTTAAAGTAATAATATTGATTGACTGTCTGACCGTTTTTGATGTTGAGGGTTGTCCAGGGCATGGATCATCTTCAGTCGTTTCTCGTTTCTTAAACTTTTTAAACCACTCAAAATTTTGTGTGCGTGATATTTACAATTTTTCTTCTTCTTTCGCTGCTATCCATTAATGGATGTTTGCGATCACAACTGACCATAATTACCTATCTCTGGTGGTGTGAATTAATTATGCCACGACATCCTCTTTCTGCCTATACCCCTTCTTCCCTCTATTTTTCCTTCTATTAATAGTTGGAGCAAATGGTACCTTTCGTTGCATAACACATGTCTCAGGTACGCTGTTTTTCAGCGTTTTATCATGCTCAGCAATTCGCGTTCTCTTCCTATCGTCCTCAAAATTTACTCTTTGGTTTTTCTTGCTGTCCATGTGACTTTCAAGATTCTTCGATAGATCCACATTTCAAATGCTTCCAGCCTATTCATTGCGCTAACCTTCAATGTCCAGCCTTCCATACCATACAACAGCATGGGGACCATACGTAACATTTTGTGAAACTTATTCTGAGATTGAGGTCAAAGTCAGAGTTCGTAAAGACGTTTTTGAATGAGCTCCTCGCTTTTTCTATTCGGCATTTGATTTCTACGTCTGAAGACCAGTCTTCACATAACCACGTCGCCAGTTAGTTAAACTTTTTTACTCGTACTATGTCTTCACTATCATATGAGAGTTTCGCATTCTGGAACTCATCCAATTTGAGGTTGATTACTAGGAATTTTGTCTTATTTATATTGATGTTAATTCCCATGAGTCGGCCGTGCATTCCAACTATGTCCAGGAGCCTTTGGAGGTCATTCATATTATCTGCTATCAGGACTGCGTCATCTGCATACCGTATATTGTTGATACATGTGCCATTTACTTTGATGCCTAAATTTGTCTTTCGAGAGCTTCTTGGAAGATGTTTTCAGAGTAAATGTTAAACAGAACTGGGGAGAGGACACATCCCTGTTTTACACCTCTAAGGATTTTCTGTGCCTTTGTAACTTCGTTGTCAAATCTAACTGCAGCTGATTGGTTCCAGTACAAGTTTTCAATACAGCTCATGTCTTTTTGATCTATGTCACGATCTCAGCATTTGAACAAGTTTATGATGTTGAACTTTATCAAATGCTATTTCGTAATCTATGAAACACATCACTACATCTTTTCTCTGATCGTAACAGTTCTAAACCAACACTTGGGTTGCGACCAGTGCCTATCTCGTACCGAAACCACTTCTAAATCCGAATTGAGAGGATCCAACAACGCTTTCGCATTTTTTGGAAATTCTGTAGTGAATGACCTTCAGAAACACTTTCAGAGTGTGACTCATCAAACTGATCAATCTGTGATCTTCACATCTTGTTGCGTTGTTCCTTTTTTCACAATTCACAATCTTTAATTAGGAATTACCAAAAATTAGTTCATATTTGTAAATAAAACCCTCGAAGAAGGACGTTCCTTTTTAATAATAGTATATTCTTCAACAAGCGTATAATGATAGGTATTGCTACACGCGAGTAGAAGACTATAGGTACAGTGCAACAGAAGTAGCTTGGCGGATGACTAGCCTCTAAAATAACAAATATTCGGCTGAATATACTTCACATTCGTAAACTTCTTCCTCCGATTGTACTTGAGACTCACGATTACTGAAAATTTCGTCGTCGCCGATCGAATCGTTATTCGAATGTTTTCGTTGCGCGCAGATTTTGTGACCTTCACCCGCCAAGCTACTTCTGTTGCACTGTACTTTTTCTACGACTATACGATAGTCAGAGTTTTAATGCAATCTAAATATTATTTATGAAATTAATAGATACTTCATTCATTCATTTTAAATTTCAGATTTATTAGATGGAATGGAATTATATTATACGTGAGTTGAAAACCATACTTTCTCTACGACTATAACAGATAGAGTTTCAACGCAGTCTCGATGATTTTAATAATGTAATAATACAATTGACCGAGTATCCTAAAGTCAGAAGTACAATACGCGATAAAACAACTCAAAACAAACAAAAGCCCAGGGCCAGACGAAGTCTACCCTGAAATCTTAAAACTAATCAGCGAGGAGAATACGGACTTACTTGTCACCCTGTGTAACCGTATCTATGAGACTGGTATGAAACCTTGCAAATGGCTAGAATCCATCTTAATACCGCCAGTTTGGCGGAATGGGTACAAGAGAGGCCCTGTTTGGCTTGCTAGTATTAGCACAAAAATGCTATGATCAACAAAAAGACCCATTCATCTGATTTATAGACTTTGAGAAAGCATTTGATGGAGTGAAGCATGACCTGTTGATTGATTGTCTTCGAGACATAGGTCTGGACACCACACTGTTGCAGAATTTATACTGGAATCAGAACGCCAGAATCAAAATTGAAGAAACGTCTTCTGAACAAATCGAGATCCACAGGGGAGTCAGACAGGGTAGTGTTTTGTCACCACTGCTGTTCAATCTTTACTCGAAATATTTGGCAGAGCTCTGGCGGGCTCTCCGGGCGGAATTAAGGTTAACGGGGTGAACATCAACAGCATTAGATACGCCGACGATACTGTCTTGATAGCAGACTCGGATCTGGGCTTACAGCGATTCCTCAATGGTGTCCACATGGCTTGCGAAGCATTCGGCATAAAAATAAACATAAAGAAAACCAAGGTTATGACCATTAAAAGATCTAAAAATGCCTCACTGCCAATACAGTTAAATGGCGAGGTCCTGGAACAGGTGGATAGGTTTCGATATTTGGGATGTTGGATGGACTGCAAGTTGGATCCGGACGCGGAAATAAGATGTAGAATAGAACAAGCCAGAAATTGCTTCATGCGACTTAGAAAGCTGCTCTGCGACTTACGACTCAACCTGGGCCTGCGCTTGAGACTTTCGAAGTGCTGCGTTTGGTCTACCCTCTTATATGGAGCAGAAACATGGACACTTAAAGCACAAACCATCAATAAATTAGAAGCCTTTAAGATGTGGACGTACCGTTGAATGCTCAAAATCACATGGACATCGCACACCACAAATGAAGAGGTTCTTCGCAGGCTGGGGATAGAGCGTGAGCTGTTTAAACTCGTAAAGATACGGAAAACAGCGTATCTAGGTCACATTCTAAGAAACCCTAAATACGGTTACGCTCAACTTATTGCTAAGGGAAAAATCAAAGGCAAACGTGGCCTCGGAAGAAAGAAAATGTCATGGCTGAGAAACATACATCAATAGACTGGCCTGGACTTAGAAGAACTTATAAGAGCAGCCGAAGACCGAGAAGAATTTGCGACTGTGATATCCAACCTCCACTGATGGAGAAGGCACATTAAAAAGAAGAATACAATTGACAGAAATCTTTAATATTCAACGAACTTAATAATAATACATCTTCCACGGCGATGATGACACATATTTCTCAGAGAATTTTTTAAAATAAGCGAGAAGGACATTTTTACTGGTTCAAGTTTCGCGAATCCATGAACTCCGCGTACGCCTTCGAATATTGCTTTTTTTATTTTTCCGGCAATAAAGTTTAGAGTTGCTGTTTTCGCCGTTTTCAACAAATCACTGCTTTCCCAACTATTCATTTTATATTTTAAACGTAATAGATCAAAGTTAAAACTAAGAAAACAGTCAATCTGACATTCGTATAAGCCAAGCCGTGACACGTCGAATGATGCAAAGCCTTCTCGAGAAATTGTCTGGTAGATTTGTTGTTTTGTCATTAGTCTAAACCTCTCGGTTGTGCCATTGAATAATGAGTTAGGATCCACGGTGTCTTGGATCCATCTTCATTCATCAATTATTAACCAATATGTAATTAATGTAGAATACGATAGTCGTAGAGAAAAGTATATTACCTTTTCATTTTATTGCAAATTACATCATTTCCGTGCTTTTTACGTAAGTAAATGCAATTAAAATTCTTCTTAATCAGTTACCACAAAGTAATTAGTAAATTAATAATACAAAACAAACTTACATGTACAAGCATGTTCCTAAAACACATTTTTTGCAACATCCTCCTCCTCTCCTTCCGGAACCCTAAACGTAAAATAAAAATACAAAACAACATTCTTATTATTTTTAATTACCTTACCATTATCTGACAAAAATACTACTAAATGCCAAACTAGTTATTTTAGATACTTCATTATTTGCTGCTTTAATAATAGTAAGTGTAGTAGTAATATTTTACAAATGAGTTGCCAAATTTCTCTTTCACTTTCTAGAATTCAAGAAATCTTTCGGGTACACCCTAAAATTAAAATTAGAAATTTTATAACACACTGTGTTTGTTTACTGTTAACGTAAAATTATAACAGAGACTTGGAGTTATAAATACGACATATAAAAAATGATAATGAATACAACAGTAGCGGATCTTACACGAGTCACAAATAAAATTTAAAACTATACATGTGCTAAGATTGTTTAAAATTATACCTAGAAAAGTATAACAATAAATTTTAGGCAAGAGAGGGCCTTTAATCTATGTTTATTGCGATGGCGTATCTCCCATTTTTTGGACAGCTTCCAACTTCGATTGTTGGCTAATCCCCAACATCTACAAACACAGTAGTAAGTACAGGGTGGGCCATAAATCAGTTGTCAAAAATACAAATTTAATATTAACAACTTTATTATAGACACAGTTCAATGAAGCTGCAAAAGTTGCTCTAAATGTTTTCTAAAATCTATGGTTATTTGGTTATCGTATCATGAATTTGTGGTTATTTAGTTCTTAAGGAACCAAATTCTAAACTCATATAAAGTTTTCCAGCTAATCTTTAAAACTTGTGTTACATGATTGACTCGAGTATTGCATTGACCTAATGTTAAATACCTACATATTTTGTTCTCAATCAATACCCAAACAAAAAAGTTCCATTAATTTTCTATAACGGTTTGTTACCGAAACAGTAAGGGTGTTTGTTTTTTTAATAAGTACTTAAAGAGAATTATGTAGTGGCAATAATATTTGTTTATATTTTTCAGTATTTACATTCTAATTCTTTTTATTTACACCATTCACTTTTGTTTTCATTTTTTTTCCTAGCTCTACTTTCACCAACATTTTTTACAATTGTACTTATATTTTTGCTCACAATCAGTATTAAAATTATAAACAGGAAGATTGTATTTTTTTATTGGATTGATAAATAATATTATATTATAATTATAAAAAATATTAACGCGGTTAATTTGTAATTTGGTTATATCAGAGATTTATTTTGAATTGGTAAATCTGCATACTTATTTTTGGTAAAAAAAACTAATTAGGAAAAAATACGTGCCTCATGTACCTAATTTTCAAAAATAACCCGCCACTGCCATTTTAAGATAACTTATTAATACTATAGATAACTTTTTTATAAACATACACAGACCTCTGATTCACACTGTCGATTCTATGTGCACTATCAAACTAATTGTAGATAATTAGAAAGTTTTCAAGAAATAGTATTACTATCTTGCGTTCACTTACAGACCATAAATTTTAATAGAGGTTATGTAACTAACTGACCTTTTGACTAACTCCCGTTGTTGTTAAAATCACCTTTTCTGTTTTAACTGAACTGTCGTACCGGATTGATTTACTTTATTGATTGTGTAAATATTTAAAACATGTTTTAAAGAAACTATGTCAACACATAGTTAAAACGCGCAAGATTTATTTTTCCGTATCGTTGTGAATAAATAGTAGACAATATCCTTCTTAAGGTCAAGGTTATCGTATAGACTTAGGTTAAGCCATTTTCGAACCACCTGCCACTCCGCAAACAAAGAATTAAGTTAATGCGACTGACAGTGCGTACTTTTGGCTTCACTTTTACAGAGTCGGTTTAAGGTTAATGGGGTTCCGCACAAAAGACAAATACCTTAATAATGGTTAAAATAATTATTGATGGACGCTTGTGCTTCTTAGCCGTTTTTACTGTGATTTTTACAAATCTCTTGTGCTCCCCTTCATCTGTATTTTAATTACCCTTTTTCTTTCCTCAATGTTCGAAACGTTAGTTCTGTAAGACCTACACAGTGATAACAGTAACTGCTTTACTGATTCATCCTATTCTGGTATATACAGGCCCCATTTGGAGAAATGAGTGAAAGTTGCAATGAAAGTGAAATTATTACGACAGAAATTGTGGAAGCGTTAACAGTATGAAATTGAGTAATGCAACTGGGTACGACAGGATAACAGTTAAAATGCTGAAGGCTGGACAAAGCGTGGTAACTAGTCTGCTGTATCGCCTTTTTAACCTTTGTTGGAGGAGTGGTTGCGTACCAACGACTGGTGTAAGGCCGTTATCGTGCCGCTTTACAAGGGAAAAGGTTCGCATCAGGACTGTAAGAACTACCAAGGTATTAGTTTACTCAGCATAATATGAAAACTGTATGCAAAGATATTGATTAAAAGAGTAACGGATAAAACTGAGATGATATGGGATGTGCAAGCAGGATTTAGAAGAAGAAGATGTATGGATCAGGTCTTTTCATTACGAGGTATAGTCGAAAAATTCTTGGCTACAAGTCAGAAGATCTATTGCGCTTTTATAGACTTGGAAAAGGCCTATGACAGAGTGGTGAGGAGTGAATTATGATCGACATTATCTATGTATGGGGTGAGCGGTAGTTTAATACGAGCACTGAAATCACTTTACGAGGATTCCACTACTTGTGTCAGGATAAACGGAGCTTGCACGGACTGGTTTAACATCGAAAAAGGTGTGAGACAGGGATGTGTGGCTTCGCCATGGCTGTTTAACTTATACATAGACGATTGTTTAAAAGATTTGAAAGAGAGTGCGTATGGATTGAAAATGAATGATTTAAACGTCAAATGCCTTTTTTACGCCTATGATAAAGTCATATTAGCGTCATCCGAAGAGCAGTTGCAGGCGATGGTTAATGTTATGCATGATGCCCTGAAAATCAAAGGGATGAAAATAAATGTGAGCAAAACAAAAGAAATGGTTTTTGAAAGAGAAGAAAGCACGACAAACTCTGAAGTTCTGATTAAGGAAGAAAGAGTGGAACAAGTAAACAAATTTGTGTACTTGGGTTCAAAGTTTACGCGAGATGAAAAGTATGACAGTGACATTGAGCAATGGGTGTTGGCAGGAAAACAAATAAATAGGGCACTGCATAGTTTTATGAACAGCCAGAAAGTGTCAAAAAAGGCACGTCTGGCTGTGCATAGAGGTGTGTTGGTTCCTACACTTAGTGAATGTTGGGTTTGGCAGAAGAAGCATGAAAACAGGATTATTGCTGTGGAGATGAGTAGTCTGGGAAGTATAGCCAGAGTGACTTGGTTGGATAAAGTAAAGATTACTGAGATAAGAGAACGCTGTGGTGTAAAAACAGATGTGGTTACAAAGATAGATAAAGGAATGCTTAGATGGTTTGGACACGTAGAAAGGATGGATGAAGAAAGATTGACGAAACAAATTTATAAGGCGAGTGTGAATGGACGGAAGTCGGTAGAGGTCGACCTCGGCGAACATATCTTGATCAGATCAACATTGTTTTGAAGAAAGGCCAGGTCAAGAGTACCAACAACCGACGAGCATGTATGAGAGCACTGATGAAAGTAGAGGAAGCAAAAGAAGTGTGTAAGAACCGTAGCAAGTGGAAGCAAGTGCCTACCCCTACGGGAAAAAGGCGTGAGTATATGTATGTATGTATGTTAAGAAGTCTTTAACCTTTTTGGTCCCGGTGACTTGTTCAAACGTACAGGTCCAGCGACAGAAATGTTAAAGTCCGTTACTCTGATTCCCCTGTGAACACTCCTGGTTACTAGTTTTTTGTCTGGTAGTAATTATATTATAGCAACAAGTAATAATATGCTATAGCATAGCTTTGAAGAGATACAGGGTTTTTCATTAAAAACAACAGACCCATCTTTATTACTGCCAAGTTTTGCACAAAAATTATGTGGTTATCACTTGGCATATTCGACGTTTAAAGACTCAAAAACGGTATAAGTTAGGGGTAACATTTAAATATTTTTAAAATCGGGAGATCAATTTAAAAATTTAAAAATATACCTACAGGGTATTCCATTAAACAAATTTATCACTATTTGTATTCTCCAAAATGTGCAAGCTACTGTTATTTTGACATATTTTAAGAAAGTTTAGTCATTATAACTTTTATGTAGAACTTTTTTCTTTAAATAAAAATAACAATGATAAGGGTTGTTAATTAAGTAAATTATCCTGTTTACATTTTTTTATTTTGAAGTGAAACTTTTTATGGGACACAACACAAGTTTGGAGATAGAGTAAACTTGTCGAGCAAACAAAATCTGTTAAGCTCTTTGTCCTTTTCTAATTGCCCATTGCTCGACTATAGCGTGAAAGAGACCGTAAAAGTATACTAAGATCCGCACAAAGAGGAGACGCCGAGAATAATCGCCGGGTATGATTTATTTATAGCAGATGTTACTTATTGGAACGAAGTTCCTTATCGCACGGTACGGGTGGGGGCTAGGCGAAGGAAAGTCTAAGATTTTTCCGTCACAAAACACGAATTATCAGACGCGTATGCCTTGAACCAATAAGCGTGCACCTATGACTGGGCACAGCCAATAGCATACGCGCTATTGATAACTCTTGCCAAGTATTTCCATGCTACTCATCTCCTCTACAACGGAACGCACATGCGCGTTATTTTTGCAATTGTCATTTTGACAAACACGTGGACTACACAAATAGACGTCGCGTTGCTAAGTATTCCTATGCTACGCGTCTCCTCTTCTATACAACAAAACGCTTATTTTTGCAATTTTCATTTTGACAAACAAATGAACTATTTATTTTTAACCTAAAATTTTTATATTACGACTCTCTTATTTTTTTAGAGCCAATTAGTTGACAAATTACCTAAAAAAAAACATCAAAAAAGCAACAATACCGATAAATGTAAAAACAAGAGAAAATATAATCGTTTATCAATAATAATATACTACGAAAGAAACTGCGTTCGATATGTTCGATATTTTTCACAAGGAAATTTTATGAAATTTATGTTTATAACTTTCTAAAAATTAGATATATCTATAAAATTTTGTGTATTTTGTGTTGTAATATTTTTGTACACTCAGTTTGACAGTTATTGCATACCATAAAAATGTTCACTTCTGACGCATAATTCTTGATTTACTTATACAGTGCAACCTCGATATAGCGAAGCTGAAGGAATTGGAAAATATTCGTTGTACCAAGTAATTCGTTACAATGAGGTTTGCTATATAGGGGTTAGGTAAGACTACGATTTGTATTTACAAGGTAAGAAAACTTAACATTACGTTGATACTCATCTGCTTACCCTGTTACTTGACATCAAACAACAATGACTGTCTTACAATGAATTTAACGTGTCTTAATCTGTCGAGACATGAACTGTTGTGGAATTAAGTGAAATAATTTATAGGATACGTTATACAAAAAAAGTGCGTGAGTACCGTGGAAAACTCGGTTGGAACGAAGTTCCTTTCATAGTATATTATTATTATTGATAAACGTTTTTCTCTTATGCTTTTTTTTGATGTTTTTTTTTAATCAACTAATTGACTAAAAAAAAGAGAGTCGTAATATAAAAACTTTAAGTTAAAAATAAATTATTCATATATTGTTGCACTTTAACTCTGACACTTACCTAGTGTTATTATCTTCGAGCCATTATTACAATGCATTATTGATGTATATTAACCAATAACAAGAGTTATTATCAACTAACAAAAGTGTTTACAATTAATTCGCAAAGAGGTTACGCAGCACGTATTTTGTTGAAAAAAGTAAACATAAGTATAAGTACACAAGTACAAGTAGTGTAGACGGTAATCCATAGCGCGTATGCTATTGGGTGTGCCCAGTCATAGGTGCGCGCTTATTGATTCAAGTCAGCTAATAAGTTCGCACCGGCAGCGCAGGTATAGTTGGTACACGGCATACGCGTCTGTTTTGTGTTTCGTGACGAAAAAATCTTACACTTTCTTTCGCCTAGCACCTATCCGCCAAGCCCGTACCGTGCGATAAGGAACTTTGTTCCAAAAATTAGTTACATAGAGGTAAATAATAATTTTAACATGTTCTGCAATGATTAAAAATTCGTAATAAAAAGGTTTTTGATAAATATATTTGTAATGTGAAGGTGTATTTTGCATTAATTCTTACGGGCAGTCCTAGAATTTGTTAAATCGAGAAATTCGTTATATTGAGGCTCGTTATATTAAGGTTATACAGTATTGTCATTTTTTTATGCAACATATTACATGGGACCCCCTATCGTCTTGGACTCGGTACAGCTGTACCTGTAGACCCTTTTTGTCACCGGGCCTGCAATCGTACCCGAAATGTTTAAAGCTTATACACCTTCATGGGATAAAGAATTAGCTTCTTCATTGTCATTATGATTTGAATCTTGAGAATCCCTTGCATATTTGTCTATTTTAACTGCCAAGATTATTGAAACCATCCGCACAATTTCTGCAACATTATGCTTTCATGTTTTTTTGCATGTTCTACTTGAGTTTTTTTACTATTCCACTGTTTTTTTTTAATGAAAATAGTCGCAAAAAGGGCAGACCTATCGTGTGGGCCGCGGACGGCCCGCACTGCGACCATTAGAAGGGGAAGGGATTATAGAAAGGAAATGATTGTGGACACGCTTTTTAAAAAGTTGTAGGTCATAGTTCTCTGGAAAAACTGATTTTGGAAGCTTGTTCCATTCCGTAGCAGCCCTGTAAAAGAAGGATTCTTAATGGAGATTGGTCCTTGTAGTGTCAATCTTGAGAGTAAATGGGTGAGACTGATCAGCGTGCCGAGTTCTTCGGCCGAATGCGGCCAATGGTGGTACAAGAGTTTTTATTTCTCTGGAGCCATGGATACATCTGTAGAGTAATGACTAGTCTGCAATTCTTCTTCTATGTTCTAGAGGGTGAAGGGTATCTGTGAGAGTTGAGCTGTTTATCAACCAAATGGCCTCTTTTCTGAATGAAATCTAGAAGACGAAGAGAATGCCTTGGTGCTGAACCCCAAATGTGCGAGCAATACTCCAGTAGAGGTCGGATTTGAGCCTTGTACGTCGTCAACAGTTGATCAGGAGCAAAAAACTTTCTAGCTTTCCACAGAAAATCAAATATTAAGTGGGATGAGAAGTGGTTTGTAAATATAAACTAACATAGTTTTAAAATATATATTAAATTAGTAGTTAATATTATATAACACATTTGAACGTTAAAATTTAATTAACCCTTCATCACATCACAAAAACCATTGTTAAAGAATATGTGGTGTTTCATGATCACAGCCTTTTATTTCTTTGATAGGAGCTAATTGTCATCGTCTTAATATTTTGTTCAATGCATCTTGATTTATCCAACTGTATTGTTATTTACCAAGTTAAGAAATTTCCTGTAAGAGAAAAAAAGAATAGTCTATTATTAAGTTTTTTTGCTCCTAATGATTGGATTTAGATATTTAAATAGAAAAAACACACTGATTGTGCTTAATGTGAAAAAAAAACACATATACATGGGTGCATAGTATTCCCTGACCTCCATAAGTATTCGGACGTTTAGTATTTGTTCTCGTGTACCTCGACCTTTGACAAATCCTGACTGTTCAGGTGCTATTTGGTAATCGAGTATATTCGTGAAATATGCTACAATAGAATTTTACGTAAAACTAAATATGCAGTCATTATAGATAAAATAAATTGCATTTTTGGTAACACAAAAAATATTATTAATGTAATCTTTATATTAAATATAAATTAAACGCAACATATAATAAAACGGAAATTTTCACTTTGAATTCACGTATCGATCTATACTGTACATCGATTCTAGTGGGGCATAAGCGACGTTGCCTGGTTAGAACTTTTAAAAGTATGTGGAAGTATTATTGTATGTATACATATGAAAACTGTATGGGTAACGTCTCCACGGGTACAGTCTTGCATAAAAATTATGACTCACTTTGCTACAAGTGTATAATCTAAAATTTTCTGACAATATTGTACCACGACAACCTCGTTAAGAAAGAGAAACACCATAAAGTTTTGTCAAATTTTCACAGCAATCTGTCAATTGTCAGGTTGCACAACTTTTGATACTACTAATAGTTAATTTGATAATAGCGCGTAAATTCAAAAGGTAAAATTAATTTTGTACCACCAACCAAAGTCCTATTTCAAATTAAACATTTTTATTGTTACAATAATGGTTGTTTTTTCAATATTTTAAATATACCTAAGTTAACTTGTAAGAAAATAAGTTACTTTACAATCATATGTAGCCATGAATTTTCAAGGGTAATACCACCAGAGGTGAATATTTTCTGAGAATATTCTTTCGTTTTTTGGGATTTGTGCGTTTAATTTCATTAAACAAAGTTACCTACTTTTGTCAAGGGAAATTTGCATAATTTTCATAGAACGACATTCTCGAAAAAAATCTTAACTCGTGTGGTATTTAAAAAGATTATTCAACAATATAAAATGAGTGTTTTCGGATAATTTGTTCTATTGGTTCTTTTCAAAAATTAAGCAGTTTTACTGCACTATATATTATAATGTTAAATAATCCTCAAAAATAGCGGTTACTTCGTCAAAATAATTGTCATGTTATGTAACAGATTCGTTTAGATTGAATCGAAGTGCATGCATGCGTCAACTTTGTATTCTCTTTAGTAACAGTAACACTAGAAAATTTAAATGTTGAAGCGGTTTTGTGACTGTTTTATGCATTCGACAAGCCACTGAGCTGCTCATTGGTAAATACAAAATAAGTGACAGTGACAGCTGGGCGCATGTAAGTCCAAAAAGCTTCTACATTCGACAATGCACCGAAATTACTGTTTAGAAACTGGTTTAAGACCCGATCCCAAGTTTGGTTTGAAAGGGAAACGGATTAACTCTCTAATACATAAATTATTGCAAGTTCTACTTACATGATATAAAACTTCATAAATGGATCTTGATAAATATAGTTATGCCTGTACCCATATTTCCTATCAAATTCATGATACACAGTTGTTATGTTTCTGCGTTGAGCTATTGTAGCTAACTGAAACATTGAAATAGTTATTATTAGTAACTTTTTTTAACCTAATTATTGTATTAATGTTTGGATTAAGACAACGTGAACATACTGCGATAAATAACTCGTTAAATTAGCAGTTTTCCAATAGATGTCATTGAAACGACTTGTGTGATCGCTCTTTTGCTTCAAGTGAGACTTAGAGATGAATTATTATAGTTAGGTACCTCTTCCGGTGAAATCAGTCGGAGTAGGATGAAACGTCAAAAAAACACGACGGTTGCAGAATAACTCTGCTTAAAAATAAACAAAGTTCACGCGTATATTCTTAAGCGGGAATACGTAATCATGTTGAAGAAGTAAACATGTGGTTGGGTGGTAACTAATTCGGTTTAAATCGGCACTCGACATCCGCTTCGTGGAGAAAGTGGGGGGGGGGGGATTAATAGAGATGGGTACTCCTTGCTCTATTTAAAAAGAATTCGTTTTCTTCGATTTGAACTAGTTTGCAAACAAACTTTTAGTACTGAATTGGAAGAACAAATCAAGAATTTTTTTATTGTAGTTCTAGTTACTAGAGACCAAATATAAAATATAAAAGATTTGACCTTTTTGAATCTTACTATTAAATGCATAATTTTAAAAAATTATTCAAAGTACTTCCTGTATTTAAAAAATTGTAAATGTATTAAAATGTTAATAAGGTTAGATTATACAATCATATAACGAATCATTTCATTCGGTTCAGTTCCCTAATCCAATCCTCATATTCGTGTTCGACTGTTTGATTCATCAATACATTGACTCGACAGCGCTCATAATAGTTTGAAATGAACTAGTTCAACTGATCTTAAATAAGTTTAGATTATACAATCGTATATAGAATCATTTCATTCAGTTCAGTTCCTCATAAGTTCAGTTCCTTTAATCCTCATTCCTCATATTCGTGTTCAACTGTTCGATTTATTGCTACATCAACTCGACAGCGCTCATTCGGCTCGACGGTGCTATTTTAATTGGGACCGGAAGCTAAAGAAAATTATACAAATATAAAATCGCCAACCAAAGTTATTTTGATGTAGAAGGCTTTATAAAATCCAACAAAATAGTTTGACGACTTTTCACTCCTGTAAAATTTTCTCGTAGCATGCTATTAATTTTTTTATTCCTTGTTTTGTATAAAAAATGCGCTCTTCGTTGGAGTCTATATTTTCTAAAATTTGTAACCCCTTTTCAATTGAACTGAGGCCTTCAGTCAAGTTTCCAACCGTCATTTGATCATCTGATTGAACTGGATCTAAACAATCAAGCTCTTCAATGTCTTGCTTTTGCTCACGCATTTCTATGAGCTCATTAATTTCCAGCTGCTGATTGTGGGAATCCAGCAGTTCTTGAACGTCATCACTATCCACTTCTAACTTTATTTGCCCGTCAAAATTGACAATTTCTTTAATCGCATTACCAACTTCATCAGGCTCAGGCACCGATTGCACCTTAGTGTGAAAAAAAAGGACACAGTTTTTTTCAGAACCCATTTAAAGTTTTTTGTGAAATTTCATTCCCAGATTGTCCAATGATTCTCGTTTTTTCCCATAGCTTCATGCAAATGTGCAAATGATCGTCTCGTGTAATAAGCTTTGAATGTTTTAATGACTGCCTGATTCATCGGTTGAAACAAGCTGGTTGTATTAGGTGGCAAAAATTCAACTTTTACACGTAGGTCATAAGTATTTAAAGTTGCAGGATGACTTGGTGCTTAAACAAAAGATAAGATTTGAAAATCGCTGAACTCCGAGTTCACGTAAGTCAGGGTAGCGTAAGTCGAGTTATTACTGTATTTTAATTTATGTGAGCACCCCAAGAAGTTTTTCCAGTATTACCGAATGACAAAAAGTAGTTTTGACGAATTTTTGGGAACAATTGGTCTCTCAATAAATATACGTTCACATCCGGTAGATTCGTTATCAGACATTTAAAACAAGTAAAATTACAAGACCAACATAAGCCAACTTCAGAACTATTGCAAGTGGGTACACGTTCATATCTGTTGAACTATTTGGTAGAGCAACAGTCGCGTCGCAGCTAAAATGAGCCTCATTCAACTTTTTAATTGCTGCGATTGAGGCCAAGCCTAAAAGTTTGGGTTAAACCGTTTTCTTTATTACTTAATACAACAAAAATATCCAAAATAAAACTTTAAACAATTTTGAAAAGACATTAATAGTTTAAAGAAGAGACAACAGTTAGCAAGTGGTGGCCATTCGAATCCAAATACATTTTAAAACTTTTCTGCTATTGTATGGAATTATTTTGAAATTCTTTTAAATTTGTTTATAAATTGCACCACCAAAATAGTGAAAAACTTGATAAGTATTCCATAGAAATTCTATTCCTTTACATTTTAGTTTTAACAGTATTATTTATTCTAGTAAGATTTGCTCTCGCTTTTGTTCTGTTAATCTACTTTTAAATTTATTAGTGAATAGTCACTTTTTAATATTTTTACCTCTCTTCCAAACTTGCAAGGAATTTCATTGTCATCTTGAGCATGTAAAATCATCACAGGACATTTTGTTCTCTTAAGATGCTTTGCTGTATCAAAAATAAATCCATTGTCCATAAGAGGTTCGACAATCACTTGTTCAAACCACGGTAACCAAGCAAATAACTAAAAAAAAAATAATTCAAATTTATACAAGACGCAGAATATCTTCCAATTATAAAACTTTGGGAACTAAACAATAATGGTGCCAATTTAGTTACTCTAATAAGCAATGTTTTTAAATGTACCTAACAGTAATGCAACTATTTTTATTAATTTTCCGAACCAAAGGGTGTGTGTGTGTGTTGGAAAATGTGGGCATGATATCTTGAGACAGAGAGGCGACAGGTCACTAAAACTTACAGGGAAGAAGTTTTGCCCGAAGGACAAGACCGGGTTCCATAACGGTACATTCCTTCAGGTAGCTGCCGTACAAGGTGATACTCAAATTTACCGCATTTTGTACTTTTCGCACGTTAACTTCAGATGGAGAGCTAGGGCGAAGAAACTTTCAAGTATTTTTTTTTATTACTTTTCCGAACCGAAGGGTAACTATATTAAATAGAAAAGAGCCCTCGGTTTGGAAAAGTTAGTTTTGCTACGGCAATACTGTTTATTTTTTTTTATATTGTTATAATTTTTTATTGTTGTCAAATAAAAAAACCATAATCACAAAAATAACAGGTTAAGGTTTGTTCAAAGTTGACTCTACTGGCAGTGCTGAAATATTTGAATATAAAACAAACAGAACGAGTATTGCTACTTTGTAGGGATGCTAAAAGTGCGATTGAAATGGACTCCATGACCCCCATATGACTTAATATTTAAATGTTTCCATGTGAGTGTGTCAATAAAGTGAATTTTTAATAGATTTTAGCAGTTTAAAGTTTTAATAACCGTTAAAATTGGTAAGAGAAGGAAGGATTTTTTGTAGGCTTTGGTGTTATAGACATCTTAATAAATTTGTGGTAAAACATTGCTATATTACTGAGACAATAACAACAAATATGGTTAGTTGTTCATCTTGTAGGTGTTTCCTGACACCAAACATAAAAGTGGTGGTGAAACATTTCACAAGTAAGTGTTTTTAATGCTAAATTTGTTAAATATTTAGAATTAAATAAGAATTGTATTCCATTGAAACTTGTAGGTTTGACCCAGCAATTACAAAATATTCGTAGCCTAGGGTAAAAATTTAAAGTTATAGGTTTTTAAAGCGTGCGAAAAAAATACGAGATTGTAGATTTATAAAATAAAAAAATTTTAGAATGAAAGTTTCCAAATTATACATAAAGATAATAATTTTTTATTGATTGCAGAATTAAAAATGTAGCATTTTTTATATTTTTTCTAACATTTATGAGCTTTTTGTTTTTTTCATTATAATTTAAAGCCCTATGTCTTTGTCATAACGGAAGCAGTAGTTCGCCATATGCACCCTTCATTCCGGTCAACACTAATCTGAGAGTACACTCCTTCCTGATGTTTTATATTCAAACGCTGAAATAGAAAACAGATCGTCTTGTAAACCGTCCATACATACTAAGTCACGCCTTTTTCCAGTAGGGGTAGGCAGAGACTACTTCTTTCCAATTTCTATAGATCTTACACACGTCTTTTGCTTCTACTTTTATCAGCGCTTTCATACATGCTCGCGATTGTTGGTACTCCTGGCCTTTCTTTAAAACAATTTCAATCTGGTCGAGATATGTTCACCGAGGTCGACCTCTACCGACTTGTTCATTCACACTCGCCTTAAGGAGTTCACAAACCAACGCGGTGGCGATCGCGGTAAAGATTGCAATAAAAACAATCCACGGATATACATACGGGTGCACATATAGAGACGGTCCAAGTCGCGGCATGTGTTGCGTTCAGTTAGCGATAACTGAGCGGTGGCGGTAGGATATGACAGGCTGCAACTAGTCGCGGCGATAATCGTTGTGTATGTATGATTAAACGTTGTTAGCGCAGTAAGTGGTAGGTAAATAATATGGAAAATTTTACTGAAAAATTAATTGAATGTGTAAAGGAACATAAAATTTTGTATGATCTGTCACATGAAGATAATAAAAATATTAGGAAGAAAAATAAAATATGGAATGACATAGGAAAACTTTTGGAAATTGACGGTGAATAGTTTTTTATTGTTTCTTGCATTTTTATTCTATAAGCAATTGGTTATAGCATGTATTTAGTATATATAATTAAACTTTCACATATTTAAATAAGCAACAAATTTTTCACGTATTTGAAAAGCATAGTTCCCGGTGCTTCGTTCATCAAATGGGAGATCAACTAGAAATCTGTCTGGTGTTGGTTCTTGAGGTTCTAATAAATGCAAATGATTTTGATTGGATCTTTTTATACATAAATAGTTGTGCAAGACGCAAGCAGTATTTACAATTTTTATTAAAGAATCTACTTTTACTTCCAATGGCCTATAAAAGACACGCCACCTTTGAAATAAAATGCCAAACGCATTTTCCACAACACGTCATGCTAGGCATAATCTGTAGTTGTAGTTTTCTGCTGTTGTATCGTGTTTGTCTGTATGAGAATGGCCGCATTAAATATGGAGTAAGTGCAAACGCTTCATCAGCTATTAGTACACATGGTGTAGGTTCATTTTGCACTTGTAATATTTTGTCTTGAGGAATGTTCATTGTTCCGTTCAAAAATTTTTTCCCATAACAGATGTTTCAAAAATACCGCCATCACTATTCTTTCCATACACACCAACATCGATGCAAATGAAGTTGTAGTCAGGGCCAACAACAGCCATTAAAACAATAGAAAACTTTTTCAAATAGCTAAAATATGTAAAGCCTGATTTTTTCGGGGCATTTTAGAGTTACGTGCTTCCCATCAATGCTACCAATACAATAAGGAAAATGCCTTGTATCTTAAAAACCTCTTATAGCATTGTTCCATATCTGAGTAGTGGTTCTGGCATGTATATAGGTTGTAACCATTTCCAAATTGCATCACATACTTCAATAACAATTGCACTAACAGTAGTAAAATCCATTCGAAAACTGTGACCAATTGTACTATAGGAATCACCAGTAGCTAGAAATCTAAAATACAAAGATATGAATAAAATTGTTTGTTTTAGGAGAAAATGCAAAAAAAAAGTTCAAGAATTTACGTGACTGCTATGTAAAACATTTACGGGCTGAAAAAACTCATACCAGCCAGAAAGCAAAATTTACCGCCCGATACAGAATGTGGCCGTGGGTAGAGCAGATGTCATATTTCAGGCCCTTCTTGCAATTTGCTCAAACTCAGTCAAATATTTCTGATGCAGATAATGATAACGAAAATGATGTTGAACATCAATTGATAACACCATCAGAAGATCCAGTTGATGTAACTCCAACAACACAAGAAACTCTCCCCATAATGTAGCTACTTGCAAAAGAAAATTGCCTGATCGTGTTACAGATCAAGATACAACATCGTCTAGTCATCAACCTTCTGCAGTGGATAAAGTGTTAAGTTATTTAAATAAAAGTGACAACATGCAACAAAATTATGATTAACTAGATTTAATATTTTTAGGATATGCAAAATCATTAAAAAAGATGAATCCTCGACTACAAACAACAGCTAAATTTAAAATAGCACAGGTCATAATGGAAATAGAGATACTACATCATACAGGAAACGAAAATTCAGTATCTAGACAAACAGATAGTAGAGGGTCAAACTTTTCCCATTTTTCACCGCAATCAAATTTTCAAACAGCTTATTTACCAGAATATTCTAATGAAAATTTGATCACGCACTCTTAACATTCTACTGCTACTACCTGGTATGAGGAATTCTCTCAGACACAATTGTAGTTAATAATTATTTCCTTTCTTATTTTTGTATTCTTAGGATAAACATTGTTTTATTAAATATTTAATTATTCATATAACTTACCTTAATGTAACTGCTAGACGTTCAGTTGGTGAAATCGGATCTCTAAAATTAGTATGCTGTTTTTGAATATCATCCTTAATAAAAATTAGAATTTCATCAAAACTTGTCATCCGGAAATAAATATAAAACCTTCTATCGTCCATTTGTAGATCAGTTTTTCCAGAGAACTATGACCTGCAACTTTTTAAAAAGCGTGTCCACAATCATTTTCTTTCTATAATCCCTTCCCCTTCTAATAGTCGCAGTGCGGGCCGTCCGCGGCCCACACGATAGGTCTACCCTTTTTGCGACTATTTTCATAAAAAAAATTCTCCTTGCTCCTCAAGTGGCTTATTAATGTCATGTGCTAATAATCAACGTTTTTTCCTGCAAAAAAAAGAGGAGGATTAATTGCAATTAGGTATATAGACAGCGAACTATACCTACCTATTCTGCTTCTCATCTTCACAAAGTGCTGCCAAAAGCAAGACTTATTTCTGTTTCCTTTTTAACATTATAGAACTCTTGGTACCGTCAATCACGATCACCACTGCGTTAGTTTGAGAAGATTTTGATCGCTTCTAGTACAGCTGCGGTACAAAAATGTGACCACTGTGGTACAAAACGTGACCGCTGCGGTACAAAACGTGACCGCTGCAGTACAAAACGTGAGCTCTGCTGCAATCGCCACCGCGATCGTATTGGTTTGTGAACTCCTTTATAAATCTGTTAAGTCAATCTCCTTTCATCCATTATCTCTACGTGTCCAAACCATCTAAGCATTCCCTTATCTATCTATGTTACTACATATTCTTTTACACCACAGTGTTCCCTTATCACACTATTCCTCACTTTATCCATCAGAATAACTCCAGCTATACTTCTCAGACTACTCATCTCCGCAGCATTGATCTTACTGTCATGCTTAATCTGCCAAACCCAACATTCACTACCATACATAAGTGTACCAGCACTCCTCTATGCACAGCCGGTCGTGCTTTTTTTTATATGTTTTTGATGCTCATAAGTTATGCAGGGCCCCATTTTTTTGCTTTCCTACAAACACACTTCGCTCAATGTCACAGTCATACTTTTATTATTACCATCCATGAACGGTAATAACTCAGTTTATCTATTGAGCATGATCTTGACTGTTAACTGTACATTTTTTTTTCGAGTAGTTGGAACAAACCAATAATGTATTAATAAAAACCAATATTGCACTTATCCTAGGTCAAATCAGTCATTGCAGTATTAATCTATAAAATGTTATTGCTCAGAATGAGTTCAACTCAACTAGAAATCAAATGTTCTTTACATAAGATGTGATGAAAAATGTAGAAATTTGCTACTGTACATTAAATTTATTTTTAACAATTTATTATAATTCAACAGGAATTCTTTATCAGTGAGTTTAATTAAATCCTAGATAAGTAAATTACTGATAACATAAAAGTCTATAATTTGCCACAATGTGTTACTATCTTTTATAATATTTGTGTAGGTGAACCATACCATAATAATTAAAAGGCATATACCAATTAGGTAGCCGAAAGGTTTTAATACATAATTAATTGTAATTTTGTGTTATCAGAACCCATTTTGTTAAGGATGTTTCTTTTTTAATTTTACTTTTTTGTGTACCTATCGGTACCAAACAGAATGGGATGTTAAGTTATAATATACAAGTTTTCTGTTTGCAATTTCTTTAATAAAATTTAATTTTTTTTTTTAAATTAAAATCATGCTGTTGAAATATTTAATATCACAGCAAAATGAAAAATAAAAATAATATTTTTAAAATTATCTCATAACCCCCCCTTAATAATTTTTGTTACTTGAAACATTCCAAAAATGACTCAATATTTTTAATTTTAGAGAAAACAACAATAGCCAGTTAAATATAAAAAATTAATATGACTTACTTTTGCAATTGGGTGAACATATAATTCATCGTGTAAATTTGTAAAAGCAGATTCCAGAATTAAGGCTGTTGTGTGTATTCGTTTACTATTTTCTAAAATAGAAACTGTTCTGGTGGCTAAAGCAGCTCCTAGCGAGTGACCCCAAACGTATATATCTGAATGAGTTTTATTTCTCACCCATTTGTACAGTTCAACACAATCACCAACTACTGTATCTTCTGTCAAATCCCCATTAGAAGAATCTGCATAACCTGTGTTAAAATACATGTTTTAATTTTAGATAAGAATTGTTTTTCACTAAAACTTAATATGTTATGTTACATTATAGTTTTTTAATTTAATAAACTAGATTTCCATAATAAAAACTGATAGTACAGTATACTTTTACATGTTTTTTGTAAAAAATAACTGCAGATAAGATTTTCATAACAAATTTACCACAACAAGTCAGTATAAAAATGAACATACCTCTATAATCAAATGCTATAACATGAAAGTGGTCATTGAACAATTCATATTTATGTTCATTATAAGATCTTGCTTCTCCTGTTCCATGAAAATAAATTAATACACTGTAATTACTGTTCAGCAAAGCTTCATCAAAATCAATTCCTTGTCCATATATGTCATTGTACGCCAGATTCACAGGTAAAATATGCCAAACTCCCAATGTTTCATTTTCTCCATTTCTTGTATAATTAAAAGTGACATACCTATTTTGGTATGCAGGAATATGTCTGGTAGCAAAATAATTATGAGATGTTGGAAGGTTAACTAAAAAAGGAGAGAATTAACTAAAAATATTATCTTTAAATTATAATTATATTAGCATTTTTTACTTTGTACAAAATGCTCCATTCTATTAATTTTATATGCTTTCAATTACTAAATGTATTAAAATAGTTAATAATAAAAATAATACTTACAGTGTGTAAAAATGAGATCTGTTTGCAAAATTTTGGAATTCATAAAGAAAACAGGAAATGCGATAAATACAAGTAGAAACAAAAAAACCGCCAAAATAATACATCTGAAAATGAAAGGAATTAAAATATTGATAAATATATGGGTGAAATTACTCATATTACGTTGTTAATGTAACACAAATGCATCTTTTGTTGCAGTTCTTTTGATTTTGGAATTCTAGAAATTCAACATCGAGATCGTCCCCGTCACGAACTAAATAGTAATCATGGTAACGTCTGCGTCGACCCATTTTAAAAACGAACTTTTTACATATTTCCAAACTATACTAGCATTTAACTAGGTACTTACAAACCGTGAAACTCTCAAAGTTGTCGTTTTCTTTTGCAACAAACTCTATAGATCATAAACAAACTTAATGAAATATCAAATGTATCAAAATGACAACTACTTCTACAAGTCAGTTGCCACAAACAATTTATCCTTGTTGCCAAATTTCACTATCATCTGTTGATCTAGAAAAAGTAACTACATTCAAACATGTAGAAATTTTTTTACTACTTAAAACAACTTTGTTTTGTTAAATTTACAGTATTAATCAACGAGGTTCATTATACTGCTAATCAATAGATTAGTTATTAACAGACAAGTCTATATCGAAGATTTGAAAATATTATTTTTTACACAAAAATTGTGTTTTTTTATTAACGTGCATAAAATGTTGATTACATGGATATATTATGTTGACTAAATAAATATGAAATAATCTTTCAATAAAGTTAAGATATTTAAAAATGAACAGCATCGCTTATTATTTGTGACTATAATAATGCAGAAGCATTAGCGTAAGAACTACCCACACAAAAAAGAAAGCAACATACATTACAATATATACTCGTTTAGTAATAAATATTTTATATATGTATTTAGATCTGGGGCTTGGGAATGTTAAAAATTCTTAAATATTATCATAAGCGTAGGTCTATTTCATTTTAAAATGTTTAATATCTCACTAATCCTATTACCCACAATATGGATTTTTTTATTTCTTTATAAAATTTAAAAAAATGTGAATGTACGAAGGTGTAGAAGGGCCACAAGCAATTTTTTTTTGGAATCCCGACTTTAATCTCGGGCGGCCGACTTTAATCTCGGGTGCCCGACTTTAATCTTGGTCGCCCAACTTTAAAGTATATTGAGTATGTGTAGAATTATCCATTTCCATCAAAAAATCTCAAACAACGGTTTTTTCAAAGATTTTTCTACTTTGGTGGGTTGTTGAGGGGTAGATGTTGGGTCACAAATTATTTCACCCCATTGAGTGTATTGAGTAGGTGTAGAATGATTCATTTCCGTCGAAAAACCTCGAGCATCGCGTATTTTCAAAGATTTTTCCACTTTGGAGGGTTGTTGAGGGGTAATTTAAAGTCGAGCGCCCGACATTAAAGTCGGGCGCGCGACTTTAAAGTCGGACCCCCGAGATTAAAGTCGAGATTCCAAAAAAAAATTGCTTGTGGCCCTTCTACGCCTTCGTATGAATGTATCAAATCCCTGATATGTGTTATCATCTTTTAAACGTTACTGTTATTATGTTTTATAGGATCCCCATATTGTATGGCAACGTTTTAGCTCAACAATTTTAAATTAGATGATTTGTAGAAGATTTATTTTGTTGAATGTCTGCAATATTATCGCCCTCAAGTAAAAATAAATACATGATCAGTTTCACAATTCCATTTAAAATATCCAGTTTGAATAAACTGCGATCAATTTAGTTGTTTTTTTTAAACAAAGTAATTTTTGCTTTTAAGTGCAACGGGTAATCTATTCATATCTTGAAAATAAAAATATAATCAGTTAGTCGAACTGTTTACAAGCGTTTATCTTTAATTAGGAAGATAGATAGTGAAAATGTGTTTGCTTGCGTGTTTTTTTATTGTACAGGGGGTTGCAACAGGTAAATTTGTCGATTGGGGACAGACAATTCCGTATTTGCCCACCATAACTAGAGACGGTTCCCATAGGACTCGATTGGGCGTACCTTGGGGAATTCATACATGTATAAATACATGGTTTGCTCCGGAAAGGTACAGGTAAAAAGTTATAGGCACTTGAATTTCCCATGTTATTAAATATATGGGAAAAACATTTTTACTCATAAGTTTAACTTAACCTTTAAACTCCTTTAATCTTATTCACATATATTTATTTATTGCGTACGATTTTGTTTTTGCCCCATCCGAATGAATCAAACTTAGAAATGAATTACTATTGAAAGGGATAACTTCCGGCTAACGCTAAATAGATCGTTGTAAGATGAAACGTCAATAAACACGATGGTTGCTGAATAACCCTGCTTGACGATAAACAAAGAAGTTCGCGTGAATAGGATGGGAATATGTTATCATGTTTAAGAAGTAAAGATGTGATTGGGTGGTAACTAATTCGGTTTAAATCGGCAACTTCTTAGATAGTCGCTATCATGATTCCATACGGTAGTGTAGCCTGCCGACCATTTGTACTAAAATCTCACAGGAAGATTACAATGTAAAACTTATAATTCGTTTTTTTAAATATTTAAATTTGTATTTGTGTTCAACTGCAAAAAAATACCTATAGTTAATAGTTAATACCTATATGTTAATTGTCTCCGAAGATGGTTTTTAACAGCTAAAACTATTGGTAATATAAGTATTTTGATGAAGTATTGACTGATTTTTTTTTATATATATTCTAGTTTTCACGAAAAGGAGAATCCTGTTATGTTCAGGGAACATTGTGGGAATCGTGGGAAAAAAAAGTAGGAATTGGTATTCCTCTTGAACTTTTGGAGACTGTATGTCTCGGGGAAAGCTTTCGCTGGCAATGAGTTCCAAAGCTTAGCAGTTCGTTGAAACAAAGAGCCCCGAAAGACAGATGTTCGGCAAGTCTTCAAGGTAATGGTAAAAGATTACGATGATTGAATGCCTTACTACCTCATGCAGTTTTATTATAAATCGTTGAATTGTGCCAGAAAAATAAATGTCCAATAAAATACTGGTAGAAAAATATTTATTAACTAATTGAATAAATAATACAATTTTAAATAAATTATTAAGTTTGTATCGATTAAAATGCGAATGATTTAGTTTTCAATAGTCGGAAATAATCTTTGTTACATACATTTGATATCTATACCAAACTTAATTAAAACAAAGAAGATGATTAGGTCATTGATTAATGAGTTCAATACAGTTTCGATGACGTTTGCAGTAAAGTGCTCATGTTTCCGTTAAGAGAAATACCGTGTAAAAAAATCCAAGTGTTCGGTTCACAACAAACAGCGACAAACAGCATAATGTATTTCACAGTTGTATAGTCAAAAATTAAGTTCTTATAGTTCTTCCATTATCAATAGCAGAACACAGTTATGTGAGGAGTAATTAATATTTTATACATACGCATGGCACTCGTGCCAAATTTAGAAACAAAAAATAATGTTTACCACCCGTATAAATTAAAGAAAGCGTCTGTCCACGTGAACTTGATTGACGTCAAAATTCACAAACAAGAAACAGCGAATCATAAGGTTAAACGTACTGAATTTTTCGAGGGGTGTAACGCGGTTGAAAAGCTATAAATAATCGTGTTTATGTTTGAAAATCTCGAAGAAAGATAGTCTGTGATATCAGTGGGGTAGTGTGGTGCGTTGAATTTAAAAATTTCATTAAATAAATAAAAATATGGCGTTTTGGAGACCATGGGCTAATAAAAATAATGAAATTGCATAGTGTAGTGGAAATAAAGACAGATATAAATTAACAATAAAGATTTAGGCATAGGTATTTTTAAAAATAACTAATTCATAAAATGAGGTATCTCCGCTTATGGCAGATCAAACAATATTGTCGGTAAGGGTTCGGAATGGGTTTTTATATTCTGCAATTGATAATAGAAAAACTATAATTCCGTACAGACTTTGTCTAAAAAAATGCCTTCCGCGAAAGCTGATTTTCGCCGTGAAAGTTAAAGACTCGTCTATTATTTGCTTCTGATTGTTTAATTGTTGTAATACAATAAACACGTTGGAGAACATGGGCATTTTTATACCTGCTTACGTGATTTCATCTGATAAGAAGTGTCGTTGTCGGTGAACTGCATGATATCTACAAGCTCTCGCTGCTTTGTTTTAAATGTTAAAAAATACAAACTAAATAAATTATAACAAGCAAACTTTAACAAATTGAAGAGGTTGGGTTTCTTCAATAATTCATTTCGTGTCAAAGAAAACTCTTCATAAATACGAAATAAAGATCTTCAAGAACAGTATTAACCTTTATTCTTATTTTGATCCTTGCAAAATCCAATGAATTCACTTAAAAAAAAATGAAAAATAAAAAATTAATGGTTCAGTACAAATTATTACAACTTACTCTATAAACTCTGGTATATGTGGATCTCCCGTTATACCGGTATGTTTATATCCTAATCTTCCAAAGAGGTGATATGTAACATTCCCTTGGGGTGGAATTGTTCTTTTAGTTGATGCCACTTCAGCTACCTGTTGGATAATAATTATTTATTTAGTTATTCTTAATAATAATATAATAATAAAAAAAACATGGAAGATGCCAGAAAACAAATAAATTTAGAGATAAAGACAGCTAAAAAGGCCAGGCTAGAAATATCATAAGAAAAGACCAATAGAAAAGATGTACCAAGATAGATCAAAAACATATAGTTCTAGCAAGAGCAAGAAAAATGGAAATGGCATTTCAGTTAACAAAAAATACATGCAAGAAGTCCTTATCTAGAAATAAAAAACTACAACACTGGTATTAAGACAAAGGGCTTGTAAGCCACAGAATATGCCAAACAGTCAGAAGAGATGGAAAAAAACATTGAAATTATAAGTGAAGAAGGACTAACGAAAAGAATATTTAATTATTTCAATAGAAATCCCAAAACGCAGAGGACATGGATTAAAGAGGTCAAGAGACATAAAATAAATTAAAAGTGATGAAGAGGAGGCGAAGAAAAGAGAAGAATTTAGAGAAAAAATTAGAAAATTCAAGGGTTTTCAAGAAAAGTTAAAAAGAAGACTGTAGAAAAAAATGGACGCAAGAAAGAAAGAAAACATGGAGAAATAATGAAAGATTAGTGGAAGATAAGAATGAAGCAAGAGAAACAATTATCGGCAAAAATCGAAAAAAAAAGAAGTTGGGGTAAGGTTCCGTTTTCATAAATTCTCATTAAAAATTCACCCCGAGAGTATTTTTTCTATTATTTATTACTCAATATATAAATAATATTTGCTGTGTGGCAATGACAAGCGACTTCTTGGTGTGTAACGACTTCTTAAGGGATGAAGAGGAACGGAGGACAACTCGGCAATTGACTCGATTCTGGTATAGACTCTTTCTCAAAATAACCCTCGTTAAAAGCTTACTGGGCACCACGGTAAGAAATAACTTATTCTTCTTGTGTACCAACTGCCTGTGCATAGAGAAGTGCTGGTCCCTAAACTTTTGTATGATGGTAAATGTTGTGTTTGGCACAAGAAGCATGAAAGTAAGATCAATGATGTGGAGATGAGAAGTACTTATAGCTGTAGTGACTAATGGACAAAGTGAGGAATAGTGTGATAAGGAAACGCTGTGGTGTGAAAGAAGGTGTAGTAACAAATATGGAAGATAAAGGAATGCTTAGGTGGTTTGGACAAGTAGAAAGAGTGGACGAAGGAAGATTGACGAAACAAATTTATAAGGCGAGTGTGAATTGACGGAAGTCGGTAGAGGTCGACCTCGGCGAACATATCCTTAAGGGCCAATGTCTTTAAAACCGTTTTGTATCGCCCCAAGATGGGAAAACAATATATCATATAATAACCTAACTTCGTTATTAGATTAGGAATATGGATGGGATACTGGACTGAAACTATGATACAAATTAATGTTGGATATTAATATTTCACTATTTTTCTTGAAATACCTTCATATTTAATGGTGAGCGAAATAACACTACTTTTTTATTCGGAATCGTTCAGCAGATTGGAGATATTTTTCAAATAAAGGGTACTATAAAAAGAATTATAAAAACTCCCTTAATATGGAATCATTTCACTGAAAAACCTCCCTGGTCAGATAAAATTGCTGTTTGCAATATATGTAAAAGAGAATTATGTAATAATTTAAAAAAAACATTTGAGCAGGAAGCACCAACTTGGTAAATTACAAGACGATGAAAAAGAACCTGCAACTTTAACAAATGGACAAATGGACAAATGGACATTTGTAAATGTTCAAACCATAAGTTGTGTTGAATCGAAACCGTCATGCAGCAATTATGGAACACCTTCAAGTTCAACAAATAGGCCATATATGAAACAAAGTGACGTGTCAGAAAAAAAATTGATAATTGCCTTTTATTGATCAAGGATCCCAACAATCTATCAAATAACAAGAAACAATCACAAAGTACACAATAACATATTTTCGTTTCATGTTCCACAGCAACAGTAGCTCCAAACAACCAATGAACGATCAGCGCTATTGTCGGTATTCTGGAGTGGGTTATTTCGGAAATCGGTAACGCGTTATCAAAAAATACCGTTCCAAAATAACGTTCCACGAGTAACGACCCATCCCTAGTCGACGCAACAATGAGTTCCTATCCGACAGTAGAGAATTTCATTTATTCACAGCATTCAAAAGATTTGCGTTTTCCCTTTTATTCAAAGTTCACTTCCAGCTATCGACCAGAGTTGACGGTCGATATTCCTCCTCCTCTGCGATCGAGACGATATTTTCCCCTTTTTCTCATGGCATAAGAATTTTAATTCAATGCTTGTAGCAATTCATTAGTGGAAATAGTGCATTGTGTAATTAAAGAGAGAAATATTTTAGTTTTAAATAAAACTTTGAAAAACCACTGATTTATGATTAATTCCAGTCCAACTTTATCGAAGTTGAATATAAATTCCTCTTGTGTACGAAAAAGGGAATTGCAACCCCCGATTTCTACAAGACTAAAATAGTACACTGGTTGGGGTCAATATTAGCTAAATTGCCTAATTCGGGGAATGTTTTTATTAGGTTTTTCTTGAGATTCTTCTTTGTCAGCCATTATCTGTCCACTCCTGAACAAAGGCGTCTTTCATTTGTTTCCATGCTGTTCTGTCTTTCGCTGTATGGTACCATCTTCCTCCTGCTATTTTTTTAACATCATCCAACCATCTCCTCTGTGGCCTGCCTCTTTGTTTGCCGTGGTCTCCACTGTACAAGCCTTGATACCCATCTGTCCACACTTAGTCTGGCAACGTGTCCAACCCATTGCCACTTAAGCTCGGCGATTCGCTGTATTATGTCAACTACTTTCGTTCTTCTTCTTATTTCTTCGTTACGGACTTTATCTCGTAAGCTAACGCCAAGCATTACCCGTTCCATTGCCGTTTGCATTGTCCTAAGGTTATTGGTGTACTTCTTGGTTAAAGCCTTTGTCTCAAGACCATATGTTGCGACAGGCAGGATGCATGTGTTAAAGACTTTTCGTTTGAGGTTTATAGTGATGTCAGGGTTTTTAACTATATGGCTCAGGTTTCGTATATATATATATATATATATATATATATATATATATATATATATATATATATATATATACGTAGGAGTAGGCAAAGACCACTTCCTTCCACTTGCTACGGTTCTTACACACATCTTTTGCTTCCTCTACTTTCAGGCATGCTCGTCGGTTGTTGGTACTCTTGACCTGGCCTTTCTTCAAAACAATGTTGATCTTATCGAGATATGTTCGCCGAGGTCGACCTCACCGACTTCTGTCCATTCACACTCGTCTTATTAATTTGTTTCGTCAATCTTCCTCCATCCTTTCTACGTGTCCAAACCATCCAAGCATTCCTTAATCTATCTTTGTAACCACATCTTTTTTTACACTACAGCGTTCTCGTATCTCACTATATTTTACTTTATCCAACCGAGTCACTCCGGCTATACTTCTCAAACTACTCATCTCCGCAGCATTAATCCTATTTTCATGTTTCTTTTACCAAACCTAACATTCACTACCATTCATAAGTGTAGGAACCAACACACCTTTATGCACAGCCAGACGTGCCTTTTTTGACACTTTCTGTATCTGTATAAAGAATAGTGAGATAAGAAAACGCTGTGGTGTAAAAGAAGATGTGGTTACAAAGATAGATAAAGGAATGCTTAGATGGTTTGGACACGTAGAAAGGATGGATGAAGAAAGATTGACGAAACAAATTTATAAGGCGAGTGTAAATGGACAAGTCGGTAGAGGTCGACCTCGGAGAACATATCTTGATAAGATTAACATTGTTTTGAGGAAAGGCCAGGTCAAGAGTACCAACAACCGACGAGCATGTATGAGAGCACTGATGAAAGTAGGGGAAGCAAAAGATGTGTGTAAGAACCGTAGCAAGTGGAAGGAAGTGGTCTCTGCCTACCCCTATGAAAAAAGGCATGAATTTATATATGTATGTGTATATATTCATCAACAATATCCAAAGTTTTGTCTGCTATTCTTATATTTTTCTCAGTGTACCTCATTATTTTTGTTTTTGATAAATTTATTTTAAGTCCGACGTTATTTGCAGCTTCATTTAGTTCTAGCATGTTCTTAAGCTCCTGTATATCTGAACTAATAAGCACTATGTCATCGGCAAAGCGTAAATGGTTTAAAAAGGTACCATCAACGTTTACACCTTTATTTTTCCATTTTAAAAACGTCTTCCAAGGCCAAAGTAAAAAGTTTTGGGGATACAGGATCACCCCGGCGAACTTTCAAAGGACCCTACGATATAAACAGCCAGCTTTCCATCAATTCTACCGCGCTTCCTAAAACAACTTGTGTTGACTTAAAATCAAATAAAAATGATTCGGACATTTTGGGATAACGTAATATTTTTTTTTTGCGTAATGAAAATTAAAATGTTAGTTTTATTTAAATGCAGTTCTTTGGGGGTCTCTTAAATTTTTTTATAAAACGCATACAGTGTCCAAGAGGCTATCTGCCGTGTCTTGAAGGTGCCTTCCGCATCCACCGCACGCTGTGAACAAAAGCTTGCGGGGGCCCTGCGTTTTTAAAGTAGTTTTGGTGTCGGAGGATTTTAAAGAATGGAGTTTTAGGGGTCTTATCTTCGTAAACTAGGGATTGATTTTTTGTGTTATTTAAGCAACAAGTAAATGGAAACTGCATGTAAATGAAAAGTTAAAATAAAGAGGAGAGTACTTAGTTGTAACTATACTTAAAGACTAACCGTTTCTCCAAAAGTGTAAGGTATTACATTATCGTCTTGAGCGTGAAGGATCATTATTGGACAATCAATGCTAATAATATTAGTTGTGGTTTTAAAATGGAAGCCATTTTTTTCGAGTGGGTTTAGAACACAACTGTCGAACCATGGTAACCAAGAGAAAACCTAAAAAAAATTATATCGATTAAAAACACAGTAATTTTCTACAGAAAAAAGACCCCGTACTGAAATCAATGTCTCAACACTTGGAACATGAATATTTCCATCTTTTTTTTTTAAAATATTAAAAGATGCATCACAAAATCTGCTTATTAATTTATAAAAACAGCTGTTGTTTTTATTAAAAAATTAAATGTGCATTTAGGACACATTTTTTAAATAGATTTTAATACTTTATTTACATCTTCAAAGTGGACCAAAGTCTGGAAACGGACAATTATTTCGTAAAGTCCAAATTGTACAACATTTGAAATAAGCCTATTGTGAGATACGGAGATTTAAGATTTGACATTTGCAATGTTGTCAGATTTGCCGTTTCTCTGATATTATTAGTCACTTTGGTTTTTTAAATACATCACCCTGTATATTCAGTCATTATTGGAATCTCTTTTTTAATACAAGTTCATATGTAATACTTATGATTTTATGTACTCTAGACAAGGTCTGGAAAAATGTGGTAGACGCATTCTACACATTTTAAACACTTGATTAAGTAATCATTATGTTAAAAATGTTATCTTTCAATTGTTACGTTTAAATGTAGTTAAAAATAATTTGTATTAAAAAAAATTATTGAAACAATTAGGCGTATCCAATAAAATCAGTCAATTTGTGGTCATCTGATCGAACACAACCAATCAAAACAAAATTATACTGAAAAGAGCCCATGGGTTCTTTTCACTAAATCATGTCATGTTGCTATGAATACATACCTACATTTCCTTTCAATTCGATTTTGACAATTCAAATATTTCAATATGTCACGATTTGGTTGTGATACTCAAGATAATATTGATGAAATTATAGCATCGAATATACCGAAGAATACTGTTCACAATAAACATTTTGTGTGGAAAGCGTTCATGGACTTTTGTGATGTAAGAAAATATGAATTAGATGGAAATTGGACGGTGGAAGAATTGGCGTCGATTTTAAAGGATTGGGCTGTGAATATGAGAAGAAAAGATGGTACAGAGTTTAAAGAAGCTACTGTCAAAAGCATATGGAACATAACAAGTAAGCTTCTACAAGAAAAATATTGTTCTAATTGTACTTTTGATAATTGTACATTCAAATAAATTGTTTCTGCTCTGTATTTATTTCCATAATCAGCGGCGTCGGTCTGTTTCCAAGCAACAAGCTTTCGGAATCTGTTATAAAATTGTTTCGACAATTATCAATGTCCTTGGGTTATTACTACTGATAATTGTCCGTTTCCAGACTTTATTCCACTCTGTATAGTAGTCACGTGCATTAAATATTAAATGGCACTAAATTAATTCTCTGCCTACCCCTATGGGAAGAAGGCGTGACTATATGTATGTATGTATGTTATGTTGGTAGTGCGGTTGTCTAGCAACATGATGCCATCGATAAAATATAAGAATTGCGCTCGAAGGCAAACTGTACTTATCCCATTGGAAAGATTAATGCTCAAAAAAAAAAGGTTATTTAATAATTATTTTTTAACGGTTTGTTTCATATTAATAATTAACTTACTTGACCCAATTGTGTCGCCTTAATTTCATCGCTCAATGTGGTAAACGGAGATTCTAAAACAAGTCCTTTAGGAACTATATTTTCTTTTCCGAGTCTTCGAAGGGCATGCGTGGCGAGTGCTGTTCCCAAAGAGTGTCCCCATACGTATATGTCGTTATTAGTTTTTGTTCTAATCCATTTGAAAACTTGAGCAGTGTCATTAACGATTCCTGATTCGGAAGGAGGTAAGTCCGGTCCAGAATCTCCATAACCTAGAATATATTTCATTTTGTGATCAATAATAAAATTTATGTTTTATTAACCCTGATAATAATATAATAATTTTATAATAATTTGTAGTTTAGTTAAGCATTGTGACAAAAATAATTTCTAATCCACCGACCTCTGTGATCAACGGAGACGATCATAAATTTTTTTCTGAGTACTTCGTAGGTTTCCTTTGGCTTAATACGATTACAACCGACACCGTGCATGTACAATACAATTGGGAATGTTGTGGCACCAAGTAATTCAGATACAGTTTTATTATCGTGTGATTTTATCGTTGTTGTTTTGATTTCAGTGTGTGGTAGCACCAACCAAGCTCCTACGCTTACCAAGCTAAGGTCGTAGTCGTTTTTCGTAGTTACATAGAAATTCGCCACTCCTTCCATGCCATATTTTTGGGGATTGTTGAATTCTGGATTTTTCGGGTCTTGAACTAAGGAAATACTCATAATAATTATAAGCATACTTAACATTGCAACTGGACAAGCAAAATGAAAATAAACGTTTAATAATCGAATTACAATGCTATGAAATTATATTTACAGCTTCACAGACACTAAGTAGCTGCGTCAAGAGTAAATGAAACTACGTGAAAAATACATGTTGAAACAAAAATGCATGTAAACAATATCAATCTTCAAACTCCATTATTCTTTCAAATTCTCTCGAAGATGGTGAACAATTAATCAATATTTATAAATCCTTTAATGAAATCTCTTCTTATTAACCGCTTCATCAGAATCAAAGCAGGAATTATAAGAGGAAGGAGATGTATGGATAATGTCTTTTCATGAAGTCAAAAGGCCTACTGCGCTTTCGTAGACTTGGAAAGGCCTATGACAGAGTGGTGAGGAATGAATTTTGGTCAACATTGTCTATGTATAATATGAGTGGTAGTTTGATAAGAGCACTAAAATCAATTTACGAGGATTCCGCAGCTTGGGTCAGCATAAACTGAGCTTGCACAGACCGGTTTAGCTTCGACAGGGGATGTGTGGCTTCGCTATGGCTGTTTAACTTATACATAGACAATTGTTTAAAATATTTAAAGATTGAGAATGAATGATTTGATCGTCAAATGCCTCCTTTACGCCGATGATCAAGTTATATTAGCGTCATCTGAAAAGGAGTTGCAGGCGCTGGTTAATATTATGCATGATGCTTTAAATATTAAAGGGATAAAACTTATGAATGTGAATGTAAGTAAGAAAAAAATATTGGTTTTTGTAAAAGAAAATAACATGAAAAACTGCGAGGTGCTGATTAAAGAAGAAAGAGTGGAACAAATAAATAAGTTTGTATACTTGGGTTCAAAGTTTACGAGAGATGAAACGTATGACTGTATGGCAGGGAAAGTGTTGGTCCCCACACTCATGTATGGTAGTGAATATTGGGTTTGGCAGAAGAAGCATTAAAGTAGGATCAGCATAGAACGTAGGACCTCGTTTTGCTGCAAAATTTTTCAAGCGCCAATAGGAACATTGATGATATACTTTGACTAATTGTGCTTCAATATGCCGCAGCCATTGGAGAAAATCTCGTACTGAAGCATGATAATGCACGACTACATGTTGCGGCAACAGTAGCTATCTTCCTTAGTGAAAATAGTATCGAAGTATTGCTGTGACCTGCGCAATCACCGGATTTAAATTAAATTGAGCATGTATGAGGCATGCTTTAACGAATAGTTTCGAGATGTGGCAGGAATTTTCAGAATCGCCAACAATTATTTGAGGATTTGCAGGGAGCAGCATAATACCTCACCAAAAAATAAATATCTTGATTCTATATATGCGAAGACGATGCAGATATGTTATAAATAATCTAGGAAGACAAACAACTTACTAATTTTTTTTTACTTTGACATAAATTTGAATATAAATTTAAGCTTTATATTTGGCTTTTTAAGGTTATTTTCAAGTTGTCTTATTTTAAAAAAAATAAGTTATGGTTTAAATAAACTTGTTGTAACTTATTAACTGCAAAACTTTAATTTAAATGACAATTTTCAGTGAAGAATAGATTATTTCCATATGTGTGTATTTTCATAAACATTTTTATAAAAAACAACAAATTGCTTTTAAGGTGTGTTTGGTTTACAAAATATTTACTATAAATATTTAAATAAATTAATTAATTTAAATATTTACTATATATATATATATATATTATATATTATATAAATATAAATATTTACATACAGGGTGAATCATGAGATAATGCTGTATGTAATTAATTATGCTATTCTCTAACAAAAGCTTTAATAATGTTACGGATTGTGGTTAATGGGTCCGTCCTGTCCTATTATTTGGCCTGCGGCGACGGCGAGTTGATTGTTAAAAGATGCATGATTTTTTTCGGTGGTATCAAAGGCCCGACATTTATAGCCACGGGCGTTAATTGACGGCCCGCGATATATCCAGAAAGGTAGTTCGCAAATCGGGAAAAGTTCCAAAAATATTGGTTGGATATATTTAAGAACATCGTGAAGCCGCAGTTTACGTTTGAAGTTAAATTAGAAATTGATTTTGTTATGAAAAGATTAAAATTAAATATATAACACTATGTTTTAATAAAAAAAAGCTAAATAAAAAGTAATGACATAATTATGAGTTTATAAATGATTATCAAAATTTTTGACACCACATATTTTTGTTTATAATTATTATAGGGGAACCTGTTGTACGTTAGACAGTGTTGTATTTAGGACAATTATTAGAAAACTTCCATGCTTTAAAATAATATTGTCTATGATAGTCGAAGCATCATTTGTCAACCGGCGGTTTATCAGTGCATATTTATTATGTATTGCTCGGTACGTTTTTTGGGCATTACTTATTGCCTATTTATTTAGCACAATAGGCGATTATAAAAAAACTTTTATTAATATTCAAATTTCAGTTTATGTAGGTATTAGATAGTTTAGGTGTTTTAATCTAAACTCAATTTTGAGTTTGTCTTTATGGCTTGTAAAAATAAATTTTTGAGATTTTGTACCTTGGTTCCCCAACTATTTATGTACATTGGGAACTGGCCAAGGTACTTCAAATTGGTTGTACCTTTGACAACAAATTTTTCAGACCGACTAATAATTTCAGAAATCAACTCGCAATCTGTTCACCCAATTGTTTTACCTTCTGCACAGACTGAACAATCCCAAGAAGCCTGCTGCCTCAAGAATTGTATGAACAGGCTAATGATTTGCTATTTGTTCTACGGAGACTGAAGAATTATCAACGCATGCTAATTGTCTGCGTCCCTCATCGCAGGCTGCTGCTGGAATTATCACTCCTGAAATGATTTGTTCATATCCTAAAGCTGCACCACAAACGGCAATACAAAAAGGTAAATTAAGGATACTAACTGACACATCAGAGAAGAATGATATTGAGATCCTAGTATGTCCAAAGTACAACTAATACAGTCCAAGGTACATCAGGTCTGTTGTATCTTAGAGAGTTTTTCCTTTTTTTCTAGCTTTCGTTCCCAGTTTTATAAAAAATCCACAGATTTTATTAATGAAGTATATAGTTGAAAAATTGATTCATCTATATATAGATATTTGATAGATCTTATTGTTATTACTTATTATTTTTTTAATGAAAAAACTGACCTAGTTACAATAAGTTTCCCTACTGTTTAATTTTAATACTTACAATTGAAAAATACGAAGAACCGTTGAACGCTAATATTGTGCATGAACACTATTGGAAATATTACCCATATTATCAAAAACCCAAGCAGAAAAATAATCAATCTGAAAAATAAAAAAAATATCAGTGGTCTGGGTGCGACCCGAGAGGTTCACACGTCTAACTTACCAGTGGAAAGAATGAAAAAATACCATATGTATTGTTGTTATAATTATTATTAAAATTATTTTAAAAAACGATTTCTAATTGTGTATTGCAAATTATAATCGTCAGTAACAATATTCTGTTTATGTCAACCGTATTCTTTCATTTTCTTATCATTTCATAAGCGGAAGCTATTTTTAATTGTTTACAATTGAATTTTTTTTTTAATTATTATGATCAATAATCATTTGTAAGTAACAATATACAATTGTTATAAACAATGCTTGATTATTACTAACAATATTTTTCAAATTTATAGCGTCTTTAATGCTATTCTCTCAATACTGACACAAGTTTAAAATTCTCCAATTCTTATTTTTGTTTTCTATAACTATCTCTTTTTATGAAATATTGTCATCATATTTTTTATACATGCATACATCCTAACATGCAATAATCATTTTATTCAAAGGATCTTAAAATTCTGTATTAAAAATAGTATAATTTATAAATTGCAAAATTACCATTTTTTTTAGTTTTTTTATTCTCCATAAAAAACAACCTAACCGATTTTGCTGAAAATCTAATTAGTTCTAAGTTGCGTAGTTATGCGTCGAATGCAATTGGTCCCACGTTGATATTAATTTTTGTTCTCGAGATAATCGAGACGAAAAATAATTCCGAAAGTTTACAATTTTTTTCAGTTTTTTGATTCTCAATAAAAAACAGCGGAACCGATTTTGCTGAAAATCTAATCAATTCTAAGTTGCGTAATTATGCGTCGAATGCAATTGGTCATATGTCGATATCATTTTTTGTTCTCGAGATAATCGGGACGAAAAATAATTCCGAACGCACATACGAACATACGTACATACTCACACACAGACGTCCACTTAAAAACTATTGTATTCGACTCTGGGGACCTTAAAATGTGGAGATATGTCAAAATCGGACCCATTACTATAACTTCCACTGGGAAGTTAAAAATTATTAGCATCTTAACATTAAAAAATTAGTGGACACGAAAACAATACTCGTAAGTACTTTTTTTTTACGAACTGTATTTGGAACTAAAAACAAAAGTATTGCTACGAAATCTGTGGGATTTAAAATAAAACTCTTCTTTTTCTTCTTCTACTTGTTAGAGATCTAGATGATCTGTTGATTCCGGACTTGCCTTTGTAATATTATTTGAGATGTGGACTGCCAGCTGTCTCTCCATCTTTTTGGTGGTCTTCTGGGTGGACGGGTCCCTGCTGGTTTTCCCTCTAGTACAATGCGTGGTAGTCTATCGTCGATCATTCTCTTCACGTGGTCATACCATTCTCTTCTCCTCTGCCTTCCCCATCTAACCACATCAAATAAAACTTTACGTCGGATAATTAGGATTCTTATTAACAACAAATACTTGTATTCGTAAGTGACTATGAACTAATTGTTTCTATTTTTTATTACTACTAAATTAACCACACTCCATTTATTTAATAGTACCCATTGATTTTTCTTAGAAACGTCAAGAATAGAAGAGATACGAGTGATTCTAAAAAGATGCTTGGAATGACCTTATACCTATTCTCCATAGTTAGTCTTTCCAATTGGGTTTCTTTATTATAGTATGCAATAAATGTTCCTAACGATACTTCTTACTTTTCATTACCATTGCTTTTGTGTTAGAGGAAAATTATTTACGACTCCTTTAATTCTTTGGCGCAGTCCTTCTGAAATGAAACTCCTAGAGAGACGTCTTCCGTTAGATGTTTTCGGAGATGCTTACCTTTCTCTATTCCTTGAGCCTTATCGCAAACACTGTGAAATACCTTGTTCGATATTCCTGTCGCAGCTAATAATCGGCGACAATAACTTTCAATTGAAATTTGTAAGCCATATTTTGCCTTGTTTTACATAAATTTAATTACACTAGCAATTACATCTTTCGTTTTCCCAGAATAGTTCTTTATACCGTTCTGTCTGCACATTTTAAATTTGTATTTTATATAAAAAAATACAAGAGCAGCAAAAAACATTAATACAACTACACTAAATGTTAACCAATACAGGGTGTAGATACAGTAAGATCTCTCTCACAATCTCTAATGAAGGCACTTTGAGAGACCAACCCAATACATTAATTTAGTTTATGTCACTGTCCACTAGTGGTTTATTTTTATTAATTTTTGTCTTAAATTTACCAAACTAACGGCAGTTTTTAAGCAATCTTCTTCAATATCATTAGTTGCATTTGGTCGATTTGGATATCAATTAACGTTCTAACTATCAATTCTTTGACAGCCAAGGCCTACCCTTAACTAATGTTGAAAGAATGTTGTAATGTTTTAACTAAGATAATGAAATATCTCAAAAGTGGTTGGATTTAGGTATAGGGAATACTAATACCAAACGAATTGGCTTAAAAAATACAGCGAAAAATGTAATAAAATACAGGGTGTTCTATTTAAAGTAAGAAACTTATAAATGATTTAAATTGTGCATGTTGGCGGCTAAGTTTAAAATACCCTGTATGAAATATCATTGAGTTGGATATATGGAGTTAACGGGAAAGCGCTTGTTGTTTATTGGTTACAATTTCACGTCACTAGCTTTATTATTAATGGAGATATCGTTATTCAATGTGGACTAGGATTTTTTGAAAAAAATCGAAATATCTCGAAAATACTTCATTTTTGGTATAGGACATTGTGCACAAATTTTATTTAAAATCTTATGTAGAATTCGAAAATAAAATAAAAAATATTAGGTTCTATTTAAAATAACAAAGTTGACGTCTACTTCCGGTGCAACCGGAAGTGTCACATTCAGGACAACATTATATTTGAACTCAGCGTCATTCAAAACCTACAGCTTAGTAATTTTAGAATTTTAACATAACTGTATTCGCCATTACTTTTAATTAAAACTTTTTGCGTCACACCCTGTATATTGTAACTCGCTAAATTTTTGTACGCACTTTTTTGTAATCGTAATCAGCGTTATTTGCCAATCGTCGTGTTTTGTAGATGTTCTAATCTCACTTCGTTGAATTTAGCCAGGTGAGGTGCCTTTTAATAGTAATTCATTTCTTCACTTAAAGACTTTTTACTTTTACTATCAAATTCATAGAAATTCAAATCGAAAAAATGGTAATCATTAAACAGAACGAGCGAGGTGGGGAGAAGAACAGTCATGGCATACTTAAACTAAACAATAATTCCTTTTACACACCCTTTTAGAAATGGTAACACTGGACCTTCAGGTCCAAATATGTCAGAATGTTTGGAGTATCTGATGGTACAAAATTATGAAAGTTTACAATCATTTTGTTGTTATAATAATTGATAATTACTGTATGAAATTTTAAATAATTTTATAGAATATCAGTATTGTATCTTATCTGATATACATTTAATTGCGGATTATAATTGGTTTTGATTTATAGGTTACAGTAGTAAAGTTGTAAAATAATAATTTTAAGGGTTTGATTATTTTATTATTTTTACAATATTACATTTGAATCTTATGAACTTTTGAGTAAAGAATAACATTGTGTATTAAAGAAAGACTACAAACTATAAAATTTGACATAAAAACTATCTTCAAACCATCTAAGAAGATCGAGAACCATCTGAAATCTGCCAAGGATAAGAGAGCCCCACTAAGTTCTGTAGGTGTTTATCGTATTCCATGCACTTGTGAGAGTGTCTACATTGGAACAACTAAACGGTCCATTAACACAAGGGTCAAAGAACACAAAGCCAACTGCCGTCTTGGACATTCAAAAAAATCTGCCGTCGCGAAGCACATACATAATAATGATAATCACAGAATCAAATTCGAGGACACCCAAGTTTTATGCACCACATCTGCATATTACCCGAGGCTTTATAGAGAAGTGATTGAAATACATAAACACCAACAGAATTTTAATAGATCTGAGGAAACACTTAAAATCAATAGGACATGGGTACCGGTACTTAAAAATACAACGCGGCTTCCTTAAAAACATGAGGAGAATAAATCTCCGGAACAGCTCTAAAATACGCCGCGCCCACCACAAAGTTTATAATCGTGACATACAAATGTCACAAACCGTCAGCCTTAAAAAAGCCGACAAAACTACATGTCCCGAAGAGGCCTTCCACTCTCTAACTTAAGACGGCCGTTAAACCCGAAAAACCATTCACCACTAAACTATAAAATTGCTTGCATACTTTTTTTTTCTACGACTATTTTTCGACTTATTGAAATAAATCCATTATTAATGTTAAAATAAGAACATGAAATATTTTTCTGATAAAAACTTTTTGAATTTTATAAAACAAATAACATTAAAAATTATTACTGTTATAATTAAAAATTTCCCTTTCCAGTTAATGTTTTCTGTTTTAAAGATGTAATTTTCCGATATAATAATATGCATTTCTTCATAAAACGCAAATTTGTTTAATAAAATGTTACAATTTTTGCCTGAATTGTTTATGGGTGTAAAATACATGTTTCAGAATCTCACTGTTACCATAATTACAAAAAAATAAATATCAGTAGTTGCGTAATTATGCGTCGAATGCAATTGGTCCCACGTCGATATCATTTTTTGTTCTCGAGATAATCGAGACGAAAAATAATTCCGAACGCACATACGAACATACGCACATACGTACATACACACACAGACATACACTTAAAAACCATTGTATTCGACTTGGGGACCTTGAAATGTGGAGATATGTGAAAATTCGGGATTCGCAAAATCGGACCCATTACTATAACTTCCACTGGAAAGTTAAAAATATTAAATCGTATTGACGATCTAGATAGTTTAAATTTTGTTAAGACGTCGTATTGACATATTTGACACTAATAAATGAATATTTCATACAAAAAAGGCTACTTACAACGTTATACCACAAACAAAAACAATTTTTTGCCACAATTCCCAACTTTTAAAAAACTTTTTTTCGGTCATTTTGTTATCATCACTTCCCACATACGAATACACCGAATCTGTAGAGTTAGTCCGCTAAAATAATATAAATAGGTTGATTTACATTAAATATGGTATCTACGGAATTATTAAACACTTACTAAACATCGTATTTTGCCCATTTTGTTGTTTGCCATTTATGTCGGCCAATAAAATAATAAACGTAGATAATTGAAATTTTCCAACAGAAAATCAATGGATAAATGATTCTTCCAAATTTTTAGACTTATCTCATCAATATTTTTGATAGCAAATAGCACGAATATTATTTTATATACTTAATGATAGTACAGTTGTATATGACGAGAATATTTGCGTATTTCATAGATAACGGTTATCTCTTCAAAGAAGATTTGAAATTAACCTTAATTTTAAATATTCAAAGAGCCAAAACATGTCGTTTATCATTGGAACTCCCTATATGACCAACATCTGCGGTTCGTGATTTATTTTCTATTCTAAAAACAAATATTACTGAAACGGCAAAAAAGGTTTTCTCCGTATAACTAATCGATGGAAATAAATATTTATCTATTCTTAAACACAATTTTTTTTTTAAATGTTCCATTAAATGTATCTTTGTCTACGTCTCTGATTTGTTTTTAATTCATTCGTTCCAGAATTCCAAGAAAATTTTAAAAGTACCGTAAAAAATATGTGCTGTTTTTTTCACTCAGACTTTTTTTCTGTCTATGTTGTTAAAGACATTTTATACTAAATCCTTTGGAAAGAATATTAGTGTCGTCATCCAGCGTTTCTATAATCACAAGAATAAATGCTAATATATTGTGCTCCAACAGTTACGTTATAAATATTACTTTTAAAACTGTATAAAAAAGTGCTTAAAGTGCTTTCTCATCATCGGAAATTAGCGATAACCTCTTTAAAATCGTCCTTTTTTAATGTGTATTTTTCATCTTCGTTTCTAATTTTCCTGTCAATAAGTTGTGGCACCTAATCCAAGAAGACTCATATAAACAGAAAATAAGTGACGCCATAGAGGAATTACCACTATCAAGAATGAATGAGTTACCTGTAAACGACCTATGGAAATTGCTCAGAGACGTTCTTGAGGGCTCAGTGAAAAAACACTTGAAGAGTCAACAAATAAAAAAGCCGTGGATATCAACAAATACCATGCATCTAATAAACAAGAGACAAGAAGCAAAAATCAAAGAAACACAGCAAAATCTAAACCAATACAACGAGCCAAACAAAGTAGTTAATAGAGCTCTTAGAACTGACAAAAACAATTTTATTAAATCCATCTGCAAAGACATAGAGAGACACAGAACTGAAAATAAGCCCCGTGATCTTTTCAAAAAAGTCAAATTCCTGTCTCAGAGTTTCCAACCCAACATCTACCTGTAAAAGATAAGGACGGAAATACACTGACAGATCTAAATCTAATATTGGAAAGATGGCGACAATATTGTACTCATGGCGGTCGATAATCGTGAATCTCAAGATACTTTCAATTTTTAGAGGATTAACTGAACCAGACATCCTGTACAGTAAAGTAAAAACAGCCATCAAGAAGCTAACAAACAATAAAACAGCTGGCGCCGACGGAATAGTTGCAGAAATGATAAAAGTTTTAGGAGACGAAGGAGTTCCTCTAATGCACCTTATATGCAACAAAATCTGAACATCTAGAGTATGGCCAAATGATTGGAGACAGTCAATATACGTACCGTTACTTTAAAAGGGTGATAAAAAGAGGTATGCACTAACTTCAGGGAGATAGCACTTATAAATCATGCGAGCAAAGTTATGCTACAGGTTCTACATGAACGATTGAAACCTTACCTTTCACCGCAAATTCCACCAGAACAGGCTGGGTTTATCCCGAGAAAAGGCACTCAAAATCAGCTAATAAATGTCCGACAACTAACAGAAAAGCTGTACGAATACAATGTCACAGCCATTTTTTGTTTTCTTGATTACATCAAAGCCTTCGACACTGTAAACTAGATCATTTTATGGAAGGTTCTAGAAGAGATGGGCGTACGGAACCACCTAACACATCTCATACGCCAACTGTATATACACTACAAAGCCTATTTCTGTGATGTCGGTCAATTGTCAAAGGAATTCCAAGTAGAAAAAGGTGTCCGACAGGGGTGCATTATTTCCCCCCTACTCTTTAACATTTACGGGGAGTTGATCATAAGAAAGGCAACAGATGGCTGGGAAGGAGGAATATCTATTGGCGGAAGAAAAATCTCAAATCTCATATACGCGGACGACACGACAATCTTAGCAAGCAGTGAAGAGAAAATAAGAAACTTATTAAAACAAGTCGAAGTGGCCATGACGGAGGCAACGTGTAACAAGAACCTGCTCGAAGACGATACCAGAAGTATCGTCTCGGAGACAACACAGTTGTTCCACCAGCTATCTGCAGCCGACGAAGAACAGCTGCTCCAATCAGGGGAGGACTTCGGGCTCAGCACCGGAAATGAGAGCTCTCCAAATAAACCTTCACCACAGAAAAGCAGTGTCAGCTGCGCTGCTCCTCCGCCTGTTCAAAACTGCGGAGATCATTTTTGTCTAAGAACTGTAGGTCGTTGAGCGACGGGTTTGCGGACTCAAAATGGATGGCTACCAGACCATCTACTTACAAGGTAAGGAAACACCTAGTGTTTGCATTCTTATAAGTAAGAAATACAACCTTACCTTACCTTACCTCATTTCTGCGACAGACACAACGTTTACATAGCGGTGCAACTCAACGCACGGACCGTCTGGCTGATATCGTCATACATGCCGTATGAGGCTGACGAACCACCTCCAGATCGCCTACGGGCAGTTATTCAAGAGGCAGAAAATAGACGTGTGCCAATGCACACTATACAATGTGGGGCAGCACTGACACCAACGAAACAGGTGAGTTACTCCTAGAATTTATTCTAGCTCACAATCTTCATTGGAGGCAACGAACCCACGTTTGGTACCTAAAGGAGTACTCTTTAGCAGCCTTTCTTGACATTGAGAGGGCATTTAACAACTTAACTTTCAGTGCAATAACATGGGCATTATTGAATCTACAGCTGGACGATACGACTGTGAAATTCATAAGCCACATGCTATGCACTAGAGGAATCAAAGCTGAAATTTTTGGATGCTTTTTTAAGAGGTTCGTCATCAGAGGGACCCCACAGGGTGAGGTACTCTCGCCCCTACTGTGAAATCTCACACTCAATGAGTTTCTGTTACAAATGGAAAACTCCGGCTGCAAAATCATGACCTACGCTGATGACCTAGTTTTACTAGTCTCAGGGAAATTCCCGGAGATCCTATTTCAGATTATGCAAAATGCACTTCATGAACTAGTTTATTGGAGCACAGGGTTCGATCTGGGCGTAAACCCGGAAAAACAGTAGTACTTTTTACAAGAAGAAAAAAATTACCGTTTTTTCCCTTCCAGAAATTGGAGGACAAACTATTAACCTGCTGCTGTGGAGGGAGAATATGGAGGAAAGGGTAAGGAAAGCCACTGTGGCGACCTATACCTGCAGAAGGGCCATCGGCAGACAATGGGGGTTACAACCCCATGTTGTTCATTGGCTATATATTACGGTCATAAGACCGATTTTAATGTATGGATTGTTAGTATGGTGACCAGCCCTAAAGAAGGGAGTCAACCATACAAAGGTAGGAAAAGTCCAAAAATTGGCATGTCTGCTGATCACAGGCTGTCTACGGACCACCCCAACAAAAGCCCCTGAAACAATTCTACATCTACTACTAGTAGATCTGTTTGGGAAAGAATAGTGCGGCTCTCAGACTCAATGATGTGACCACATGGACCGAAACGCACTCTAGTCATTCTAGAATTCTAAGAGAATACGACATGTGCACAAAAAACACTGATTACACCAAACCTACCCCTATGTTTGAAGGCGACCTATCCCTGGAAATTCCATAAAGTAAAACCTAAGTGCGCAGTATTTTATACGGATGACTCCAAACTAGAGGGGAGAGTATGTTGCGGTATCTTCTCAGAAGACCCCTCACTTAGCCTGTCGTTTCGTTTTCCTGATTACTGTAGTGTGTATCAAGCTGAAATGACAGCCATTATCGAGGCAGCTGTCTGGATACTCCGCAACGAACTCAGTCTACTTGACCTCTAGGGCAGCGGTGCAATGCCGTGCCGCCCTGAATGAGCTAGGAACTAAGTTTAAAATTCACATTGTCTGGGTACCTGGACACAGGGCCATACCAGGCAACTGTAAGGCGGACAAGCTAGCAAGAGAGGGCACCACCTTCCCAGCTGTATCTGTCTTATCTCAGCAAGGAGTACCGATTGCAAATTGATGGCTCCTCCTGCACAGAAAAATACTTCAAAAAGCCAACTCGAGGTGTCAAAATGAACCCACATGCACATCATCGAAACAGATCTGGCCTAAACTAGATCTACGTCCAACTAATGATGTTTTAACTCTATCCGGGAAGTCCATTGGAAATGCGATCGCGGCCATAACAGGACAGTGGAAAGGTGGAACCCATGCACGGTGCATGGGAATCGCAGAGCTACGACACGACTTCTGTAAAAGCTGTCACGATGAGGAAGAGGAGGAAACAATGGTACATCTTTTCTGCAACTGCCACTGCCCTGCCCTAGGCAGAAAACGGCTTTCTATATTAGGGCAACCGAACTTATCTGATCTCAGCTCAGTTAGCATTAAAGACCTTACACTTTTTATTAAAAGTTCCAACCTGTTCTCACAGTAGAGGGGGAAGGCACCACCGTCCATCACGGTATCACAACGGGCCAAAAGGCCTAAGTGGGTTCCCTCTGAACCACCGTATTAACCTTATCTAACCTAAGACTTAACCCAAAATAGATCCTTGTGAGACGCCTGATGTTAAAGAAAGGCAATCTCGAGGATTTTTTGGTAATACACACTTTTTGAAAACGTTTGTTTAGATAACTGTTAAATAATTTCAAAAAAAATCATTCTAACCTAGAAAACTATTTTTGCACAAAAAAATATGGAACAAATAGGCATTAAAATAAAAAATAAAATCAATTTTAATTGTATGATATTGCATTGCAAAGATATTGATTAAAAGAGTACTAATGATACTGAGATGATATGGGATGTGCAAGCAGGAATAGAAGAGGAAGATGTGTGGATCAGGTCTTTTCATTACGAGGTATAGTCGAAAAATTCTTGGCTAAAAGTCAAAAGGTCTACTGCACTTTTGTAGACTTGGAAAAGGCCTATGACAAAGTGGTGGGGAATGAATTGTGGTCGACATTGTCTATGTATGAGGTGAGTGGTAGTTTGATACAAGCACTAAAATCACTTTACGGGGATTCCCCTGCTTGTGTCAGGATAAACGGAGCTTATACGGACTGGTTTAACATCGAAAAAGGTGTTAGACAGGGATGTGTGGTTCGCCATGGCTTTTTAACTGATACATAGACAATTGTTTAAAAGATTTAAAAGAGAGTGCGTATGGATTAAGAATGAATGATTTGATCGTCAGATGCCTTCTTTACGACGCTGATCAGGTTATATTAGCTCAGACTGTAAAACTCTTTTTTGGGTAAATAATTTTCTGTTTTTTCTTAAATTTTTCAAAATCCGTATCAACAAGCTAACACTCGGATTCATATATACTGATTATTATTACACAAAGTTTAAGCTTTTATTTAACTTGCAATGTATGTATGTTTGTCCGGGTAAAATCTTGCAACTCAAGTTTGATGCAGATATCTTCAACTGATTGAGCTCAAATTTCGTATACACATTTAGTTTGGATCACAATGCATGGTTAGCTGTCTGACGTCATTCTAAATCCAACATGGCGGAACACCTAAGATGGCGGACTTGTCATTTTTAATGCACTTCTACAATATGGGTATCAAATGAAAGGGCTTGCTGAGAATAACTCGAAAAATAAAGTGACGTCACTCTGAATCCAATATAGTGGACTTTAAAGATGGCGGATTAAGTTTTTTATGCTTGCAATATGGGTATCAAATGAAAGGACTTGCTGAGAGTCAAAAGCGAGTTAAACTTCGTGCCCAAAATTTTGGTGCACTAGGGTTTTGAAGTCCTCGATTATGATATTGAAGTCAAATAGTTCGAGTCTGTAGCATCGGTTGGTTAACTTTGATTTGTGTAATTTGGCGAGATAGGCGTCAACAGCATTGGTTTGCAATCTGTCTAGCAGAAGGAAAACTCCAAAATTAAAGGTCAAGCTTACGTGGCCTTAAGTAGGGTAAAAACATTAAAAAGTCTCCTTATTAAAGAGGTACACTGTTTAAAATTAACCGGTAAACGACCTTGCAACAATGATGCGTTGAATAAGACTAAGAAACCTGTCAAGCGATAACTAAAAAGTAAAAAATAATTTTTAAAAACAAGCTTTTATTTAAGTGTTTAAAAAAAAAAGAAGAGGTTTGACGATGGGAAACAGATGAAATGAAAGACTTGATACTGGTGACATGGCTCCTCACTGGACACTGCCCTCTGAGGTATCACCTTAAAAAGATGGGCAAAACAGAGAGTGATAGTTGCCGCTACTGCGAGAACTTCGCTGAAACTGCAGAACATTTACTTTGCGAATGCCCAGCGCTTTTCTGCAAGAGGCTTAAGTTTCTGGAAGTGGCCTTCCTAAAGTCCTTCGATGTCAGAAACTTAGCCCCCAGGAAACTGATAAACTTTGTACGAAGTCTTGGAATTCCGGGCCTCAAATAGATTAAGGGTTATGCACAAAAGATCTGATAGGTCGAGGTGCTTGAGAGGTTGCATAGCCTTCACGACCCCTCCCCCTACAATCTACAATCTACAAGTGTTCAACAATAATAAAATTCAAACTTTAAATTAAATCAAACTAATATATTTAGTAAGTGTATTACACAATTAATTAAATGATATAAAAGCTTGTCGCGAGATTTGCATATTTTATAGGAAACAGCAAGACTAGTTAGTGAGTACACAGATAAATCTCGCGACAAGCTTTTATTTCATTTAATAAATTGTGTAATACATGTGCTAAATTGATTGGTTTGATTTATTTTAAAGTTTATTTTCCTCTTTTTAGGGCCCTTAAATAAAAGCTAGTTTTTAAAAATTATTTGTTACTCTTAATTTATTTTTTTTAAGTTTAAACATCCTATCAAGTCATACTACAATCGATCTAACATAAAATTTCGTAACAATATGTATCGACTTACATTTCATCAGAGTTTCGTCAAGTCATGCTGATAAGATGGTGATTACCTCATTAGATAGAGTAAGAGAAGCAATTAATAATAGATAATTTTTTGTCACAGCTATAAACAAAGTCACAGTGACGAAACGCTGCTACTTTTCGGAGCAATGTTTAGAATTGATGTTATCGCTACAATTACCTGTCAATTACCATAATTAGTTGCACTTGTATAAAAAATATTTTATCTTTGTTTTGTAATGTTTCCTTCTTGCACTTATCAATTTATTTTTTAATTAAAATTTTAATAAACTGACGAACAATACCTCGAGAATATATGCATTCAAAAATAATTTAAAAAAAATAATATTATTTAATGCCACGCGCAACAAAGTTTAAAATGGTGTAAGGATCAAGTGGATAACTAGACATTAATAATTTTAATCTATTAAAATAAATAATTCTCGGAAAAGTATATTTGAAAGTATTTAATGAATTAAATGCATTAAGGAGATCAAATATTCAAATTATAAAGCAGCTCTATTCAAACTCTGCATGTCAAGTACTTCACATAGGAATACCAAGCGAACCTTTAACAATTTCAAGTGGAGTGAAGCAGGGTTGTATCCTCTCTCCAATGCTCTTTAATATCGTGCTGGATTCCGTTCTCCGCTAAGCTAATGACCAGGACAGAGGAATAAGATGGGGTTTCAATGGCCGGCTAGAAGACCTAGACTACGCCGACGATATCTGTTTCCTGGCTCACTCCTTTGAAGATATGATGCAGAAGCTCATCAGACTTAGTGAAGAAGCCATGAAAGTTGGTCTTAACAATAATATTAATAAAACTAAACAGTTAAGAATTAACACTGACAACGTTAATCCATTACATATTGAGAACCAACCAATCGAACTAGTCCAACACTTTGTTTGTCTTCAAAGTGTAATTGACAAGAAGGGTGGCACAGATACAGACATTAAAACCAGAATACAAAAAGCAAGGAGAGCTTTTGGAATTCTTAGCAGGGTCTGGAGTTCGAGAGCATACACCACCAACACAAAACTACGTATCTTCAATACAAACGTAAAATCTGTTCTTCTTTACGGATGCGAAACATGAAAAACCACTAAAAGCTCATCCAGGGCTCTGCAAATTTTTTTTGAACAAATGTCTACGCAGGATGTTACGTATTTTCTGGACGGCCCGCTTTTCAAATGAAGAGCTCTGGAGAAGAACAAACCAGGTCACACCCTCAGAAAACCTGAAAATAATATAGCCCGAATAGCCCTGGAGTGAAATTCCCAAGGCAGCCGCGCTAGGGGCCGCCCAAAGACAACCTGGAGAAGAACGATATTAAGTAAAATACGAAAAATGAATAAATCATGGCAAGAAGTCAAAATGCTTGCCAGAAATAGAGTCCGATGGAGAAACTTTGTTGAGGTCCTATGTTCCGCTATGGAACAATGGGAATATTGATTATATTGAAGGAGATCAAATAAATATCAACAATTATCAATATAATTTAAGCGGTATCTTTAAAACTTTATATTTAAATTATGCATCATTAATGTTTATGAAAAGGTTTCAAACAATGTTCATAACCTTTAAACAATAGGTTATTAAAAATAATGGTACTCTTACAGTTTCTTGCAAAATCTTAAATACATACGTCTTTTTTCTGTAGGGGTAGGCAGAAACTACTTTTTTCTATTTGCTACGGTTCTTACACATCTTTCGTCTAGGCCGTCTACTATTAATCGACTTTCGCCCATTTACACTCGCCTAATAAATCTGTTTCGTCAATCTTCTTTCAAATAATCTCTCTACGTGTCCTAATCATCTAAGCATTCCTTTATCTTTAATACTACATTTTATTTCACACCCCAGATTTCCCATATCACACTATTCCTTACTTTCTCCATTATTAACTCCAGCTATACTTCTCAGACTAGTGATCTAGTTCTGGGTGCTCATAAAGTTATGAAGGGCCATATTCATTTGTGTTAAATCACTTGGGTGCATATTTATAGAAAACAATATAGTGGTAGGTATCACCAGCGATTTTGAATTTCTTTTTAGTTACCATGAAAATATCGTCCATGACGAAAAAAAAATTCTGGTAAAGTTTGAGCTCTTAATATAAATATTTAGAGATCGCTCATCGTGATTTTTGATTTCGTATTTAAATAACACGGGAAAAATTGTTTTTTTTTTAGAATCTTATTGCGCCTAAACGAAGAATAGGCCAGTAGAATTGAATACATATACTTGTAGGGAATTAAACGATCTACAAAAAAGATCTAATATGATTTTTTGTTTACTTGACTCGTTTATAAGTTATTCCAGGTTAAAGTTCAACCTCAAATCACAAAATAATAACTCAAAAACATAAAATATCATTTATCGTAAAGTTTATCGAGTGTTTTTCGGTAAAACAATAAAATTTGTACGAAATATCAATAATCGTTGGAAAACCGATTTTTTCCTATATCTACTTAGTTTTTAAAAAAATTCGCAATTTTTTATTCACCTAAGCTGTTACTTAAAAAAATTCATCATTCCTTAAAACATTTTCTACAAGTATATGTATTCAATTCAACTGGCCGATAATTCGTTTGAGCGCAATAAAATTCTAAATAAAAAAAAAACAATTTTTCCCGTGTTATTTAAATGGGACATCAAAAATCACGAAGAGTGACCTCTAAATATTAATATTAAGAGCTTGAACTTTACCAGAATTTTTTTTCTTCATCTTGGACGATATTTTCATAGTAACTACAGAAAAAAAATTAAAAAGTGTTTTTTGACCCACCTTATTACCAACATTCTTCAATAAGTTTATTTCATATTAGGTATATTAAGAAACATTTACTGTTAATGTTAGTAAGAACTGTTGCTGATACACAATGAATATGATTTACCAGAATTGGGTATTTGTATGAACATGTTTATAAATGGCGTTATATAAATAATTAAATAAATAAAATATATAAATATATAAATATATTGCAATAATGCAGTTTTCTATAATTTTCGCATATACATATATATATTTATATATATATATATATATATATATATATATATATATATATATATATATATAAATATATATGAGAATTATGACTGCTGTATGTACCTACATATTTTTAATATGTAGGTACCTATGTAATATGTACCTTTAGATTGACTACCAAAGTGCAAAAGTTCTAAAGGTTGAAAAGAACTTAACAAAAAAACTTTTTTTAGAAATGGCCCATATTAATAAAAAGAAAGAAAAAACTATAAATAAAAAAACTGATATTAATGATCTAAGTTCAATCTATACTTATATTCTTTTTAAAAATGAATAAATTAGCATATTAAAGGTCTTTTATGAGGAGAAAAAAAAATATATTTTTATTTATTTAGGTATTTTTAATATCCTGTATAAACAAATTGACATTGCCAAAAATTATTCACTATTGCAACAAAAAAATATTTTATGTTCCTTTCTATGCCCATTTATTTATAAATTTCATGTTAGTAAGTATTGTGTGTATTAATATAATATAATGTTTTAATTAATATACTACTTTATAGATTGTCTTGAAAAAGAAAATAAAAATTTTTGAAAGCTTGACAAAATAACGAAGAATTTCATTTAAATTGGTCATTACCGACTGCAGCCCAATTAAATACATTGATTATACATATATATATATATATATATATATATATATATATATATATATATATATATATATATATATATAAATGAATACTTATTAAGAACAAAATATGGTAATTTAAATATTTTGCTTATAATTTATCTTAAAAATTTAATCTGTTTTTATTTTTTTTCAGATAATTTATCACAATATAGTCAATTAGTAGCAAAGATTAATGTACAGAGATCAAGTGAGACAAGTTACACATTCAGACCTCTACGTATTTTCTGGAATCAGATTGTTTATTGGTACCTACATCGTAGAACGATGGCAAACCATTTTTTTCATGTTTAAACTTCCATGAGCTTTGGTACCGGGCCAATATGGACCGAAAGAAAGTCTGACCATTTGCATCATTTCGTCATGCAGCTAGATTTTCCCAAATTGAATGACCATTTGTGAACAAACTTCACTTTTACGTTAAGTTTTTCTTACCTTTCTAAACTCTTTAAGACCCGTATTAACAAACTATGACTCCCATATATTTAAATATTAAAGATACTTTTGTGTTTTTAGACATAACTTTCCTGTTCAATACAAAAAAATAAAAAAAAAACAATAGAATCGACTTGAATTTTGTTATTAGGTACTTACTTTACGATATCTATCTGTTTCAGCCATTTTAAAAAAGTGTTGTAGATGCCGTACGGTAGCTCCAAACAAAAGTAAAGGAATAAATGTTGAAGGACTATTTTGAAATTAATTTCATAATCATCATCAACACTGGATGGATTACCTTTCATCTTTATTTTTTCGTTATATTGGAACCCTAAAAATTATTGTTAGTCATTACGTGCTAATGTACCAATTTAAAGCACTAAAAAAGGCCCTATTCCATTAGAATATAAAATAAAGTAAATTTGAGTTTCAATTCGCCCTGTAGAGCTTTTAAAATAGTAGGGAAATAAAATAGAAATGAAAAAATTGTTAAATTTATCTAAATCACAATTTAAAAGATTTTTAATTTTAACTAGACTTTAAATCAACCTATTTTAACGAGGTATTGCAAACAATTCTCAATCTATTTTAATTAATTTATCACAAAAAATACATACATACATATAGTCACGCCTTTTTCCCGTAGTGGTAGGCAGAGACCACTTCCTTCCACTTGCTACGGTTCTTACACATATCTTTCGCTTCCTCTACTTTCATCAGTGCTCTCATACATGCTCGTCGGTTGTTGGTACTCTTGACCTGGTCTTTTTTCAATCAAAATCATTTTGATCTGATCGAGATATGTTCGCTGAGGTCGACCTCTACCGACTTGTCCATTCTCACGCGCCTTATAAATTTATTTTGTCAATCTTCCTTCATCCATCCTTTCTACGTGTCCAAACCATCTAAGCATTCATTTATCTATCTTTGTAACCACATCTTCTTTATCACCACAACGTTCTCTTCTCTCACTATTCTTTACTTGATCCAACCGAGTCACTCCGGGTATACTCAGACTACTCATCTCTGCAGCATTAATCCTATTTTCATGCTTCTTCTGCCAAACCCAACATTCACTACCATACATAAGTGTAGGAAACAACACACGTCTATGCACAGCCAAACGTGCCTTTTTTGACACTTTCTGGCTATTCATAAAGCTATGCAGTGCCCCATTCATTTGTTTTTCTGCCAACACCCTTCGCTCAATGTCACTGTCATACTTTCCATCTCTCGTAAACTTTAAACCCAAGTACACAAATCCATTTACTTGATCTACTCTTTCTCCCTTAATCAGAACTTCACAGTTTGTCATGCTATCTTCTCTTTCAAAAACCATTACTTTCATTTTGCTTACATTTATTTTTATCCCTTTGATTTTCAGGGCATCATGCATAATATTAAAAATAGCCTGCAACTGCTCTTTAGATCATGCTAATATGACTTGATCATCGGCGTAAAGAAGGCATTTGACGATCAAATCATTCATTTTCAATCCATACGCACTCTCTTTTGTCCATGTTTAAGTAAAACAGCCATGGCGAAGCCACACATCCCTATCTCACACCCTTTTCGATGTTAAACCATTTCGTGCAAGCTCCGTTTATCCTGACACAAGCAGTGAAATCCTCGTAAAGTGATTTCAGTGCTCGTAGTAAACTACCATTCACCCCATACATTGACAATGTCGACTACAATTCACTTTTCACCACTCTGTTATAGGTTTTTTTCAAGTCTATAAAAGCGCAATTGACCTTCTGACTTCTAGCCAAAAATGTTTCGACAATACCTCGTAATGAAAATACCTGATCCATACATTTCCTCCCAAAAAATACAGTTGTAAAAATAGATCCTTATATACCTAATTAATATCTACTCCTTTTAACATTTCCAAGTTTCACAGGAAATATCTTCTATCCAGAGAAATTGATCAAATTTATAGTGAAAAAACGAAAATGAGTACAAAATTAAAATGTTTTATTAACTAAAAACATTTTTTTATTGTTGTGCGATAAATTTGTCATCTATTATAAAAAATCTCTAAATGTGAAATATTTTACAAAATTTTATTTTGATCCGAGCAAAACCACTTTTTTTAAAATAATTATAAAATTTACTTTTGGTAAATTTTACAAATGTTTAATTGAGAAAGCAATAATTTGGTCCAATTAAATAAATTCCTAAAAATATTTTTGCTTCTTACTCCCGGCATAGAACTTTTTATGCGAACCAATCAAATATATATCCACTCTGAAAATTGTGGTTCCAGATAAAGAATTTCTACCTTCCTTTACCTTCAATCGGACATTCTAGGATACGAAGACACTTTAATACAGAATAGACCTAGATTAATAATGGACCTGCATAGAAAAAAATAAGACCCACAACTTAAAAAGTAAAGAAAAAATCTGATAGGCATAACCATAGGGATAAATAATTATAGGAAAATGTTCTGTTACATTGAGCTTCCAAAAATGAAAAATAAACGATTTCTATAAGTAGTGTCTTCCTTTACCTTCAATAAGGCACTTAAGGTTACGAAGACACTCGATTGCAGAATAGCGCAGGATTAATGGACCTAAATAGAGAAGAATATGACCGCAAATTGCATGAGTAAAAAAATAATCTAGTCATCATACGTATAAGAATAAATCATTAGAGAAAAATGTACTGTTGCATTGAGTTTCCAAAAATGAAAAACCCCAAGCAACTTTTGCAACGAATGCCAGGAGAAGGAAGAAACAATTTAACATTTCTAACTTCCTTTACCTTTAATAGGGCACTTGAGGTTACGAAGACACTTGATAGCTGAATAGCTCCAGATTAATGAAGTATAGGATAAATCTGATCAGAACAACCAAAGGGATAAATAATTATAGAAAAATGTTGCATTGAGTTTCCCAAAATGAAAAATAACAAGCAATTTTTATAAGAAGTGCCAAGAGACGAAAGAAACGACTCAACATTTTTGCCTTCCTTTACCTTCCATGGGGCACGTGAGGTCACGAAGACTCTCAATTGAAGAATAGCGCAGGATTAATGAACCTAGATAGAGAAAAATAAGTTTAAAAACTGCTGAATTAAAGAAGAATCTGGTCAGCATGACCATGGGGATAAATAATTATTGGAAAATGTGCTGTTGCATTGTGTTTCCCAAAAAGGAAAATCTCAAATAACTTCTGTAAGGAGTTCCAGAAAAAGGGAGAAACGATTGCACATCCGCACCACCAGCCTTGGAGAACCAACGCTTGGTAATAATGGGATTAGACTTTTTGGATGGACAAGAAAAGGCTGCAGTTAAAAAAATAGTGTATATTACTAGTTTAGCTGTATGTGATAGATTTTGACAAATGGGGCAAATGAGACTCCTAAACGTGATGAGAGTGGAAATTAAAATACTTTATGTTAACAGTTTTTTTGACGCCATCGACAGATATAAAACATCAAATGTAAAAAAAAAAATTTCCTTTTAAACTCACAGATATTTCAAAAAAAAAAAATTAAAAAAAGCGCGAATATAATTGTGGGTGCAAGGGTAATTACGAGGCGGTAGATTTAGATTGGATCTTTTTTTTGCAGGAAAATCGTGAAAGATTTGTTGGGTCAATTTATTTAAACTACCGTATATTGGTTTTGTTACTTTGGGAAATAACAAACGTACCTATTTGTTTTATTTTGTCCCCTCGATTTGACCCCCTTTAGAATTCCAGCGCTTTTCGCTTCAGTCCAAAACGCACTTATCTGTCAAAATCGCCTGTCACTCGCCGATATATTAGGAAAATTTCAAAAATAATAAAGCTTTCGGTTTCTTTTACAGAGACCTCGAGTTTCCGAAAAGGAAACAACCAACTCCGCCGACTACATCCTTTCGTCCTGCCTAATCCGACTTCTACTCTGTTCCAACACATTTTTTTTAAATTTTGTAAAATATCAACAAGATCCCAAAAATATTTTAATATTTTAAAAAAATGGTTGAGATTTTTACTATCCCCATGCACCCCACCAAATTTCCAAATTTTTTCTCGCGGGGACACGTGACATTGGTGTTTTTATTAATTACAACTATTTTAATTTAAGAAAGATTTAACTTACCTCGTTACTTATTCGAAGCGAGTTCTTTGTATTAAATGTATTATTGTATTTGATTGTGTCAGAGGAATTTACTACGATAAAGGAATAAAGAATAATCTTTTCGCTGACAAACTGTCACAGCTGCAATGTCAATGTAAATAATTATCAAGTTGCTTCCCAAATATTTGTTTTAATATTAAAATAGTGCGAAAAAAATTACAGTAGTTGGAATAATCTTTGCAATCTTTGAGTGAGTCTCAAATACAATCGGAGGAAGAAGTTTACGAATGTGAAGTGTATTCAGCCGAATATTTGTTATTTTAGAGGCTAGTCGCCCGCCAAGCTACTTCTGTTGCACTGTAATGCCGAAGTACCTGAAGGGACAAACGTTAATCTACAGTTTTGCTAATAACATTATTACCTATGTATAACCATTTTTTTTAAATATCTTAAATTAATTAATAATACTACGACATGAACTTGAATAAATGAATTAATAAATAGGAGTTGTGGAAGAGGTCTAATTTTTCTCTAGGCCTGCAGCATTATCTGCTTTTTGTACCTTTCCAGCTGCTAAGTTTAGTCTCATTTCTTCAATTCTCCTGTTAAAGAGTAGAAGTTCATGTACTGCTATTGCCCAAGGTGGATCACTCCCTTGGTCTTATATACAACCCAGGTAGTGCCTCCACTGGGCGATGGCTTCGTATTCGAAGATTATATGAGTGGCTGTTTCCTCCTCGTCATTACATAATCTGCATATAGGTGTCAGTCACGCCTATATTGTGCAGATGTTTCCTTAGAAACCAGTGTCCGGTACAGAGCCCTACAACTGTTCTAAGTTTTTCTCTACTTAGCGAGAGCAGCTTCCCTGCTGCTTAGGTGAGAGTTCTTTCAGCATTAACTTGCTGTACCTAGCTCCCTCTCGCTGTGCCCTCTTCAGCTGATGCTGAGAGTGGACCAAGCCTTTGATCGCTGCTTTAACGCTGGCCTTGGGTATCCCTATTATTGGTTCTGGTTCCAGAGCCCCGCCAAGCTATATTGTTCGTTTCTTCGTTACCAAAAAATACTTTTATGCCCTGGCACCCACAACAAAGTGACATTGTTATGGTTAGCCAAGGTTCGTAGGTTTTCGGCACATTCCCGGACAATTTTTGAGTCTTAACTTCGTGATGACAATATGAAAACAAAATAAACAAATTGATATCAACGATTTTGGTATTTCCACTGATACGAGATAAGTTCTCTTTGTTTAGTTGCTAATGACATGTTTAGTAAATTTAAAATAAAAACTTGTGTACATTATCGAAAACGTGGATGTTTCAAAGCAGTGTAATCACCTAATGAAATATTTAGTTTGGCCAACGTCCGTCAGCGAGCGCAAATGTTTGTAGAATAAATTATTTAAAGTACTTTAAACACATCGTTTCATAACAGTTTATGCTGCTGTACTTTATATTCAAATAAGATAAAATAATATAATTAAATCATTTAGTAGTAACGAATTATTTTAGAAAATAGCCAAACTATTCGTTAAGTCATAACCACCATGTAAAACGATTAAAGTCTTTAAGCGCACGGAATGACAAAATTCGATTGTTTTGCGTCGACTTCAAATCGCGCACACGGCACCGTTCTCCAAAGTGGGGATTTTTCAAAAACAGTGGAAGAGTTCAGTGGGTGAAGAAGGAAGCGGCAGTCCATCGCAGCCAGCTGAATTGAACTGTATTACAAAGAAGAAATAACAACTGGTCTCCGAATATTATTTATTAGAATTTTTTATTTCAAACGTTCAATAATTAGGCCATAATTGACAGCGAAAAAATTCAACTTTTTCAACAGCGGCAGATTTACTTTTCCTTTTCCCTCCGCCTTGCACTCATAAGCCACAATCTGCATCAGCGTAGCCATTTAGTTTTTTGCCTGTTTTCTGAAATTTTAGTGAATACTCCACTGTGCCCTTCAGGTAGCAGAGAACCCTCTTTGCTGCTTTCCAGTGACTTATACCATAGTTGGTATTGCTTTAACTTAGCATACTCACTGTATATGCTATGTCTGGTTTGGTGGAGACTGCTAGGTACATAAGAGATTCTATCAAAGACTGGTATGGATATTGCTTCAGAAATTCGTTATTAGGATGATCTGACAATGTTGGTTTCTCATTAGCATCAAGAGGTGTACCTATGGGTTTACAATTTTCCATTCCAAATTTTTCTAGGATTTTCTTCTTTGACATAAAGCAATTTAATCTTTTTCAAAATTTTGTCTAGATTCGATTTCAAAACAATAATTTATTAGGCCTAGATCTTTCACGGCTTCCACATGCATAAAAAGATAAAGGAGATGGCTGGTTGCAACAAAACCAAAACTGCTGGTAGCATAATTAAGAATAATTAAGGATACAGACGGTCGTATAATTACTATCGTGGAAGACAAGCTAAGCAGGTGGAAAATATACCTCTTGGAACTATTCTACGACGAAAGACCTCCAAAGCCAGTCTTAGAATCAAGCAAAGCACACCTAAAAATATTAAGATCAGAAATAGAATATGCATTTATGAAAATGAAAAAGTTATTCTCCAGTCGAGATATCAAGATTGGACTTAGGATGAGGATGCTGCGTTGTTACGTGTTTTCCACGCTTTTGTATGGAGTGGATGCATGGACTCTCAAGAAGAATCACACAGACAAACTACAAACCTTCGAGATGTCCTAAATCGGATGAATAAGGAATGTGAAGTCATTAACACCATAAAAAAGAGAAAGCTTCAATATCTAGGTCATATACTGAGAGGACCCAAATACGCAGTTCTCCAGCTGATAGTTCAAGGAAAGATTGGTGGAAGGAGGAATATTGGAAAACACAGTGTGTTTTGGCTTAAAAACCTAAGGGACTGGTTTAATTGTAGCAATGTTGAACTCTTCCGAGCTGATGATAGCAAACCCCCGATAGGAGATGCACTATAAGAAAAAGAAGATCTTTCATTTCAAATGCATAAGATAATTTTATTTTCAGAATTGACATTTATTGTACATTGTTGGCTGCTATTATGATATCATCAAGGTGACATCAAGATGCCTATCAAAATTATATTTCCTCATGTGTTCGAAAAATATGCACATGGGTCTGCATTCAATTGTTTCATTCCCAAATTTCTCAATTCCATGTTAAGCCTTCTATACCATTGTATACCAGACTGGTGAAGTCCATAACGGGCTTTTTTAATCAAGCATACCTTTTTTTCACCTTTCATTTTGTTTAGTCATAACTTTGATATTTTCACAAATTCTAAATATTCGTGTTGATGTTCATTTATATTTTTCAAAATTTCCTCTAGTTTATCAGGTACTTCTATGAAAACGGTTTCTTTTAAATCTTCATTTAAATAAGTAATTACTACATCCATCTAATGAACTGTTAAGTTGAGATTCGTAGATAATGTCATCATAAGTCTTATAGAACTAGATCTTATTATATGAGCGAAGGTTTCTTGAAAATCAAAACCATATTGCTGTGCATACCCTTTCACCTTTCATTTTGATTTTTTTTTCTATCTCTCTATCTGCTGTATACTTAGTTTGTAGAACTAGCCTGTTTCCTATAATTTTCTTATTTTCTGGATATTCTACAATTTTCCGCAGCACCACCGCACCAATGTATCGATCCTAGAAGAACTGAAAATCAAGGACAGGCCTGTCCAAGAGAATTAACCGGAACAAAGTGCGGTATTTCGGGCACGTCTCCAGAAGACCGAGGAGAGAGATTCTTGATGTTTGCTATAAACTCATTCTTTATAGAATGTTTCCATACTTCTGCTTCCGGACTAGACGGTGGAAATTTCGACTGAATTAAACTGCATCTTGCCATTTCCACTAATGTTTTATTTTTTCTATCTGAAGTTTTATTTTGCTTTGGAGTATGAGTCACAGTCAACCTTATCTGAATTCCCTTTCTACTGAGAAAATCATCGAAGGACTTATTACAATATTAAGAACCATTATTATTTTCATTGATGAAAATTACAAAATATTTTCCTCCTCCTATGGATTGTGTTCTTATGGGATTTCAAAGATAAGAATGAACAATTTTCAATAATTCTTTGGTTATTTCTGATTTCTTAACTGGAAACAGAGTTTGTGTTTGTTTTTCCTTTAAACATACTTCACATTATGCCAATTTTTCGTTTTTGCAAAATTGCATTTCAAGAACAAGTTTTTTTTATTTATTTCTTTCATTTAAATGTCCAAAATGCTGGTGCCACATATCTATTCTTGAATTTGTTTTATGATATGCGATATAATTTTAGAAAATACAAATCATTGATTTGATCTACAACAGCTGAAACTTTCTTATTTTCGTTAAAAATGACTACTTCTTTTTCTTTGAATAGTACTTCATATCCTTTATTCGTAATTTTTGACACTGATATGAGATTCATTCGTAGATCTGGTAGGTACATACAAGGTAGTGTTCAATCGAGGTGACTTCTCATTCTTTACATTTGTAGCTGGTATAGAGATTTCTCTAATTCCTTTGATTTCTGTTGGGAAATCATTTGCCAAATTCAACATGGACTTAGTTCATTGAAGTTTTCTTTTTCAAAACTCATGTGAGATGTACAGCCACTTTCCAAACACCATGTATTATTTGTTTTGACACCTATCATCAAAATATCATCCTGTGGCATTTTGGTCAAAAAACTTTCTTCTGCTGGACTTGCAGTTTGGTTGGAGTTTTTCTTCGAGGATATCCCACAATTTATAGCTTTATGCCCTATCTTATAACATTTATGGCACTTGAACTTGAAATCGGTTGACGCTGTATTTTCTGTTTTACTACTGATGTTTTCATTTTTAAAAAACTTGTAATACTTCTTGTTTCTTGCAAACATTGCACCTTGTACTGTTTCATCTCCTCTACTTTTTCTTGCATCATATTCTTGGATTTTAATTTTTAGAGCATCTGGTTTCGGCAGTTCGTCTCGAGATTCTATGGCACAACGAAAATTCTCAAATTCCTCTGGCAAACTGTATAATAGCATTATTGCCAATAGTTCTTTATTGATGAACAATTCCATTTTAGATAATTTGTCTACGATTTCAAATGTGCTAAATGTTTACGTACATTTTCACCAGGAAGCTTTTGCTTTAATGTCAGTTTCTTCAACAGAGTCGCTTTCCTTGTAGGTCCTTTTGACTGATATATACTCTTCGGTTTAATCCATATTTCTCTGGAGTTTTACAAGATTTGATTTGTTTCAACTCAGATGGGCTAATACACAAGATTAAGTCCGATCTTGCTTTCTTATCACCTATTTCCCAATTTTCGATATATTTTGATAATTCTGGTGTTAGATTTTCAGCACTTGTTTTGACGATAGATCCATCCACATATCCCCATAACTCGTTTTTTGCTATCACTGCTTTTACTTGCAGCTTACAAGTATCAAAGTTATCTTTTCCTAAGGGTTCAATTCTCATTTGGCTTCCACTCATGATTACTCAATTGCTCAATAGGAATTTCTCGCAAAATTAATTCTAGTAATGCTTTGGGCTCATGACCTGTTGGTACTATAACTGAATCAACCTTTTATTCGGAATAAAATTAATACAATCAAATGAATGATGTTTCTGTTTTTGATATTACTTTTAACAACATAAATTCCTAAAACAAGATACGTAACTATGTGTGCAGGAAACTCTTGATATTTCCAACAGAGAAACGTTGAAATAACGACGCTAACCTAACCAGGAATACCGTTTTCCCGATTTAATAACTTATCGATAGCGTCACGAATATTTTTTGCGTTATTAAATGCATTGGTTTTAAAAGGTACATCATTGAACGCAGCTGATAAAACCAAGTATTCCGTTTTAATATTTTCCTAACAGTTTCGCGTTAATAAATGAATTTGATTTTAAGAGGCACGTTATTTAACGATGCTATAAAACCAAGCATTTCATTTTAATATTTCTGAGTATAAGAGGAACGTTGAAATAACGACGGTAATATAACCAGGAATACCGTTTTCCCCCTTAAATAACTTATCGATAGTGTCACGAATTTTTTGCGTTAATAAATGCGTTGGTTCTAAAGGGTACATCATTGGACGAAGCTGATAAAAAAAGAATTCCTAGCAACCTAGGTCTCATTTATATTGAAGCCGGTTACATTATTTTTAGTCGATCTACGCTAATCACACCTTATCCTCAAATATACAGTCCACGATTAATCTCGGTGGTTACGTAATTCTTGAATTTACAACCCTTAATAATTATCTAAAAATCATTTAATTTACGGCGCTTGCAACAATAAATATCTTTGTTGAAAAGTACTTCTTTACTTTGTTTTTCAACCATAAAGGTAGCAGCTGCTGTACGTATCTTCTAATCATCATTAACGATTTTAATAAATTAATTTTTATTTTTTCTATAACAAGACGATATAGTATTACATTCTATGAATGCACGAATAATAATAATATTTATGTAATATTTACAAAATATTTGTTTTCGCTAATAAACTCATTGTTAAACACATAGACCTATTGTCAGAGGAGACGGAACTATTTCATTTTAAACACGATCATACATTCCCACTTTCTGGTCGATTGTATTGTCTTGATACGGCTGACTGAAATGTGTTGTGCTGTAATGTTGCCTGCTCTCCAGTTATAGCAAGAGATTTGTAACTGTTATTGAATCGTCCATTGTATTTGTTGATTATATTTGCAACAATATTGTGACCATAATGCTATCTCCTATTATTATTTTATGAATTATAACAACCTGAATAATACAACCTATCTTATGGAATGTTGAGCCCTTGAACTATTTCATTCCGATAGATCATAGAAATATGTTGCTCAATAAGCGACAACGCCGCATGGCGTGTCTGAATGGCTCCATGTGCAGAGATCCGTACGTACTACGAAATCGGCTATTATTAGTGGCGCTGTTGCCGAAGGTGTTGCAACGAGATTTTGGAGTATTATCGGTGATTTTCAGCATATTGTTGGTAAAATTCAGTAAAATTTAGTGAAAGAAATGATCATTGCCAAGTGTGTAAAAAACCGAACTACTTAAGCCCCAGTGTTTATTTTCACAAGTAAGTTGGAACATCTTATTGTTTACTATATTTTCATTCACTGGTGTAGCGATGACGATTTTAATATTAAAATAAACAGGTATTATTTTGAGGCGTAAAACACGAATCTAAAAACCAAACGATGCGGAAATCAATACTTTTCGAGATATTCTCAAAAAGGTCCCATTAGGGGCAGACAAGACGAAGTAATCTTCAATCGCATGCAACACAATCAGAAGCTGGTGTGCAAAGGAAGGACTCGATATCAATCCTAGCAAAACAGTGCCGGTTCCATTTACCAGAAGGCGAAAGTACGAACTTAAAGCCCCAACTCCGAATGGAATCCAGCTTACTTTTTCAAAAGAAGTTAAAGATTTGGGCGTATTAATCGACCAAAAACTGACATGGAACAGCCAACTCAACCACATTCTTTCCAGAGCTATAGTGGCAAGCTGGACATGCCGCAGAGTCTTTGGCAAGACATGGGGTCTGAAACCAAAAATGATCTACTGGTCATACCAAAAGATCATTAAACCCATGTTCACCTATGCCTCATTGATATGGTGGCCAAAATGCAACAAATTTCGGCACAAGTCAAGCTGCAGAAAGTGCAGCGGCTAGCTTGTGGGAATCACAAAGGCAACATTCACGTGCCCTACTGCAGCCATATATGTAATGCTGAACATTCCACCATTGTAATTATGTGTAATGAAAGAAGCAGCAATCAGTACCAGACAATAAATCTCAAAGAGGGAAATAGGATTGGACATTTGAAGATTTTGAAAAACATTTCACTAGATTCCATGTCTAAGCTGACAGATATTATGCCAGTTAGGTACGACTTCGAAATACAGTTTAAAGTGGTCATAAACAACCACCAAGTTTGCACAAAGAACGGACCTCAACTAGGAAGGGCTGCTTTAGTGTGGTAGACTGATGGATCCAAAATGGATGAAAAGGTTGGAGTGGGCGTTACAAATCCAAATTTTAGTCTCTAAAAACCACTTGATAATACCCCAACCATTTTTCAAGCAGAATTAAATGCCATAGAGATATGTGCCCAGGAGTGCATCGAAAGAAACACCCGAAGGGCAAATATCTATATTTTATTAGATAGCCAAGCAGCACTAAAAGCTCTAAAGTCATACTCTTGTGAGTCTAAGCTGACTTGACACTGTAAACAATCCCTGAGATAACTGGTAGCAAACAATCAGATTACTCTGATGTGGGTTCCAGGTCACAAGGAAGTTAAAAGCAACAAGGAAGCAGACTGCCTTGCCATGGAAGGGGCAAATACACAATTTTCCGGCCAGGAACCTTTCTGTGGACTCTTCAAAGACCACTTGAAAGTAGAGGTTCGACGCTGGGAAACAGATGAAATGAAATCTCATTTTTAAAGCCCTCCGATGTCAGGAACTTAGCCTCCAGGAAACTGATAAACTTTGTACGAAGTCTCGGAATCCCGGGCCTTGAAATTAAGTGTTATCCACAAAAGATATGATACGTCGAAGTGCTTGAGAGGCAGCATAGCCTTCACGACCCCTCCTACAATCTACAATCTACCCTTGTTCCAATACCTTTATTATTAAAATAAGGAAAAAATTAAAACTGGTAAATTTCCCTAACTTTATCAATATCTTGGACGTTTTGAACATTTATTTTTTACCTTTTGTACAATAGAAATAACTCGAACGAAAATAGCGTCATAGGTTTGGTCAAAAAATAGTTTTTTTTAAAAAAATATTTTTAAACAGAATAACGGTTTTAATAAATAAATTAAAAATTATTAAAAGAACAGTTTTTATGATGACTACCTAATCTAGAAGTAATTGAAAATGTTTTGCAAAATTAAAACGTCTTTACACAATAAGTAGATTAACAACCTCTCTAACAAAATATTTGTACAACATTTTTTACTTTCACCTCAAGGCACATAATTTTATTTTTTAAAAATAATACTGACACTTCAATTTTTCTTTAATTATAAGGTTCGATATTTTACCATCTACCTATCCCCACAATTACAATTGTACTAACTCATTTTTTCTTTTGGTTTATCTTTTCTAAGCATGAAGCCCCTAAAAAAAGTTGGAATTAAAAATATTCTCCGTTAACTGTAATTTTATATTTATACTCACACCAATCGTAACAATAATCGAAGTGTGTAATATGTTACAAAGATGACAAGGAAAGCAAGAAGACCCAAGCATACCAAAACATCTAACATGTAGTATTTCCAAGCTGGCATTCCTACGGCTGGACTTCTTAGATGTTTAGCTCCTTTATGCCTTATGACGTATTCTGTCCAATAGACGGCTCTTTGAAGGCTGGGCATTTCTTCATCTCTGAAAATTTCACCGAGTGCTTGTGCTGTTTCTCGATAACTAAAAGTAAAACGCTGGTAAGAGATAGGTATGGAATATTTTTCAATTCAAATTTTAGAACACTGAATAGTACACACGTTTATTAAACTATATAAACTGCTACAAAATATATATTTGGCAATCGAACTACCCCATACAAATAAAGAAGTCCCACAAGTATATGCCTCGTCATCCGAGCTGCTTTAACGATCTCCATTCTATCACAGACAATATAATCTAACATTTTGCTGATGACAGTACTGTACATTGCAACTTTATATACCTTAAACAATTAATAAGCGCTCATTATTAAGCAACTTCTGAGCCTTAAACCTTTTTAAAATATCCAATAGGAAATCAATAACCAAATTAATGTTTTTAAAGTACATGACTACTAATAAAGGTCTTCCTTAAAGGTATATGTAGTTTTTATAAATGTTGTTTAATATCTTCAATAGCAATTATACCATAGACTTTGTTCTAAAGAACCGTCTTCTATAGTCTCCTCTCCGGCAATGGGCAGCTCTTAACGGTTGTATCTTAACACTGTCCAGCTCCAAAAATCTATGACTTTCCAATTAAAACAGAAATTAAAAGTAAGAAGTAGATTCTGAAACTTACTTTTAAGGTTTTTTTTTCTTTTACTTTAAGTTTCTTAGGACAAACTAGTACTTACATCCATTTATGCATCCACTAAAATATTGTGCAGAAAATGAGAAAAAAGTAATTTCCGTTAGCAAATAATTTTGGTCAACTTTTAAATTCAATTCAATTCAAGCCGACGGATATCATGCCAGTTATGGCAGTTCGAAGTGGTCATAAACAACCACCACATTTGCACAGAGAACGGACCACAACTAGAAAGGAAAGCATAAGTTTAGTACACGAATGGGCTGGAGTGGGCGTTACAGGGCCGAATTTCAGGCTCTCAGAACCACTTGGTAACACCCCAACCTTCTTTTAAGCAGAATTACATGCCATAGAGATATGTGCCCAGAAGTGCCTCGAAAGGGAAATCCGAAATCTATATTCAGCAGACTGCCTTGCCAACGATGGGGCAAATACACAATTTTCCGGCCCAGAACCCTTCTGTGGACTCTTCAATGCCAATTTTAAAGAAGAGATTCGACGCTGGGAAACAGATAAAATGTAATCTCACTGAAATAAAGTTCCAGGCGAAAAAGCTCTAGTAAGCCACTCGCCAAGGAAATCTAAACAGCTTTTCGAGTTGGACAAGAAAGACTTGAAACTGGTGACAGGACTCCTTACTGGACACTGAGAGCTATATTTTTTGGGCCTTTTTCAAGCTCATCTTTTACAGGTGCAGTATCACCTAAAAAATATGGGCAAAACAGAGAGTAATAGTTGCCGCTACTGCGAGAACTTCGCTAAAACTGCAGAGCATTTGCTTTGCGAATGCCCAGCGCTTTTCTGCAAGAGGCTCAAGTTCCTGGAAGAGGCCTTCTTAAAGCCCTCTGATGTTGGAAACTTAGCTCCCAGGAAATTTATAAACTTTGTACGGACCTTGAATAGATTAAGGGTTATGTACAAAAGATCTTATAGGTCGAGGTGCTAGAGAGGCTACATAGCCTTCACGACCCCCTCTACATTATACAATCTACCAGCAACCGCTGATCAAAGTAAAAAAAGCAAAAGACGTGCGTGAGAATCGCAACAAGTGAAAATAAGTGGTCTCTGCCTATCTTTAATGGCAAAAGCGTGACTATATGTATGTATGTATGACGCTTATTTTTGGATCTTTTGTCTACCCATTTGTTTCTAAACTGCTATACCTATTTTAATAAAACTTTTTGTGTTTAAAAGCTTATAGTTATAATTAAAATCTGGTATATATTTTATCGGTACAACGACAAAAGCCAGACACAACAATAAAACTACATTACTTACAACCAATTTTTGTGAAACTACATATATAAGTAGCAGCTGTTTTTTCTAACTATGCCGATTGGTGGCGCTGCATGAAGTTTTAAACGTTTGGTTTTTTGTGAAGTTATAGGGTCTTTTCTAATACGTCCTCGAATTTTCAAAGTTCTCCACCAGGTACTTATAATAATAATCGGTATTAATTGATGCAGTAAAAGTAAAAAAATAAGCCTAACCTAACCTAACGTTCTAACCTTATACCAACAGTACCTGGTGAAGTTTGAAAATGCTTTTGTATTTTATGCAATGATAAATAAATATTCATGGTTTTGGCGGAGCAACGGCTTTTAATACGCAATAAAGGAGGTAAGCTGCGAGATTTTGAGTGGTATAGTAGTCACGTAATTCATAGTTAACAATGTTTTCAAAAAAATGTAAAAATGAAGTTGACTGTTTATTTAGGGCAAATACATAAAAATAAGAGCCAAAAAATTTAGTTCGACAACAAATAGGAAGCTTTGTGAAGCCTATATACTCTCCATTCAAAGCCTAGATAAAATAATATGTAACTGTAAACTTTAAAGTATGAAGAGTATGCCTGGCCTGTGATAGGAGATTTCAAGATTTCTGGTAGAAATGCAAGGGGGATACACTAAATATCCATGCTATCTTTACTTATGGGATAGTAGAGCAGACGCAATTCACTACCAGCAGGCCTAAGCGGACTAAATTCCAGATAGGAAAACATAATTGCAAGCGTAAATCGATTGTGGACCCCGATCATATTTTAATGGCTTCATTGCATATAAAATTATGTCTCATAAATCAATTTGTGAAGGTTTTTTTTCAAGATTCTGAAGCATTTTAATGTTTAAGGAATTTTTCTCCTAAATTGTCAGAAAAGAGCTTATATTTCCATTATGTTTGATAACCTAAAACTCATGGGTTGCAGAATGTCCCTTAAAGTACACACATTACATGCTTACTTGGACCAATTTAAAGATAATTTGAAAGCATATTTAGAAGAGCAAAGAACACGTTTTTACCAGAATGTTAAAGACTTTAAGCAACGTTATCAAGGACAATATAATGAGAACATGATAGGTGATTACATTTATAGGCTAATAAAAGAAAGCCAGACATACTGAACTTGGACTCAAAATTTGTGATAATTTGTGTAATTTATAAAGCTAGTTGGTAAATAATCCTAATTTGTCAAAGAAAATGGTGCCCTGTTTATCTTGCTTATTTGCTAGTTTGTTATAAAACTTTACTAATTGGTTTGTTGATAAATTCCCAAATATCTCACGTAATAATTTTTTGTGTTGGGAATAAAGACCAATTTTCTTCAATATTTAAAAAATAATTGGACGTACCTGGAATTTGACATAATTTTCATGATGGCTGTTTTTAGTATCTCCTTTGTTATTGTCTTTCTATCGACTTTAATGCCATACCCTTTTTTCACCATTTTGTTAACATTTGTTATTTGGTCGCCGAAAAATGGAATACCTATCAACGGTATTCCGTTAACGACAGACTCCTGAAGTGATTGAAGTCCTCCTTGTGATATGAACAACTTAATATTCGGATGTCCTAAAAAACAATTGTTGGTTCTTTTAAATTATTATCGTTATTTTATCAGATTACGTGCTTTCGGCAACAGAAACTAATAATAGTTGAGGAGCATAATGCATATTTACCTATTCTGTGGGACTTTTTGTGAAGGGAAGGTGCGACTATGTGGAATCTCTTTATTACATGTTACGTAATAGGTAGTACCGGGTGTTTGTTTTCAAATTGCGCCGTTTGATTTTTGTGACGTCATATATCCAAGATGGCCGCCATACGAGACAACTATTCAATATATCATTAATAACTCCGTTCAGAGTGCTCATACGTAAAATATGCATGGAACATTTTTTATTTCGCATAAACCAGAAAATAAGTTTAGTGTTTATAAATCGGTTAGAAGCGTTCGAGATGTGATTACACCGGCGAATGCTGAGAATACCCTGGATAGTTATGCAGACCAACGAAATGGTGCTAAACAGGGCCGACGCAACACGTTTGCTGCTAAATACAGTTAAGTGCAGAAAAATCTCATATCTTGGACATATTTTCAGAGGAGAGTGATACAGAATCCTACAACTGATCATGATGGGAAAAGTGGAAGGACGTAGAGGAGTAGGAAGAAAGCAGGCTTCCTGGCCGAAAAACATCCGTGAATGGATCGGTATACACAGCGCAGAGGAACTGTTTCGATTGGAGCAGAATCAAGAAAGACTTGCCCAAATAATTGCCAACGTCAGGGGGACCTGGATATGGCACTTGAAGAAGAATAAGTTTATAAATTATGTAGTATCTTGTACCGTTCCTGAGTTATGATTCATTATTTATGTCACTATCGCTTAACATAATATTGCTGTTGGTTTTTTATTATGTTATATAGTACGGTGACGTGGACACTCAAGATCAGTACAATGAACCAATTAGAGGCATTTGAGATGTGGCTGCACAGGAGGATGCTGCGCATACCTTGGACGGACCATGTTACAAATGAGGAAGTCCTCAGAACGGCTAAACTTGCCAGGCAATTAATGACCACCATAAAATGCCGCAAAATTACATACCTTGGTCACATACTAAGAGGAGATAAATATCAACTACTCCAAATTATAATGAAGGGGAAAATAGAGGGGCGCCGTGGATCTGGAAGAAAGCAACAGTCATGGTTGAAGAACATTCGTGAATGGACAAATATACGTTCAGTAGGAGAACTCATACACTTAGCAGAAGATCGAAATGCTCTAGCCAGAGTGATAGCCAACGTTCGGGAGACCGGATAGGACACAGAAAAAATAAGAGGAAGTATAAAGATGTAATATTAGGTTTTCGCCGTAAGCGATCAACTGAAAATAAAATTATAATATGTTTATTAAAGTAAACTCACTTAAAATGTCTTGCTGTGGCATCCATTTTCTAACTAAAACGTTTTTCGATGTTTCTATTACTTCACCATCCATTTTAAATAAAACCTTGTAGGGAACTTCAGCAAATGATTCTATAACTGCTTTCTTAAAGTTTCCTGCTAACAAATTGGAGTTGACGTTGCTTCCTAGGCTAAAGTAAATTACTCCATCCTTGCCTTCATCCAAAAACTTTTTTAAATCCTAAAAACAAACAACGATATAATTGATATAAAAGAAATAGGTTATTAATTTTTTAGATGTGGTAGCATTCAACAAAAAACGTAAAACAACCTAGTCAATACCACAAAATTTTGTTTTTAACTACTAGCTTCTGCTCACGACTTCGTCCCTATAGACAAAATATTGCTGTTTAAAGTAAGTTGATCATTTATTAATTAGGACTTCTTTAAATAGCTACAACTTTTGTTCTCGTGAACCAATTGTACTTTTAATACAGTTTCGTAATAAGGGGACACCCAAACACGATATTTTAACCTTTTTTTTGTAAATATCTTCTATGTGCAATGCAAACATACTTCTGTTACAGTTTTATAATAGTATAGATAGGCTATTCGTCATCATAAGGTTTCGGTTTCTTAACACACAAAAAAGTGGTTTTAGCACACAGCTAAATTAAGACAAAGGTTGGAGTATTTTTTCCACATTTAAAGCACTGCATCTCCATTAAACTCTTTAAGAAACGTATTAACAAAATAATACTCTTATCAACTTTTAAGGGCCGGTAATTTTGTATTTCGTAGCGTCGCCATAAAAAAATAACTTACATTTGGTAATTCCTTAGGAGAATTAATATGCATCCCACTAGCAATCGGAATTGTATTTGGATTCAACGGTCTGATATTATTAAACAGAGGATGGACGCCTATAAACATCATACTAATATCATCCTGTAATTCTGTTAACGATGGTAAATCTTCTCCAAAATAATTCTTCATTTGAGCATGATACTTCGGATACACTTTGTTATACATAAAATACATGTACGTAGTGGCATACAAGAAACTCAGTAGTCTTTCCTTGAATCCCATTTCGTTTGCATGGTGAAAATCTAAATTATGGTCGGGATTAATTACAGGATGTATCGGATTTCCCAAAGCTTCATGATATTGCATAGCTGAATCCATCGAAGTTACAGCTATTATGGGACATTTAAATCTCCAACCTAAAGCCAGCATAGCTGGTAATTGGGCTTCCACAAACAACAGATCGAACTTCGTATTCTCATTGTTGATTAATTCTTGTATTTTCGGCGACTTCATGTGGTAGTCGTTGCATTCCAGAATAGCACTGCTTAGAATTTCTAATATTTTCGAAAGGCTGAGAGTTTCATTGAGCATGACGCCTTTTACGTTATGCTTATCGTATATTTTGTAGCAATAACTCATATCTATTTCTTTTAAATTTTTTAACGACGAATTTTTCTGTGGGTCCGTCGTTACTACAGTTATTTGATGACCTCTCAAAGCCAGCTCTCTCCATAAGGGTTGAAAAGGTAAATGATGAGCTCTTGAAGCAGTTGGTATAACACTTAAAATTTTTGCACCGCTTAAAAACTCTAAATGGATTAATAGTAAAACATATATTATAAGAGACATATTGCTATTAATACTGTTGTATCAGTAGTAATTGAAATATTAATTATTTCGACAATCTAATCTTGTAAAAAGTAGTAGTAGATAAAATCGATAATAAAAATAAATTAACGTATACCGGTTGTATCCAAATTCATGAAAGAAAATATAGTTAACTAATATACGGGTTTAACAAAAAGGTCAAAAACAACTCGATTAAACATAACATTAAAATATTCGTCGTGCGGAGCAGACGTGTTTTTGAAATTGCTCCTAAAATTTTGTGATTGATAGTGGTTTTAATTATTAACTAACACAAACAAGGTTTATATGAGTGTACTAGTGTAAACTATACTAAAAAAGTTAATATAGTGCGATCGTTAATTGGTGATTTGCAAAACAAAATATGAGCTAACATTCTAGTCGCCACAAAAACATGAACTGATACCTTCTTTAAGGCCTGTAAACATACGAGGAGCTAATTTATAATGGTTAACTGTGCTACGTGTTCCTCGGCAGTTAGTCGAAACAGACCTAGCATTACGTGTGAAGGATGTAGAAATGAGTCTCATGTTATTTGCGTCTCAAAAACAGAAAATCTTTTTGAACTCCCACAAACAATTCCGGGACTATCATTGAAGTGTCCAGCCTGTACAAAGAAATGCATGTTGATCAATGCTAACAGTATTCAGAACTTATTGGAATCTAAGCTAAATGATACCATCACGTATTTTAAAGATCAGCTAAAAAATAAAATAAAGAAGCAGACATCTATTAGCTCATCTCCTTTACCACCTTCTGTGAAATATGCTGATATTTTTAAAGACAAATCCTAGCCAGCCATTTTTATTCAGCCTAAAAATAATAACCAACCGCTTTCCCAAACCAAACATGACATAATGCAAAATATTAATCCAGCTTCAGAGAATTTGCAGTTTACCAGAATAAAAAGGTGGACTTCTTATTGGATGTCAAAATCGGTCAAGAAGATGGTGGAATCTAAAATGGCGGTTACATTTGTCGTAAAAGAAGTTAACGGACTACAAGCTCGTCTGCGTGTAGTAGGGGATATTCTGGTATTTTCGTGGATAGTTCAGAATGATTTTAAAAGTGTTTTTCACAAGGAAAAATCCTAATGTATGGCAGTCAATTATACAGATAGAAAAATCAGTTTATGAGCGGGCCCTTAAATCAGGAAATTTATTTGTCAGTTACGATGGCTGCAGTGTATTCGATGCAATTGACTTGAATCGCTGCTTCAAATGTAATGACTATAATCATTCTTCTTGTACATGTATCTACCAAACCCATATTTTGTCAGATTTGTGGTGATTTTCATGATCTAAAACAGTGCAAATCTAAAACAAAAAAATGCTCCAATTGCGTGAACCTGACCAACAACTCGACCTGAATCATCGGAACTCCCTTGTAAATGTAAATTCCAGTCGACCAAAGTCGAAGACTACCAGTAATAACAACGAGCTATTGATATTTTATCAGAATGCTAAAGGCCTAAAAACTAAAGCAGTACAGGTTTTCAATGCCGTTGCTCAAATTAATTATCGAATTTTTGCACTTACAGAAACTTGGCTTGACTCGTCAATTAATAACTCGGAATTATTTCCGGACGACTTTAATATCTACAGAGTTGACCGTAATTTCTTACTTAGCAATACTTCTAAGGGGGGTGGTGTGCTTATTGGAGTACATAATGATTTTTTTGTCACAACAGATCAACTTAACTGATTTTAATTTTCCAATTTTCAGATTTATTGATTTCGGGCTAGTAAAAATAAAAATCTCATTTAAAGATGTTTACTTATTGAATCTGTATGTACCGCCAAGAACCCCTTTTGCTGAATTCGATTGTTTGAAGCTTTGGATTCTTTATATATTTTGCACAATAGTATTATTATCATTGTTGGGGATTTTAATATCTCAGATTTTGCAGATTATCTCAATAACATTAAACCACCTAATAAAGAAATCTCAATTATTCTAGATTTTACTGAATCTTTTGAACTGAATCAGTGCAACTTAGTATTTAATGAGTTCAATAGACTTCTTGATTTAATTTTTTATAAAGACACCTGTTGCGTTGAACGGTCATCTGAGCCATTTGTGCCAAAGGATAAATATCATCCAGCTTTAGACATAACATGCACAATGGATATAAAAACTAATCGTAAAAATAATCTGGAATTTTTTTTTAAAATTGTTATAATTTTAGGAAAGCAAACTTTCCAATTATGAATAATTTAATTTTCAGTATTGATTGGACCTTGCTAGAAGCATTTAAAGACCCTAAAGATGCTTTTACATATTTTTATGGAAAGCTTTATAATATTATGGGTAATAATAATAATAATAATAATAATAATAATAATAATAATAATAATAATAATAATAATAATAATAATAATAATAATAATAATAATAATAATAATAATAATAAATGTCTTTATTACCAATTTTAAAAAAGAATTACATTTTGTTTACATATATTTAGGGCGAGATTCAGTTTGTATGTAATAATAAATAAGGTACAATATAACTATATACTTGGTATTTAACATACATCTGCTCTTCCATCTAACCCCAAAAGAAAGTCAAAGACAGCAAATAGAATAATAGAAAAATAATTTAAAATAATAGAAAAAAATAATAGTTTAGCAATAAATTAGCAATTTTAATCCAAAAAATTAAATTATTGTTGAGAAAAATAATAGTCAAAGAGAGCTCGTTTAAGTTTATGTAGTGATGAGTTACTGTAATCGTGAGGTAAATTATTGAGACAGTTAACAATACAATAAGAAAAGGATCGTTTGAAAGACTCAGTGTGGTGACGTGGTATAGTTAGAGTATTTCTATGTCTTAAGTTTAGAGAATGTACATCGGTTCTGTATTTTATTTTATGATACAGATATGGTGGAGATTTTTCCTTCAGTAGCTTAATATAAAACATGGTGGAATGCAATTCTCGACGACTTTTCATGTGTAACCATTTAGTAATTCTGAATGTATGGCTGATATGTTCAAATTTGCGAATACCAAAAGTTAGTCTTAGGCATGAATTTTGCAATTTTTGTATTCTATTTATATCAAATAAATTTAAACAAGAATTATATAAAATGTCACAGAAATTCAGTTAAGATAGCACTAGTGATTCGCATAGTAGGATTTTGACCGATTTATCTAACACATGGCGAGATTGAAGTTTTAGAGCTGCATATGCTTTTTGTAAACATTTACTAATATGGTGCGAGAATCTTAAGTTTTCATCAAACCACACTCCCAAGTTTTTTACTTTTTCGCTAAATTGTATAGTATTACCATTAATTATAATATTTGATGAGTATTCTTGTTTGAACACCTTCGAATCAACTTTATTTCCAAAAATAATTGCATTGGTCTTAGATGCATTTAGTTGTAGACAATGATTAATTGAAAATGTATAAAGATTATGTAGGTCATAATTAATAGCAGTTACCGCTTGATTCGCTTCATCCAAGGAAAAAGACATATATAACTGCGTATCGTCAGCGTAGTAATGTTGTAAACACGAAAAGAAAATATTTGGAAAATTCGATATATAAACAGAGAAGAGTATAGGGCCCAATATTGATCCTTGGGGTACTCCGGTACCCACAGATAAAAAACTTGATACACTTTCTTGATTTTTTACAGCTTGACTTCTCTTAGATAAATAAGATTTAAATAAATCTATAGCTTTAATATCCAAACCACTATATGATAAGATCGAAAAGAGTAAATTATGATTAAGAGTGTCAAATGCTTTCGAGTAGTCAAATAAGAACTACACAGTTAATTTACTCCTATCAAGTGCTGCCAAAATATCATCAGATATTTTTAATAGTGCTGATGTACAACTGTGACCAGTTTTAAATCCAGACTGTACTGATGGTATTATGGAATTTTTAATCAAGTGTTTCTGAAGTTGTATGTTAATAGCTTTTTCTAAGATCTTTGATAAAGTTGGCAATACACTGATTGGTCGTAGTTGTTGTAACATTTGAGGATTATTTACTTTAGGCAAGGGAGTAACAAAAGATTTTTTCCAATTTTGAGGAAACACAGAGTTCAATAAGCAATAATTAATTATATGGGTAATATACGGTAACAGAAATGGTAAGCACAAATTTAAAGTAAGAATATTAATGCCATCTGGACCAACAGCTTTACTTTTAATTCTTTTTATTATATTGAGAATATCAATTTCAGTTACTGGCTGAAACGTGAGGGTTGTATGTACAGATTTTTTTATATTATGCTCATAGAAATGTTGCGTGTCATAATCAGGAGTCAATTTAGGAACAGCGTTTAAGAAGAATTCATTAATTTCATTCACATTCCACTTATTTGATAAATCCATATCACTACGATCTTTATTAAATCCCACAATCGTCTTGAGACTAGACCACCTCTCTTTATGTGATTGATTTTTCAGCTTAAATTTGATATAACCTTTTTTTTCCTTTTTAATTGTAACATTTACGAAATTACGAATTGTTTATAAGATTGCCAGTCGTTGTTACTTTTGGTAATTTTGAATTTTTTTAAGCCCTAAGTATTTAGCCAAGTTGCAAAATATATATCCCCCAAGGTTTGATGTTAATATCATGTACAAATTAAGAGTTAAACAAGCGGCATGGAAAAAATATAAACACGAGAAAGACGTATATGCATATGCCGACTTCAAAAGAATCAGAGCTGAGATAGATCGCGATATCGAGTTATCTTATAAAAAACTTATCAACCAATCTGAAGCAAACATTGCCAGTAATCCTTCTAAATTTTGGTCCTTTGTAAATAATAAACTCCTCTAAAATCCCTCAAGTTATGTCATACGATAATACCGTTGTAGATAATCCCGATGCAATTCTCAATGCCTTTGCTGATTTCTTTTGTAAATCATACGTCACTTCAACCCCGGTGGCTCCAATCTTATCGTTTTGTTCCTCACCTGCACAAGAACAATTTCAGCGAAAATGAAGTACAGGGCGCCTTAAAATCTCTTAAGCCTAAACAGACTGCTGGACCAGATCATATTCCTGCTTTTTTACTTAATGATTGTTCAACTGTCCTTGCACGTCCGTTGTCTACAGTTATTAACTTATGCTTAAAGACCGTGAAAGTTCCAACCATCTGGAAGACATCAAAAGTTTGTCAAGTAATCAAAAAAGATAACAAGTAAGACATATCAAACCACCGGCCCATCTCGATAATATGCAATTTCTCGAAGGTATTTGAAATATTATTAGAACAAGTAGTTTACCGACATGTTAACAGCAGAATCTCAAGTTATCAATACGGTTTCATAAAGGGTCGTTCAACCTTTACCAATCTGGTTGCAGTTGCTGAGCATATCGCTGAATCAATTGACAATAAAACCCAAAATGATTTTATTTACACAAATTTCTCGAAAGCCTTCGATAGACTGGATCACGGTATTGTTCTTAACAAACTTAATTCATTTGGGCTGTCTGATTTCCTGGTGGAGCTGTTCCGTTCTTATTTACAGGCTCGTACACAATTTGTTCAGGTCAATGGATTCAAGTCTATCACATATACAGCGTCATCAGGTGTTCCTCAAGGATCAATCTTGGGCCCGCTGTTGTTTAACATCTTAATAAATGATATTTCTGAGGTTATTAATGTCAACTACTTACTATATGCTGATGATCAGAAACTTTACAGCACCATAAAATCTATTGATGACTGTGAACATTTATCTTTAAACTTAAATCATGTAGTTGACTGGTGCGAACGCAATAACTTAATACTTAATCCAGTTAAATGCAATGTAATTTCTTTTAGTCTTAAAACAAACACTTACAAATACAATTATTCGATAAACAACGTCACCATTCAACGACCTGAAACATTGACTGACCTTGGGGTTACATTTGATTATTTCCTCTCTTTTAACAATCACATTGATTCGATTATCGCTTCTGCAAACCGTTTGTATGGTTTTATTGTCAGAACCTCTCGTGACTTTAGAAGTGTCTCCACAAAAAAGACATTATATTATGCTTTCGTGAGATCTAAGCTGAAATATGCTTCTGTGGTGTGGAGTCCGTTTTATCAGTGTCATGTTGATCGCATTGAAGCAGTTCAAAAACGATATTTAAAATTGCTAAGTTTAAAAGCTGATGCTGTCTACCCTTTATTTTGTACGTCACAAGTTGATTTGTTACAGCGGCACAATTTTTTTAGTTTAAAAAAGAAACGCGATTATTACTACGTAATTTTCGCGTACAAACTAGTGCATAATTTAATTGACTGCCCAACACTACTAGAAAAGCTCTGTTTTCGTATTCCACGGATTGAATTTATTTAATGCATATTGAACTAATATTCTGAAGAATTCTTCTCTTCATACCACATGCAGCATAGTTAATAACATGAATTCTGATTTAGACCTTTTTTTCTGTAGGCTGTCAGTCATTAAGTCTTTTTTTTCTTCTTTAAACTCCTTAACTATGTATTATTAAAATTGTTAAAACTGTATTCCCCCTGCTTTGTAGTTGGGCTAAAAGCCCGTAGAGCAGTGTAAATAAATAAATAAATAACTTACCTTAATGCAAATGTGCACACAAAAAAAGAGACAGCCTTTGGAAAGTACAAAACGAAAATCGATTTTTTTCAATATTTCATAAACTGTTTAATATTTTGTAATAAAAATGAATACATGTATTTCTTATTGTAAGAGCATCTTTTTTATATAATACCATAAAATCTGTACAGCCCATAAACATTTTACAGGGGTTTTGAACCCCTAAAACTCCCCAAATTTTTTTATGTATTACAATTAAATTAGAATTGTAATACCATTGGTTAAATAAATCATTTTTAAATTTTTTTTTCGCCTCCGAGCACTTTTCCAAAAAGCCAGTTTTTATCGAGATGGGGCTTCTTTTTCATTATCCTTCAAAAATTCTTTAGTTAGCTGTTCAACACTTAGTAGAAGTTTCTACGGATAAATAAAAAACATACTGTCAATTGAAGCTTTCGATTATTGTGCATTTTAAGAGTGTTAAGAAAAATGGAACTTCCTGTTACAGTGGTTTACACGTTTGTAAAATGGCAGATATGCATTTAATTCTGGGTAAGTTTGGTCAGGCTAAACAAGGTTTCAGATAATTATCGGTAATTCTGGTAATCACAGGTAAATGCCAAGGAAATAGTGCAGCAGCTGCAATGCGTTATGCGGAAAAATATCCCAATCTGAATACAACAGACAGACGATTTTTTCTTTCCATTAATCGTCGTTTACGGGAGACGGGTACTTTGCGACCGCAACTTGCTGGTAATAGTGGTCGTCCAAAAATGGATACAAACGATGAGGAGATTTTAGAATTAGTCAAAGAAAACCCTGGAAGCAGTACAAGGGTAATAGCTGCTCAGTTAGATCTTGGTCACATGATGGTTTGGAGAAGATTAAAGGATTAGCAGCTTCATCCCTATCACTTAACCACCGTTCAAGAATTACTAGATAAAGATTATTCTAAAAGAATGGAATTTTGCGACTGGTTTTTAACGGAAAACAATCAAAATATCAATTTCACTAATCATATTTTGTTTATCGATGAAGCTACCTTCAATATAATTGGCATTACGAATTACCATAACGCTCACTTATGGGCCGAAGCAAATCCTCACGCGAAAAAAACCGACTCATCACCAAAGGACTTTTAAAGTCAATGTTTGGGCAGGCATTAGGTATTAATAATAATTTAATAGGACCATTATTTCTTCCAAATAATTTAAATGTTGCACATTAGTTGCAGTTCTTACAAAATGATTTACCAAAGTATTGGAAGAGGTAAATTTAGAGCATTTCGATGACGAAGTTAGGGAATACCTTTTCGGTTTGTACCCTGGACGTTGGGTTGGAAAGTGCCCTGATGCACTTATTTCTTGGCCAGCCAGAAATCCATATCTTAACCCTATTGACTTTTTTTCTAGAGTTTTATGAAAAAGGACGTGTATTGTGTTGAGATAATCGACGAACAACAACTGAGGCGTCGAATCATTGAAAATGCAAATCGATTTCGTCAAAAGCCAATGATATTCCAAAAAATTCGGTTTGTCTTTTTAAAACGGTGCCGTATGTTTATTCAAAAAAATGGAGGCCATTTTAAACATTTATTATAGTAAATACTAAACGTTTGTACACATTTTTTATACCTGCCAAAAACAAGAATACTCAGTTATAACTTACTTTTTGTTACTTAAATTTTTTTAAGGATAATGAAAATGAGGCCGCACTAGAGCTAAAACAAATTTAAAAATGATGTATTAAACCAATGGTGTCACAATACTAATTTAATTGTGACGCATAGAAAAGTTTGGGGGGTTTTAGGGGTTCAAAACCCCCTAAAAATTTTATGGACCGTACATATTTCGTAGTTTTATATAAGAATGATGCTTTTACAATAAGAAAGTCATGCATTCATTTTCATTATAAAATGTTAAACAGTTTATAAAATATTGAAAAAAATTGATTTTCATTTTGTACTTTCCAAGTGCTGTAATTTCTTTTGTGTGCACATTTGCATAAAGGTACCTAAGTTATGTTCAATCGAGTTATCTTTGACTCCAGAATATGTGGTTTAATTTATGACCTACCGTTTTGTTACACCCTGTATAAAACAAAAAATAACTTTTTAAAATTTATAAAATTAGTCTGTTTTTTTCCCTTCCGGTGTTGGTATCAACGTCAGTTGTCCCATGTACTACGACCAACAAGGCCTATTGTTCCCTTAAATATAAATAGGTCAGTCCAGATTGTTGCTTAATATTACAGGTTCAGTTTTGGTTTTCCGAAGTATCTTTGTCTGCGAACCGAGAGTTCTTAGCAGAAGCATATAATTAAGTAAAACCTTGTGAAGTTCGCAAAAGTATGTGTACTTTCTAGTTTACAACCAAAAAGAAGACTGATTTTGAACTTACAATTATCGGTATTCATATTTATTTTTAAAAAAAAGATCTACTTATCATTATAAAACAATTAAATATCGGCAAAAACAGTTATGTAGTTATTTATAAAGAAAAGTTATATTGATCATTATTAAACAATTAAACACTGGAAATATATTTTTATTTATTTAAAGAAAGAAGGAGAGTGATAAAGATAAATTTGATAAAAGGTTATCTAACTATTACCAAAACAATATTAAGCTCTTCTGGAAGTTCATAAGAACCGCCAGAGGTAAAAATACTACCTCGCAACTGGAAAAAATCAGAAACCAAGATGGTAGTATGGTAAAAAAAAGGAATGCGTTTTAAAGAGATGGAAGAAATACTCCGAAAGTTTATTTAAGAAAAAGGATACACAAGTACAGGTCCCATTCGGAGACATGAGACATGAGAAAGTTGTAATGAAAGTGAAATTAGTAAGACAGAAATTGTGGAAGCGTTGAACAGTATGAACTTGGGTAAAGCTGCTGGGTACGACAGGATAACGATTGAAATGCTGAAGGCTGTACAAAGCGTGGTAACTAGTCTGCTGTACCGCCTTTTTAACCTTTGTTGGAGAAGTGGTAGCGTACCAGACGACTGGTGCAAGGCCGTTATCGTGCCGCTTTACAAGTGAAAAGGTTCGCAGCAGGACTGTAAGAACTACCGAGGTATTAGTTTACTAAGCATAGTCGGCAAACTGTATGCAAAGATATTGATTACAAGAGTAACGAATGAAACTAAGATGATATGGGATGTGCAAGCAGGATTTAGAAGAGGAAGGAGATGTATGGATCAGATCTTTTCACTACGAGGTATAGTCGAAAAATTCTTGGATGAAATTATTTTTAATAACATAATGACAACATTCATACTGTAGAATGAGAATATTTATTTTGTAAAAGTTGTTTCTTACGGGATTTGCATGTATTTTCATTTCATCACTTGTTACGGTATGAATATTCCATAATTGTTTTAAACAATAGCGAATGCCATTGATGTCAAATAAACGTCAGTTTCAAATTGAATTGGCGACGCGTCGTTCTTAAAAGATATTTAGGTTTTGTATAAAAATAAGCGAGAATTTTAGTGAATCAGATTAAGAATGTAAAAATACTCCTCCTGAGATTACAAACTATGCTAATAACATAACAGAAAACCCACTTTATTAAAAATCAACCTCCAATTTTAAATGCACCGGTATTACATTTTAATAACTGTACCAACACAATAAATATTAATATAAATACCAATTAATACATATCTATGTTTCAATAAATAACTTAAGTTCTTTAAAGTATTATTTTATTTAAATTTTTTGGTCGTGGAGAAAATATCGTCTGTTACATGGTTAGAATGAAAAAATTCGATATCCGTGGTTCCTCGTGCTCGCTATCGCTCGCGCTCGGAATATTCCACTCGTATAGAATTTTTCATTCTAACCTAGTGACAGAATCTACTATTCCGACACCTTTTTCAACACCAGCTAATCTCTTGGTTATTCAAGCTTGTATTAACCACATTTTTCTTCACCTAAAGTCCGCACCAGCTTCTACTGTTCATAAAAAACATTCTGCTAGATGCGGTAAATCCAATTTAGTTTAAAACCGAATAGAAACAAATTTTTCTGCTGTTTTTACCTACTATTTTTATTACCTTGCATTTATTGTTAGAGAACTAAACGAATTTTCCTAAAACGAATTTTTTTTTAAATAATATTTGATTTAGTGCGTAACACATTTCATCATAACATACATTTTTTAAACTTGTAATCCTAAGTGTCATGTCTGTATTATCGTCTTATTTTGATAGAGAAAAAATACGTTACAAAATCTTGTTTATTTTTCTTTCGTACGAGGCATTCTGGAAATAAAATATTTAATGTTCAAATATAAGTATTAAACGAAGTTTATTTAACTAAACGTTTTGCGAATTTTTTTCCAACGAAGAACAATGAGATTTAATAATACAAAAATATACCGTCATGCGAGATTATGGTAAACATTTTTATCGTTTCTACAAATATCTTGGTGTAATATTATTTTAACCAAGTTTTGCGTTTTGATATTTTAAAAAATAAACATACACTGTGTTTGTTTGAAAAGGGCCTATCCTAAATATTTCAGACATATAAGAATGAAATGCCTAAACATGTCAACTTTTAACTTGAGGGGGACACTTTTTAGCGCTAATATCATAAGCGTCAGATTCACCCCCTCCTTACTGGAGATACCCCTTAAATTTGTTCAAATGGCGTTAGGTATCAGGTCATACCTCATTTAAAAGGTCTGGTAAATCTCTATTTAATCATATTGTTTTGCCCTAGATACCAGCCTTCCATTGTTATTTATTCGTTTTTTAAAATTGGCTTTCTTTAAACTTTTGATATGCCACCGTATCATGTTGACAAATCAAAAATTCATAGTAACAGTGACAAAAACAAAAACAATAATGACAATTTTAAAAGTCATAGTGATAATTACAATAAAACGATTTCGTTTTGTGGGGCATATGAAAAGTTTAAAGAGAGCCAATTTTAAACAACGATTAAGACAATATGATTTTATATAGATTTACCAGACCTTTTAAATGAGGTATGACTTGTCTCCTTGTCTCCTTTAATATTTAATATTTACTCTGAATATATCTTCAGAGAAGCCTTGGACGAAGTGGACCTTGGTATTAAGGTAAACGGAATTAACATGATAATTTGAGATATGCGGACGACACGGTGCTAATTGCTGCTAGTCAGAAAGAACTGCAAATACTCATTAAACAGAGTGACCGAGTCATGTAACAATGATGGGCTTAGACTCAATACTTCAAAAACCAAAGTTATGGTTGTCAGCAAAACACCAATACAACCAATACAAATCAGGGCAGTTTTTTTTTACTCCTGATCAACTGTTGACGACGTACAAGGCTCAAATCCGACCTCTACTGGAGTATTGCTCGCACATTTGGGGTTCAGAACCAAGGCATTCTCTTCGTCTTCTAGATTCCATTCAAAAAATAGCCATTCGGTTGATAAACAGCTCAACTCTCACAGATACCCTTCACCCTCTAGAATATAGAAGAAGAGTTGCAGACCAGTCATTGCTCTACAGATATTTCCATGGCAGATGCTATAGAGAAATAAAAACTCTTGTACCACCATTGGCCACATTCGGCCGAAGAACTCGGCACGCTGATCAGTCTCACACATTTACTCTCAAGTTTGACACTACAAGGACCAATCTTCATCAAGAATCCTTCTTTTACAGGGCTGCTACGGAATGGAATAAGCCTCCAAAATCAGTTTTTCCAGAGAACTATGACCTGCAACTTTTTAAAAAGCGTGTCCACAATCATTTCCTTTCTATAATCCCTTCCCCTTCTAATAGTCGCAGTGCGGGCCGTCCGCGACCCACACGATAGGTCTACCCTTTTTGCGACTATTTTCATAAAAAAAGGGCATACGGGATACAGCTAGAAAAGGTTAACAACACCTCATACCTGGGCGCTAATATCAATGACATAAGCAAAGAAATAAAGATCCGTATCGAAAAAGCCAGAACCGCCTTCTTTAAATTAAAAAGAATTTTCTGCAACAAAGGAATCACTTTAAAATTAAAAATCAGACTAACACGCTGCTATATATTCTCCACATTGCTGTATGGAGTAGAGAGTTGGACGCTGACCGACTCATTATTGAAAAGGCTGGAGGCCTTTGAAATTTGGGTATACAGAAGGATCCTACGAATAAGATGGATGGACTAAATAAGAGAAATATTACCTCCTTCATTTAGTGATGCAGGGTAAGATTGCCGGAAGTAGAGGTCCAGGACAAAGAAGAATATCTTGGCTCAGAAATCTGCGAGAGTGGTATCGCAAATCATCCGTTGAACTATTCCGAGCTGCGATAAACAAAGTTATTATAGCCAATATGATTGCCAACGTCCGACAATCGGACAGGGTACCGGAAGAAGAAGATGACTTGATACCTAACTCCAATTGAAAAAAATTAAGAGGTTTCTTCATCAGGTAGGGGGTGAATCTGACGTTTTATTTCATTCTAATATGTCGCATTTCTGTAATATTAAGGTTGGGTCCTTTTTAAATGAATACAGTGTATATAATATATAACCTGTCAGACTATTATACCGACTGTATCAGGCATGAAATTAAAGAGGACTGATTCTATTTTTTCCCCTTGAATCGAGAGAATTTTAAGGACGTTTGTGAAAATGTCAGGTTCACCAATACAGTCATTATCTGTTAGACCTGACATGACCAACAAATAAATTAAATAGATCACCTAGCTTTCGTTTCGACAATTTATGTTTGTAGCTCTGAAATTACTGCCTGAAACAATCATTAAAATAAGCATGGTGTCAATCATTTTGGGAAATTTATGCAAAAAATAGCCGTAAAAATGGACACAAAAATAGGCAAAAAAAAAAGACATAGTGTAATAAGGGTTTAAAGAAAAATCTAGTGAGGGCAGAATGTCGTGAACTAGTTAAAGTTAAACAATGAAAACACCTGCTGTTACCAAACGCTGGATTGGCTGACCAAAACAGTTTTTTTTCTCTTTTGATAAAAAATAACACGAGGGTAAATCAAATATAAATGGTGATTTTGCTATTCATCTTAGAATGCAGATCCTAGATCATGTGATCACGTGGGCGAGAGAATTTAAGGGCGGACGAGAACGGGTTAAAAAAGTCATGATCGACGCCCAAGGACAAGCCATACAGATGACAATCTTCGTACCGTTCGAGAGCTTATTGAACGTGATCGCCGATTTACCGTGAAATAAATCTTATTAAAAGTGGGTTTCAGCTATGGAAGTATTTAATTCATAATTACTGATCAACTCGGTTACAGAAAAATTACTACTGCCAGTTGTTACGGTCGGTGAAAGCCACCTATCGAAACAAAAAACGAGACATGTCCATTAGAGATGTCGTTCTTCTCCATGACAACGCCAGGCCTCACACCGCGGCTTTGATAAGTTATACACTTGAAGAAATGGGCTGAAAAACCCTTGAGTGTTGCCCAAAATCGGTCTTAGTCTTGCAGTCTTGGTCTTATTCTTGCTTTTTTGCAAGACCAAGACCAAGAACGCGTAATTTTAGCAAGACCAAGACCAAGACTGACCGTGCAAGAACAAGACTAAGCCTACGTTTTGAAGTTAGGACTGAGTGTCGTTTCAGAGAGCGGACAGTCTTAATTTATAATATAAGAAATTAACACATAGAAAACAAACGAAACAATATAAAAGAAAGTACTAGTTGTAAGATATATTTGGATCCACCCTGTATGCAAGGTCCATCGGTAAAGTCATAAACGAGGGTTACTTGAAATAACAATTGCTGGGTACCTAAAATAGGAAGACGATGAGAGGTCCGGGATATGGCAGGTATGTTTGGCAGTCGTTGGGAAGAAACAAAAGTGTACAGACGCATTGGTAATAGATTGATAGTTTTTAATACGTTTTACGATTAATATAGTTTTTGGAATAAAATAGGATATTGTTATTTTTTACATAGTACACAAAATTTTGAAGAAGAAAATAGGCAGAAAATAGGACGACGTAAAGTACAGAGACTATCAGTGCATTTTCGTTGAAGGGGGAATTTACGCAGTCCGAATAAGTAAATAAAAAATAATATATTAAATATAGTATGAAAATAATAAAAACGAAAAATAAACTATATAGAATAAAGCGTAATAAAATTATATGTAGTATGTTATAAGTTCTTACGAAGTCAGTTGGACAAGTATAAAAACAATATTTCATCCGGCGGCTTGTCGAACTATGTTGTTGCATAGGGTCACAATAAATATTTTAATAGTAGTTTTATTGCATTTAATAATTAGTGGGTTAACAATGTTCTCAATAGAGTATATATTTCGAAATGTATTTTTATGAATATAAGGAGTTTTGGAGTATACCTATTTAAATTCAAAACTTATTTAATTGGGTTCGTAGATTGGCATGTATTTTTAAACTCATTTTACAATTTTTTAAAAACTTTAAGTAAGTATTTTTTTGACTTACATGATAAGGTGACCACCTTAAACAAAACACTATTATACATTAGTCACTATCGAAACACTCATCAGTACTTGAGTCTTCTTGGGTATTTATCACTATCGGTTCGATTTGTGGCAAAACACAATATTGTTTTTCTTTTTCTTTGACGTGGTAAACACAATTTGTCCATAAGTCAGTTTCAGCGAGTTCATCAATTACTTTTCTTATATTTGTTACAACAGAATCGCTTAATTGAGGAGCTTGATTACACTTTTGTAATTTGTTCTTTAAAGCAGTCCAGATCAGTTTAATAGGGTTGAATACACAATAATATGAAGGCAAACACAAAACTGTATGACCGTAAGATTTAAAAAGTTTGTCTATGACGTATTCTTTCTTAAAATTTTGTTGTTTCACTAGTCCAACAATTTTTTGTGTGCAGTTTTTAAATGTATTTCTATGTTACTAACGATATAACAGATACTCCAATAAAACAGAAAACGAGGTAATAGGTATGTATAAAACGGAAAAATATGTAATTATAACAACACGGCACTGGTAAATAGTTGTGTAAACACTGATTTGTTTTTTGCGAACATCGACTTTTGCGGTGAGAAAACTGCCGATAAAATTTGGCCAATTAGGGTTAAGTACTATCCAATAAAATGCATAGAATCACAAAAGTTTTGCCGACAGTCCATGTGGACAATACCGGGAGTAAATAATTACAAATGGTTCAGTTTAGCTTAATGCTCGACGTGGCATTATTGACCCGATTTTTGCGTTGTCCAACTGAGTTCGTATAAAGTATACCGAGAAAATGTTTATTTTCTTAATATTTTAAAAGTTACAGGCCGAAAAAGAGATCTTACAAACTAATTTAAAATCTAACTGATAATAATAAGGTAGGTATAAGAGCGAAAAGCAGGACGCTACAATGTCATGCGTCTGTACGCCACATGCAGCATCCTTTGATTTGCGGCGGCATTCTTCTTCGAGAGCCGGCACGTGCCAAGGTGCAACGGTACAATGCGACACTATCTAAGCGAATATCTTTCTAGACAGATAATGTTCTTTAAAATACAGTCAAGTTAATGTCATTAATATGTTTTTTATATGTTTTAACCATGTCTTACCACATGTAAGCTTATTAAATGTAAACGTTTATTAGGAAACAGACTGACTTCCATGGGACACGTTGTGGTTAGAGCATCGGCACGGATCGCTTAGGTCGTGGGTTCTCAAACCCCAATCGGTGTTAGTTGATTTTTCTAATTTCTCATTAAATGTTTGGACATTTATTAATTTGGTTGGTCTTTACTATGGCTATGTTAATTCAAGCTCAAAATATACCTACTCTGTTACGTTTTTCCAAGATTTAAAGTAACGTTTAATAAATAGCAACAGGCTAATATGTAATTGCGAGACTTGCGAGACTCTTGCTGCAAGACCAAGACTGGGAGCGCAATACCAACACCAAGACCAGGTGTATTGGCGCGATTCCAAGACCAATACTGGCTAAATCTCGTCTTGTTCTTGCATTTGGGCAACACTGTTGAGCACCCTGGTGCCTGGTGCTCTGGCCTATCCCATTGTGACCATTTTTTGTTCGCGCCCATGAAGAAATCACTGGGAGGAAAACGATTTGCGAGCAATGAAAAAGTCGAGGAGCTCATACGCATTTGGCTTACAACTCGCCCTTACACTTTTTATGAACAGGGAATAATGAAACTTTCAAATCGGTGGCAAAAATGAGTAGATCACGCAGGAAACTAAGTGTATAAGGTTATTCAATAAAGGTACAAAAAAAATTACCGTTTATATTTGATTTATCCTCGTATATTTCAGTTTAAAAACGAAGATTTAATTAAAAATAATATGTAAAAATAAAGAAAATTTAATTTGTAGGATTTTATACGTTATACGTTTTACCGGTCATTGGATATGACAAAAGATTGATTTAAGTTTTATAGTAAATTGATTATTAATTATTATAAAAGGAAGTTTTTAAATTTTTATTTATTTAAATCAGCTTTATGATACTACCAAATATGGAAATTTATCCAAAATTAGCTCTAGATACATTGCTTTTTTGCTTTAATGTGTTCCATAGTTTTGAGTGCAAATTTTAGAAACTGTTTCCATGTACCTTACCTCGTAATTCAAATGTAAATATATCAAAAACTTGCAATGAACATCTCCTGCGCTAAAAATATGATTAAAAATTTCTTAAAATTTTCTTTGAACTGCAAGGGAAATTAAAATTACAAATTAAAATTCCACCTTCAACAAATCTTCGTTCCAATTACCCCAACAACAACAAAATAATATAACAGCAACGCTATTATATAATCTAGTTTAAGATAAAGATTTCCTGCACGTTCTTATTTAATACTTATTATCATAATTAATGAACTGGGTGGAGATATCATTTTGAGTGATTAGCTAAGTCACCAGACTCAACTACTCACTCAGATTTTTTTATGAAAACGCCTTTTGTCATTACTTTGAGTACTGTAGCAATTACTCAATTATGTTACATTACCAAAAAACATTTAACAATGTTTACAAATAACGTTTAGAAAACAACTTTGGCACTTAAACTTAATCATTACTTGTATCGTCGCAGAGTATTCCTGCGAGATTTTTAACAATTTATCACAAGTAGCGGGTAACTATTTCATTTTTTTTGTTTGGGTTAAGTAGAGCGTAGGAGTTTAATAGAGGTGAGGATGAAAGTTGCCATTTTGGTTCCTATTTTTCATCGTAAATTGACTTCCAGAATAAATTGAGAGACATTCTTACCTTAGGTAGAGGTTGTGGCTCTTTAAAATGTATCCCGGTTCCAATAGAAATGGTATTTGGTAGTATAGGTCGAACATTATGAAAAATGGGATGCGTATTTACGAACAACATACTTATATTATTTTGCACATCTACCATCGGTGGAGAATTCCATCCCTGCTCCTCATAAATGGTGGTTAAAATGGGAAATATATAGGAGTTAATAAGATAGACGTATAAAGCGCTATAAATGAAACTAGCTATTCGCTCCAAAATATTTAGGTCGTCTACATTTTTAAGAGGCAGGTTGTAATCTGGATTTAAAATGGGATGTGTCGGATTTCCGATAGCTACATTAAATTGAATACCAGATTCCATGGACGACACTCCTATCCAAGGACACTTAAAGTGTCCTATGAATCCGATTACCGATGGAAAATGCGCCTCACCGATCACCAAATCGAATTGCTCCTTTTTTAGCTTTTTGATCTCTTTGTTTTCTGTAATCATCTTGGTCACTGTTACGCAGGTATCTCTTAACAAAAGTCCGATTTTCCAAAAATATTTGAGATCTCCCGCTATCGTTTCGTAAAATTTTACTTTTTTGAACAATCCATACATTTCGCCGAGATCGATTTCGTGTAAATTTTCCAAAGAAGAGTTTTTTAGTGGATCTGTCGTAATAACGGTCACATTGTGACCCCTTAGGGCCAGTTCTTTCCACAAAGGATGAAAAGTAATTTGGTGGCTGTAAGAAGCAGTCGGGATTATTCCCAATATTCGCGCTCCATTACATTCCAAGAAAAATATCCACATAGCAAGACACTTTTTAATAACGTCCACACCGAGGTAACACATATTCCTTTTTTCGGTTCGAGTCGCACTTTGATAAAATCACTCGTCACTATGTTGTAAATTCTTCTGTTGGTAAAAATCAAAACCTTTAAATCTCAAGATAAGAAGAGTGACATATCTGACATGGTTAAGCAAGATTATTAAATAATGTTAATTCCAGTATTGTTATGATTTACAGTTGCATTGTTATTTGGGGAAAAGTAAAAACATCTGGTTTTTTTACTTAACCACGAATAATATTTTTAAAGGTCATTTTAAACAAAACAGTATTAATGCTAATAGACCAATTTATAGTAATTTAAGCGTAATTAGGTATATCTACTACTAGTACGCATATCTGTAAAATAAAATATGTAAAAGATAAACTGTATTACCGTAGCAAAACTAACTTTTCCAAATCGAGGGCTCTTTTCTATTTAATATAGTTCCCCTCCGGTTTGAAAAAAAATAGCTGAAAGTTTCATCGCCCTAGCTCTCCTTCTGAAGTTATCGTGCGAAAAATACAAAATGCACACCCACGCACGCACACACACGCTCAAACACGCTTACACACGCACCTGCGTGTCAATTTACGTATGAGTTGAAGAATACAATACCGAACGCGGATTAAAGCTTAACACGTGGTTACTGATGCTGTTTTAATCGGTGAGATGAACGAGAGAAAGTCACTGTTCGTGACGGAGTCGCTGCTGATTTGACAGAAGGAGAGACTGAACTTTTGTCAACATAACTTCGATTTGCCATTGCTCGGCTGAGACATTGCGGGAATTCTGATGCGTATAGCTTGAGGAATCCAAGACCTTTTAAGATTTCATGAAATTGGACAAATGGATATCAATAAAGTGGTTCGTTGACATTGTCACCAAAAATGGTGCTGATTGCGATTAGTCCAAGGGAACTTGTAACGAAGGATTGAGGCAATAACAATTGCGGATAAACATCAGTACCCAACAGTATATCGATCTAATCTGATCAATGAAACTCTGGATCAGCCAAAGTTAAGTAGCGGAAAGGGTGTACAATTAGTGATGTGCCAAACCAATAATAGGTTTGCAAAAATATGGCTTCGAGAAAATTTAGAGAAGATTTTACACTTAATAGCGCCAGGAGAATTACCAACACGTCCACCAATGCCAGCTACGGAATTCGGTTGATCGTGTAGTTTTTGAATCGATTGGTTAATCCCTCGCACGGGAATGAGCATGCAAAAAAGTATCTAAAAGAGACGCCACAGGTGCATCTTTGGTCGTACAGCTAAATAAGAGTAAGGAACCAGCTGGGGGTCGCTTGAAAGAGGAAGTGGATGCAATATTGGATTCATGATTGACATGATCCGAGGTGCGATTTGACGCAGAACTGTGACCTAAATTGTCTGATTGTCAAGGGTGCAAGAGCGTAAGATGGATCATAATAGTTACATTTACGGCAGCTAGAGGTGGATTCACATTGGTATTTTAAGTGAGAACCTAAAAAATTGAAACAACGTCTGTGTTGCTTGATAAAGTTTATCTTTTCAATTTTCAATGATAAAGATAGACAAAATGAAGTTGGCTAGATCATCTATGGATAATGCTTTAATAGCCTGTACGGAATTTTAATGCGTCTCGTGGAAATGTTTCAAATTGCTAAGTAAATTCGAAGAAATTGGTTTAAATTTGAGAATTTTATTTAAATAGGTTTGAGCTATTCTGCGGGGAGATTTTGATATCTGCTTATTCGTAATTTTTATCTGTTAGGTGTAAGCAAAAAACAACTGACAGAGCACATTTATTAATGTCACCTGAGAAGGTAAATGAATTTTAGTCAACGAGAAATTACCTCGAGAGCTCTAACTGGTACTGATGACAGGCGTAGCAGGTGAAACAGGTTCTTCCTTTTTAAGCTGCAGAAATTTGCCTGGTATTTTAAAAATAATGTTACGAAAGGCATGTGAAGGCGCTTCTGTGTCAACGGATCTCTATGGGGTAGCAGACAATTAATATCACTAATTTTTTCGTAAATATGTTTAAAATCATCTTGCAATTGCTGTAATGCATTATAATACGCCTGGACGAGTGTGATCTCGTCGATAGTACAATCTTCTCTTCTTCTTCTTTTTCTTAAGACATTTGTCTTGTTTTTCCTAATATATTAGCACTCATAGAAGCCGCAACTGGGATTCTGATGTCCAGCTCTCGTGCCACCTCTTGGGCGGTCGTCCTGGTGGTCTGTTACCTTTAGGCTTGTTGTGCTTAGCAGCTCTTACGAGGCGGTTTCCAGGCATTCTGTCCACATGATCCCTCCAAGCTCTCTTTCGGACTCTGGACCATCTTACTATATCTTGAATGCCGCAGGTAGCTCTGATGTCTTCGCTTCTTCGAGTAAAGTATGTCCTGTTATGGTCCTTAGGGTTCTCATTTCGGCTGCTCTTAAAATTCTCTTTGTTGCTGCTGTTTCTGCCCTCGTTTCAGTAGCGTAGGTCATTACCGGTCTTACGCAGGTCTTATAGATTCTTGTTTTGCTCGCTATAGACATGTGCTTGTTCCTCCATATCACATCTCGTAGGAATCCCGATAGTCTTGCTGCTTTGATTGTTTGCGACTTGACTTCCGACTTAAGATCACGGTTACTGGTTATTTGAGCACCCAAGTATTTAAATGACATAACCTGTGCCACGCTCTTGTTATATAATGCCAGTTTACATCTTTTGGGATCTCGTGATATTGTAAGAGATTGTGTTTTTTCTTGCGAGATGATCATGTTATACTGTTGTGCAGTTTGCTCGAATTTAAATAGCATTCTCTGTAAATTGTCCTCGTCTTGCGATATAATGACCGCATCATCAGCATAACAGATTATTTTAAACTCCTGATCTTCCATCCTGTATCCTTTTCCCGCCGTTTTGACTTCGTCGATTATTTTATCCATGACGATGTTGAACAAAATAGGGCTAAGGCTATCTCCTTGTCTTATACCTGTTGATATGTCTATCCTTTTTGTTAGCTTCTGTTCAACTCAAAAAATAGTCAAGTGGTGTTAGATCTGGAGATCTTGCCGGCCATTCTATAAAACCCCTTTTGTCTTGGAAATCGTTGGTCTAGCCATTGTCTTACAGCTAGTTACAACTTGTCTTTCTAGTGACTTGGTAATAAGTGGATCAATTTCATTTTCTAATAATTGTAGAAACAATTCTCCCGTCAGGTTTTGATCAATAAAAAGTCGTCCAATTATCTCATTTCCTAGAATACCAATACATTGATCTTCGCTGGAAACTGAGTACTATCCTGTCGAATCACGTGTGGATTTTCGTCATCCCAGTACCTACAATTATGTTTGTTAACAAAGCCGTTTAAATAAAACGTTGATTCATCACTAAAAACAAATATTTTTGACAAAATTTGCGTCTTCTTGTATTTTTAGGGACATTGTTTCTCAAAATTCTATTCTGCGATCATAATCGTCTTCAAGAAGCAGCTGATGAATTTGTATTTTAGAAGGAAAAAGCTTATGTAATTTTAACACTCAGTGTATGGAACCAACAGAAATATTTGTAAGTTTTGATTCTTTTGAAATGGAATAAATGGAAACCATAGCAAAATGACCCAGTACTTCAATTTGTGCAGCTTCGTCAAGAACTCTGGGATTATTATTTTTTTTATTATAAACGGATCCAGTTTCTTTAAATTTCCGTACGAACTCTATGATAGTCTGGTGGCCTATATTTCTATCAGGATGCCTTTCATTAAATACTCGAGCTGTTCCTCGAGCGCACTTGTTTTGATGACCGTAAATAAATATTATTTTTATTTTTTCTTGCGTAATCATAAACAACCTTCGCTACGCAGACGATACGGTACTGTTGGCCTCCAGTCAGGAAGATTTACAACGGATACTGGATGCTGTCATTGAAATATGCGCAATGGCTGAACTCGGATTAAATGCAAAAAAGACCAAAGTATTAGTAATTACCAAGCAACCTAATATCATAGCTAACATAACAGTCGGGGGTGAACTATTGAAGCAAGTAAACCAAATAAAATATCTGGGCATCATAATAACTAACAGCGCACATAGTCAAACTAAAGTGAAATCGAGGATTACGTAGGATCGAGCAGCATTTAAAAACATGAGTAGGGTCTTGTGCTGTAGAGATCTGAAGTTAACTCTAAGAATCCGACTTCTCAGATGTTATGTCTTCTCCACCCTGCTATACGGTATGGAAGCCTGGACTATAAACAAGTACGAAGAAAGACGACTTGAAGCCTTTGAGATGTGGGCTTACAGGAAAATATTAAAAGTTTCATGGACGGAAAAAGTATCCAACCTGGTAATACTCCAACGTCTAAATAAATCCACCGAAATTCTTACCACCATCAAAAGAAGAAAACTGCAATATTTCGGGCGAAAAATACCGATTACTGCAGAACATCATGCAGGGAAAAATTTATGGTAAAAGAAAGCCGGGCCGCAGAAAAGCATCATGGCTCAAGAATCTACGTGACTGATATAAACTCAACTCAAGCTCTGTTCAGACTTGCCATCGACAGAGTAAGGATAGCCTTGTTGGTGACCAACGTTTTAGAAGGACATGGTACTTAAGAAGAAGAAGAAGAAGCATTAGAGTTTGAATTTGGAATCTCGTGAACCTAGGTATTTTTCACAAACCTTATCGAATATCAGAAGAAAAAAAAATTATTTTACGTGACAAAATCAACGACCTTTTAAATAATGACATTAGAGAATCAAGCTCTAGTTATTTGAGTCCAGCAAATCTTATAAAAAAGAAAAATAAAGATAACATAGTAGCAATATATAGAAAATTAAACATAACTGTAAAAGACCGATATCCTCTTCCCAATATATTTAATCTTGTGTTCGATGATTTCAGTACAATAACTAAACAATTTATTCTAATACTTTCTAAACAATAAATTCTAACTTTACAATTCACATAGATTTTCAAACTCTATACAATCATATTAAAACACATTATCAATTTAACTTTAAAACTAAAACTAAAAACTCGGTCGGTGACATTCATTTTATATGGGCAAACAAATTATTCGAGAATGGGGACGTCCATTCTGGAAGAACGAGGAACCAACGAGAAGATTCTTTTCTAAAATATCAGGCGAACAAAACCAAACATTTTTTTTCCATTGTGATCGACGCGCTGTCGCCTCTAGGCAACATTCGACAGGGACAGAACGTATCAATAAAACAGCTTTCCAAATACCTGACAGGCAATTTTAAGAAAGCCTTTTGGACTTTGTAATGCCCCTACGACATTTCAGCGTTTAATTAATAAGGTGCTTTCTGAAACACCACCGCTCTGATTATAGGTGCCGTGAAATGACTAGTCATGTTTCGGCACTTGGTCAGAGTTTCCGGTCGCTCGGGTGAAATGTGTTTTGGTTTATATTCGAATGGAAGCATCCAGGCATCAGTCAGGCCTCTCTGGGGCTGAGGGTACAGCATTAAAACAGTTCCGCAGGCTGGCCGCCAAGTAGTACAGTGGCCCCAACCCATTGGTAACGCCCTGGGAGGCTGCCACATCAATTGGTGTATAATCCCGATACTCCTGTTCAGCCAGTTCGTGACTGGAGGGGATCCGAGCTCGTGTATTCGGGGGGCATTGCCGAGGCCACAGTCCATCGAGGTCAACTGACCGTCCTGGATGCAGAAATTTCTGTAGAAGCTAGTCCACATATCTGCTCCCCTTTTTATTTATTTTTTTTTTTTTTTTTCTTCCTCTTACTTCTGCCCTTTTTTTTTTTTTTTTTTTCTTTATATTTTTCTTTTAAATGAAACCATTAAACCAAATCATGAAAAGTCCAACAAAAATACATGTGCGGTTGCTGATAATTCCCCAAAAAGCAACTTTAGAATTGATTTCTGCAACATTCGAGGCCTAAACTAACCCAAACTAACAGGCCTCATTTACTGGCTCTGACAGAGACACAAATTAAACCCTCCTCCAACTATACGCATCTTTTGTGTCCCGAGTTCGAACTCGAAACAAGATTCAAATTTAAGACCGGCCTTTGTGTTTACACTCGCAGTGATATTTCCTGTTGTAGACAGGAGAACTTAGAACCAAAGGACGGGCTAGAAGTCATGTGGTTCAAGTTAACCTTACAAAAATCAACAAAATGTTTCTGCTGCCTGTATCTTTCTCCTACGAACCCTCCTTGCGTCAACCTATTTCAACATCTTTCCGACACGCTGGAGCTTTTGCAAACTAACGACCCCAACACAGAGGTTATATTTTTGGGTGATTTCAATGTTCACAACGCGAACTGGCTGAGATCCAACCGCACCGACAACGCCGGTCTAGAAGCTGAGAACTTTGCGATAAGCCACAACGTGACCCAGCTAGTTGAAGAATCTACCCGCATACCCGATAGCCCCAATCACCAAACCAACATTCCCGATCTCTTCTTCACGACACATCCCGACCAGTACCGAGTCTCTATAACCGCTCCGCTCGGTAAATCTGATCATAAACTCATCTCAGCCACGTCCAAACAAACAACCCCGCCCAAAATCACGCTTGGTACCTCTATTGTCTGGCATTATAGATCAGCCAAATGGAATAAACTGAGGGACTTTTACCTATCATTTTCATGGAAAGATGTCTGCTTTCGCTCACAAGACCCATCAACATGTGCAGAATCTGTAACCGAAATCATAAGGCTAGGTATGGACTCATACATTCCTCATGGTACAAGACGGATCTTCAACCCCAAACCCTGGTTCAACCAAGAATGCAACCGTGCGGTGCGTAATAAAAATCAAGCACATCGACTCTGGTGCGAAGTCCCGACAATTGCCAACCGAGAAGCCTTTGTCCATGCGAGGAACGCCTGCAAAAGAACGATCAATCTTGCCAAAGAATCCTACGACAGGAGAATATGCAACAAGCTTGTCAATGCCCCTCCTGGATCAAAGACCTTTTGGTCTTTGGCCAGAGCCATAAATAAGAATTTCACAACTTCTTCTTTACCACCACTCGAGAGGTCCGACGGCACGACAGCCGTATCTTCCAAAGAAAAAGCGGATCTGCTGGCCGAAATGTTCAGCTCTAACTCAACCCTCGATACCAATGGAAAACAACCCCCAACGATACTTAGAATAAACGCATCAATGCCTGAGGTCACTATCCGCCATTGCACTATCAGGAAAATCCTACGAAATCTTGACTCTAATAAGGCAGTAGGACCAGATGGAATTTCGATAATTGTCCTAAAGACCTATGCTCAAGAGCTCACCCCAGTTCTCTGTAGACTCTTCAAGTTATCATACAGCAAAGGTGTATTTCCGCTCATGTAGAAAAACGCTAAAGTCCAACCGATTCCGAAAAAAGGAAAGAAGACAATTTCTGCAAATTATCGCCCTATTGCATTGCTCTCAGTCATATCCAAAGTTATGGAAAAAGCGATTAACACAGAACTTATCAAATATCTAGAGAAATTTGAGATAATCCATGACAGACAATATGGATTTCGACAACTTCGATCTACTGGAGATTTGCTGGCATATGTCACTCAGCTCTGGACAAACACTATTGAAAAGTTTGGTGAATCCCGTGCAATAGTCTTGGATATATCTAAAGCCTTTGACCGCGTTTGGCACCAGCCATTTTTAAGTAAATTATTTTCCTACGGTCTCCCAACCAAACTGCGCCAATGGCTCTTGAGCTTCATGCAAGATCGCTTCTTACATGTGGCAGTTGACGGTATTTCTTCTGATGTGTTTAAAACTAATGCCGGGGTCCCCCAGGGTTCCATCCTGTCCCCCACCTTATTTTTTTTACACATCAACGACCTCTTGAAAACCACCACGAACCCCATTTACAGTTTCGCAGACGATAGCACACTTGTCTCAACTTTCACATCCTATCGATCACTTTCGGTGAATGATACAAATAGACTCAGGCAGAAACAGGTTGATTCCATCAATAGAGATCTTAAAGCAATCGTCGAATGGGGAACTAACAATCTTGTTCAGTTCAACGCACAAAAAACACAAAGTGCCACGTTTTCCAAGAAAGTGAATTCCTCAAATCATTCCATCACAATGTCCGGAAATACCCTTGAACCAAGTCCCTCCATCTCGATTTTGGGAGTCACGGTGTCCAACAATATGTCTTGGCACGACCATGTTGCTAACATCGCAAAGTCGGCAAGCCAGAGGCTAGGTTTTCTGTGGAAAGCCAGAAAGTTTTTTACTCCTGATCAACTGTTGACGACGTACAAGGCTCAAATCCGACCTCTACTGGAGTATTCTCTTCGTCTTTTAGATTCCATTCAGAAAAGAGCCATTCGCTTGATAAACAGCTCAACTCTCACAGATACCCTTCACCCTCTAGAAAATAGAAGAAGAGTTGCAGACCAGTCATTGCTCTACAGATATTTCCATGGCAGATGCTCCAGAGAAATAAAAACTCTTGTACCACCATTGGCCACATTCGGCCGAAGAACTCGGCACGCTGATCAGTCTCACCCATTTACTCTCAAGATTGACACTACCAGGACCAATCTTCATCAAGAATCCTTCTTTTACAGGGCTGCTACGGAATGGAATAAGCTTCCAAAATCAGTTTTTCCAGAGAACTATAACCTACAACTTTTTAAAAAGCGTGTCCACAATCATTTTCTTTCTATAATCCATTCCCCTTCTAATAGTCGCAGTGCGGGCCGTCCGCGGCCCACACGATAGGTCTACCCTTTTTGCGACTATTTTCATAAAAAAAAAAATTACGCCATGATAATGGTATAAAACCGGGACATAGAAAAATTCAAGGAGTAATAGACTTTCGAGGACATAAAAATGTACACGAAGTACGACAGATTTTTTGGTCTATGTTCACATTTTCAAAAATTTATTAAATACCATGCGACCATTGTAGATCCAATCCAAAAGCTTATCAGAAAGGAAGTAACTTGGGAGTGGGGTGAATCTCAAAACAGATTAAAAATATATTAACAACTCATCTGCTTGCTATTGTTACGGATTGTGGCTAACGGGTCCGCCCCTGTCACATTGTCTGGCCTGAAGGCGCGATGCGCTGTACAAAAGCATGTTTGATTTTTTCGGCGGTATCAAAGGCCCGACATTTATAGCTGCAGGCGGCAAGAATATTCGTGTTAATGTCAGAAAGAGCGAGAAAGAATTGTCGTTCTTTCAGATAATATTTGTTTAAGGATAACGGGCCGCGGAAGTGTTATTTGAATGAAATTTATAAAGTGATTATAGTTATGAAAAGATTGTTATAAAAAGTTTAAGTTTTGTGAAATATCCAAGTGATTTATCAAGTAAGATTTTATTGTATTGCCTGAAAAAAGATTAGAATAAATTGTTTAGTTTTTGTGCTGAGTGTTATAAATTATCTGTTTTATGATTATGTACCGCGTAAAAATTTTAAACAGTCGCTGGCTCTACTACATCGATCATAATATACCAATTTGATTAAAAATGTTTTCATTTTTAATAGCATTAAAAATACTGTTTAGGGTAATTATAATAGTTATATTTACAATAATTAAGAAAATGACTCGCTGATCTTTAAATTATTTTATTAAGAATTTTGATAGGAAACATCAGAACAGCATTTCTACATAGCGCGTTCATATAAAAATTATTCACTCTAAACAATATTTGACAAAACCTGTGATTTGGAAAAAATAACGGATAAACTAATAAAATATTTACTTAAAAGTATTTTAATAGACTCACTTTTAGTATAGCTCCCACATCCAAGATAAACCCTTTAATTATTTTTAAAACAACATCCTGAATTTTTGTTTATTTTCTTAGATTCTACTACATACATACATACATACAGTGTGGAACAGCAAAATGGAATAAATTTGATAACGAATAAATGAGAGCGTGTTGGGAAAAACATGTCGATTTGTATTTTTAGATGCGCATTTTTTTCAAAAAAAAAATTATATAGGGTGTGTCATGTGACAGTGGTATTGGCCACTGTCACATGTCACACCCTATATAATTATTTTTTTTTGGAAAAATGCGCATCTAAAATAAAAATCGACGTGACCAAGCGTTTTTCCCAACACGCTCTCATTTATTCGTTATTGAATTTATTTCATTTGGCTGTTCCACACTGTATAGTCACGCCCTTTTTTCTTAGGGGAAGGCAGACACCATCCACTTGCTACGGTTCCTACAAACATCTTTTGCTTCTTCCACTTTCATCAGTGCTCTCACACATGCTCGTCGGTTGTTGGTACTCTTGACCTGGCCTTTTTTCAAAACAATGTTGATCTGATCGAGATATGTTCGACGAGGTTGACCTCTACCGACTTGTCCATTCAAACTCGCCTTATAAATTTGTTTCGTCAATCTTCCTTCGTTTATCCTTTTTACGTGTTCAAACCATCTATGCATTCCTTTATCTATCTTTGTAACCACATCTTCTTTTACACCACAGCGTTCTCTTATCTCACTATTCTTTACTTTATCCAACCAAGTCACTCCGGCTATACTTCTCAGACTACTCTCCTCGGCATTAATCCTATTTTCATTCACTACCATAAATAAGTGTGGGAACCAACACTTCTTTATCCATAGCCAGACGTGCCTTTTTTAACACTTTCTGGATGATTATAAAGCTATGCAGTGCCCCATTCATTTGTTTTTTTGCCAACACCCTTCGCGCAATGTCACTCATACTATCCATCTCTCGTAAACTTTGAACCCAAGTATACAAACTCATTTACTTGATTTACTCTTTCTCCCTTAATCAGAACCTCACAGTTTGTTATACTTTCTTCTCTTTCAAAAACCATTACTTTCGTTTTGCTGACATTTATTTTTATCCCTTTGATTTTCAGGGCATCATGCATAACATTAATGATCGCCTTCAACTCTTCTTCAGATGACGCTAATATAAGTAGATCATCGGCGTAAAGAAGGCATTTGACGATCAAATCATTCATTTTTAATCCATACGCACTCTTTTTCAGATCTTTTAAACAATCGTCAATGTATAAGTTAAACAGCCATGGCGAAGCCACACATCCCTGTCTCACACTTTTTTTGATGTTAAACCAGTGTAAGCTCCGTTTATCCTGACACAAGCAGTGGAATCCTCGTAAAGTGATTTCAGTGCTCGTATTAAACTACCGCTCACCTCATACATAGACAATGTCGATCACAATTCACTCCTCACCACTATGTCATAGGCCTTTTTCAAGTCTATAAAAGCGCAGAAGTCCTTCTGACTTTTAGTTAAGAATTATTCGACCATACCTCGTAATGAAAAGACCTGATCCATACATCTCCTTCCTCTTCTAAATCCTGCTTGTACATACCATATCATCTTCTCAGTTTCATTCGTCACTCTTTTAATTAATATCTTTGCATACAGTTTGCTGACCATGCTGAGTAATATAATACCTCGGTAGTTCTTACAGTCCTGCTGCGAACATTTTCCCTTGTAAAGCGGCACGATAACGTCCTTGCACTAGCGTCTGGTACGCTACCACTCCTCCAACAAATGTTAAAAAGGCGGTACAGCAGACTAGTTACCACGCTTTGTACAGTGTCACGTGCCTATTTTTGTTTCCCTTCTGCAGTTCCATTATAATTGGGTTTCTGATAGTTTTGTATTCCTCAGTTACTCGTAAATAGTTTCGCTTACCGTATTTTGTTGTAATTGTTGTATCATTTTTGTCTTGAGTACAAGTGGATCCTTTTATCGTTAAACATTGTGTTTGTTTTTCACAAGATTCCACTCTAAACATACTTCAAGTAGACTTTTTACGTTTTTATTTACTCCTACCTAACTATTAAAATCACCCAACATTACAATACTTTCATTCTGGTTATACTTATTTAGAATATCTGTCACACCATCCCAAACCTCCCACCTTTATTTTTGGGCTTTTAAAGATTGGTTGTGGTGCATAAACCCCTACCAAAAAGATACGAGTAGGACCAACCTTTAGCCTCACCCAGAGGAGTCTTGGGCTCACACATTAACACAAAGAACATCAATCCGACTTTCTTCTATCATCGTGTAAATGTCATCAATTTTATCATTTAATCCTTCCCCTTCATTCAAAGTAGCAGAGTGATTATCCGCAGTCCACGTTTCGCCCTCATGAGAAGCAAGGCATGACAGGTGGCGAGTACCATCGCTGCTGTTTTGGCCAAAGTCAATACAACTATCACTCATAGCTTCCCATAAATACATAGTAGGTATTACCAAATTAAAATTAAATTTAAATATATGGCACTTATAGGAAAATATTAAATGTACTTACGGAAATTCCAGAGAAAATCTCGATAATTCATAGAGCATTTATAAAAAATACATAATACTTGGGTTATAAGAAAAATTCTCATTGAAAAATAGTATTGTTACGATATTTTCTCCTTGGGTTCGGTAATTCTAAACTCTCAGTACAATAACCAACAACTTTTATTCCGATATTTCTTCACAATAAATTTTATTTTTTACAAATCCCTTAGATATTCACTTTACAATTACTTTAAAATACTTGACTTTTAACTAACTTTAGATTAAACTTCTTTGCGACTGCTGTCCTTTTTATACTTCCAAATCATTGTTCTAGAAGAGTCGGCACCATTCAAAACTATTGGGTTTTTTCTAGAAAGTGCCAGAATGATCCTTTTACCATTTCGGAACCATTAGACGTAGTATTCTAGAATTTGCCGGTCTGTTCTTTTATTCCAATCGCCGCGCCGGCAGTCCTCCAATTGTGATCGACGCGCTGTCGTGACAAAGATCAGAACCGGCTCGTAATAGTATATTGTGACACTTATGCATAATCAGGCTTTTGAAGGCAATTATTCATTTTGTCGCATGATATTTTTATTATAGTAATTTTGATCCATTTTATCGAGTCTATAGGTCTATGTCATTTAACTCTTAATTATCATTGTTGCTACGTATAGTTAAAGTCAGATATAATATTTCCTGTTTCACGAATTCGACACATCAAAAAACTTAGCCGATGACAGGTCCAGGACCGGGCTTAAATTGGATGTAGCGGACAACCGATAATAGCAAACAATTCGACATAAAACCGTTTTATTTACCAGCAAGTAATATTATAATACGTTTTTCTCTATTTAGGAAAGCATTAACAAAACATTTAGCAGATTGATCACTCCACCTTTCTTTTAAAATATTATAAGTGACGTACCAAGTTTAATCAAGATAAATTATGAATCTATCTTCCCAATGAACTTCATCTATTCTACTGAGGTATTTTTTACGTAAAATAATTATTTTTTAAGGTTCCATAACAGCCTCTCTTTTATTTAAGGTGCGATATGTCAAACCCAAAGAATGTAGCACTTTTTTAACAGTATTATTGGATTTTTGTAGGAAACCCGGTACCAACTTGATTATTATTTTTAACCATATAAAAAGATGGAACAATGTTATCAGAATAAAAATTATACACCATTTTTCTAATACTCTCTATCATACAGTAATCTAATTCTTCTTCTTTTGGCTCATAACCCTTGGTGGGTTTTGGCTTGCTCAACTATGTTCCTCCATCTGGTTCTATCTACCACTATTCTCCTCCAGTTTCCTTTTCTCAGAGTTTTTAGGTCTTCCTCCACATCGTCTATCCACCTTTTCTTGGGTCGCCCTTTCGGTCTTGTGTTTTGAGGTTTTCATTCGAGAATTTTTTTACAATTCTCTCTTCCCACATCCTGTATACATGTCCTAACCATCTTATCCTTTGACTTTTTATGTATCTTGTTATATCCTTTCCTTCTATAAGTGCATCAATTTCGTGATTTATTCTTATTCTTCTAATACCGTTTTCATGTATTAGGCCGTATATTCTTCTAAGGATCTTTCTTTCAAATATTCTCAACTAATTTTCGTCGGTTTGTTGGTGTCCATGTTCACATCCACAGGTTACTACGTAAGTATAAGTGTGTTATAAATCTTAGATTTTCTGTTGAGTATACTGCTCCTTATTAGTTTTAGATAGGCATTCTTCTTCTTCTTCTTCTTCTTCTTCTTCTTAGTCATATCTTCATTGCTGAAGAGTTGTGACATCATGTCTATGAGCATTGATGGGTTGATTTACAATGGAGGTGTTGGAGATCAGTACTTTCAACTGTACAATTCCTCTTTGAGATATTCCTTGATTTTAAAAGTACTCAATACGGCCCTGACGCCGACAAAAAAATCAACTTAAAGTCACGCATTCATTACGTAGAAATTAGCATTCGGATATAAACAAAGGGTCCCATGCACTTATTATGCCAGAACATTCCGAAATCGTCGCGCGCAATTTTTAGCAACCGGCTGTACGGTCAGTGACCAATCAAAAACGCTGAATTTAACACGAGAAGAAGCCACATTTGAAACAGTTTCCGGCTTCTCGCCCTTCTTCGCAATCCGAACTTCAAGCAATGCAGAGCACAGCGTCGCTCCCCCTCTTTCGCATATCATCAGCCGAGGCATGAACACCTCAAGCGTTCAGAGCAATGCTTTAAAATACCACGTGGTAAAATGCACATCAATATAATCAAATAAAATATATCAAATTAAAAGCTAACAACCAGTGAAATTATTTTGAAGATACAGGAGGCTTTAAACTGTAAAATCCATGTATTAAAGTTAACAATATATTATCGATGACAAGTGTGTTGTTTCATTTACTGTGATAACAAAATTTACGGCGATAAAAGGCAGTAAAACCTTTAGCCTATAGTAGTAAAAAAAAACAGATCGAGCCAGCGTTTACTGAGTTATCGAAGGATCCCACATCTACGCAGTGAACGACGTCATTGAAGACTCCTCCTAGTCGTCGGCGCCGGTGCGCAGGAGAGTTTTGAAATTTTTGTCAAAACGTAAATCCTTTTGACTACTCCCTAATTAGATTTTCTAATTTTAATTGGTTAATGTTTTTAATAACTGTTTAAGTGGAGAGTGACATTTACAAAAAATTACCTAATTTTGTTGCACATCCTCCTCTTTCAATTTTTTGTTACTCTCCGAATGGAATCTCCATGGAAGTATATACTTATTCATTTAAAAAATGGGTCAATATAAATTATAAATTTAATATAAAATTTCTGGGACTACATAATATTTTTTATTACTTTATTATCCAGTAAGCCATTTTAAAAAAGTAAAATCCAAAAAAAACACTGGAATAAGGCAAAAAATCACTTTAACACAACGACGTGTACCAGAACAACGGATAAGATTGGATATTTAACCAATAGGAAATAAACAAATTTAACCAATAATCACCTTAATTGGAAATCACTTGTCCATGTGGACTATTAAAAACAGAAAATTAGTGCAGTGTTAATAGAAAACAACGCACGTTTAATTGAGCAAATCAGAAACATTTATAAGTGATTACTATACGTATTGTTACGATATTTACCCTTTGGGTTCGATGATTCTAAACACTCAGTACAATACTAAACAATTTTTATTCTAATATTTCTATACAATAAATTTTACTTTAAAAATTACTTAGATTTTTAAAACTGTATACAATCTTTTTATAACACTGTATAATTACTATAAAAACTTGACTTCAAACTAAACTAAAACTCCCGCGACCGCTGCCTTTTTATATTGTTTCAAATTATTATTAGAAGGAGCGCGAATTTGTCGGATCTTTTTTAATCGCGCCGCGGCCATAAATCATGTATTCTCCTTATTGTGATAGACTCGCTGTCGCCTTAAGGCTACAATTAACAGGGACAGCTCTAAAAATTGTAACAGTTTGTTTGTGCTGTCTGTATGTGATTTTAATATTATTGAAGGGATAGAAATTTTTCGTTTTTAATATTGTTTTGTTATGTGATTAATTCATTTGCTCAATGTTAATAGTAAATACGTTTGCCCTGATTCTGTGATGGAAACGACATCAGAATTTTTACGTTACAGACTTGAGACTTCCACGAATTAAAAAGCTTTGAGAAAGGTCTAAAATAAAGATCGAAACGTTGGCGATTTAAGAAGAGCGAGAAGTTTGTTTTCTTTCGTCCTAAACCCGCTATCCACCCCGAAAAAAAAAGTATTAAAAATGTCGAAGGAAATTGAGAAATAAATGCTGAAGACGTGATGAATTTTATTCCCGTGAAATTCAGGCATTTATATTAAAAATAATTCGAAGAACTGGTATTATGTATGGAGCAGAAGCAAACACAAAATATCGGCGAATCGGTAATGTTAGCGTATTTAATTTGGAAATGTCCAGAATTTATAAATCTTCGTCACTTGGTCATTTATTCATTCAATTAACATTTATTAAAAAAAAAATCCGTCTTAGTTGTTTTATGGTAAATCTAGTAGTCAAACACAATTTGATTTATTCATAGTTAAATTTGACAAAAAACTTTTTCTTTGAAGTCGTTACCTAGCAACCTTTATACACACAGCGCCGGCGTGCGATAAAAAGCCGATTATGCACGCTTTTGCGTTTATTATGGATGGTTTATGATGCATGCATACTAAAATAGTTATTTGTATGTTTAGGCCGCGAAATACATTTTTAACGTACCGAAAGAACAGTTATCGCCGAGGCCGCTTGCGGCCGAGATGAGTTAGTAAAAATGGCCATTGAAGATATTCAGAAAGGGAATGTTGTACTAATATTAACCGTTCCTGATACCAAGACGGATAAGAAACGTGTTTTCACTGTTACTAATATTGATTCCATAAAAATGTATCGTAAATATGCAGCTCTTTGACCAAAACATATTGTTAATAATCGTCGTATATTCTTGAGATACGTAAACGGAAAGTGCACCGCACAAGTTGTTGGAGTGCATACCATTGGGAAAATGCCTAGTATGATTGCTAAGTATCTCAGATTACCAAATCCTGAAACATACACGGGTCACTGTTTTCGGAGAAGTTCTGCCACGCTGCTTGCCAATATGTCAATTCTTAAACGTCACGGTGGACGGAAGTCCACGACAGTAGCGGAAAGATATGTAGAAGACTCTATTGAAAATAAGAAGCAAATTTCCAACTCAATTTCTGGCGATATGGTATCTGGTTTGAATGTAGACAATAACCATTATTCAGAAACACTAGATGTAGTTGCTTTAACTTCTGGAGTGAATATAAGTAATAATACAAACTGTACAATTAATGTTAAAATTCATCCTAAACAATATAAGTACTTAAGCATTTGTTGGTATTCAATACAAAATAATCCTTGTCTTTGTAGTATTTTGGAAATGTCAAATTTGGAAGTGATATTCAAATTTGGAAGTGACGTTTAGTTTCGCGGCCGTTGCTATGGGTAACGGCCGCGAAATTGAATTTCGCGGACTGTGCTGAGAACGCGAAATACTGACTTCGCGTGCGATTGCACGAAAAAACTATTTTAAATAGTCACAAAAACTTTTAGTCAAGCAGACCTTAAATGATTAGTATTAATGTCATAATCTGCTATGTCATTACATTCCAAAAAATTTCATCATTACTCGTTCATAACTTTTTCGAACTTTAACGATCATTTGGAATGACATTATTTTTATATTTGACGATGAATAAACTAAGTATTTATGAAATACTGAATCGGTTCATTACTAATAACCAGACTTAAAAAAATATGCACATTAAAACATGACGTATATGCGCATACATATACACAGTAGTTAGTATTTTAAAGTTATTCATTATATTAATATATGATCTTCTTATTTCCATAGTAGTGTATTTTTTCAAATTTTTAGGAAATTAATATTTTCTTGAGTAAAAACATCATAAATTGTATCTTGACAATTGTTTAAAACAAGTGCATTAAACTGCGTACCAGAATTTAATATAATATAATTTTAGATTTAAATTATTATTCTATTTTAATTATTTATATTATTTTGCGTTTAAAGGGATCCAAAGTGTTGAACTGATCCGCTTTCGCCTGAGCAAACGTGTTTTTATCTTACTTTTAGTTCTACACTTTGGATCACTTTAAACGCAAAAAAACCCTATAGATACACGTTTCGACTTGACGTCACTTGCGCATAGGACTTCTTACCCCAATATACCCGTAAAAGCCACTCCACTTCTTTCTCCCCCACCAACTTTGTCTTGCTTCCATTGGGTTAAAAATATTTGAACATACACTATTATTAGGGTGATGTTAAAGATCGTTTCAATTAACACATTTCTGGTGTTAGTCCAAACTCGCAAAAGTTGGACTTACACCACTATGGAAATAAGGGGCTTATTTATTAAAAACATATAACCAAAATTATTAGAGTAGTTCTATATATAAACAGAAAACGATAAATGTTTTTTTAAAGTTTTTAATTATAAATTGAATACATACAAATATTTATACAGTGCAAAACCAGCCAGTCCAAATTACTTTTAATTTTGCGAAAATGTAAGAAAAACAAAAAACAATTTTAAATTAAGGAAGAGGTTTAAAAATGTTATTCTGCTGTTTCCAAGCGCACCTTTTTAACATCCCCCGCCCCTTCTTTAAAATATCAAATAGCAACCACTACCCTATGATACATCAAATAAAAACCCAAGAAAAATGCAAATCAACCATATAAACAACAATTTATTCTATCGATTTATTTTGCAGATAACATTAAACATAGCGAAATTATCACAGAAACTAAAATGGAGTTAATTACAAACAGCTTCTTAAATGTACTTACAGTAACTTTTCAAAGTGTGCTCCGTTATTTTGTATGCAATATTATAACATATTGTTACGAATTGCAGTCCGTCCCTGTTCAATTGATTTACCGTTTTGCTGAAAATCGCGAAAAACTCATTTTTTTACTTTTGACCTTGAGTAAAATTTTTTCCATACACGGGAATAATGGGGAATTTTAAAATTTTATTTATAATTATGTTTTGAACATTTTTACTAACTTTCAGCTTGTTGGAAATTTATGTACCTTCACTCTTGTTTTTTGGTTTTAATTGACCGGACTATTAGATGATAGGAGCATATTTTGGATTTTTAAAGTCATTTTTTCAGAGTACCTATCTTTTTTTTATAATATAAAATATATAAAAATATAAAAAATATTTGTTACTTGCAGAAACCTAGGTTTTTTAATTAATCGTTTAACTTCTGTAGAATTTCTGCTACAATTGTGCCCTTAACTTTTTATTAAGAAGAATTAAATGTTTGCACTAAATCAACTTTTTCTAAAAGTAGAATTTGAGATTTTTATATTTTAGTAATAAACTCTGGTACAAAAGTATAATTTTATTCATAAAACGGATTTGTTCTTGAAGGATTTTATTTTTAAATGTTTGCTGGGACAGCTTGAGTGTTTATTATTGGAAAAAAAATAAACTTTTAATGTCTACAATATTATCGGCATATGAATGGTGGAGCCACTAACCAGGTTCCCTATCTTGTCACAACTGGTTGTGGGGGAAGTGGTATGTTACGAAGGATGTTGAAGAATTTTATTTTTAAATGTTTGTGTGGCAGAATACATTGCTTGACTGTTTTCTTCAAAAAATTCCAAAGTTAAATTTTTAATGTCTTTAAAATCATCGGTATAAAAACATGCAGCGTCTAACCAGTTTTCATATCTTATCAACTGTTTGTGGAGGAAGTGGTATGATAGGAAGTGTGTCTTTTTTATACTCTTGAATTCTTAATGGCGCCTTAGCAAATACTTTTTTTATGTGCCGATACCAAATCATTGACAACCTCAACTATTAATACCATGGGCTAAACAAGTCGTTTACATGAATTCATTTAGGGTATGTATCTATATGTACAATATTTGTAAATTTTTGTCTGCCTCAAACATGTACCTACGAAATATTATCAGATAAAAAAATTTTCGCTGGAACAGTTGGATGATTCCTCTTGCAAAAAACATGCAATTGTTAAATAATTTGCCTCTTTCAATCTTTTTTGAAGTTATTAATATTACTTTGGTCATTTTTCATTGTTAAGCACTTCAAAATTCTTTCATCATTACTCTTTCATTATGTTTTGAACTTACACAATCATTACTTATTACAGAAATTGAAATTACGACTGGTGCAAGGCCGTTATCGTGCCGCTTTACAAGGGAAAAGGTTTGCAGCAGGACTGTAAGAACTACCGAGGTATTAGTTTACTCAACATAGTCGGCAAACTGTATGCAAAGATATTAATTAAAAAAGTAACGAATGAAACTGAAAAGATGATATGGGATGAGCAAGCAGGATTTAGAAGAGGAAGGAGATGTATGGACCAGGTCTTTTTATTACGAGGTATAATCGAAAAATTCTTAACTAGAAGTTGGAAAAGGCCTATGACAGAGTGGTGAGGATTGAATTGTGGTCTAAATTGTCTATGTATTGGGTGAGAGGTAGGTTAATACGAGCACTGAAATCACTTTACGAGAATTCCACTGCTTGTGTCAGGATAAACGGAGCTTGCACGAACTGGTTTAACATCGAAAAAGGTGTGAGACAGGAATGTGTGGATTCGCCATGGCTGTTTAACTTATACATAGACAATTGTTTAAAAGATCTGAAAGAGAGTACGTATGGATTAAAAATGAATGATTTGATCGTCATATGCCTTCTTTACGCCGATGATCAAGTCATATTAGCGTTATCTGAAGAGGAGTTGCAGGCGATGGTTAATGTTATGCATGATGCCCTAAAAATCAAAGGGATAAAAATAAATGTGAGCAAAACGAAAGTAATGGTTTTTGAAAGAGAAGAAAGCATGACAAACTGTGGAGTTTCGACTGAGAGAGAAAGAGTGGAACAAGTAAATGAATTTGTGTACTTGGGTTCAAAGTTAACTAGAGATGTAAAGTATGACAGTGTCATTGAGCGAAGGGTGTGTCACGTGCCTATTTTTTTTCCCTTCTATAGTTCCATTATTAATTGGGTCTCTGATGATTTCGTATTCCCTAGGTACTCGTAAGTAGGGTTGCATACCGTATTTTGTTGTAACTTAAATTTATCACTCGTTGTAAATAGTGTTGCATACCTCGTAATGTTAGGATTCAATTATTAATGGCTGTGACACTTTTGTTAACCGACGAACATGGAGTGGGAGGTTTTTGTTATTAGATTTTGCCTTGATTTTTAGCCTCGATTGTCGTGTGTTGTCAGCTATATTATTGTTTGGTTTGCATTTTCTGTGTGGATGGGCTGGCTATCAACACGGACGAGTGCGATTATGAGTTTGAAACATAGATTTGTGAAGATTGTTGGTTGACGCGTGTTCCGTGTCATTTTTGATATCCGGCCTGGGAGTCAGTAGTTTAGTTAGTCGTTTGGTGAGTCTTGGGAGTCGGGTGGTGGTGAGAGTTTTTGGAACGATTTGATATTAACACGTGAGCAGAACCTCTACGGTTTTTTCTTTCATATCTGGCTGTATTTGGGCCATCTTAATTGGATTTTGAAGAAAAACCATTTAATTTTTAACTTGACCATTCTATCTTACCTTTGTTGTTGATATTTTGGATTTTAGTGTCGAGTTAAAATATCCGCATGCGGGATCTGATGGAGGGAAGCCATTGTTAAGTAGCAGGTGCAGTTCCATAATCAATCCGGCCACAGGATTAGTGAATTCGTATACCCAAAGGTTACAAGTGATTTATTTTAGAATATTTAAACGACGTGATTTGTTTTTGACACCACGATTAAGTTTTGTTTTAATTTATTAATATGGTACACTGTTGAAAACTATTTATTGCATTGGATAATATACCAAGGCTGAACTTTGATTAAAGTAATATTCTCAATAGTTCTTTGTGTCCAATTAAAAACGTTTTCTTCATACTTATTTGTAAATATCCTACAATATTGCTATTTTAAAGGACAGCCATCGTAAAAAGAAATATTTTTAAATAAGCTCGATTGTTTTAACAGTGTAAATCTTTATGTAAATGAAAAAAAAAAAAACGTGAGTAAATTAGCAGCCGTACGTGAACGTTGATGAAGTATTGTTAAAAAGTTGACTTGTATACGTTTTTTTGGTAACCTGATAAGGTTTGTTATTCTTACCTTTGTTTTAATTATTTTATGGAATCGTAAACTTTGGATTTTTGATTTATTGTTGTCTTATAAAATTGTAAATTTTGAAGTTTCGTTTTATTGTTGGCTGTTAATTTTGATGATATTTGTTATAATTTTGTTATTGAGCTGTGTATTTTAATTTATTGTGTGAGTAAAGTATCCAATATATTTTTGCTATAATTTTATTTATTTGGTTCACCATAATCTTAGTTGTTTATCGTGTGGCTCTGCTAGTGCCTATAAGACCTAGGGGTTTCCGGCTTGAACCGTCTAAGTCGGTGGCGCGGCTCACTTTTATATATTTTTTTTCTTCTACCCTCTACGGCTGAGTTCGGGCATAATTTGCCAGTAGAGAGACCACAGGCAGAGTACTCTTTAGAGAATGAAAAAGACGTGGTAGGTGTTGGCAGGAAAACAAATAAATGGGGCACTGTATAGCTTTATGAATAGCCAGAAAGTGTCAAAAAAGGCACGTCTGGCGGTGCATAGAGGTGTGTTGGTTCCTACACTTATGTATGGTAGTGAATGTTGGGTTTGGCAGAAGAAGCATGAAAATAGGATTAATGCTGCGGAGATGAGTAGTCTGAGAAGTATAGCCGGAGTGACTCGGTTGGATAAAGTAAAGAATAGTGAGATAAGAGAACGCTGTGGTGTAAAAGAATAAGTGGTTACAAAGATAGATAAAGGAATGCTTAGATGGTTTGGACACGTAGAAAGGATGGATAAAGAAAGATTGACGAAACATAAGGCGAGTGTAAATAGACAAGTCGGTAGAGGTCGACCTCGGAGAACATATCTTGATCAGATCAACATTGTTTTGAAAAAAGGCCAGGTCAAGAGTACCAACAACCGACGAGCATGTATGAGAGCACTGATGAAAGTAGAGGAAGCAAAAGATGTGTGTAAGAACCGTAGCGGAAGTGAAAGGAAGTGGTTTCTGCCTACCCCTATGGGAAAAAGGCGTGACTTTACGTATGTATGTACTAATGTTAGTGAATGATATTGGTCCTATTCAAAAGTCTCGACATAGTACGTCAGAATGATATCTTAGTCTACTTACTCGCATTGTCATGTTATATTTTAATATGAAATCTTACTTATCTTAAGTGCTGATATTTTATAGAATTTTTTTATTAATATTGATGTAATTAAAAAACAGTGTGTAGAAAAAACCCATTCTTTCATAATTTCAATACTGAAATAATAAAAACCATCTGTAAAGGAGTACAATTTTTAATTTTTATTTATCGTTTGTTTAGCTACAATTGGTGATTATAACATTTAGCTTTTGTTCGTTTTTTTTGCCAAAAATAAATCAGTAGTAAGAACAGTATTTTTATTTATGCAAGAGTCGAAAATTGTATACCGGATGTTCTGGTTGTAATGAAAATGAACTGAGATGGTAATACTTAAAAAAATAAAAACTGTATCAACCATTTGTACTTAACAAGACAACAAAACAAAAAATATCAAACATACCTTTTTGGAAACCAATGGTTTTTTTCTGTTATATGGCCAAAAATGTACAATATTTTATCCAAGTTTTAAACTAATTAAAAAACCTTTTCTAACGAAAACTTTAATACTCCGGTAGCATTATTCTAGAATATTTAAAACCATAACTCTTTACACAGAGTCTTACACGAGCCTTACAGTAGTCGTATATGATGTGTAACATTTGACATCTCACCTTGATAATAAGCATTTTTAAAATTATATTTAAAAAAAAATGGTTCAGGTATTATTTGAAATGATTTTTCATAACATACAATAATTTTTTTAATGAAAATTGTATTTTATTTAATTGTTACTAGAAGTGACAGAAATCAACCTTAAAATTTAAAAAAGCTAAATACTAAAATATTTTATTCGAATAAATATTTATCATTCTTCTTCTTCTTCCAGTGCCTGTCCGTTACCAGACGTTGGCAATCATTCTGGCAATAATGAAGTTATCAACCGCGGCCCTAAATAGACCCGTGGTGGAGGTTGCAAACCAAGTTCTCAGGTTTTTAAGCCATGAGATCCTTCTTCTGCTTGGTCCCCTCTTTCCAAGAACCTTTGCCTGTAGGATAAGCTGCAACAGACCGTATCTTTCGCTGTTTCTCATGATGTGTCCCAAGTATTCCAATTTCCGACTTTTCACTGTACTCATGATCTCCATTTCCTTGTTTAAAATGTCGAGTACTCTTTTGTTTGTAACATGGGCTGTCCAACAGATTCTTAGTATACGTCGATACAGCGCAACCTTTTATTGGCTGTATCTGTTACAGTCCATGACTCAACTCCATATAGGAGCACAGAAAACACATAGCATCGGAGAAGTCGTATTTTAGTTGTTAAGTTCAGAAAATGGCATTTAAACAATTTCAACCTTTTAAGGAATGCAGCACGAGTCCTCTCCATTCGACAACGTATTTCGAGAGAATGATCCCAACTCTCGTTGATTGTAGTTCCCAAATATGTTGTAGTCTCTACCTTTTCAATTACTGTATTATTTATAATAAGCTGTCTGGGTGGTGGTGGATTTTTGCTTATCACTATGTATTTGGTTTTATTCATATTTATATCTATTCCATATTCCTGACTGTGCATTGAAAGCTGGCTCATCATATTTTGTAGGTCTTCTAGTTTGTCGGCGGGGAATATTACTGTATCATCCGCGAATCCGATGTTGTTGATTCGTTTACCATTTATAAGAATTCCTGCTAATTAATCACACAGCGCAATATTAAATATTTCTTCTGAATATATGTTAAATAAAAGTGTTGATAACACACACCCTTGTCGCACGCCCCGTTGAATTTGTATTTCATCAGTCATCTGACTTGTCAATTTTATCACCGCACGTTCATTCATCAAATCAAATAGCGCGTGCTTCCGTGACTTCCTGTTACTGTTACTGTTACATATTTCCGAAATCGCTTTCACAAATTACGAATAAGCGAGAGGAAAGATGTTACACATCAAAAAAATGTTTGATTCTTGATAGGTTACAACGGACGCCCCACATTTTAGCGGTTGATTTATAGCCGCGGGCGGCAAGAATTGTTGCGATAGTTCCTAGTTCTTTCAGTATAGACGTCCTCTTTTTAGAATAATTAATTTAGATTTATATAAGAAGATTTCGAGTTCGTAGTTTTAGTTTGATGTTAATTTTAGAAGGTGATATTGTTATGGTATAAAAAGTTTAAATTTTGTATAATAATAATAATAATAAGTGATATATAAAATAAAAATTTATTGTATGGAGAGATTAGAATAAATTGTTAGTTTTTAAAATCATTGAACTCAATAATACATATCACAACACTATTTTCTTTTTGTCATTCTTAACTAATATTGTGTCCTGAATTGAATTTATTACTAAATCAAAATTATCAACCAAAACTAGAAATTTTTATTAACATAACTCTGAAAATATATTTTCTGAATCAAAAATATTACATAAAATATTCACTCTGTAAAAAATATGTAAATTTTTTTTATACTGCACATACAGGTGCTATAATTGCGATAATAAGCAGTAAATAACAGTAAATATTGTAAGTTATATTATTCATTTAATATTAATAAACTGTAAACTACCTAAGAAGTCTAACTAGTTAAAAAAATTTAAAACTTCAAATAAAATTTGTTAATACCTACTTGCACGAGTTTGCCTACCTATAGGCATACAAAGTTTACCTCCAGCGAATTACTTAAATGACAATTAGGTTAGGTTAGGTTAGGTATCATGTGAGTGGGGCGTAGGTCGCCCCTCCACTGCGACCTTTAGTAGGTCTATTGTGGCTCACCCTTAGAAAACCAAAATTATTAGCAATTTTAAATATTGTTTATATATTGTAAAATTACAACCAAATGAGACAACCAGATGAAATGGAAAAGAAAGGTAAAATTTAAGGGCACGCTTTTATGATTTGACGTCAATTAATTTGTGTTTTGGACGTTTTCAAAAAATCAGGACACAAAATTTAAACGAGTTAATTGCGTAGTCTACCTTTTATGTGAATACTAGAGAATATATCTTAAATAATAAGCTTCCAAAATCAGTTTTTCCAGAGAACTATGACCTACAACTTTTTAAAAAGCGTGTCCACAATTATTTCCTTTCTATAATCCCTTCCCCTTCTAATAGTCGCAGTGCAGGCCGTCCGCGGCCCACACGATAGGTCTACCCTTTTTGCGACTATTTTCATAAAAAAAAAGAAAAAAAAAATTACAATTTTAAACCATCCCCTAATGCCTTTTAATTAAATATATCAACGTACGCCTATGTGCATCGATGATGGGAGAATTATAAATATGCAGTGTTCATTTAGATAATAAACAGTAGAATTACTAACTTCCTTTGCTGCGATTTCGATAGATATGTTTGTTTTGACGATATGTCTACTCTTGGCGGGATCAGTTTCAAATGCGAAAAAATGCGATTTACCACAGCATTTGATCGACGAAATACGCTCCTACCAAGATACGGTTAAAGAAATTATAGATGCGACCACCAATGGAAAATTTAAGGGACAAACGTATCAAGAACTTGAAAATTTTGTGGATAAGTTCGGTGCCCGTTTAGCTGGTAGCCAAGTATTGGAAGACTCCATAGATTATTTGATGGATTTGATGCAGAAACAATACGATTTAGAAAATGTTCACGGAGAAAATGTAACCGTCCCACACTGGTACAGGTGAGTAAAAACATTATAAATATTGTAAAACTGCATTGCCTGCATTCTTAAATACCAACAATGCTACTGCTGCTACTACTGCCACGTAATACCATTTTGCAGGGAGAATTGACAGTTACCTTTTCATTTTCTTACTTTCCATGCAATTCTGTAGTACCTACTAATAGACTTTTTTTTATTTATTTGAGGTATAATATTAATTTATTTTTATGGTGTAAGTTTAGTTTATTCGATCTGGTTGGGTAAAATATCATGTAGACCAGCGATTCCTAAAGTGGGTTCCACGGAACCTAAGGGTTCTGTGGAGAAACCACTAGAGTTCTACAAATTTTTTTATTTTTGGCATTTACCTATCATCAGAAGTTAACCTGCGATACTAACGTTCTGAATTATATCGCATATATAGATCTTCGGAGTTCATTCACATTTGAGTCTATGCCTCCGAAAAAGTTTTGGGTTGGTATTACGTTTTACAACGTATCATTGTGAAACAGCCTTTTCTGCTAACACTGAAAAAAATTAATTCTTCACATTAAAAGTTAAAGTGAAAAATGTGTTTTACTTTTAAAAATTTTATAATAAAAGTGTTGTTTTTATTTAAATTGCAGTGTCTCTTATTTGTTATCATTTGATGTAGGGTTCCATAAAGTAAAAGACATTTGGTAAGTGTTCCATTACCTTAAAAGTTAAGGAACCACTGATGAAGACTAAATTGTTGTAATATAATTTACAGTTAGGCAAAGGATCAATCGTGGTTATAGTTGTAATTTATCGTAAAAAAAATATTTTTTAATGTAAAAATTAAATAATAACAAAACAAATATAATAAAAGTAAAAAAAAATTAGGAAATGAAAAAATTAAAGTGGGAAAGCATTTTCTTAAAGAAGTCGATAAATGTAAATATCTAGCCATAATGCTATTCAGTAATGGAGATGGGACACAGAAAACTAATGAAAAAATTCTATTCGCTACTAAAGCATTTCATTCAAATAAAAAACTACTAAAAAGTGAGAGAGACTGCCAGGGAAATCAAAGATTAGGATTTATAAAACCCTAGGCTAGGTTAGGTATCATGTGAGTGGGGCGTGGTCGCCCCTCCACCGCGACACCTAGTAGGTCTATTGTCACTAACCTCTAGAGGTTACAGTTCACCGCACAATCCAGTATTTTTCACGAAGTTCATGGTTGTATGGGGTAAGATTTTCTCAAAATCGGTAGGTTCTAAGTTAGTAAAACCAAATATATTGAACTTTATTCTCCCTAAGCAGAGGCATGAACATAGTATGTGTTCAGCTGTTTTGTATTTCACGCAGCAAAATCGATAGTCCGTTTGTTGATCCAGATCTATCCTTCAGAGGTGGTATCTTAGACGACAGGGTCCTGTAAGCAGTCCCGTTAGAATTCCCGGGTCGTTCCTATTCCATGTTTCTCGAGGGTTTAGGTAAAAACGCCTTCTAATGGCGTTCTAATGAGTCAACACTGGTATATTGGACCAATGCGTGAGTCTTTTTCTCTCCACCCAGTCCGATTCATGGTTTTGGCAGCACTTGTGGTGACTCTAATCCTGTGAACGCAAATTCGGCTCCCTTATAAAACCCCAATACATACATGCATGTACACAATGTTGATACGGTTAAATCGTTGTTGGTAATCCCTTTTTCTCTTTTTTTTATGCTTCCAAATAATGGGCGAAAAACAAATGATTTTTAGTTTTTTAATGTTTTAGTGGACTGTATTTATTTGAATAGCAAAATTGAATAATGACAACGCCAAATAGCAAATCTGTTGAAAAGTATGCAAGTAAATTATAAAACCAACCTTGAATTCGCCGTGGTTTGCTCTTGTTCCTCAGGTAGAGTGCTCGTTCGGGAGCTGGTTAATGGAGTCGCCGCACAGTGGAATATATGACCGATTTAGGTGGACACAATTCTGAAACTTGTTCATATTTAACCTTTGGGGTCTCAGATTACGGAAAAAACAAAAAAAAATCCAATTAATTTTTTGATTGGCGAGCGCACAGCGGTCAAAATTCAAATTTATTTGCTAAAATCTAAAAAAAATTTATATTTAACGTTTGAAGTCGCAGAATACGGGAAAAATAATACAACAAATCTAATTATCGGCTCGTAGTGGCGTAAACCTGCTAGTAGATGTATTTTAAATCATTCTACTGAAGTATTGCTCGCACATTTGGGGTTCAGCACCAAGGCATTCTCTTCGTCTTCTAGATTTCATTTAGAAAAGGGCCATTCGGTTGATAAACAGCTCAACTCTCACAGATACCCTTTACCCACTAGAACATGGAAGAAGAGTTGCAGACCAGACATTACTTTACAGATATTTCCATGGCAGATGCTCCAGATAAATAAAAACTCTTGTACCACCACTGGTCACATTCAGCCGAAGAACTCGGCACGCTGATCAGTCTCACCCATTTACTCTCAAGATTGACACTACAAGTACCAATCTTTATCAAGAATCCATCTTTACAGTGCTGCTACAGTATGGAACAAGCTTCCAAAATTAGTTTTTCCAGAGAACTTTTCAAAAAGCGGGTCCACAATAATGTCCTTTCTATAATCTCTCCTACTTCTAATAATCGCAGTGCGGGCCGTCCGCGGCCCACACGATGGGTCTACCCTTTTTGCGACTTTTTTCAGTAAAAAAAAATCATTTAGGAAACTTTGTTAAATTGCAGTCGAAAAAGAGAGCCAAAGCTTCTTCAGAGGAAAAACGTCGAATTTTGGTAGAGGTCGACTTTCTTGTAGAAGAAGATGGCTGTTGAGAGGTAGATGCCTCTTTCACAACTTTGGAAGCACCACGCTTGCCAGAAACATAAAGCGCGTGCTGTGCAGCAAAAGTCAACTTTTCGCAGCCTACCTTCAATAACTCGCTGACTTTTCTTTTTTTGTTTTCTCACTAGAACGTTCGAAACATTTTTCAGGGCGTCCTGAGCGTTGACAAGTAGGTTGGATATACTAAAATCCAAGTTATCTGAATCAAACCAACTAGAGTATTTATTGAAAAAATCTTCCTGGTTTCTGTGACATTTGTCCCACCTTTCAGAAATTTTGTCGGAAAGACGGGATATTCTAATTTTCAAAGGTCCAATCTCCACATCTTCTTTATTATTAATATAAGCGGAAGTAAGAATCAATTTCAGCAAGTGGTCTTGGCGGTTTTTTTGGGAAACTTAACCCACTCTTCAAAAAAATTTCTCCTCGTGATTCGGAGTGTTGTGTCTGAAAAAAATTATGTATCACCCAAAACGCAAAAATTCTTTGAAAAATTTAAAGACTAGAAGGATTGATGAAAGCAATCCTGAAAACAAACTCTCAGGGTACCTGGGGAGTTATATAGTTTTTTGTTATTAAATGGGGGCATACATTTACAAGTTGCTAAATTAAGTCCACACGTAGATTGCAATGTATATTCAATAACAAGTTTGGAAATATGTCTAACCTGTCTCAGCAATGTCCATTGTGAAATAAAAGCAAAAAGACTTCACTACACACACCTTGAACATAATAAACGGCCATCAAATAAAGATAATCCCACTGCCGTTTATTAGGCACTTGTATAAATAGGAATGATTCACTTATTTACTATTTATTTGTAAACACGGTATGGCGGAAAATATTAGTATTAAGCGTCTTACCAGCTAATAATATAAAAGTCAAGCACTTAGAAATTCCGAACTTTTGACTTGACTTTTGTCCACCTAAATCAGTGATTTTGCCCAATGTGCGCAGGCAACTGCCTTATCACCATATAATTTATATCACTGGTCGGAGTCCGAAATGTAACGGGCTATGCTTGCTTTTAAACGACGCTCTCTATCGTGGATATAGATCCACTAGAGTTAAAACAATAATAATAACAAACTCAACTAAAATGGGTAAATTGATTCTCTATCTGACACCGGCTTCGAGGTTGATTCTTGAAGGCAAAACTGTTGATATATAGAATAATAATAATAAAAAACGCACTGCAAATTTCAGAATAAGCAACGAGGGAGAATTGATTGAACCTCGTCAAACCAATATTCAAGTCATAGCTTTAGGAGGATCCATTTCGACTCCAGCTGAAGGTTTGAAAGCTGAAGTAGTAGTCGTGAAAGATTTCAATGAGCTCAATGAGAAATCAGTTTTGGTAAAGGGAAGAATTGTTTTGTTTAACAACGAATGGGTTCAATATGGTATTTCAGTTGTATACAGGTAAAAATAAAATATAAATTATTCGTCATACAATAATAATGTCATAAATTAAGATAATTTTATATAAATTACGTTTAAAGTCCAAATATGGTCCTTGATTGTATCGAAATTGTTGTATCAAAAAATCAAATGTATTGAATTACCTGAAGTAGCGTATGCAACTCTCTTGTTAAAGCTATAACATTTATATTCTTTGCATAATATATACCATTATTATTAAATTATAATCTGTTTAATACACGTTTTTTTAAATTTTAGGAAGTTATTAGAGAAAATATCTGTTATTTTATTAAATACAAAAACATAGATTAGAATAAATAACTTGGTGAAGGGAACAGAATTTTAAAAATAACTATTTACTAATATTTCACCTAATCATTTATTTATTGATTTTAGAGAAAGCTAGTTTTGCAGCTGGACTGGAAGATAAAATATACGATTTGTTAATTTTATTTTGTCCAATATTCTTTAGCTCAACACACGTCTCTATATCCGGTTTTCCAGTTACTGATAATTTGTGTTTATCGCATTAGTTTTCTATATTTTAAGGATGTAGATATTGACAACGAATTTATTTAAAACGAATCCGTCATTAAAATATTGCTGTGACACAATTATTAAACTCAAAAATATCAATCGGGTTAAAGTGCCCGGATATTCTAACATTTTAACGTATTTTAAGGAGTCAAGGCGCCATTAAGGCTGCTCAACTTGGTGCTGTAGCAGTATTAGTAAGATCTGTAACTCCTTTTTCACTGGCTACTCTTCACACCGGCCACAGTGGTTACGATGAGAAAATAAAAAAAATTCCTGTAGCTGCTGTTACTGTAGAGGATGCTCGAATGTTGCAGAGATACCAGGTATTTTGCTATACGCTTCTCACTCCTATCCTAACTTTAAAATCGGCTGCAAATTTAGTTGCAGGTCTGTAATTTGACGCAATTTAAATTCTTTAGTAAGTCACAGCAACAACCATAGTCTGATTTACTAAAAATACGTATAAGACTTTGCTTTCAAATAATATACATACATAAAGTCACGCCTTTTTCCCATAGGGGTAGGCAGAGACCACTTCCTTTCACCTGCTACGGTTCATACATACATCTTTCGCTTCCTCTACTTTCATCAGTGCTCTCATGCATGCTCGTCGGTTGTTCGATGTTCGATGTTCTCCGAGGTCAACCTCTACCGATTTCCGTCCATTCACACTCGCCTCATAAATTTGTTTCGTCAATCTTCCTTCATCCATCCTTTCTACGTGGCCAAACCATCTAAGCATTCTTTTATCTATCTTTGTAACCACATCTTCTTTTACACCACAGCGTTCTCTTATCTCACTATTCTTAACTTTATCCAACAGAGTCAATCCGGCTATACTTCTTGGACTACTCATCTCCACAGTATTAATCCTATTTTCATGCTTCTTCTGCCAAACACAACATTCACTACCATACATAAGTGTAGGAACCAACACACCTCTATGCACAGCCAGACGTGTCTTTTTTGGCACTTTCTGGCTATTAATAAAGCTATACAGTGCCCCATTCATTTATTTTCCTGCCAACACCCTTCGCTCAACGTCACTGTCATACTTTCCATCTCTCGTAAACTTTGAACCCAAATACACAAATTCATTAACTTGTTCCACTCTTTCTCCCTCAATCGAAACTCCACAGTTTGTCATGCTTTCTTCTCTTTCAAAAACCATTACTTTCGTTTTGCTTACATTTATTTTTATCGCTTTGATTTTCAGGGCATTATGCAAAACATTAACCATCGCCTGCAACTCCTGCAAATAATATATCGTGCCCAATTAAGCAAACACACCATTTTAACTAGTTTTTCTTCATTTCAACAACACTGAATTAGAGCAAAAAATTTGGGGGACCCTCAAAGTTTTTTATAAAGAAAAAAACAACACAAATTTTAGAATTCGCATGTATATAAAAATCGAACGTCATTAAAATTATTATCATCTTTGCATTGATTATTTTTTGGAGCTTTTAATGTAGACAATGAGCCTTTTTCCTGAGAATATTGTGGCAAACTGTCACGAGATTCAGCACTTGTGGTAGGGACAAATACTAAACTTCACTAATTCAAGACAGTGTAAACTAAGTGATACAAGTGAGTGATTTAAAATTATTAATCAAAAAAATAAAAATTTTGTTATATAACTACAATGCCGTCAAATCATTGTAGTTTTGCAAATTGCACTTCGGATAATCGATATCTAGAAGAAAACGTGTTTTTATACCATTTGTAAAACCTCACATTAACAAGAGTAGGTGTAATACATGGGTACACGCGTCAAGAAAAGTGGATTTAACAAAAGGAAAAAAGTAATAAATATACAGATTATGTGTGTTCAAAACATTTTATTGGTGGTAAAGATCCAACTGAGAAAAATCCGGATCCAGTTTCTGCAACAATTAGTAAGGTTAAGTAAGTACTTAATTGTCAATTTTGGGGTAAAACATTTATTATACTCAAGTAACCCATGTTATTGTAGATATTATTAACAAGTTAACAACTGTTGATTAATTTTTCAGTAAATAAACATGAATTAGACAAAAATATAACCCCGGTTTGTTACTAAAAAAATTTTATTCGTGATATTTATTAAATTTATCTCAATTACCAAGTATATTCACTCATATTTTAGTCTGAAATAAATTTTAAATTTATTATTAACATCTGTTATCAGAGTTTTAAAGTACCGCTACATAATAACTCTGTTTACTAACATGTCAATTAATTCATTTTTTCTCCCTGAAATTTTCAAATTACGACAAGCAAGCCAACGTTTTAATGTTGTTACATTATTGTCCTTGACATTTGCAAATTTTAATTTTGCTCCCGGAACGTCGTCTTCCGTCAAAAACATTTTACTGATAGGTACTTATACATGTATGCAAATGGGGATTAGATAATGTTTGTACCACTAGCGCTGCTAGTGAGGAATTTTTCGTACTAAAGGAAAAAGGCTCAGTCTTCAATAATTTCACCAAAATTTAATGAAGACAAAGCGTCATTCTCAATACTGGGCCAATGGGCCAATCAGCTTTGTGATTCACCAAAGCTCACCGTGAGTCACCTTCCGTCACCTTGCGTTACCGCAATAATTTGCATTTTATTTCATTCAAACGTAAAAAAGTTGGCAACACATATAAATTATAACGTGATTTTAGGTTTTTTAATAACAAATGAAATCAAGCAGAGTCAAGCCTTTTTTCCGTAGGGGAGGCAGAGACTACTTCTTTCCTCTTGCTACGGTTTTTACACACGTCTTCCGCTTCTTCTACTTTCATCAGTACTTTTATACATACTCGTCGGCTGCTGGTACTCTTGACCTGGATTTCTTAGGTCGACCTCTACGGACTTATTATTCACACTCGCATTATAAATATGTTTCGTCAGTCTTCTTTCATCCATCCTCTACGTGTCCAAACCATCTAAGCATTCCTTAATCTATCTTTGTTGCTACATATTCTTTTACACCACAGCATTCCCATTATCACACTATTTTTTACTTTATCCATCAGAGTCAATCCAGAGCTATACTTCTCAGACTACTCATCTCCGCAGCATTGATCTTACTTTCATGCTTCTTCTGCCAAACCCAACATTCACTTCAATACATAACTGTACAAATAATATAATTACTTAAATAATACCATAATGCATATATCTGCGGTTCAATATTCAAATGTCGTTAACAGAATAGGAACGATATATGTAGATTAACCTTCCCAGGAGTAGTACAGATTAGTGTCTATTAATTTTGTAACAAAATTACAAGTATTCTACCACTTTCAAATTTAATAAGCATTAAATCTCTAAAAATAACAATGTGCGTGTACATAAATATTTTATCAATATGATTAAACGTTGTTATCAACATTGGTAATTAACTCTCGAGCAGTAAATCAATAAAAAAACAAAAACAAATCTCTTCTAGGATCGAAACGAAACCATCGTTTTTAGATTAAATCTTCAGACGCAAAATTTGGATCCAACTATATCCAGAAATACCGTTGCCGAACTAGTAGGTTCCGAGAAACCTGAAAAGGTAGTTTTAGTTTCTGGACACCTTGATAGTTGGGACGTAGGTGTGGGAGCTATGGACGACGGTGGTGGAGCTTTCATATCTTGGTATTCTTTGGTCGTACTTAAATCTCTTGGTCTGAGACCCAAAAGAACCATTAGGTACGAAATTAATGCAATTTCGTTGATCTATTATCATTACTAATATTTTAAAATAAACACAAACGGTGTGATAATTTTCTTTGATGAATTTTAGAGCTGTTCTTTGGACTGCTGAAGAACCAGGTTTAATAGGTGCTTTTGCTTATAATAAAAAACATAAAAATGACTTACATAATGTTATTTTTGCAATGGAATCTGACGAAGGAACATTTACACCTTTGGGTTTACAATACGTTGCCGGGTTTGAAGGTGGTTGTATTTTGGAGGAAATCTTAAAGTAAGTATGTGATTTTAATTTTGTCTTTTTTAAACTGTGTCAGTTGTTAAAAAAACTCGAATTATAAAAATGTGCGAAAATATCTGTTTGTTATACATGTTTAACATTAGACAATTTACCATAAACTTATGATAATATCAACCAATTATTAATCACTCCAAAACAAACGAAGTTTAAAGATAGAATAAAAACTAGCGAGCCTTCCAGTAGTCGCATATGATGTGTAACATTTGACATTTCACTAATAAGCAAATTTAAAATTATATTCTGAAAAAAATGGGTCAGATTTTATTTGAAATGATTGTTCATAGCAAACAATAATTCTTTTTAATAAAAATTGTATTTCATTTAATTGAAACTGGGAGTGACAGAAATCAACCTCAAAATTTAAAAAAGCTAAATATTGAAATATTTTACTCGAATAATTATTTATTATTACTTGAATTTTTTATCAATGATCTGTACTTTATTGAGACTTATTATCAACAGTAAATATTTATTTATATAGCAAACTTTATACACAACACTGTAACTTAAGTGCACAGCTGATAGCTGACAGTACCGACCTCTCGGAAAATTGGTTGACGGCTATCTGACTGAATCTGGATAGCGCGCGCTTCAGCGACTGTTACACTGTTACACACTTCCGTTCCATTTCACGAAATCACTCCCACAAATTGCAAGAAAGCGAGAGCAAAGATGTTACACATCAAAAAAACAATATGAAATTTTGTAATCATTTTAAGACATAGAAATTGTAAACTTCTTTTATCATTACAAAATATTGTGCTGATATGATTACAAAGTTTTCTCAACATTTTAAGACGATTTGATATTATTTCAAATGGTTTTATTTAAGGTAGTTGTCGTGGTGAAGGTATAGAGTCAGAAAATTCTAAATTTTTGTATACTTATTAAGGATATAATAATACAATTTAATTGAATTTCTCTAACCCGAGAAAAACTTAATTAAAAATTGGATAATTAACATGGAGTATACGCTCGCTGTAGTTCTGTACCAGTTAATTAATTCTAGAAAAAAAAACTAACTGTCAAAAACTTTAAAAAAACTAATAGCCTTGTAATGTTTTTGTTCTAAGCTTGAAAAAAATAAAAAAAAATTATTGACTAGCTAGTTATATAATAATAAATAACCGTATAAAGTTCAATAATTTATAAAAAAGTTTACATACTAGCGATTTCGACAACAACTTGGCATCGCTGTAGGCGAGTATGGATATTACTTGCGTGGTAAATTCAAACGGACTGATGGAGAAATCAATATTCAAAATTATATTTAGTAAAACATATATTTATTACGGGTGAAAATTTTTAAATTTTGAGTAACACAAAAAATAATAAAAGTACAATCTTTTTTTTAAATATAAAGTGAACACAGCATAAAGTTTTACAGAATTATCTGAAATTTTAAGATTATAACTTATAAATATTAATAGTAAACAATATAAATTTTACGTGACTTATAAATATTTCATTCAATCACATTTATTTTCGTATTTTAAGAAATGTAGTTATGCATCAATACGCTTAATTCTGGTGACTTCTTATAAACAAAAAAGAATAAATATGTAATAGAATTTTACGTTAGACTTAATATGCAGTCATTACAGATATAACATATTGCATGCGATATGCTGATGACACCATCTTGTTAACGAGCAATCAAAGAGACATACAACATCTTCTAGAGAAATTAAATGATCGATGTAACAAATACGGTCTAAAGATAAATCTTAAGAAAACCAAGTTAATAGTAGTTACAAAGTTCCCCCAAAATCACAACCATGTAAACGTGTCAGTAGCAGACATCTTATATTGAAAATGTGCAGTCATACAAATACCTGGGAGCCTAGATAGAACAATCAGGTGACCAAACAAGAGAAATAAGAACGAGAATAGAGATAGCCAGGTCTACATTTACGAAAATGAAAAAGTTGTTCACCAGTTGAGATATCAAGATTGGACTTAGGATGAGGATGCTGCGTTGTTACGTGTTTTCCGTGCTTTTGTACGGAGTGGAGGCATGGACTCTCAAGAAGAATTACACAGACAAACTGCAAGCCTTCGAGATGTGGTGCTACCATAGAATGTGGCGTATTCCCTGGACAAAAAAGATCTCTAATATGGAAGTCCTAAATCGGATGAATAAGGAATGTGATATCATTAACACAATAAAAAAGAGACAGCTTTAATATCTAGGTCATATACTGAGAGGACCCAAATACGCACTTCTCCAGGTGATAGTTCAGGGAAAGATTGGTGGAAGGAGGAATATTGGAAGACGCCGTGTGTCTTGGCTTCAAAACCTAAGGGACTGGTTTAATTGTAGCAATGTTGAACTCTTCCGAGCTGCAGTCAATAAGGTCCGGATAGCTGTGATGATAGCAAACCTCCGATAGGAGATGCACTATAAGAAGAAGATTTTTGGTAACACAAAAATAACATACATACGTACATATAGTCACGCCTTTTTCCCGTAAGGGTAGGCAGAGACCACTTGATACGGTTCTTACACACATCTTTTGCTTCCTCTACTTTCATTAGCGCTCTCATACATGCTCATCGGTTGTTGTTACTCTTGACCTGGTCTTTCTTTAAAACAATGTTGATCTGATCGAGATATGTTCGCCGAGGTCGATCTCTACCGACTTGTCCATTTACACTCGCTTTATAAATTTGTTTCTTCAATCTTCCTTCATTCATCCTTTGTACGTGTCCAAACAATCTAAGCATTCCCTCATCTCTCTTTGTAACCACATCTTCTTTTACACCACAGCGTTCTCTTATCTCACTATTCTTTACTTTATTCAAACCGAGTCACTCCGGCTATACTTCTCAGACTACTCATCTCCGCACCATTAATCCTTTTCTGCCAAACCCAACATTCACTTCCATACATATGTGTAGGAACCAACACTCCTCTATGCACAGCCAGACGTGCCTTTTTTGACACTTTTTGGCTGTTCATTAAGTTATACAGTGCCCCATTCATTTGTTTTCCTGCCAATACCCTTCACTCAATGTCACTGTCATACGTTCCATCTCTCTTAAACTTTGAACCCAAGAATACAAACTCATTTACTTGTTCCACTCATTCTCCCTTAGTCAGAACTTCACAGTTTGTCATGCTTTTTTTTCTTTCAAAAACCATTACTTTCGTTTTGCTTGCATTAATTTTCATCCCTTTTATTTTCAGGGCTTCATGTATAACAATAACCATCTTCTGTAATTCCTTGTCAGATGACGCTAATATAACTTGATCATCGGCGTAAAGAAGGCATTTGACGATCAAATCATTTATTTTTAATCCATACGCACTCTCTTTCAAATATTTTAAACAATCGTCTATGTATAAGTTAAACAGCCATGGCAAAGCCACACATTCCTCTCTCACACCCTTTTCAATGTTTAACCAGTCCGTGTAAGCTCCGTTAATCCTAACACAAGCAGTGGAATCCTCGTAAAGTAATTTCAGTGCTCGTTTTAAACTACCGCTCACTCCATAAATAGACAATGTCGACCATAATTCCCTCCTCACCACTCTGTCATAGGCCTTTTCCAAGTCTATAAAAGCACAATAGACTTTCTGATTTCTAGCCAAGGGTTTTTTTGTAATGAAAAGACATGATCCATATATCTTCTTCCTCTTCTAAATCCTGCTTGCATATCCCATATCATCTTCTCAGTTTCATTTGTCACTCTTTTAATCAATATCTTTACATACAGTTTGCCAACTATGCTAAGTAAACTAATACCTCGGTAGTTCTTACAGTCCTGCTGCGAATCTTTTCCCTTGTAAAGCGGCACGATAACGGCATTGCACCAATCGTCTGGTACGCTACCACTCCTCCAACACAGGTTAAACAGGCGGTACAGCAGACTAGTTACCACGCTTCGTCCATCCTTCAGTATTTCAACTGTTATCCTGTCGTACCCAGCAGCTTTACCCAATTTTATACTGTTCAACGCTTCCACAATCTGTCCTACTAATTTCACTTTCATTGCAAAAAAAATAAATATTAATATAATTTTTATATTAAATATAAATTAAACACAACATATAATAAAACGAAAATTTCCACTGTAAATTCACGTATCGATCTATACTACATAAGCAACGTTGTCGGGTTAGAACTTTTTAAAAGTATGTTGAGTATTAGTGTATGCATACATATAAAATCTGTATCGGTAACGTCTCCATGGGTACATTCTGGCATTGACTTACTTCGCTACAAGTTTGTTTACTTTTACCGCACGTATAATCTAAAATTTTCTGGTAATATTGTACCGCGACAACCTCGTTAACTATATGTTCATCTTTAGACTGTTAGCTCCGATAAACGCCACAACAGCCGAAAGTTCTCCAGAAGGTGTAGGGTCTGATATCACAATATGGAAAGATGTACTGCCAACGGCCAGCTTAAAAAACGAAAATGAAAAATATTTCTGGTACCATCATTCTGCAGCGGATACCATGGATGTCCTGAACCCCGACTCTTTGGATAAATCTACAGCTTTGTGGGCATCCGTGGCATACATAATTTCTGATCTTGAAAAAGATTTTCCACGAGATTTACCCACCACCATTAACAATATACCTTCAATTGAAATTGTTTAAATAAGTAGTAAGAATGAATAAAGCCATTTAAAATTAAACGTGTTTTCATAAATATGCATCTCTCCTTAATTTAAAAAAAAACATCTGTTTTTTTGAAATAATTGTGTTTTATTACATTTTGGCTGACAGATATTTTAAATGAATGTTATATTATAGAGATGGATCCAAATCTGTTCGCCTAGTTGGGCAAGTTTATTTAATGTATTTAAAATAGTGATTTATTTTATTGTTTTTTGACACTTTTGAAAAATAATTTTGATAAAGATTTAATGGCCCCAGTGAAAAAATAATTATTTGGCAAATAATGTCTAACCTAGCTCTTTATTTAAATTCACTATTACAAGGTTTTTGTAATAAAACACTAAAGTCACAAGACTTTACTCTTATTTTTAAATAATAATTATGCGCGTCCGCTGCTCGCAAAAATATAATACCAACTAACTACTTAAAAACTTAAATCTAAAAAACCCTTTTCTTTGTTCACAAATTTGTCAGCGCTGAGTCACGTCCTTAAAGAAACAAAAACATATTTATTATATCTTAAATGAAATTCTCCACTTACTCATTTTTTTTGAAAAGACAATAATTAATTAAAATAACAATAACTATCACATTATTACATATTACTATAATCATTAAATATTACAATCATAATACCACTTATTTATTATTTCAACAAATTATCGTAAAATTTTTAGTTTTTTTTGTTACATATTTGGCTATTTTTTGGCCCAACAAGGTGATTTATTTGAACCTTTATTATATTAGATTTTTAATGTTTTTTTCAGAGAACAAATTTTAAGTTTATTTTTTAGAAGTTAATGTTCCGTGCGGGGATGTCCTTAACCCCAACACGGCGCGTCCCAATGGCTGATAGGGAACTTCCTGGCTTACAGGAAAGGTGTCTAATATTAAAGAATAAACACCCGCGGATCAACTAAGGACATGATATAGGGCAGCGGCTATATCATTACTACCTTTGAGTACAAGGGAGTTCACTTCCTTGTATTCAAACTAGATAGGTGCGGTTGGTTTGTTTTAAGCCAGCCAAGCTTACCGCGATCATCAGGCTTTGCTCAAGGTGTCATGCGACCCGTGCCAAGGGGCGTACTATATGTATGATATCTGTGCCTGCCCCAAACAGATATCGCAAACGGAGCCTCTGAGATACCAGTCAACCTCCCGGTAGTATTTTTGCCTTGCTACGGTAATGCAGAGCTCTGCCGTAGTCGACCATTTTTTCTCTAGTTACTCGGGGGAACTATATGAGTAACCTAAATTCTAAAAACATTAAAACTATCTGCGACGAAGGCAATCTTCTCGCAGACGAACAAATGCAAATGGAGGTGTCTACTACAGACCCTCCTAGCAACCAAATCTCGCAGGAAGCTGAGAGGGTACTTTTAAAATCCCCCACTCCCGAGAAAACGGACCTGACAACAGGGGGCGAGGCTAAGCAAACGGCCAGCATAAACCTGGACAAAAAGGTCAAACTTGCCGGCGCGACGAGAAAACGTCTTAGCCGATTGATCAAGAGCGGGGTACCTTACAAAACCGCCTTAGATCAAATACTAAAAGAACGGGATGAGAAAAGGAGCGGGGATCAATCCCCCCCTGCTCTCACCAGCAAGCGAATACGCTCGGATGGTAGCACTCCAGAAGCGGCGGTGAAAAAGCCACGCACTATGGAGGACTCAAACGAGCAAAAACGCTCCTTTGCAACTGTAGCTCAGGGCATCAAGGTGGGCATAATCCACCCAGAACACCCAAATGCTCAGCTGTCAAACGAACAGCTACGGCTGCTACAGCGATCCATTATGGACACTGTAGACAAACTACCGGACGATGGTCCACAAGTGCGATTCCAGAGCTGCACCATTCGACCTGGAATCCTCCTTCTGTCCTGTACGGACGCTGAGACGGTCAAGTGGATGGAGGAAGTGATATGATGCTACCTTCAACCCTGGGAAAACGCCCAGCTGAAATTAGTTCAGAAGGAAGACATACCGAAACCCCACATCTGTGTGGCTTTCATCCCAGACGATGAGGGACTACCCAGACTGATGGGAGAACAGGTAACCAACCGTCTGCGGAAGATGAACCGTACCCTGCATACCCAGGAGTGGACCATTCTACACAGGGAAAACGCAGGACCTGGTCAAATGGCTAACCACATTCAATTTCTCCAGGCGAACATCCAACATGCTAGAGCGGCTTCATATGTCCTCAGCAGGAGGTTCGCCAAGGAGCAACTCGATGTGGCACTAATCCAGGAACCCTGGACTTCCAATACAGGCAGAATAAGCGGCCTAGGAAACTGCTCCGGTAAGTTAATAGCGTGTACTCTAGGTGGTAAGCCAAGAGCATGCATACTAATCAGGAAAAACATAAACTATTTTATGTTAACAGAGTTTTGCACCCCTGATGTAGTTGCAGCACAGCTTTTGATCTCAGGAGGAGATAGTAGTGTAGATGTAGTCGTCTGCTCTGCTTACTTCCCTGGAGACCTAAAAGAACACCCTCCTCCAGCAGCAGTGCGAGATCTAGTCGCCTTCTGCAAGAGGAACAACAGGCAACTGATCATTGGATGCGACGCAAATTCCCACCATTTGGATTGGGGCAGCAGCGACATCAATGAAAGAGGTGAGTACTTATATAATTACATAATAGGGGAAGGGCTAGCAGTCAACAACGTAGGCTCGGAACCAACCTTCGTGAACAGAATTCGCGGAGAAGTTCTAGACATAACTATTAGTACACAGTTTATGAGTACCAAAATAGTTAACTGGCAGGTATCTACCGAGCCCTCATGCTCAGATCATAGACACATACGTTTTGACGTGAGAATAGGACAACGTCCCATAGTGCAATTTCGAGATCCAAAATGCACAGATTGGAAAGGGTATTGTGAATCCCTCCAACAGCACCTAGGTAACGGTAATAGCACTATACATAATAGAGCTGAAATAGAAGCTGCGAATGAGCATATCACATCCGCCCTTCTAACGGCCTATAAGGAAAACTGCCCATTAAAGGAGAAGAGGGACCATAGAGGTACACCATGGTGGAGCAGAAGCTTAGACAAGCAAAGAAAAGAAGTTCGACGTCTCTTCAATCGAGCTAAAGAAACAGGTTGCTGGGAAATCTATCGTACAGCTCTAACGACTTATAACAAAGAAATAAGGAAAGCCAAAAGAGAATCCTGGAGGAGGTTCTGTCAGAGTATATCAGATCTACCTGCCAGCACAAGAATCCACAAGGCTCTCGCCAGAGATCCGACGCAAGAGATTGGATCGATAAAACGACCAGATGGCTCTTTTACGGACTCTGGTAGGCAAACGTTAGAGACTCTCTTGCAGACCCACTTTCCTGGCAGTCTGCTTCTGAGGGACCAGGAGCAAATTCCACTCTCAATGGGATCGACATCACGACCCAAAAGGGAGGACTGGAGAAAGGTTTCAAAAGTGGTCACCCCAACATCTGTACAATGGGCGGTGAATTATTTCTCCCCATTTAAGTCTCCAGGGGAGGATGGTGTTTTTCCTGCCCTAATTCAGAAGGGCAGCGAAATTTTACTACCTCTTTTGGTTAAACTATTCAGAGCGAGTTTGGCGTGGAGTTATATTCCGCTGGGCTGGTCAACGGCGAGAGTTGTATACATACGTAAAACGGGTACGGTGAATCATTCCCTACCCAAATCCTTCTGGCCGATCAGCCTTACCTCATTCTTAATGAAAACTCTGGAAAGAATTATTGATAGACATATTAGAGAGGGGAATCTTAGGGAACATCCCTTAAACACCCACCAATATGCCTACCAAACAGGCAAATCTACGGATTTAGCTCTAAACAATCTAGTAGGAAAGATCGGCCATTCCCTTAAACATAAGGAAATTGCGCTGGCAGCTTTTCTAGATATAGAAGGAGCGTTTAATAACGCCTTACCACAGTCACTCTATACATCAATTAGGGATAGAGGGATAGACGGTAAAATCTGTAACTGGATCAAAAACATGATTGAAAACAGATATATAATATCATCACTGCATGGAGAGTCGGTTAGGTTCAGGGCGGCGAAGGAGTGTCCACAAGGCGGGGTACTTTCCCCCCTAATGTGGTCACTTCTAGTCGACTCTCTGCTGAGCGAGCTTTCCATGCAGGGAGTAGATTTTCAATGCTATGCGGATGATCTGGTTATAATAGTTAGAGGTAAATTTGAAGCGACGATCTCAAACGTCCTTCAAGAAGCTCTTAACACAGTATACAGATGGTGCGAGAGGGAACAGATGTCTGTAAACCCCCGAAAAACTGTAATTATTCCTTTTACGAAAAGGAAAAAGCTAGATAAGCTTCGGCAGCCTGTCCTATACGGAGAGAGTATTCCATTTGGGACGGAGGTGAAATACCTGGGTGTAGTTCTGGATAAAAGACTCACCTGGAACGCCCACTTGGAAAAAACAATAAACAAAGCCAGGTTTTCTCTCTGGAATCTCAGAAGAGTATGTGGCAAATCTTGGGGAATGAACCCCAAACAGATTTACTGGATTTATCAAACAATGATAATATCTATGGTCACGTATGGTTCAGTAGTCTGGTGGACCAAAGGGTTACCACAGACAGCTAGAGCAAAGCTTGCTGGCCTTCAGCGGCTGGCATGCCTGGCCATAACTGGAGCTATGTCCAGCACACCAACGGCAGCGATGGAACACCTCCTACATCTCTCTCCCCTAGATATTCTCTTAGAGAGGGAGGCCAGGATAGCTTCCTATAGATTCCTGTCTTTGGAAAAGCAAATAAATGGAGAGCAACTCGGAGATCACTCCGGGATACTGAGTGAAACAAAAAACCACCAAATTCTCGGGATGGTTCCTGACTTGCTAGCTACAAAAATACACGTAGGAAAGTCGTTCAAAGTCCTCTTTCCGGAGAGAGACGAATGGATGAGGGGACAAATCCTCTTCCCAGAGACTGAATACGTAATGTACACAGACGGCTCAAAAACCCCAGATGGAGTTGGGGCCGGTGTTTTCAGCAGGAAACCAAAGATTGAAATATCTACCAGTCTTGGCAGGTATGCCACAATCTTTCAGGCTGAAATATTCGCTATCGAATTGTGTGCAAGAGAGTTGACCAACAGACCTCTAGCAAACAAAAACATAAATATAATATCAGACAGCCAGGCCGCTTTAAAAGCACTGAGCTCCAACAAGATAAATTCTAAACTTGTATGGAATTGCATCGAATCCTTAGAGTACCTTGGTGCGAACAACAGGGTGACCCTACTGTGGGTACCTGGGCACCAGGGGGTGGAAGGAAACGAAAAAGCCGACACCCTTGCAAAACAGGGGGCCGAATCTGCGTTCACTGGACCAGAACCGGTTTTTGGAGTCACCACAAGTGCCGCCAAAACAATTATTTCGGACTGGTTACCAGGGCTAACCCACTCGAAGGCGTTTTTACCGTTACAACCCTCGAGAAACACAACTAAGCAGATCCTAGAATGGAGCAGAAATGACCTGCGTATTCTAACAGGACTGCTTACGGGACACTGTCGTCTGAGATACCACCTCAGAAAGATAGATCTGAACGAACAAACGGACTGTCGGTTCTGCTGCGTGGAAGACGAAACTGCTGAACATATACTATGTTCATGCCCCGGCCTGGGAAGAATAAGGTTCAACATATTTGGTTACACTAACCTAGAACCTACCGATTTTAAAAAAATCTCACCCTATACAACCATGAACTTCGTAAGAAGGGCTGGATTGTACGGTGAACTGTAGCCTCTAGGGGTGAGCCACAATAGACCTACTAAGGGTCATGGTGGAGGGGCGACCACGCCCCACTCACATAAAACCTAACCTAACCTAACCTAGAAGTTAATGTTATGCTTTTTAATTCGTAGAATCTATTTATTTTATTTTCAAAGCCGTTATGGTAAATATAAACACATTTTTAGAAGAGAAATTATTTGATCTCTTGCATACGTCGTAGTCTCTTTCCTGATAAGTCAGACGTACATACCGTCGCTAACAGTTTCATACTGATTGCTAACGTCGCAAACACATTTCGACTAAGGGGGACAATTAAAAGAAGAGTGTTATAGTTAATTACTTGATTATACATCGCGAATATTTATTATATTTTGTGCTGGTCGACTGGATATAGCTCATTTCACCAATATACGATGGTATCTGATTAGTCACCGAGTCATCGACATAACGGGCGCAATGTGTTGAGAGGTAGATTAGTAAATTCACCTAAGATTTAAACCCGAACATTTTTTGTTTATTATTATGCTTTTGTTGAGAGGTTTTATTTTTATTTTTTGCTTTATTGTGAACAGAAATCGTTGATGTAGCTCTCGTTAATTTTTTTTGGTTAGAAATAGGCACATATTTATTTATGTTAAAAGGGAATGCAATAAAAATAAGTTATCGGCACAAATTTAATAAATATGTTTAATCATGTAGTACTTATAATTATAAAGCATCAGATTTATAGTCATCATAATTGAAATCACTTTTAAATACATCTTTTTCTTTTACTTTTTTTAATATTAAATCTTAACATACATGTTCTTTTTTTTCACTCATTTTGTACACTAATGTCGCGAATTTCAAATTTGCAAGCTTCGGGAAAGTCAACAGTCTTTGTATGTCGGCGGGGTTTATATTTTTCAACGTTTTATTCGTTTTTTCCATCTTTCACACTTTTTAAAACTGATGTTAATTTTGTTTCACCAATACCCATTGCATCACACACACGCTTACGTATAGATAAAACTGGTAGCAACGGACCTTCATTGTCCCTTTCCGCAGTAAAATAAGCGTGTACATTCAATATTAATGCATCTACATCTAAAACACGTCGCGGCATTTTCGCGGTCTATTAGGTATATATACACTATTTGAAATTACAATCGTTACTATACGATTTTAATGTAGGTACCCACTACAATGATAACCCAGGATTACTTATTACTTTTTTAGAAATCTAACAAAAATGAATCAACAAGCCAAATTAAAACTTAATAGCTTAGGTAATTAGTAAAATTTGTTTGGATTACTTACCTACCTCTCTTATTTTGTACAATAAATAAAGTCATTAGGAATAAAAAAAATATTGATCCTTAATTTCCAAACAGGAAGTCCCTTATAAAATAAAATTCGTTACCTACGAAATTTGTTTAAAAATATTAGGAGAATTTACTTTCGTACTCCTTAAATGTACAGTTGAATACTGGTTATTGATTTTCTAACGATAATCCGTTACCACCGTATATTCTTGAAATATGCTATACTGTCCAGCTCTCTGTTTTGCATTAAAATTTCTATGTTCCTTAAATATTTTTTATTTAATGTTGACCATTGGCTTACATTAAACAACCTCATTTGCTTTTATTTCAACTGGCCATATTTAAAAAATGGTTAACGGTAAAGGCACTATCATAAAACTATAACTGTGTGTCTCTATATTTTTTTAAAAAAAATAGGCTACGATATGGTGTTTAGGTTCTTTCCTGTTCTTTCCATATACCATCGAGCAGCACTATACCACCCCGTCTCACGTGGCACTACAATTCGGCCATCTGGGAAGGTCTTCGTATGTTTTTCTCAGAGTTTCCATGGAAGAGAGTTTGTTTCTCTTTAGTAGATCCAACATGATGTGCCGAGATAAGTTCTGAAATCATCATATTGGGGATGCAAACTTACATACCGCAAGAAGACCATCATCCGATAAGCTCTGGTTTGGCAGAAATTGCTCTAGATATTGTCACGTGCCTATTTTTTTTCCTTTTACAGTTCCATTATTAATTGGGTCTCTGATAGTTTTGTATTCCTCAGGTACTCGTAAATAGTTTCGCTTACCGTATTTTGTTGTAATTTTAATATATCACTCGTTGTAAAAAGTGTTGCATACCTTGTAGTGATAGGATTCAATTATTAATGGCTGTGACATTTTTGTTAATCGATGGAGATGGAGTGGGGGTTTTTGTTATTAGATTTTGCTTGAAAGTATCCAATATATTTTTGCTATAATTTTATTTATTTGGTTCACCATAATCTTAGTTGATTATCGTATGGCTCTGCTAGTGCCTATAAGACCTAGTGGTTTCCGGCTTGAACCGTCTAAGTCGGTGGCGCGGATCACTTTTATTTTCTTTTTTTTCTTCTACCCTCTACGGCTGAGCTCGGGCATAATTTGCCAGTAGAGAGACCGCTGGCAGAGTACTCTTTAGAGAACGAAAAAAGACGTGGCAATCTGTCGCTTCCAAACAGGCAGCATACCATAAATGGCTAAAATATTCATGCCCCGAGACTAGAGCAGCATATGTCGAGGCTAGAGGCATATGTAATGAGACAATCAAATCTTCAAAAGATGCCTACAATGCCAAAATAAGATCAAAACTTGTCGAATGTCCTAACGGATCCCGTTCATTTTGGTCTTTCGCCAAAGCTGTGGAGAAAAACTTCACTTTTAGCTCGTTTCCTCCTCTTACCAAGGAAGATGGAATACTAGCCACGACTGCCCAAAAAAAACTAATATTTTGCGCACTTATTTGCTGGAAACTCCATACTGGATTCATCGGGAAAACAACCCCCGAACATTACACCTATTGATAGTCAGATGCCCGAGATCACCTTTCGCCAACGTACTGTCAAAAAGATTTTGTTGGTTCTCAACACCAACAAAGCCTGTGGATCTGACGGAATCCCACTGATTGTTCTCAAGAAATGTGCCCCCGAACTAACACATGTTCTTTGCAAGTTGTTTAACCACTCTTACAATTTGGGGGTTTTTTCGTCCAACTGGAAAACTGCAAGAATACAACCATTCCCTAAAAAATGTAAAAGGACCCTACCTAGCAACTACAGACCTATCACACTGCTATCTATTATTTCAAAAGTCATGGAAAAAGCCATCAACATCGAGCTCATGAAATATCTGGAACACTTAGGAATTGTCAACAATAGGCAATATGGTTTCCGTCATCAGAGATCAACTGGTGATTTGCTTGCTTACGGTTCACACATATGGCAGCTATCTATTGAAAAATATGGTGAAACTTTGGCCGAGGCATTAGATATCTCAAAGGCATTTGATCGAGTTTGGCACCAAGGTATCCTTGCTAAGCTTCCATCTTATGGCTTACCTCCTCAGCTGTGTTCCCTACTAGCTAGTTTTCTCTCAAACAGGTCTCTTCATGTGGTTGTTGATGGAGTTTAATCTGACTCTCTACTAATAAATGCTGGTGTTCCACAGGGATCAATTCTAATATTGTCAGCAGTAACTATACCACTGAAGTCATCCATCTCGATGCTTGGTATTACTATCAGCAATAACTTTTCTTCGGAAAATCACGTGAGGTCCATTGCCAAATGTGCATCCCAAAAACTTGGCTTTCTGTTTCGTGCTAAGAGCTATTTCACTTCCAGTCAGCTGCTTGTGATCTATAAGGCATAGATCCGACCTGTCCTGGAATACTGTTTTCATATTTGGAGAGCGGCACCTGAACATATCCTGAAACTACTGGATTCCGTCCAAAAAAAGGCAATTCGTCTGGTCGGTGATGCCTCGCTTACAAACTCGCTCACTTCTCTGAAACACCGTAGAAAAGTTAGCGATTTGTCTCTATTTTATAGATATTTTCATGGGCGATGCTCTTCTGGGCCCAAAAATAAGACGTGACCAATTATAATGAAGATCTTTGTATATTTAAAATTTCATCCCTAATGTTATTGTATTATACTACTTTTATTAATAAACTCAGCTCATATACAAAATATTTTAAAAAAATCCGAGTTGTATTATTAATACGAAAGTAATTATTCTTTTGCTGTTCAATATTTTTATTACTAAAAGAAAAGTTCGCGTGATACAGTAAACATATTTTATAAAATAAGGAGGTATCCCCTTTAAATTCTGTAGTTATTTCAGTACGAGTCTGCCTGTCGTGCTGCTGAAATTGTCTGAAACACGACAAGCACCGCTTTGCACCAGATATTGCTAAAAGACCGAAAGATTTGTTTGTTTATTGGGAAAAGTCATTTGAAAACATGCTTTGGGGGCAAACAGTGTAAATGAGATCATCAAACTACGAAATATGCAATAAATGAATAATAAAGTAGATAATGAATTATGGAAATTTAATCTGAATACAATTAATATTTTTAAAAATGTCAGTCGTTTAAAAATATAATTTTTTAATAATTTTGTTTTGGAATTTATTATTTATAAATATTTTAAACACAAAATTTGGAAATATTGAATTGATTTTTTAGAAAAATAAAAAAAAATGTGTTTATAGTTATGAACAACACAAATATCTATGTTTAACTAATGTTATTCATTTTTAAAATAAAATGTTGCAACTATCCAACTTGACTCAAAGCTCAGTTGCCTATTTAATGAAAAATAATTAATTACATTTTCTTCTATTCATATTAGGTACCTTGAGCCGTTATCTATTCTTCACAGTGCTGTTAAGTAATTAATTACAATTACTTAAAAAAGTAAAGAATTACTTTCATTGCATTACTAAAGCAGTAATTAATTACTTGCTCTTCAATTGTAATTTATTTATTTTTTATTATATTTGGAACCAGGTAATCGGAGAAGACTAAGAAGACATCTCACATGTAACTTACCTAGTAGATTTTAGACTTTTTAGAATTTAAAATTTATCATTTGTAATTTCTTTTACAGATCGCAAATTAAAAATTTAAATCTGTGGTTTATTATACAGGGTGTCCCGATTGGTCATAAATTACACCACATACTCTGTGGTTAAAAATAGTTCGATTGAACCTTGCTTACCTATATACAAAATTGCATACAAAAAAAGTTTACAGAGTGTTTAATTTAAAAAACCGTATCTATTTTTTTTAACGTTGCTTGAAAACAGTTTAACATTAAGGAGAGTCGGGGACGCGAGGGGGTCCTATGTTAAACATGTTAAATAATCAGCGCTGCCAACTTTGAATAAAAAATATACTGATTTTTCTAATTTAAATTGACAGTCACTTTTACAAAAAAATCATTATAAAATTAATTGACAAATCATTATTTAATCATGAGTTAATAAAATATATGGTTTTTATTCAAATAATATGATAAAAATTGAGTCCGAATTTATGTGTGTACTTGTAAAAAAACGTGGCAACAGCACAAATAGTCATGAGATTGGCAATGAAATAAGCATGTGTTTATTTTTATTAGCAGTAGCTGACAGCTGATAACATTACCTCAAATGTTTAAAATGGATAAACAACTACGTCAAATTGAAATACCCAAATCGCAAAGAAAGTTTTAAATTAACAAGTTAAGCCAGTGATTTATTATCAATGACAGATTATGGTGTACACGATAGAAATGCTACAAAATCTGTCATTAACTTATCTTATAAACCACAAAAAAACTATCCAGGATGTTTTATTAAGAATCAAAAGTATCGAGAATATAAATTACTTACTAAGTTCTTATTTACCGATAAAAAATGTTTTAAACTTGGGTATGCAAAAAAGATACAGAAAACTTTACACTAATATTAACTTTATATATAACATTATATTGTGATTACTTATAATACACTATTTATTAACTTTTTACTTTCACTTATCATTATTTCTTGGTTAGTGCACAACACACAGGTTATGTGTATTTACATGGGTGACTTGAGACTTGAGTCGTCTGCACAAATGCGCTGTTGCCGTCGCTTCTTTAAAGCTCACGTTCTTACGCCGTAAATTAAATTTTTTCATCGTTAAAAATAAAATATTTTAAAAACTAGACAGTCGATAATACTTTTGAAGCACCCAAACTCTTCGTTATTAAATTTTCTGCACACACGTATTTTTTTTTCATCCAATTTTGCATTTTTTACAATGTTTTTGTTTATTTTAATATCAAGACCTCATGATTTCTCATAAGAACCCATGTTAAAAAAGCGAAAAAAAAATTTAATTTTTCTAATAACTTTTATCAGTGAAAAATTATAATTTAATATAAAGAACTATAATAACCAAGTTAAAATTTTCATAAACTAAATAGGTTTGAGGATCAAAGCAAAAATGCAGCCAAGTTTTTAATAAACATATATATATATATATATATATGTGTTTTTGATATATATTTATATATGTATATATATATATATATGCATTTTTGCTTTGACCCCCGAACCTCCTTAATTTATGAAAATTTAATCTAGTATATTCTAGTATACAACGAACGATAAATTCGAAGAAGACACATTTATTTGTTTTCATTTTTTATGGGTTTTCAACGCCCATTTGACCCCCAACTTGTTTTTAGGGTAACATTTTATAAAATATAAAATGCTGCTGGAATCAAACATCTTTTTTTAAACTTTTTTGTCTCTTAGTGTATTTGTTTGTTTACATTATAACTTAAAAGATAAAGTTAACGTTTTTAAATATTATTTTATTTTATTTTATTTTAAAATAATGAATTTAAACTACATTTTCACAAACGGCATTATTATTAAATTATAATTTATAACCAAACAAGATATAGTAACTTAATTCAACAAGTGTTCAACATTACCACATAGGCAAGATACAATCGGCCAACAGGCCTAAGTGTCACCGGAGGCATTATTCATAGGAGTGGAGTTTTTAGTGAGTAGACCTGATACAGTCCATTACCTCCTCTTTCCTGTATACAAGTTCTACATCGTTTTAACAAGGAAAACCGAATGTTTTGAAAAACTAAAAAAATTTTGTCGAAACTCGTTGGCAGTTTGTAAAATTTGATCACTTAATTGTTGCTCACTAGTTTTTTCCACAGAATAAACATTTTCTTTCATATATCCGCAAAAACAAAAATCTAATGGATTCAGACATGAACCGCGGGGTGGCCCTACAATTGGTGCATCTATTAAATGTAAATGTGTGGACTGGAATAATTGATAATTATATAATAGGACCAGCGTTTGTTCCAAATATTTGAACGGAGAACACTATTTGTCATTTTTACGAAACGATCTACCAATTCACTTGTAAGATGTTCCATTAGCAATTAGACAACATATGTGGTTTATACACGATGGTGCTCCACCACATTTTATTAACGACGTTAGGGAGTTTTTATGTCGAATATCCAGAACGTTGAATAGAAAGGAGACCAGATGCACCAATTGGCCACCTCGCAGTCCATGTCTGAATTCATTAGATTTTTGTTTATGAGGATATATGAAAAAATAAAAAGCTTATTCTGAGGAAATAACTAGTGAGTAACAATAAAGGGACCGAATTTTACAAACTGCTAACGAGATTCGTTAAAAAATTTAGTTTTTCAAAACATTTAGTTTTCCTTGTTGAAACGATGTAGAACTTGTATACACGAAGGAGGAGGTTATGTTGTTTACTTACTTGTTTACTGTTGAACTAACTTACTTTATCTTGTTTGTTTATAAATTATAATTAAATAATAATGACGTTTGTAAAAATGTAGTTTAAATTCAATATTTTTAAAATGTGCTTTAAAAAGATAACTGTATCTTCTAAATTACAAATACTAAGAAACAAAAAAGTTTAAGAAAAGATGTCTAATTCCATTGGTGATTTATATTTTATAAAACGTAACCCTATAAAAAAGTTGTGGGTCAAAGAGACGTTGACCCCCTCCGAAAACTCATAAAAAAAGAAAACAAATAAATGCAACTAATTCGAATTTATTGTTCATTGTATAAATTTTTATAAATTAATATTTAACCGTTTTCGAGCAACGTTGAAAAAATAAATACAGAATTTTAAATTAAACACCCTGTAACTTTTTTGTGTGCACTTTTGTATATAGATAAGTAAGATTCAATCGACCAATTTTTGACCACAGGATGTGTGGTGTAATTTATAACCAATCTTTTCGAACAATCTGTATAAATAGTGATTTTTATATATCTCTCTCTCTCTCTGTAGCTTACAACCAGGGGTGGGTCTTTGCTGTTATTACAATTTGCCTCCACTTACTGCGGTCCATCATAAGTTGTTCTAGTCGTTGGACATTTAGGGTCCGTAAGTCCGCTGCAATACTTTCTTTCCACCGCATCCTTGGCCTTCCCAGCGGCTGCTAGTTTTACGACACGTTGGTCTTGTCTCTTCACATGTCCGGCCCATCTCAATTTCTCTACCTTTATTATTTTTACTATATCTGGTTAGTTATATAGTTCTTGCACTTCCCTGTTAGTTCTAATTCTGTATTGTTGTGTGGCGTTGTCCTTGATTGGTCCATATATCCTTCTAAGAATTCTTCGTTCTGCGATTTTTAGTCGGTTATCATTTTGTTTTGTCATCGTCCATGTTTCACATGCATATGTCATTATAGGTCTTATAATTGCATGATAAATTGTTACTTTCGTACGGCGGGTTAAATTTTTCGATTTCATTATTTTTTGTAGTGCAAAACAGCAGCGATTGGCTCCCTGAATTCTGTTGTTAATCTCTTGTGTTATATTGTTATCTGAGATGATTGTAGCTCCCAAATATTTAAACTCATGGACCCTTTCAAATTTATAGTGGTCCATTGTCACATTTTGTCCTATCCTGTCTCTTCGATCTGTTCTTGTTGTAGTCATGTATTTTGTTTTATCTTCGTTTATTTGTAGGCCAACCTTCTTTGCAGCATTTTTCAGTTTAATGAACTCTTCCTCAACGTTGATAGTTGTATTTCCTACTATCTCTAAATCGTCAGCGAAAGCTACTACAATGCGCGGACCCTGATTTCCAAATAGGAGCGTTTCTATGTTTGCCCTTCGTACGATGCCTTCCAAGGCGATGTTAAAGAGGAGTGGGGATATCGGATCTCCTTGTTTGAGACCAACGTTGATTGGAAAGAAGGTTGACAACTAACCTTCAAGTCTTATTGCACTTGTAGATCCTTCTATACAAGCTTTTGTGAGACTGATCAACTTTTTCGGTACGCCTAGTTCTTCCATGGTATTCCACAATTCCACTCTTAGGATGCTTGCTTTAAAGTCTATAAAAAGCTGATGCAATTTTTATATAAATGGTGGTATAAAATTTATGTATTAATATTATTAATAAGTAATATAAGTTAGATTATTAGTCAGAGTTGTATACAGAGTGGACCAAAATTCTGGAAACGGACAGTTATCTCGTAAATTGCCTGTCCGAATTGTACAAAATTTGAAATAAACCTATTTTGAGATACGGAGATTCAAGATTTGACATTTGCAGTGTTGTCAGATTTGCCGTTTTTCTGATATTATTAGTCACTTTGGTTTTTTAAATACATCACCCTGTATACTTAGTCATTAATGGAATCTCCTCTTCAATACGAGTTCAGCCATATGCAACACTTGTGATTTTATGTACTCTAAAAGGTCTAGTCAAGGTCTAAACAATTATGGAGAAACGTGGTAGACGCATTCTACCATCGATTGGGGTACTGTCAACTGACAAATGGAGCACATTTTGAACATTTGATTAAGTAATCATTATGTTAAAAATGTTGTAATCTTTTAATTGTTACGTTTTAATGTAGCTGAAAATTGTTTGTATTAAAAAATTATTAATACAATTAGGCATTGCTACACTCTTCTGTTTTATCTATTAAAGACATTTTAGACTACATAAAATAAGTAATATATGTAGCTTAACTCGTATTAAAGAGGAAATTTCAATAATGACTAAATATACAGGGTAATGTATTTAAAAAACCAAAGTAACTAATAATATCAAAGAAACGGCAAGTTTGACAACATTGCAAATGTCAAATCTGAAATCTGCGTATCTCAAAATAGGATTATCCCAAATTTTGTAAAAATCGGACTAGCAATTTACGAGATAATTGTCCGTTTTCAGACTTTTGGTCTACTTTGTATATAAAAATGTAATGAAATGCATGAAGTAGTCAATCGATTAAGATGTAAGTTTTTGAGTATTGGGTATTAAAAATTATAAATTGTAAAAACAATGGTTTATTGTCAAAACAACTTCCTACCTAATCTAATTCAAAAAATCAGATGTAAATGATTATTTTGAATAACACCAATTCGTGTAATTGTAATTTTAGTTAATTACAATCACATAATTCGTTATTTCAATAGTAATTAATTACAATTGTCCTAAAGTAATTGTAATTGTAATTAATTACATACATATCGTTAAGTAATTTTAACATCACTGATCCTTAACGTATTGCATCGTATCGCCCTGTATGTACTAAGCAAATCTCGTGCTATCGCTAGCCAAACAACACCATCCCATCTCCACCCCAAAATTGATTGGTAAAGTTGATAAAAGGGCGGCAAGATATCGCGCTGCCTCCACTAGTGGCGGTTCTTCCTCGAGCGAAAGATGTACAACGGCAGTGGCAACGGCACCGTGGGCAGCAAGAAGCAAAGACCCGCTACCGGGTATCTAGTACGACCTCGTCTAGGAGCGCTAAAATCGATCTATTCCAACAGACCTTTCTCAGCAATGTCGCCGGATAAGAGAAAAAAATTGAAGTAAGTACATTTAAATTACAAAACGTGACTATTACTGAAACACCTCACAGGAAAACTTTTACTCAACAATATGTAAAAATATTGCCCAAATTTCGTTGAATCTCAGAAAACAAAAAAGGGATGAATTAAAAACGAATAAATAAAAGCTAAACCAAAATTGCATTTTCATTATCACTCCTACCAGTTACATAATCATCATCATCTTTAATGTAGATTTATATGTACCATAGAGAAAATAGTATTTTACGACCCTAGGCCAGAAAGTTGGATTTCCTGGTGGATGTAATATAAAAGCCGATGCGAAGCTGAGAGGATCTAACATTCTTGCCGTGGGTTGTATACTATTTTTCTTGCTCCCCAAGCCAAAAGTATAGTTAAATAATTAATATTAACATTATTAAAATGATTATAATATCTTACTTGCTTCAGGCCACCATCTGGCCATATCGCCAAGTGTAGTGCGCTGCAATTTTAATCCGTTAATATTTTTTTACTATTTATTATACAGTTTTATTTTGACTGCACTGCAGCTGTGGGACATTGCCGTCGTACCCAACTATGCAAAGTAGCACACTCTGTTGAGAGCAGGCTGTACATTAAACTGTCCACGAAAGTTAAGCAGGCCGCAAAAGTTATTCTTTCGGGACTGCAATGCGCCGGAAAGACTGTACTTTCGGTGTAGGGAGCAAGAAAAAGTACTTCTAGGCTACCAATATATTTGGGATTCTTTCCCTTACTAGTATTAACAATAGTATTAACGATATTATTAACAATTTTTAATTCTAAGTTACCACCTACAAATGTTTGTAGTAGCTTAAGAGAATATGTTCAAAGTATTAAACAAACATTTTTTTACAAAATTAGGATTAAACTTAATATTTCTTTACTACAACCAATGCCGTATCTTACACTCCTTTCGATGTATATACTGGGCGTTTATATTACAAAGCTCTCTTTTACGCGAATTTTTTTTTTTTATGACAACCTTTAACTTTATAAGACCCGCATTAACAAACTAATACTCGCATACATTTAAATATAATAATAATAATTTTATTCACAACAATATAAGTGTACAGATTGTAAATAAAATAATACCACGGAAGCAGTACTGCTTGTGTGTAAATATATATATATACAATGAAAAAATTTGTGGGGATGCAGCTATGTTTAAATAAAACTCTTTTTACTTTTTGTAAAAGCTTTATATATATATATATATATATATATATATATATATATATATATACATTTTCCGGTAAATGTGCACATTTGCCTAATCGTTTGGGTAATGTGCATTCAACTAACATTAACAATTTCAAAGAAGGAAAATGAACATTGAATTCACAATTACCATGTCGTTTTGGTAAATGTGAGCATACAAAATACGAAATCGTAAGTGCTAGTAATGTGGTGCGCATGCGCACTTGTAGTGGTACGCGAACTACCGTTTCGGCTAGTTCAGTAGGCGCTGCTATTTCACGTTACACATTTCGTGCAAGTGCTCTATCTATAATGTTAATGTTATTATATTTATGTACCCTACAATTTTAATTGATAATGCTCGAAAGAAAGCAAGGGAAAATTTAGAAAATCAAGCTATCAAAATGTGTAATCTTTCGAAAGAAAAATTTCCTGCTGCTGTGATTGGTGACAATGTTAGAGTTTCCATTCCAGACGTTGATCGTGGTAAAACGGATTCAAAAATTTTATTTGCGTTGTTTTGTCTAGGGATGACGATAAAAATTTATATAAATTAGGAACTAAACAGGGAGTTTTAAAACAATCTTATTCTAGGCATGAATTCGCTATTTGCGAACAAAAGTTTATATCATACGAAGATGTTCCTCAAGATGTTGAGAAATCGGTAAGAGAAATTATAGGAATGCACTGGTGGACAAGGTTTTAAAAGATGCATCTATAAATGAACATGTTCCTCAAACAAACGCAGTTGTAAAAATGCTGGAATATTATGTAATTCCAAGTGCCACAATAGCAATTCTTGCTCAAATAAATAAAACTTTTTTCATTATGAAATTTTTATATGCATATTACATAATATGCAAAGAAAATTATGCTTTGTTTATCATTTACATTTTTTAATTAAAATAATTTTCGTTATTAAAGCCTTTCGTATTATGTTTATTTAAAAAAATATTTTTTTACTGCAACAACATTTTTAATTTATTTGTATTCCAACTTTTCTTAAAACATGAAGGTAAGAGTATACATTTACCAAAACGTGACGGCAAGAGTACACATTTGCCAGGAAATGTACATATACATTATATTCAGTTCACATATACCTAACTTTTTGGGAAATGTACACATTTTACGGTAAAAGTGTACATTTCCCAAGAGTGTACATTTACCGTAACATATAAATATACATATACATCTTTAGTTCTATCTTGTATATGTCTTGGTGTTAAGCCGTAGGTTCTGCATTGCAGTAAAAATATTTTTCTATTATTCTGACATGCTAATTTGATGTTGTAATTTGCCCATTTCTTGAGATTTCGCTTACAGTTAATTCCATATCTTAAGGCAATTTGATGGTAAAACCCCATACTTATTAATAAGAATTCTTGTTTGTAGTTGAATACAATTATTCAATGTAAAAATTTGTGGGGATGCAGCTATGTTTAAATAAAACTCTTTTTACTTTTTTAAAATCTTTCGAAATTAATTTATTTCTTCTTCAGTTACTCTAAAAATATATGGTATAATAATGGACAAATTTTTAAAAAAATACTTACAGTATATGATTAAAAGATAAAATAACATTCAGAAAATGCCAAAAAATATTATATTTTCTGAATGTTATTTTATCTTTTAATCAAATACTGTAAGTATTTTTTTAAAAATTTGTCCATTATTTTACCATATATTTTTAGAGTAACTGAAGAAGAAATAAATTAATTTCGAAAGCTTTTACAAAAAGTAAAAAGAGTTTTATTTAAACATAGCTGCATCCCTACAAATTTTTACATTGTATAATTGTATTCAGCTACAAACAAGAATTATTATATATATATATATATATATATATATATATATATATATATATATATATATATATATATGTAAGGCAAATATAGAGTAAAATAACAATATTAACTTTCAGAGTAATATTAGACGTAACAATATAAAAAAACTATGCTAAATTAATTTATATTCACGGTACTATTTTGTAGGTACTAAAGTGGATTGTTCATCTTAAAAAAAATGTGACAATGCTCAAAAAACACATTTTTTTTACACCATACTGCTACTTAAAAAAGGAAATAAATAAAAGAACATTTAAAAATGTTTACTGCAGACATTTCGAAATAAAAACCATTGGGCCTAGCATATTATTGACCCTTTACAATACTTATAAAAATACTAATAGCAATAGAGCCAATTATTAATATTTAAATAAAATATTGTTACTTTGGAAAGAATGAAGTGTTGCTGCATTGCGCCTCCAATGAATTTTAAAATAGAATAGTGTGTTGGTTGCTATGGAAATTAATGTTCTTGTTTATTTCTGTCAGTTACATTTGTTATCAAGTCTTCCACTGAGATTGCAGATTATATTTTAATCTATTCTATTTTATTTAAATCATTGCGAAAATTAAAACAAAAATGGCATTTATATAAAAGTAATATTGATTTTCTGGGATATCAGTAATCTAGTTGGATACAAACAAAAGAAAAGAGGGTTTTCAGTCATGCAGATATTGTATTTAGTGAGTAAATGTACATGCTGGCGTGAAACCAACACAGGTAATTTTTCATTCTCATAAGTTTTCTATTGTATAAAATAAGTTTGCCAGTGCTTTGCGTAATTTTAAGACATTTTTCTATCTAATATTTAATACTTGTATTTATAAAAATTTATCAGGGAATTTTTTTAAATAAGTCATTTATTTGTTTTATGCTTTATACAGTGATTCTTCCTATAAACCCAATATATAACAGTATACCTTTAAATTACATATTTAATACTAGCTAAACCCGGCCACGTTCCGCTGTGACTTAGTCTGATATTCATTATTAGGGAAGTAAAAAAAGTAATATTATAAAGTCACGCCTTTTTCCCATAGGGGTAGGCAGAGACCACTTCCTTTCACTTGCTACGGTTCTTACACACATCTTTTGCTTCCTCTACTTTCATCAGTGCTCTCATGCATGCTCGTCGGTTGTTGGTACTCTTGACCTGGCCTTTCTTTAAAACAATGTTGATCTGATCGAGATATGTTCTCCGAGGTCGACCTCTACCAACTTGTCCATTCACACTAGCCTTATAAATTTGTTTCGTTAATCTTCCTTCATCCATCCTTTCTACGTGTCCAAACCATCTAAGCATTCCTTTATCTATCTTTGTAACCACATCTTCGTTTACACCACATCGTTCTCTTATCTCACTATTCTTTACTTTATCCAACCGAGTCACTCCGGCTATACTTCTCAGACTACTCATCTCCGCAGCATTAATCCTATTTTCATGCTTCTTCTGTCAAACCCAACATTCACTACCATACATAAGTGTGGGAACCAACACACCTCTATGCACCGCCAGACGTGCCTTTTTTGACACTTTTTGGCTATTCATAAAGCTTTGCGTTGCTGAGGCTATGGTGTGGAATAACAAAAAAAACAAGCGAGCCTTACAATAGTCGTAGTGGGTAGTAGTAGCGTGGACCATTGTCGCCCGGGGCGGAATCATAAATTGCCGCCCATTTTACGTCATAAAAATAATTATGTTGGTGTTGGTGAGAAAAAAAGTAATCATATGAAAGAACTGAGCGAAAAATATTTATTTCAAAACCATGTAATATAGTACGTCGGTGTTCAAAACCTATTACACTATTAAAATAGTGTAAAATTCAACTTTTTGGGCCTTACGCGCAGCAAAATCATTTATAACTTCGTCCGTCACACTTTGTTTTATTGACAAAATGGCCAAATCACTCAATCTTATGGAGCTCATGGTAGATCTCAAGTAATCAAGTAATTTTTTATTAACTTCTGCTTTGAAAAGCTACGCTCACATGAAGCAACACTGATAGCTATAGTTAAAAAATTCGAAGCATAATTACGATATTAGATAAGCAAATACCATAATTGCACTGCTGAATAAATTCTAAAAGCTCGAGAAATCCTTTCATGGCATTGTCTTGAGCTTTAGCATCAGCCAAAGTAACGAAATTTCGTAACCTCTCCCTCTCGATTTCCGTCTCATCCGCATCGATTTCACAGTGCTCTTCTCCGAACTTACACTTGTATTTTGGGTTCAGTAACTAATTTCCCAATGCTCTTATATTGTTCCTTGAAGTATAAAATTCTTTTGGTGTAAAAATAATAAACTGGCATATTCAGTTATTCATTTTGGGGCAGTCGCGTTCGTTTTGTTCATATTTTCCGTGAGACTTATAAAAAAAAACTAAAACTTACTATTAAAACACCAGCGTGACGGGAAACAAAACTGCAAAATACTGTTACAAAAAGGGGCAATTTTTCCGCCGTCCTAATGATGGCGCCCGGAGCGGTTTGAGTTTTGAGGTCACAAACATATGGCAGCTGAATTTTTATATACAGAGTGGACCAAAAGTCTGGAAACGGACAATTATCTCGTAAATTGCTTGTCCGAATTGTACAAAAATTGAGATAAGCCTATTTTGGGACAAGGAGATTTCAGATTTGACATTTGCAATATTGTCAAATTTGCCGTTTCTCTGATATTATTAGTCAATTTGGTTTTTTAAATACATCACCCTGTATATTCAGTCATTATTGGAATCTCCTCTTTAATACGAGTTTAGGTACATGTGTCAATTATGATTTTATGTAGTCTAAAAGGTCTTAAATAAATAAAACAGAAGTGTGGCAATGTCTAATTGTATTAATAATTTTTTAATACAAACAATTTTTCACTACATTATAACAATTAAAAGATTACAACATTTTTAACTTAATGATTACTTAATCAAGTGTTCAAAATTGTAAGTTGACAGTACCCCAATCGATGGTAGAATGCGTCCATGATTGTTAAGACCTTGACTAGACCTTTTAGAGTACATAAAATCATAAGTGTTACATATGGCTAAACTCGTATTAAACAGGAGATTCCAATAATGACTGAATATACAAGGTGATGTATTTAAAAAACCTAAGTGACTAATAATATCAGAGAAACGGCAAATCTGACAACACTACAAATGTCAAATCTGGAATCTCCGTATCACAAAATGGGCTTATCCCAAATTTTGTACGATTCGGACTAGCAATTTACGAGATAATTTTCCGTTTCCAGACTTTTGGTTCACTCTGTATAAAGATGTAAAAAAGTGTGGTATAATTTTTGTTGGAACAAGCTGATTTAAAATATGTATTTACAATAGTCGTTTAAAAATCTTCTAAAATATTAAATATTAGAATTTATATAATTAGATCAAATCGTAGTTTAACTGCTAGCAGTAATTTAACTTATTTTTGTTTATTAATCTTCTCATTGCAAACATTGACTAAGTTAAATACTGAGAATGCTAAAAATAAAACGAAAAAAGGGAACAAAAATTCGTTGGAAACATTCATTTTGATAATCATATCCAAGCTAGAGGTACCTACATTTAAAATTATTAATAATTTCAGAAAAACGGGGCTTCCGAAAATGGAATGGAGAAGGAAACCAGACTACGCTGAAACGGCTTATCGTGAAGCCGTCGGTCGTCTCAGAATTCTGCTCGCAGAAAGCTACACTCCGATAAAACGACCACTAAAAGAGTTAGATAGTGCTGGTGAAGAGACCGATAATCAATCTTTAATCAGCGCCGGAAGCAGAAATTCGAGATTAAGCAGACACTATTATCATTACAATCCAGTCACACCCAAAAAGTATTTTTACTATCCGACCTTAAAAACTCACTATCCTCTAACTAATGATACAGATAAACCTCTAGCGTAAGTATTCTAATCCTTTTTTTATGTTTATAATTGGTTCTTATTAAAAATTAGATTAGTGTGCCGTGGTTGTCTCAGTAAAATTTAAGATTAGGTAGGAAGAAATAACACTTTATTTAAAATTGAGTTCCGCAACATGTTCAACCAAATAACCGCCTCAATTTAGAAGTTTCAGACATGTTTTATACCCGGATGATAGAGCGTTACCCTAAAACGGATAAAGTTTTTAAGCCAAAACCAAAAAATTCGCATGTCGCTTTTAACCGAAAAAGTTATGCTGCCTGATTTTCTGGTTCTTTCATTTATTTATAGCACACTCCGTGCCGGACGGAGTTGTCTGCCTAACACTGCGGTCTAGAGGTCTTTTGTGTTCCTACACTGAAGGTTGAACTGGATACAGGGTAACATGCTTGGCGAAGTCCTATGGATCAGATCATTACTAGCCAAAGGTACTCTTTTCAGAACTATCGTCCCAAAGAGGATGTACCTTGTCCTAGCGAGTGCTTTGCAATCAAAGGAAATGTGGGCTGTTCTTTCTTCGAGCTCCTCACAGTTCCTGCAGATCGGGTTCTCATTGAAGATTCCCGTACTGTGCAAGCGTTGAACTCTACTTACCGTACTCCATTTCCTCCTTTCTTCCTTTTGTGCCGACAGTTTGACTTCACTGTACCACCTCATAGTGATGCTGTTATCAGTGAAGCAAACTTTTAAAACCTACAAGAAACTCTAAGTGATAATATTGCAACACAACTTGCTGTCACATTCTAGACCTGCAGCTGTTACGATCATTATAGGATTAAAGTCTCTATCGCTTCTTTCTTCTTACTCATCGGTCCATTTTTGCTGTTCTATAACATCAAATTGAATTCCACTTGCTCGACCAAACCTTCCCCAGAAATATGTACTGAACGTGACATTTTTACAGAGAACCTACAAAAGCAGAGAGCACAGCTCCTCCTGAATTATTATCTTTTATTGAACGCCAAGAGGATTACATCGAACAACTGGAAAAGGAATCTCGTTTTTGTCGAGTAAGTTTGTTTCACACTAAATTTATTCATAAAATCAATGAGTACAGATTTTAATTTATTTTCCAGGACGAACTGTCTTCTTTATTGAGCAAAGTAAAAGATGTAATAAGTGAAAATGAGAATTTACACGAGCGACAAAAAACAAAGCTTATTAAATCTGTTTTTGATCATCTCGAAACTGAAACTGAAACTGAAACAGACGTTGAAAACAAGAGCGTAAGTGTTTTTCTTTTTGGTATTATATTAAAATATAATTTGTGCTTAAATGAACATTTTTGAATACAGCTTTTGGCAATAATTTAACTCGTCAGTTGAAAAAAAAATCGTTTATTGTAGATTTTAAAGTCCCCGAAAAAATATCGAAAATCAAAAATTGTGGAAGGTCCTTCGATTGTGTTTGAATCAAGAATATCCGAATTGGAGGCGCAACTGACCCAAGCGAAGATAGACCTCAAAAAAAGTCAGGACGAGAACGAAAATTACAAGAGAAAAATCAATGATGGCACCATTTTGGAGACTGTCGGATATGAATCCTACAAAAAACAACTTGAAAGTCTTCAAAGGTACCAACCAAAAATAAACCAGGATCTTATTTTTACGTTTGTAAATTATCTTTTTTTCGCGCCAATTCGTTTATTAATAATCTAAATGTTTAATAAGAAATTTCTGTTGGTTTGTAGGGAAAAAGATAATCTCCAAGATACAGTACATAAACTACAAAATGCACTAACCATTCTGAAAGAAAAGGAAACGGACACCGCAGACAAAGTGAAAAGAAGTCTGGATGTAGCTGAGCAAGTGCAGTATGAAAAAAACGCAGCAGAAGCTGAAATAAGAAGATTAAAAGACGAACTGGAACGGCAACACATGAAACTCAGAGACGGCATTGCAGAACAAGTACGTTTTTAATTATGTATGTGTCTGTGTTGCGCAATATTAAGGTGCGTTTACATCTGAGAAATATTTAATACTGCGCTGTGTGATTCATCATCAGGAATTCTTATAAATGGTAAACGAATCAACAACATCCGATTCGCGGATGATACAGTAATATTCGCCGCCGACAAACTAGAAGACCTACAAAATATGATGAGCCAGCTTTGGATGCACAGTCAGGAATATGGAAAAGATATAAATATGAATAAAACCAAATACATAGTGATAAGCAATAATCCACCACCACCCAGACAGCTTATTATAAATAATACAGTTATTGAAAAGGTAGAGACAACAACATATTTGGGAACTACAATCAACGAGAGTTGGGATATGCAGCCAGTAAAAGGTTGGGCGCATTTGAGATGTGGCAGCATCGAGGTATACTAAGAATCCCTTGGACAGCCCATGTTACAAACAAAAGAGTACTCGACATTTTAAACAAGGAAATGGAGATCATGAGTACAATCAAAAGTCGGAAATTGGAATACCTAGGACACATCATGAGAAACAGCGAAAGATACGGTCTGTTGCAGCTTATCCTACAGGGAAAGGTGTTTGGACAGAGGAGACCAGGCAGAAGAAGGATCTCATGGCTTAAAACCTGAGAACTTGGTTTGCAACCTCCACCACAGGTCTATTAAGGGCCGCAGTTGATAAAATAATTATTGCCAGAACGATCGCCAACGTTCGGTAACGGACAGGCACTGGAAGAAGAAGAAGACATATCTGCGCTCCGCTTCGCGCGCGTGCAGCATGTTCTCTAGATTATTACGGGGTTTTTGAAAAGCGCGCGAAAGCACGATCTACCTTGTGTCGGTTTTTCGACGAAACAAAGATTAAAGCAGGAGACAGCTAAACGAAAAACATAAGAACACCAGAAGGAATCAGACAGGGAGACAGTCTCAGCCCATTTCTATTTAACCTAATAATGGATAAAATTATAAAAGAAGTGTCAGCGATGGGTCTCGGTTATCGAATGGGTCGAAACAAAATTAACATTATATGCAACGCCGATGACGCAGTTCTCATCGCAGAAACAGAGAATGACCTGCAACGACAGCTCTATAAATTACATCTAACAACAGCACAACTAAACATGATCATATCAGTAGGAAAATCAAAGTGCATGACCCTAACCAGAGAACCCATAAGATGTAAGCTCGTAGTCCAAGATCAACCTATCGAGCAAGTATTCAAGTTTAAGTACGTGGGCATGGACCACTACAATTCAATAAATAATCTACGGAGTCAGATCAACAAGGCAACCACAATAGCAGGATGCTTACGACAGGTGGTATGGGCAAATAAATTAATGCGTATTGACAGCAAGGTCAAGATTTACATGACTTGCGTTAGGCCAATCATGACTACGGTATTGAAGTTCGAGAAGAGACAACTAAAACAAAAAGCATTCTGCGTGTAACAGACATGAAAACCGTAAGAAGCATACTCGGAAAGACAAGAAGAGACCGAGTCAGGAACGAGGTTATAAGAGATGAATGTCGAGTGTAGGACGTGGTGAGATGGGGGCGGCAAAGAAAACGACAATGGCACGCTCATGTAACCCGAATGGCAGAAGAGGGACTACCGTGAAGAGCATTCCAGAACAGACCAGCGGGAGATGGACCCCCAGGAAGATCACTTAAGAGATGGGAGGACAGCTGGCAATCGACATTCCAAGAGATCCTAATGCGACCCAATTAACAAATCGACAGATCTAATTAAAGAAGAAGAATAAGCTTTGTGTGTTCTCAGTACAGATTTGGACAGGAGGGCGACAGGTTTGTTGTTTTTGACGATCCATTCAGCGATAGTTATGGAGTGGTCGGAAAAAAATGTGATTTAACTTATCCATGCTTACCGAGCGAAATCCCTTCTGTGGGATCCCAAGCATACAAATCATTTTAAGAAACCACTAAAAGCGGATGCCTGGAGGGATGTAGAAGCTGAAATAAATATAGCTGTATCTTTTTTGGAAATGTGAGGTCCAATCTTCTGTAGCAGATTCTTTAAGTCGAAAGGTGTCAATTTTTATACTGACCATTTATTTCTTGCGACTTCATATCCATCATAAGCTCAGTACCATTTCTTTTCTTAAAACAGGTTAGTGTTCCACCAACGGCATTGTTTCTTTTTATTTCTACACAAACTTGCCATTAACAATAAAGCTCCACTCATCACCGAAACAGCGTAATCATCGCGCGACAGAGACATGATTATCTTTTAAATATTGCGAGGCTACTAAAAATGTTCGTGGATTTTTTAGGGATCGCGAAAGGTTCTTCAAATTTAATATTCCCACAAACATTTTAACGAGCAACGAACTCGCGGTGCTGCACCGCGCGTGTTGCACGGCGCTCAGATGTATACGCACCTTTAGAATAATAATCAGTACGAGTATAAGATCATTAAGGTACTCTGGAATAGTATATTTTATTACAATTATTGGATTATGCTATTCCAAACGTGTTGTACACTATACTCTTTCTAACAAGATTTCAGAAATACAAAAAAAATGCTCAATTAGAAAATAATTTTACTGGAAAATTTAACAAATATAATAACATCAAATACATTACAAAATTAATAGTGTTTTCACTGTATACATGCATTTATTATTTTTTATTAGGCCTCATTCGGAGACTTGAGTAAAAGTTGCAATGAAAGTGAAATTAGTACGACAGAGATTGTGGTAGCGTTGAACGGTATGAAATTGGGTAAGGCTGCAGGCTATAACAGTATTACGGTTGAAATGTTAAAGGCTGGACAGTGCGTGGTAGCTAGTCTGCTGTACCGCCTTTTTAACCTTTGCTGAAGGAGCAGTAGCATAGACCAATTATCAGAGGAGACAGAACTATTTACTTTTAAGCACGATCATACATCCCCACTTTCTGGTCGATTGTATTGTCTTGATACGGCCGACTGGAATGTGTTATTCTGTGATGTTGCCTGCTCTCCTGTTATGGCAAGAAATTTGTGAATCGTCCATGGTATTTGGTGATTATATTTGCAACAATATTGTGAACATAATGCTATCTCTTATTAATATTTTATGAATTATAACAACCTGAATAATACAACCCATTTTATGGAATGTTGAACCATTGAACTATTTCATTCCGTTAGATCATAGATATGTGTTGCTCAATAAGCGACAACGCCGCACGGCTTGTCTGAATGGACCACGTGCAGATATCCGTACGGCTATTATTAGTAGCGCTGTTGCCGAAGGTGTTGCAACGAGATTTTGGTGTATTATCGGTGATTTTTAGCATATTATTGGTAAAGTTCAGTGAAATTTAGTGGAAGAAATGATTCGTCATTGCCAAGTGTGTAAAAACCGGACTATTTAAGCCACAGTATTTATTTTCACAAGTAAGTTGGAACATCTCATTGTTTACTATATTTTTATCCAGCGTAAAACACGAATCTGAAAATCAAACGATGCGGAAATCAATACTTTTTGAGAAATTCTCAAAAAAGACCATTATTTCCCTGTTATTCAGCAACACTTATTCAGTGGTATCATCCTTCATTCGTTGTTATTTAAAGAACTATATACCTTCCTGATCCATTTTATAGTAGTATTTCATAAGAAATCTATACATCACCTCAAATTTAATCCAATCGAGAAATCAAAGAGTCGCGGAACCCAGAGTATAATATTTTTATCTTTTCCTTTAGGTTACTTAGCTGTTAATAAATAGTTTGCACATTAAAATTACAATTTAAAATACGTTACATTTTATGTGTACAATTAATATTAATGATAATTATTTAAGTTTTTTTTCATTTCAGCCATATAGGTAAAAAATTTTAAAATTCTTTTTCAGTACTTTAATTTGATAAAATAATTTAGTTTAACGGGTATTAGTAAAACTGTTCGCTACACAATTAGCAGCCCTTGAGTTGAAATAATTAAGTTTTATGAAAGTAACTTATAACATTACATACATTATACATTACATAACATTGGCTTTAGAAAGAAAACTTTAGCGTAACACAAAATTGTCGCCCAACATTTGGGAAATTAGTAAGTTTTTTAAAGTTACACAAAATTGGCACCCCACTTTTGTAACTTTAGAAAAAAATTTAAGTTAGGGTAACACAATTTGGCGCCCAACTTTTGGGGTTTAGAAAAATATTTTTAGAGTAGGCTACAACTCTTCAATTTGATAAAAAACTGAGTATCACCTATTCATAAATATATTCTCATAAAAAACTAAATATTACCCGATACATATATTCTCATTTTGAACAAACAGCACGACACTGATTACAAGCGTGGCCATAAGTCGACAATAATGTTACAGCGTTGCCAGCACGAGGACGGGACAAAGAGCATCGATTGGTATTCTTTGTCATACTCATGGCCACTCTCATATAATCATTGCGACAAAACAAACAGAGTTTTATGAATGAAATATTGAGTCTCTTCTGGATAATTGGTCTATGAGCAGTAGCGTACCAAAAGACTTGGACAAAGAAAAAAGTTGCAAAGGAAAAGGTTCGCAGCAGGACAGTAAGAACTACCGAGGCATTATTTTAAGCAGTATCGTCGGCAAACTGTATGCAAAGGTAAAAGAGTAACGAATGAAACGAATGATGAGAAGATATGGGATGTGCAAGCAGAATTTATAAGAGGAAATGGATCAGGTCTTTTCATTACATGGCACAGTCGAAAAATTATTGGCTAGAAGTCAAAAGGTCGACTATTTGTGTCAGGATAAACGGAACTTACACGGACTGGTTGAACATTGAAAAAGGTGTTAGACAGGTATTTGTGACTTCGCCATGGCTTATACATAGACACTTGTTTAAAATATTTAAAAGAGATTGCGTATGGGGAGACACAATGGACATTGTCTGAGTACCGTTGGCGGGTTTTAGAAAGAAGCGCTGAGGGCTCATTATTATTATTGAGGCCAGATCAAAAGTACCAGCAACTAACGGTCTTGTATGAAAGCGCTAATGAAGGAAGCAAAAGACATGTGTAAGAATCGTAGCAAATGGAAAGAAGTGGTATCTGCTTCCCCTACGGAAAAAAAGCGTGGCTGTATTTAGTACAAAGTGACACACTTAAGATGAAAACACCCCTGTATTTTAGTCATTATTAAAAGCAGAGATTTTATTTTTGGTACAGACGTAGACCTGGGTCGCACTTTTCGCAATACTCAGTCCGAAAAACAGCCTTAAACCCAGCCTACTGCGATCCCGCGAAAAGGGCAAATTCTCGATTTTTTGCTTCGCGTTGGAGATACCGAAAAAAGTTATTTAAAAAAATTACCTAGAAATCGATTTTGACCCTACATACCGAATTTTAACGCGAAATTTTTGTTGTAATTTTTTATATTCAAGTCCGATTATCAATTAATGGTTCTGAATAAGAATCTACGAAAACAATAAATTTGTCATAATGTAGGAATAAGAATAAAAAACCTAATATTCATTATGAAATAATTCAAATTTTGATTATTAGGTGTTACTAAAAATCCACAAAGACGATAAAATCGGTCAAAATTGAATAACAATTAATAAAAAACTATTTATTGAACCGAATTCGAACGGGAAATGAAATAAACACCAATATTGGAAGTTAGTTCCAAAGATTGTCTCTTATAACTAACCCGTCCTTTATTCTTAAACATCTTTTAATATTCCTTCTGTTATTATTGGCCACTCTCCCAAGTTCTGAAATACTTATTTTACGGCAGGCTTGCCTTATTCTTTCACAAAGTTCTTGTCGATTTCGTGGCCTAGTTCCACAGAAGCAAAAATCAGTTGGTGTTATGTCAGGAGAGCGAGAAGGCCATTGTTATATATCTACTATATGCTATATGTTATATCAACCAATCCAACGTAGATTGTAGATTGTAAGCGGGGTCGTGAAGGCTATGCAACCTCTCTAGCACCTTGACCTATCAGATCTATTGTGCATAACCCTTAATCTTTCCGAGGCGCGGGATTCCGAGACTTCGAGCAAAGTTTATCAGTTTCCTGGGTCCTAAGTTTCTGACACCGGAGTGCTTTAAAAAGGCCCCTTCCAGAAACTTAAGCCTCTTGCAGAAAAGCGCTGGGCATTCGCAAAGCAAATGTTCTGCAGTTTCAGCGAAGTTCTTGCAGTAGCGGCAACTATCACTCTCTGTTTTGCCCATCTTTTTAAGGTAATACCTCAGAGGGCAGCGTCCAGTGAGGAGCCCCGTCACCAGTTTCAAGTCTTTCTTGTCCAACTCGAAAAGCTGTTTAGCTTTCCTTGGCGAAAGGCTTACTAGCCTTTTCGCTTGTCTTTGTCTTGGCACTTTATGCCAGTGAGATTTCATTTCATCTGTTTCCCAGCGGTGAACCTCTTCTTTCAAGTGGGCTTTGGAAAGTTCACAGAAGGGTTCTGGGCCATAAAATTGTGTATTTGTCTCTTCTTTGGCAAGGCAATCTGCTTCTTCGTTGCCTTTAACTCCCTTGTGACCTGGAACCCACATCAAAGTAACCTGATTGTTCGCTGCCAGTTGTCTTAGGGACTGCTTACAGTCCCAAGTCAGCTTGGTGTTGTATGAGTTTAGAGCTTTTAGTGCTGCTTGGATATCTGATAAAATATAGATTTCTGCACTTCGGATGTTCCTTTCGATGCACTCCTGGGCACATATCTCTATAGCATGTAATTCTGCTTGAAAGATGGTTGGGGTGTTACCAAGTGGTTTTGAGAGCCTAAAATTCGTCCCTGTGACGCCAACTTCAACCCTTCATCCATCTTGGATCCATCAGTGTATCACACTAAAGCATCCCTTCCTAGTTGAGGTCCGTTCTCTGTGCAAACTTGGTGGTTGTTTGTGACCACTTTAAACTGCATTTCGTACCTAACTGACATAATATCTGTCGGCTTAGACATGGATTCTAGGGTAATATTTTCCAAAATCTTCAAATGTCCAATCCGATTTACTGCTCTAAGATTTATTGTCTGGCTCAGTCTAAAGGCACTGATTGCTGCTCCTTTCATTACACATAAGTGCAATGGGGAAAGGTTCAGCATTACCTTTACGGCTGCAGTAGGGCACGTGTATGTTGTCCCTTTGCTGAAAGTACATCTCTTGTCACACATTAACTGGTAGATTTTCAATGATTTCCCTTAATTCATTATCAAAAAAATTCAATAATCGTTCAGCGTTAATGGTAGTATTGAAAAAAAACGCTCCAATTATTCTGTCGGTCCTTACAGTTTATAACCCAGTAGGGATATTCGGTAAACCAGTATCTGCATTTTATGCAAATTTTGTCCAAATTTTTTCTTACGAAATTTCTATCATTTAAATAATTTCCTTGGGCCCAATAGCAGTAATTTAATCATTAATATTCGTCACCTTCTTTTAATGTATGCAAAAACTTCGGTTTAAAAGGTTTGATTTTATGACGAACGAGACATCTTCTGATTTTCTCTCTACTCAAATTTAATTGCTCGAAGTCTTCAAAGTCCCGGAATCCCGCGCCTCGAAAAGATTAAGGGTTATGCACAATAGATCTGATAGGTCGAGGTGCTTGAGAGGCCTTCACGACCCCGCTTACAATCTACAATCTACGTTGGATTGGTAGATATAGCATATAGCAAATAGTAGATATATAACAATGGCATTCTCGCTCTCCTGATATAACACCAACTGATTTTTGCTTCTGTGGAACTAGGCCACGAAATCGACAAGAACTTTGTGAAAGAATAAGGCAAGTCTGCTGTAAAATAAGTATTTCAGAACTTGGGAGAGTGGCCAATAATAATAGAGGGAATATTAAAAGATGTTTAAGAATAAAGGGCGGGTTAGTTAAGAGAGACAATTTTTGGAACTAACTTCCAATATTGGTGTTTATTTTATTTCCCGTTCGAATTCGGTTCAATAAATAGTTTTTTATTAATTGTCATTTAATTTTGACCGATTTTATCGTCTCTGTGGATTTTTAGTAACAACTTATAATAAAAATTTTAATTATTTCATAATTAATATTAGGTTTTTTATTCTCATGACAAATTTATTGTTTTCGTAGCTTCTTATTCAGAACCATTAATTGATAATCGGACTTGAATATGAAAATTACAACAAAAATGAAAAATTTGCGTTGAAATTCGGTATGTAGGGGCAAAATCGATTTCTAAGTAATTTTTTTAAATAACTTTTTTCGGTATCTCCAACGCGAAGCAAAAAATCGAGAATTTGCCCTCTTCGCGGAATCGCAGTATGCTGGGTTTAAGGCTATCACTCGGACTGAGTATTGCGAAAAGTGCTGCTCATGAAGGTCTATGTCTGACCCAAAAATCAAATCTCTGCTTTCAAAAATGACCGAAATACAGAGGTGTCTTCATCTTAAGTGTGTCACACTGTATACATTTAGTTCCTGAAATAGTGTTAGAGAAAATTTATTCTTCGATCTAAAGTATAAAAGAAACTAATTTTCAGGGGAGAAGAATAGCAGACGAAAGATCAGCAGTCGAAAGAAGATACACTCAGCAAATAGAACAACTTACGACGGAGTTGGGAGTTCAGTGGGAGAGCACTAACAAATTACAAATGGAATTGGATAAACAGCGAAGAGAAAATGCAGATTTGCGCAGGGAATCTGCTCAGAAACAAGCTCTTATCGATGAACTTCGTAAGGATATGCAGAGCAAAATAAGTAAATGCCCCCCTATTAATTTTGATGTTTTAACGTATCTACGGTTCCCAAATTTTCGGAAAGTAATTAGTTTTTGCTACAAAATGTATACAATAACCAAGTTGTCACTGAAAATGAATAATCATTAATTATTTAGATCGATTTCATTTTTTTATGTGGTTGAGTAAAATGTCTTTTTTAGTATGTATGTACCTATCATAAACCATCCATAATAAACTCAAAAACGTGCATAATAGGGACTTTAGCGCATGCCGTACAGATAAGGGTTGCTAGGTAAATGTTTTGATAAACAAGATTTTATGTCAAATTAAAACTTCTTCTTCCAGTACCTGTCCGTTACCGGACGTTGGCGATCATTCTGGCAATAATTATTTTATCAACTACGGCCCTAAATAGACCCGTGGTGGAGGTTGCAAACCAAGTTCTCAGGTTTTTAAGCCATAAGATCCTTCTCATGCACTTTGATTTTCCTACTGATATAATCATGTTTAGTTGTGCTGTTGTTAGATGTAATTTATAGAGCTGTCGTTGCAGGTCATCCTCTGTTTCTGAGATGAGAACTGCGTCATCGGCGTTGCATATAATGTTAATTTTGTTTCGACCCATTCGATAACCGAGACCCATCGCTGACACTTCTTTTATAATTTTATCCATTATTAGGTTGAATAGAAATGGGCTGAGACTGTCTCCCTATCTGATTCCTCCTGGTGTTCTTATGTTTTTCGTGTAGCTGTCTCCTGCTTTAATCTTTGTTTCGTCGAAAAACCGACACGAACTAGATCGTGACGCGCCGCGCGCACGCGGTTCGCGCGCTTTTCGAAAACCCCGTACTAATCTAGAGAACATGCTGCACGCGCGCGAAGCGGAGCGCAGATGTATCTTCTTCTTCTTCCAGTGCCTGTCCGTTACCGGACGTTGGCGATCATTCTGGCAATAATTATTTTATCAACTGCGGCCCTAAATAGACCCGTGGTGAAGGTTGCAAACCAAGTTTTTAGGATTTTAAGCCATGAGATCCTTCTTCTGCCTGGTCCCCTCTTTCCAAGCTCCTTTCCCTGTAGGATAAGCTGCAACAGACCGTATCTTTCGCTGTTTCTCATGAAGTGTCCTAAGTATTCCAATTTTCGACTTTTCACTGATCTCCATTTTCTTGTTTAAAATGTCGAGTACTCTTTTGTTTAACATGGGCTGTCCAAGGGATTCTTAGTATAAGTCGATACAGCCACATCTCAAATGCGTCCAACCTTTTACTGGCTGCATCTGTTACAGTCTATTACTCAACTTTCCATAGGAGCACAGGAAACACATAGCATCGGAGAAGTCGTATTTTAGTTGTTAAGATCAGAAAGTGGCATTTAAACAATTTCGACAACATTTCCGGAAACTATAAACTATAGGATATTACTGGACTACTCTTGAATTTTTTTTCAGTCAATTTACAATCGGACATAGGGGTAAGTGGCGCTGAAAAAAGTGCTTTGGAACAACAAATTGCTGCCCTACAAATGTCCAACGAGAGAAGTGACCGGCAATCCAAGCAGGAGATTGTTCGTTTCCAAGCAGAAATCCAATCTTTGAGGCAACGACTAGACAGAGCGGACGCCGATTTAATTCACAGCAGAAGAGAAAATATCAGACTTTCGGACCAAATATCTTCGTTAGAGAAGGAGGTAAATATCTGTGTAATACCTGTAATCTAAAAACGCCTTTTTACGATAATAGTGACTTTTATAAATTATAATAGTAACAAAGTGTAAGCTCCGTGGCTATAGAGTATTGTTAGATTATTCTTAAGGGTTGTGAATCCACTGAGATTAAGTGTGGACTGTATATTTAAGAAAAGGGGCACAAAAAATAGCGCAGATCGACTAGAAAGAAAGTAACCAGCTAATTTCCCCTGGGGATACGGGGAAAATAGAATAGATCCCAGGTACGGCCTGCCTGTAGTAAAAGGCGACTAAAAGACTCCCAATCCAAAGTGTTATGCGACCCGTGCTGATGGATGCATGGCAGTGGGGAAGCACCGTTGCTAACAGAGCCTACAGGAAACCGGGCGAAAGCCTGTAGTAGACAGCCTGAGTCCTGCGCAGGGGGCACCTCAGGGACGGACCACCCCTTCCCCCATACTCGTTGACTGCAACTTGCAAGAAGAGGTTCGGAAAAACACAAAAACTACTGGAAACGTATACCAGGAAAAAAAACACGGGAAATAATACATTAAAGGACCGTGCCATAAAAGGACGGCAGAACTGTTACCGATGAACGGGAATCAGCTAAGACTGTATAAAGGAGGCCTGGCCTGCGGGTTGTGGAGCGCTTGCTGTGCTGCTGCGGTGCGCTGGGGGGAATGGGCGGTTCTTGGGTGACTACATTGTTCCCACCCAGTACAGAACTTGTACATACTTGTACAAGGTACGAAGGTACTGGATTGGGAGCAGCGTGGTTCTAGGTCCCGGGAACTGCCTGTCTCTTTCGGACCAGTGCCTCGCGGCGGCGCAGTATATGTTTTTGCTGTTTTTGGGTCCTTTCTGGGCGGTCTGCTGGTCGGGTCTCCATTGTACAATGATTCAAAAACACATAGGCAAGATACAGTGGGCCAACGGGCCCAAGTGTCACCGGAGGCAATAGCCAGACGGACCTAAATAGGGGTGGATTTTTTAGTGAGTAGTCCTGACACAGTCAGTAGAGTCTCACAGTAGACCTTGAGCTTTCGGACTCATAACCTCTCCATCATCATCACCTCTGAAAAAAAAACCGGCTATAATAAAAAATGGCCATGAGATAAATGCTCGTTGGTTCCAATGCAATAATAGGAATCCCAATCGTGAGTTTCCACGATCGACCGTTTCCGCTCCAATTGTGAAATTAACTCCTGCCCTTTTGGATGTGAGTCGATTGCAATGACTTTCTTTAATATCTTTGCGAACACAGGAATATAGTTTGCGAGTAAACAAAATCATGTAATTTAACAAGCGTACAGCGGTTTAACAACTTAATTACGAAGATGGGACTGAAAATACTGTATTTTTTAGCTTAATTTAAATATAATATTGTTAATAAAAATATCTTAGAATCAAACAATAAATAAATTTGTTGTGATTATTCACTGATTATTCACATATTACACAAAAAAAAATTCTTGCGTTGGCACGCGCGAATTTATTAGATTTTTATAATCAATTTCTTTCACTAATTATGCCTCGATGAACAATAATGCAAGTGCAGTAAGTCTTACTGGTATTTGTTCGCACTTTTAAATAAACTGAACAAAATTAACGCAACAATATGAAATTATCCAAAAAATTAATTTATCCTTTTCTCATGTCCGTTTTTAAAGTTTATCGAGTGTTTGAATAGTAGGCTATGCTTATTTTGTCTCGTTAATGAAATTTCTTTACGAAGATTCCACTGCTTGTGTCAGGATAATCGAAGCTTGCACGGAATGGTTTAACATCGAAAAGGGTGTAAGACAGGAATGTGTGGCTTTGCCATGGCTGTTTAACTTAAACATAGACGATTATTTAAAAGATTTGAAAGAGAGTGCGTATGGATTTAAAATGAATGATTTGATCGTCAAATGCCTTATTTACGCCGATGATCAAGTCATATTAGCGTCATCTGAAAAGGAGTTGCAGGCGATGGTTAATGTTATGCATGATCCCCTAAAAATAAATGGATGAAAATAAATGTAAGGAAAACAAAAGTAATGGTTTTTGAAAGAGAAGAAAACATTACAAACTGTGAAGTTCTGATTAAGGGAGAAAGAGTGGAACAAGTAAATAAATTTGTGTACTTGGGTTCAAAGTTTACGAGAGATGGAAAGTATGACAGTGACATTGAGCGAAGGGTCTTTTTCTTCTTCTGCCTTCTTTAATCTAGGCGGATCGCCTGTTTCTTTTCATCGTTCCTTTGCCTATTGCACTGCTAAGTTGTCGCTCCATCGTTTTCGGGGGCGTCCTAAACTCCTGCGACCCATTGGTGATTAGTCGCGTGCTGTTCTGACTATTGTTTCGTTGTCCAACCTACTGATATGCTCATTCCACTCCCTCTTTCTGCCGAGAACCCACTCATTGATGTTTTCTACCTTGCATGTCCTTCTTATATTCTTGCTTCTTTCTCTGTCCAAGATCGTCTTTCCAGTTATTTTAAAAAGTACTCTCATTTTGGTTGTCTCTAGAAGTTCTCGCTGTCTCTGGTCGAGTTTCTGCCGTGTGTGTCATAGTTGGTATTACTATTGCCTTGTAAATTCTTGATTTGGTTTCTATTTTAATGTTTTTATTTCGCCATATTGTGTCATTTAGGCATCCTGCTATTCTTGTTGCCTTCGTTGTCTGTTCTTTCACCTCCGTCTCAACATCACCATAGCCTGAGATTTCTATGCCCAGATACTTATATTTCATTTCCTGTTGGATAACTTTGCCTTCAACTTCCTGTTTGCACCTTAATGGCGTTTTTGATGTCGTCATGCATTTAGAGCGAAGAGTGTTGGCAGGAAAACAAATGAATGGGGCACTGTATAGCTTTATGAACAGCCAGAAAGTGTCAAAAAAGGCACGTCTGGCTGTGCATATAGGTGTGTTGGTTCCTACACTTATGTATAGTAGCGAATGTTGGGTTTGGCAGAAGAAGCATAAAAATAGGATTAATGCTGCGGAGATAAGTACTCTAAGAAGTATAGCTGGAGTGACCAACGTATATATAAGCTATGTGAAGAGCACATTGGAAGAACGCAGTTTGGCTTCAGGAATGCAATGGGTACAAGTGAAGCACTTTTCTGTGTACAAGTGCTATTTCAGAGATGTCGTAATATGCGATGTGTATGCATGCTTCGTGGATTATCAAAAAGAATTTGACAAAGTCCAGCATGGAAAACTAGTAGAGATCCTTAAAAAATCCGGATTAGATGACCTGGTCAAACAGCACATATACGAATGGAAGCCAAAGACAGCGATGTAATCGAAATACAAAGAGGAGTACGACAAGTATGTATCTTCTCACCCTTATTATTTAACCTAGACTTAGAAGAGATATTTAAAGAAGCCCTATATCTCATAGAACTGGGAATATCTGTAAACGGCCAACGATTGAACAATATAAGGTACGCAGACGATATTGTAGTATTTGCTGACAATATTGAAAGCCTACAAGAACTCATGACAAGAGTCAAAGATACCAGTGAAAAATACGGTCTAACGCTGAACATAGATAAGACCAAATTCATGATAATCCGAAAAGGAACCAATGTACCGTGCCAACTTACTATCAGAAACCAGCATATTGAAAGAGTTGCTTCATACACGTACCTAGGCACAACAATAAACGAAGATTGGGACCATTCTCGTGAAATTAAAAACCGGATTAAAAAATCCCGAGCGGCGTTTCTAAAAATGTCAAACCATTTTAAAAACCCACGCACAAATGTTAGAGTGCTCGAAGGAATAAATAAAGATATGGAGATCATAAAGAAGATCAAGACTAGGAAGCTTGAGGACTTAGGTCACATAATGCGGAATGGGAAACGTTATAAGCTCACACAGCTGGGTCTCCAGGGGAGAGTCCTAGGACGGATGAGGACCTAGCAGGAAGAGAATCTCTTGGTTAAAGAATTTGAGAACTTGGTTTGGTACCACAACGACAGCCTTTTCAGGGCATCTATTTCAAAGGTTTAAATTGCCATAATGATCGCTAATATCCGTTAACGGATAAGCACTCAAAGAAGAAGAAGTTATGCAGTGGCCCGGATCTGAATCCGATCGAGCATTTATGGGTTCACCTCAAGAAAAATGTTAAACGTCAAATACCTGCACCTAGAAACTTGAGGAATCTTGAAAATGCAGTTATCACAGCATGGGAACAAATTCCTCAAGATTTGATCGAAAATTTAATTAGAAGCATGCCTAGACGTATAAATCCGCTGTGATCCGAAGTAGAGAAGGCAACACGCTACTAGTGTTGCACTTACAGTACCACTAATTTCGATACTAGTCTCCTATTTACACCATAATTTATTTTTTTCATCATTAAAATTTTGTTATCAAGTCTTAAGAATAATTTTGATTCCAATCTTATAAAGAAATATTGAAGCTTATTTACTTTGAAAGTATCCGAATACGTTTTTTCTAACTTTTAATGTAACCAATGTCCATAAAACATTAATTTATTATGGCTGTTGGAAATAAGTACTTCCAACTGTACAATTTTTCTCTGAAAAATACCTTGATTTTTTAAAACTACTCAATACGGCCCTGACGCTGACAAATAATCAGCTAAAAAACGTGCATTCATTATCCCACTTAATATATTCCGATCACCCTCTTATCACGTGAAAATTATTAATCAGCTAGAAACAAAGGGTCGTGTACAATTTTAGAAATCAGCTATAAGATCACATGAAAAAAACGGTTACGCTTTCGACCAATAAAAACGCTGAATCCAGCGCGATAAACGAAGCCATGTTTGACTGAATTTCCGGCCTCTCGCCCTCTTTCCCATTTTATCCGCCGGCCGAAGAACATCTCGCCGCAAAGAGCACGGCACCCCGCTTTCTTCCGTTCTAACCTCCGAACAGTGAGCACCGCTTTAAAACACCACGTGTTAAAAAACATGTATATCAATGCAATCAAGTAAAATCAAAGTTAAATTCAAAGTTGACAGCCAGTGAAAATTTTCTTAAGATACAGGAGGCTTGAAACTGTAAGCTCCATGTATAAATTCTACAATATATTATCGATGAAAAGTGTGGTTGTTTTATTTACTTTGATAAACGAAATTCACGGCGATAAATCCAGGAAACCTGACAGCCTACAGCAGGTAGACATCTACGAACCAGCCAACTGACTATTGAAGGATTTTAACACCTACGTTGAGGAAGACGTCGTCAACAGCAGGAGTAAGTCGAAGTCTCAGAGGTTCAGGTAAAGCCACCCACACCTCAGTGCAATTCTCTAGCCGCCACGATTCTATTCGCCACTGTCGTCGTCGTCGTCGTCGCCTGGCGCCAATGGCAATTCGTATGATTTAATATGTTGTGCGTTAATTTTGTCCAACGGTTTAGATAAACTAAACCGAAGCGAGTTTTAAATTTTAATTAACTCTTTAATTTTTTTGCCCCCAAAGTTTTTCCACCCCAGGCCCAGGCCTTATTGGCCTAAGCCTAAATCCATCACTGAGTTTAGGTAAATTTGCACGACAAATTTTGGATGAAAAATTTCCTTTGACTGAGAAGTAGAAAGGTAAAGTAGATTATTGTAAATGACAATAACACAGGATCTTATCCTTGCTGGTGTGGTTTTTTTAATTTGTTACAACGTTACATCTTTCTGGTTGCGTCATTTGTTTAAACCGAATGATATTACATATTGTTACGATATTGACTTCTTTGTTGGGTTCGGTGATTTTTAAACTCTCGATACAGTAACAAAACAATTTTTATTCCAATTATAAGAACTAACAATATCCTATTTTATTTCAAATATACATTTATCGTAAAATGTAGTCAACACTATCAATCTATTATAAAATGCGTCTTTACCCTTCAGTCTCGTACCAAAGACTGCCAAACTACCTGCTACATTCCGCACCGCTCCTCGTCTTCCTATTTTAGGAACCCAGCAAAACAGATCTTTCTATTCAAGTAACCCTCGTTTATGACTCCACCGATGGATATACAGGGTATATCTTCTTCTTCTTACGATGCCTTACAGGGTTCCTGCGTTGGCGACCTTCCATCAGATGTTTCTATTTATTGCAGCTATTTGCAGTTCTTGGATGTTATGTATGCCTGTCCACTGTCGGATGTTTCGTAGCCAGGATAATTTTTTTCTACCTATCCCCCTTTTTCCACCTTCGATTTTGCCTTGAAGAATAAGGCGTTGAAAATGATAGTGCTCTCCGCGTAGGATGTGTCCCAGGTATGAAATTTTCCTTTCTTTTATATATGCGAAAAGTTCCCGATCTAGTTTAGCTCTTTGGAGTACTTCCTCGTTTCTTATGTGTTCGGTTCAAGATATTTTAATCATTCGCCGCAAGGTCCACATTTCAAAAGCTTCAATCTTACTTATTGTTCTTACTTTTAATGTCCATGCCTCTACCCCATATAGTAGGACCGACCACACGTAGCATCTCAGCATTCTGTATCTAAGTTTAAAGTTTAAATGTCTGTCTACAAGGAATTTTCGAAGTTTTGTAAAGACTGTTCTTGCTTGTTCTATCCTGCTTCTTATCTCTTGGTCTGGGTCCCATTTTTCATTCAACATACAACCCAGGTATTTGAACCCTGCGACTCTCTCAATAACTTCTCCATTTACATGTATTCTAGTGTTTGGGGGATTGTTTTTACTCACTACCATTACTTTGGTTTTATTTATGTTAATTTTTAACCCTTATTTTTTTACTTAATTCGTTAATCAGATTAAGCAGTGTCTGGAGATCATTTACATTATCTGCTAGTATCGCAGTGTCGTCTGCATATCTGATATTGTTTAAGGGGATCCTGTTTATTTTAATACCTATAGGGCTCTCTTAAATTGCCTCTATAAATGCTCTTTCTGTATATAAGTTAAAAAGCATTGGGGACAGGATACAACCCTGTCTCACGCCCTTTTTTATCTCAAACAGTAAGTTTTACTTTTATAAATCACATAGATATTCACTTAGAAATTCAACTAATTACAACTTTTACAACTATTTAAATTTCATAACTTATAAACACTTTAAAACTCCTTTGTTACGACCGCTGTCCATTTTATATTTCTCGATCATAATTTTAGGCCATTTTTTGAAAGCAATGGAACCATCTGGAAGTCTCTAGGCGCGGCGAGAGTTTATTAGACAGAGGCGGAAGCCGACAAAAGGCTCACTAATATGCACTCTCGTTGCGGTCGATCCTCGGACGCCGACAAATAACGGGGCCGGTTGTAACAATATTACCCTGTAACAGAAAACATGGTATTTTCAATTTGTATCATTGTTGTAGATAGCACTTAACGCTGCGTTATCAGATGAAAGAAACAATACACCAAGAACTCCAAGAAGCGGAGAACTTGTAGCTTTGCCGCCTCCCGCTTCCAAAAACGAGGACAGAGAAAAGGAATTAAGCTCTTTAATTCATGACATGGAAAACAAGCACGGTAAGATATGCGAGAGATAATGTCCATTTTGGCACTTCGAAATTTCAATAGCTCATTCCAGTGAATTTTGCAGTTATTAAAAAAAGTTAATAATACAGAGCAACAATTTTTTTGACATTAAATTATTTTAAGTACAATATATTTATGCCGAAATATTAGCAGGATAATTATGAAATATATACCAACAATTAGCGATATTTTAAAAATGAAAAGGATACTGAATTGTTGTAAAAATTGGAATACATGAGTATACTTTTTTAGGCCATTGTATGATGTGGGATAGTGGATATATTTCCACTATCAGGCGATTTACATACTTTATTGACTAATATATACAAAATCTACATACATACATACATGTAGTCACGCCTTTTTCCCGTAGGGGTAGGCAGAGACCACTTCCTTCCACTTCTGCTACCGTTTTTTATACACATCTTTCGCTTCTTCTACTTTCATCAGTGCTCTTATACATGCTCGTCGGTTGTTGGCATTTTTGACCTAGCCTTTCTTCAAAACAATGTTGATCTGATCGAGATATGTTCGCCAAGGTCGACCTCTACCAACTTGTCCATTCACACTCACCTTATAAATTTGTTTCGTTAATCTTCCTTCATCCATCCTTTCTACGTGTCGAAACCATCTAAGCATTCCCTTATCTATTTTTGTAACCACATCTTCGGATTACCGAAAAGAGCAAAAAGAAAGTTGAAGCTGTTGAGATGAAAATTGTCAGGAGGTCTTTGCGCATCTCCTGAAGGAACAAAATAAGAAATGACAATATAAAACAACAAATAAAAATTGAAGGTACCATTACTAGTGATATCGAGCAAAAAAAGCTCACCTGGAACGCCACGTTCAACGAATGCCCGATACAAGATGGTCCAAACAAGTCTTACAATGGCAACCAAGTGAAAAAAGGAAAAGGGGAAGACCTCGATTGGAATGGCAAACCGGTATTCAAAAGTCAATGAGCGGAAGAAACCTAACATCTGAAGATTGCGAAGACCGAAGGAGGGAATGGAAATTAGGCGTCGGACAACGTCGAAAGACGTTCTAAACCGGCATATATATTTATATATATATATATAAATCTTCTTTTACATCACAGCGTTCTCTTATCTCACTATTTTTTACTTTATCCAACCGAGTCACTCAGGCTATACTTCTCAGACTACTCATTTCCGCAGCATTAATCCTATTTTCATGCTTCTTTTGCCAAACCCAACATTCACTATCATACATAAGTGTAGGAACCAACACACCTCTATGCACAGTTAGACTTACTTTTTTTGACACTTTCTGGCTGTTCATAAAGCTATGCAGACAACCTTCGCTCATTGTCACTGTCATACTTTCCATCTCTCGTAAATTTTGAACCTAAGTAGACAAATTCATTTACTTGTTTTACTCTTTCTCCCTTAATTAACACTTCACAGTTTGTCATTCTTTTTTCTCTTTCAAAGACCATTACTTTCGTTTTGCTAACATTTATTTTCATCCCTTTGATTTTCCTTTTTTTTAAAATAAACTTAAATTTGAGTGGGTCGTACAAGGTTCGTGGTATCCGTCGAAATTGGCAGTTTATTTAGTAAGATATGTTTTTAGAACCATTACTAAAACGCATTAAGTTTAAGGGCCGGTTTATCAATAGCAATTTATCTGTCAGTTAATGCTTAGCTACCAGTTATTATGGAAAGGTCGGTTTATCATCAACAGGTTAACTTTATCCGGCAGCTAAAATGTCAAATATATATCTGTTAGTTTCAACTGGCGGTTAGGTCGATATCTGGAGGTTAAGGTCTATTATATAACCTCACTTTATGCAGAAGAGTTGTTTTGTTTTGATTTCTCCAGATGATATCAGGAATTTCCCTGTTGCATAAAACCTGAGTGTGAGAAGAAGTTGGTCTATTGGTCTTATACTGTTATTCCTGAAAATTTAAAAAGTTAAGAAATATAAAATGGAATGAAAATAATAAAATCACCTACCTATCAGTACGAAAATCAAGTGACTCCTCAATGAGTTCTTATATTGACAGAACAGTCTCTTTTGTCATCCTAAAGCTTGCATGAAAATCCTGGTCATCCCACTTTTCGAAGTTGTCTACTCTTTCCCTAACTGTATACGGCCTTCGTTCGTACTCAAGAACTTGCTCATCCAAAAAATGCATGTTCATCAACAATCAAAAACTCTTTAGAAAGTAAAAACACAAACTTTTGCATAAACAAAAACAATCAACAATAACCTAACAAAACGGTCGTGACATCTCAGTTAATGTGACATGACCTTGTTCTTGTAACAACCAATGAGATTGCTTACATTCATCCATCAGCATTGCCAACTTTCATTATCTGTCAGTTAATTAACTAGAGGATAAAAACGAGTTGATAAACCGCTTCCGAACAAACTGGAACTTTATCTGCTAGTTAGTTTCATCTGACGGATACCTAACTTATGGATAATATTGGCAATTGATAAACCGGCTCTAAATCTGGATATGGGAATTAAAGATATTGAAAGATGGAAAAATTGAATAATAGAACATTTTTGATGATTTTAAATAACAGCAGATTCTGAGTAACAGACAATATTTTGCCATGAGTTGACTGGGGAGAGTTGAGTATAATTGAACGTGGTTTTTCTCCAACTTAAACGTTAAAATTAATATTCCAGTTTCGTGCATTTCTGAAATTAGTTGGCACTACTTAAAACCGATAAAATAACTCGACAAAAACAATTTCGTTCCCACTTTAATTGTATAAATATTTTCACAGCGCAAATTAATCAAATTTTTTATTTATCAATGTTTTGTAATGTATTTAGAAATTGAACCCAATTTTAAATAATACTCAGCTTAACACTTTGTGTACGAATCAAAACTCGAATACATTTTTTCTAAATGAAACAACACCATTATATTTTGTGTCTTCTGTCAAATGTTCACTATAGTTTAACTGAAAAAGTAGGGCTTAAGTTTAATATTTTTTTGATAAACATAAAGGAGATATTGGAATGTATCTCAACGATAAATCACGCTTTGTATACTTATAGTTTTTAAAATTTTCACGAAACACTTTTGAACGTTTAAGTTGGTTACCTGCCGAAAACACCATCTAAAAGATGAATTGATGTTTTCCAGCGACCACTGTAAGCGAATTAGAGGGCATGATCTTCTCCCAAAATCAACTCATGGAAAAATTGTCGAATGAATGTCACGCTCTTACTCAAAAACTGGAAGATACTACCGTCAAACATAAGTAAGCATTTCCTTAATTTTATAGCAGTTGATTTAACAGTAACACTTAAGGTTCAGGAGAAAAGAAATCAAAACACTAGGTTTATGATAAACTGTATGTTTCTGTTAAAAAAAAATCGTAATCACTGAAACGAATAGTAATTTAGCTATAATAAATTTTTTAAATATTTTTATTATTATATTACCAAACTAATTACAACAGTAAGCGTTGATATACTATAAATAAAATGTTATTTTAAGAAAAAACCTAAAAAATAATAATCTAACGATGGCAGAAATGAACATAGCATTATTAAGATAGAAGAATTAATCCCACATTTGAGATGCTGCTCCTCCATCGTCTCTAAAATGTTGAGACTTCATTTAGACGAAGTTTAAATCAATGACCGAGACCCAACAAATTTTTCTTTTAAGATCTTTGCTGCAAAATCCATAGTCTTTTTCGTGGCTATACCAATATAGTCCGGGAGGTATCGTCAAATTTCACCGGACCATTTTACTGAGGCTGAATTTTCTAGTGAAGGCTGGTCCAGATCCGTGACTTAAGATTGTGAGAGGCTGCGGATCTCGCGTGAAAATAACAATTTTCGGAGTATTTTACCGTAGGTCATAATTTGCAGATAGCTGAATGATAATAGTGCATTTATCCTCATTATAAAGTAAAAAAAAAGGTTAGTAAAAATGATTAGACATGAATCTGAGCAGCGAACACAGTAATGGTCCGTCCACGCGCTGCACAAAGGAAGCGCAGCTAACAGGTTTAATTACACCTGCATATCAGCTAACATAATTTTTTATGATCTCAAACTGATTACTATTCAGTATATAATTTTCAGCCTCGGTAAAATGGTTCGATTTTCAAGATTTTTCCTATATATTCATACGCGCAACTAACAAGTTAAATCACAGAAATTATGCAGCCAACATGTTTTTTTCCCGATTATAATTCAATCATTTGGCTATCAGCAAATTATGATCTTCGGTAAAATACTCCGAAAATCATTATTTTCTCGCGAGATCCGCAGCTTCCCACCATTTTAAGTCACGGAGTCGCGTCAGCTAACACATTTTTTCTTCACTTTTAGAGAGAAAACTAAGGTATAAAAGGATGGATATTCTCAGTAAAATCACCCGTAAAAATTTGACGCTACCTCCCGGACTAATAAGAACCGCGAGCAGCTCTTTGGTGGTTCAGACCAGTAACCTATGACGGTTATTTATGTTTTATGATTATCTCCTGAACTTTATCTTGTAGATTCAACGTTTTACCATCCAGGATAACTATCTTGAGATGTCTCGCTATCAGTATTATAGTGGTAATGAATACAAAAATCATTTAAATTACATTAAACCTAATAATGATATCAAATATCCTGTCCGATTAAGTTTCTAGAATAAAAAAAGTAGCTTTTTCGAAAATGACAGACATACTATGTGAAACCGTTTAACTTAAAATCACTGTTTTAAAAAGTTACTACTAATAGCGGGATGCTTAAAAATAGCTGTGCGTATGTTTGGATAAGAATATTTTTAAATTTTCTAATAAATAACTTGTGTTTGGTAGGGACGGACCCGGCAAATCCCAAAAGAGAGTCCGATTCGCCATCAGTCCGACCAACCAAACGCAAGGAGCCGATTAAAGTCGATATCAGTGTTAAAGTGGTCCCCAAACCTCGAAAGGTTAGTTTAATGTTTACTAACGTAGAAAATATATTGGCAAAGAAATAAATTACCGCAGACAAACGGCTGAAGAAACTGAAAAAATCCAACACCCCTATTGCAAATAGCCGCATAAAAAATATAATTTATTAAGGTTAATTCTCCGCATCTCTCAAAATATGTAATATCGGTAAAGTGAAATTTACAACACAATATTAAATAAGTACAAAACAAAATCCAATGCACGTCAACAATGACGCAGATGTTTCAAAGCAGTGATACCACCTATTGAAATATTCAGCTTGGTCAACGTTCTTCGGCGAGCGCAAATTTTTCTAGAATAAATTATTTATTATTATATTATTTTTTGTGTGACCCCCTCGCCCCTTGTGTGACGACACATATTTTGCAATTTTAAATTTAGAAATTATTAAATTATTATAGCTGCACTAGATGCTTCATATAGTTTGCGATAAAGAATAACTAAATCAATCGTTTTACTCATTTATATAAATTTGTTAGCCCTAAATTGAAAATCACAAAATAGTAGAACCGATAAAAACACGTCCACCAATTATGGAAAAAATCAATTATCAAATGAATGATACAAACAATTAACCATAGACGAAATTACAGCTGCAGTGGCTGTTGTAAAAGCCTCAAAGGCAGTAATTACCCCAATAAACGTAGCAGAGCCATTTGCTAATTTTAAAATCATATTAGTATAGCAATTTATTACTGGTTTATTACTAATTTATTACCACATTGGCGAATTTATTAGGTACTCTTCATTAAAACTAAAAAACCAACGGCTCTACTAACTTTATATAAACCTAGCAGAGCCACACCTTCGAAAATGTTTTTTTTTTTTCATATTTGATATAGGTCATAATTTGTTATACTTTTATTACTAATTTATTACCATATCTCCGACTTTCTTTACTCTCCATTTTAAGAAAAAAATCATGGATTCTGTTATTTCGATCTCAACCTAGCAGAACTACAACTGCAAGTATCCGTATTTAGAAATTTCATTCGGTTCATAGTTTATTACTTATTCATTACCACATTGGTAAATTTATTACCCCTCGTTAAAACGAAAATACCAACGGCTCTGCTAGCTTTATATAAACCTAGCAGAGCCACACCTTGAGAAATCTTTTTTTCATACTTAATATAGGTCATAATGTATTACTCTTTTGTTACTAGTTTATTGCCATATTCCCGAATTTTCTACTCTCCATTTTAAGAAAATAATCATCAATTCCGTTATGTCGATCTCAACCTAGCAGAACCAAAACTCCAAGTAGGTATCTGTGTAAATAAATTTCATTCAGTCCATTGTTTATTAATAATGTATTAGTAATGTATTACCACATTGGCGCATTTATTACCCTTTATTAAAACGAAAAAACCAACGACTCTGCTAGTCATTTAAAAAAATGAAAAAAAAAAAGATCGTAAATATGGTAATAAATTGGTAGTAAAAGAGCCGTTGGTTTTTTCGTTTTAATAAAGGGTAATAAATTCGCCAATGTGGTAATAAATTACTGCACCACTGTAGTTTTAAAATTTGCAAATGGCTCTGCTAGGTTTATGGGGGGCAGTCTTGGCCCAAAGGCGACAGACGCGCGATGTCGTAGGCACAACAAGTGTGAACTCGAGCGGCTGCCACGTGCAAAACAGTGATACAAACAAATGTAAACTCATAATAATATTGATGTCAAATGTAAGCAAAACAAAAGTAATGGTTTTTAAAAGAGAAGAACTGTGAAGTTCTGATTAAGGGAGAAAGAGTGGAACAAATAAATGAGTTTGTATACCTGGGTTCAAAGTTTACGAGAGATGGAAAGTATGACAGTGACATTGAGCGAAGGGTGTTGACAGGAAAACAAATGAATAAAGCACTGCATAGCTTTATGAACACCTAGAAAGTGCCAAAAAAGACACGTCTGGCTGTGCATAGAGGTGTGTTGGTTCCTACACTTATGTATGGTAGTGAATGTTGGGTTTGGCAGAAGAAGCATGAAAATAGGATTAATACTGTGGAGATGAGTAGTCCAAGAAGTATAGCCGGATTGACTCTGTTGGATAAAGTTAAGAATAGTGAGATAAGAGAACGCTGTGGTGTAAAAGAAGATGTGGTTACAAAGATAGATAAAGGAATGCTTAGATGGTTTGGACACGTACAAAATATGGATGAAGGAAGATTGACGAAACAAATTTATGAGGCGAGTGTGAATGGACGGAAATCGGTAAAGGTCGACCTCGGAGAACATATCTCGATCAGATCAACATTGTTTTGAAGAAAGGCCAGGTCGAGAGTACCAACAACCGACGAGCATGTATAAGAGCACTGATGAAAGTAGAGGAAGCAAAAGATGTATGTAGGAACTATAGCAAGTGGAAGGAAGTGGTCTCTGCCTACTCCTACGGGAAAAAGGCGTGACAATATGTATATATGTTATCATATCAAAGCAAATGTAATTGACGCCTAATCGATAAAAATGCATTTTTGTCTATTATCTTTTTTATTTGGTGTGTTTTCCTTTTATTTACAAGTTACTTGTTTTACGTTCAACTTGTTATTTATGTATTATTGTTTTTATAAAACTACTATTTTAAAAAAAAATATTTTTATATTTAAAAGGGCAAGATTTTTTAATGAAAAATAACTATAAATTTACAGCAACTTCTAGATTCTTCTATAGATATAACAATTTGGCAACGGTGTGTAGCTGTGACGCTATCAAATTGTGTGACGTGCATTAGATTCGTTTTTGTACTTACTATAGGTAATCAATTTTACCATGATTAAGTAAAATAAAAAAGTGTGCAAGAAAATTCTGCTTTGGAACAATAATATTTTAATCATACGGGTGGGCAATAAATTTTTTATTTTTTTCAATAATATTCATTTTAATCTTTGATTTTATTACAATTACCACACGAACAGGATATCAAGAATTTTACATTGTTTCTTTATGGTGTAGCAATTATTTGGAAACATTTTTAAAACCAGAGGTATCAAATATTATCAAATAAATGTTACAGATTTGTTTTCCATCTGTTTTTTAATATGACTTATTACCATCGGAAAAATTTAATTCATAGAGGTTCTGTTTGAAATGTATTGTTTAATTTAAATATTATTGCTTAGAATCGACAGGGCAAACTTGCGAGCCAATAACATTGAACTTATGATAAGATTAGAAAATATTTGGATATTCCTGAAGCAATTAACAAATGGCGATCTTGAAAATAAGGATGATGGGCAGGTAGTTACAATGTGCCCCAACTAACAATTTTTGTATTGATACTATGAACTGATAATTCATGCTGAACAACATTATGTATTTTGTTTCAGTAAATGGCAAAAATGCCAAATTATCAAACTGGTGTTTTTCCAAAAACGTGATTAAAGATCGATTTTTTATTGATATTTTACTAAAATTGTTAGGTGGGATGAATGTTGTTTAATTGTGTGTGTTGTTTATAGGGAGGAAATACGGGAACTACAAACTAACCTAGAATACTTGAGAACTAAGTTTAGTCAATCACAGTTTTCATCGTCCAATTTTAAAGGTACAACGGCAACAACAAAATTTAAATTTTTACTTTTTGTTCATTGTACCTTTATGTTGATTTTTCTGAGGGGAACTCTAACTTATTTGTTCTTACGAAGCATTCCGAGAAACAAACACGTTATCCAATAACATTTTTTATTGGAACTCAAAAAATACATTGCTTTTGAAATACACCAAATGTTGGTAAAAATATCTATTGAGATGATTAGTTTTAAGAAGTGTCACTTAACAAACATTTTTTCTCGGGGATCCAGCATAAAAACTAGCCACATTCCAATTTATATTAAAAGAAAAAACCTATCAAATACGATGTCGATATCATAAGTAATTATATTCAAATTACGTCTTGGGGTTGGGTAACATGTATTACCTATATACAGCTACCATCAAGACAAATTGGTACGAATCTAAAAGTAACAATTTTAGTGATAAAATTAATACTGTTACTACACAATCTACAAAATAAAAACTGGAAGGAATACCGAGTCTAGTCTCGGCATTGTCACAATGAATATCATGTGCACACTCTTGTCTTGATATACCCAAAATCAGGGGTGCTCAAACTTACACTGCTGGCATTCTACCTCAATATTGTTAGACTACGATCGATCGACTCTGAGAGGCCGCAAGTATGTGTGATGCAGGATTGTTGTCTAGGTATGGTGCATACGTGGTATAGATATTAGTTTTACCGCACAATATGCATTTTTTAGTCAAGGTAAGTGATGTGTATGTATGTTTTATCGATTACACAAAAACGTTTGACCAAGTACGACACACCAAAATTATGGAAGTCTTGAAAAAAACTGGCCTGGATGGAAAAGATATCAAGATCATCCGAAATCTCTACTGTAACCAGGAGGCTTGTGTCAGGTTAGACGGAGACAAAACAGAATACATAAAAATACTAAGAGGTGTATGACAAGGATGCATACTGTCCCCAGTCATTTTCAATTTATATTCTGAATATATCTTTAGAGAGGCGCTGTAAGATATTGAGGCCGGAATACTACTGAATGGGGAACGGTTAAACAACATAAGGTATGCAGATGACACTGTTATTTTCGCAGACAGCCTTGCTACGTTGCAGCTTGTGTTGGACAAAATTACAGCTTTTAGACGGCAGTATAGGCTGGAAATAAATAAGAGTAAAACGAAGTTTATGATAATAAGTAAAAACCAAGACATCCGTGGAAACTTATTAGCAGATGGAACTGTGTAATGCTAGTGTAATGTAAGGGTTTTAGAATATCAAACTAACTTAAAAAGTTTAAAAAGAAACAATCTAATTTACTAACTGAAAAATATTTTGATTCAAAATGACCCTTTTTATTTATTTGTACTTTATTTAATTTAGTAGGAATCTCCCAGTAAACAAACATTTAATACCTTATAAAATAACTAGCATAAATAAAAATACAGGTAATAAAAAAATATAATATAATAAATAAAAATAATAACTTTGTATAAATTCAACCAACAATTTCAACCTGAGTATCTATCAATATTTCAAAAGCAATGTTTGTAAGTTATCTTTTATCAAAAATAAGTTGTTAAGAGTATAACAATTTCAATGGTGTTTAATTATACTGACAAATATGAATTCAAATGTAAAAGTAAAAAAGCCTATCGTGTCAAGAATGTTTATTGTTCCTTGTGTTTTTAATGTACAAAGTAAGAACAATGAATTTAAATACCCTATCCCAAACAAATAAACACTTTTATTTACACTTTACACAATCAGCTTTTCTCCGAGTAGTATTTTTCGCATGATTATTGATTTTTTTTGTTATGTAACATTTGTGTAGCAAACAGAAATGAAAACAGATTGAGCTAAAAATGTCGCGACATACTCGTATATAATTAAAATAAGAAGTGTTAGCGTGAACAAATCATCTTCATTTTTGATACATAAAATATGCTCTTTCCTTGTAGAAAACAGTGAGGACTCAAAAAATGAATGTTGTACAGAAGGTTACCTTTCCAAATCTCCCTAAACTAACCGAAATGGGGAAGGAAATCTGAGTTAAGGATAATAAAACGGCGCACCCAGTGTCAAAACAAACTTTCTAGAAATTTTATGACAATTGCTATTTTTCTTTCAGGAGAACGAACTGTTAATGGAGATATTAATAAAAAGCTGGTATGGCAAGGATGCTAGAATGTTGGGAGGAAAAATAACATCAAGTAAAACATCCGTAGAGCCACATTGCAAAAAGAAAACCTGTAAACAATATTCAAAGGAAAAACAAACCACGAACAAACAATCTCATCATCGAAATGCCAACAGACATGTTTTTCGAACGTACCATAAATAAAACTTTCCAGAAATGTACATTCAGATAGAAATGCATAGAAACTGGGACCTCGTATCAAAGCGGGAATAACAGAAGTCAACATTTTTGTACAGGGGGACAACAAATTCGTCACTAAAGATGAAAACAGTAGGATGGAGTTTTCTGTATTAGTTACTAGAGATGCAGTCTTCGATAGAAGTTTTCTTTATAAATGGAAGTAGAAGAGTAGACACGTATTTGATGTACCTACTTGTAAATCTGGAAAAATAAATAACGTTTTTCCAAGACAAGCAAACCCCTTAATTTATTCGAAAATATTCGTTATACATAAAGTTATGGCTCAATTGTTTTCAAAACTGTAGTAAAAACATAAAACTATAAACCTATCATAGATTGTCTGATTGCACTTTTAGTTGCATACAATATCAGTAGGATTTACACGTTTCAGTAGATCCAAATAGAAATCACTAGTTATTAATTTAAATAAATCATTTTAAAGTAACTAAAAATTATTTTTACACAGTAACAATTATGAAATATTTTTAAGATAACAATTAATTTATTGTTTATCACCTAATTATGTTCTTACCATATTTAGAAAATTTTGTATGAAATAAAAGTTTAAACATTCATTTTTAAAAAATTAACATATGTACTGTAGTATCGGTTTTTAAAACATGAACAGCTTTCTTTGTTTTGCTTATTAACTGCATCAATTTAATGGTTTTTTTTATATTTCATTTACATCCTTAATTGTTTACAGGCAAAGAACATACTTCAACAAACATTGAAAGACCTCCTCAACTACGAAATTCGCCACCAAAAATTAGCTCTCCACCACTGTCAACCCAACCAACTGAATCAATTAAAACGGAATCAGCGGAGATTACACCAAAACCCCAATCACAAAATTTGAATGAATCATCCATTTCCAAAAAACCTTCTGTTTCATCAAGACAAAACAGCCAAGATGCTATTCCATCCCAACACAGTCAAATAAATCAAGAACAGTCTAAACACGCAGAACCAGCGTACGAGTGCCCACCCCAAACCAATGACGATCAGTATCAATATGATCCCAATCAGCAATACGATCTCAATCAACAATATGATCCTAATCGGCACTATGACCCCAATCAACACTATGACCCAAATGCGTACGATCATAACCAGTACGATCCTAATCAACAATATAATCCCAATAAAGAATACGATCCGAATCAAGTTTATGACCCCAACCAACAGTATGATCCTAACCTACAATATGACCCTAGTGATCCTAATCAGCAGTACAGTGTAGATGCAAGCGATCCAAACCAGCAATATAGTGCAGATACAAGCGATCTAAACCAGCAATATAGTACAGATACAAGCGATCCAAACCAACAATATAGTTCAGACACAAACGATCCATACCAGCAATATAGTGCAGATACAAACGATCCAAACCAGCAATATAGTGCAGATAAAAGTGATCCAAATGTACAAAATACAGAAGTTACTGGCGGTACAAATACAAGTAATAACAATAAATAAGAATATTTAAGTGATAGGAATATTAACAGCAACTGTGGTAATTTTCTGGTAGTAGATTGGTCTAAATAAATAAGTATATCATTTTTCAATTCGTTGAAATCAATGGATTCCTTTCATTTTATTCAGAAAAAAAGATCACCATTTTCTCAGGAAATGGTTGGGGAATTTATTGATAATATTTTAATTATCCTTGTAAACAGTTTGGATTACCTCTTAACCAGTGAGCCAGTACAACTGACTAAAGAAAAGTAGTATTCAGTTTAAGAGCTATAACAAAAAAATTTGCTTTACAATCCATCCAATTTTTAATATCTATCATAGTTTCTTTTTATTGTCATAAATATTAAATTATTTTCATTTTCTTTATAGCTTTATAATCCAACTTACAAGACATAAAGTACTTACTGATATTTTTTTAACCCTACCTTAAAATTGACCAAGTTTTTACGGAGTATCCATTGTAAATAAAAAAACCTTCACCTACAACTTGTTTAGAACCAGAAAGTACTTCCCATTTACCAATCTACTAATAAAGTACGGGAATGTTATTTTCGTTATTAATCATAATAGAAATTGAAGAGAAGAAGTCAGCCAATTACCTATACAACAGAAGAATAATCCCTGCTTGTGTTACTGGTGAAGAAATATAAGCATATAAAAATCAGATACCACAACTATTCACAAAAAAAACGATGTTTGGATTAAAATCGAAAAGAAAATCAATGCAGAGAGTGGTCAAATGTACCATAATGCACTGGTATTAAAGAATAGAATATCTAACCATTTTTATTTTGAAAGTCAAAATCTTTTCAAATTGATTTTTTCTTGCTCTGTAAATTTGTTGCCGACGGCGACGTTCAGACTGTTGTACAATATTGACTAACTCCAATCTTCGTCAAAGGTGATACTCCACCTGGGCCATTTTATAATGTTTTTTATTAAAATAGCAATAAATATTACACGTATATTGAGGTTATACTCCTGAATAGATGTTTATTGCGAAACTACCAAACTAAACTTGGAATGTTGTCGGAATTTGGCTACTTTGTTGAACTCGGCGTTGAACCCGGTTTCCATACTGAACTCATCATATTGTACAACACAATGAACCAGTTCAAACCAAGTTTGGCCTGAATTTAAGTTGAACTTAGATTGTACAACTGGGCCTAAGAACCCAAATAATTATTATTTACGGTACTTCTTTCTTTGTTGCATGATTGTTTATCATAAAAATCAAAGTACCGCTTCTGAAAGACTATATTAATGAAATGATGATTTATCAATACTTTAATGTTCTATTTTTATTTTATATTTATTGCTAATCATATTATTATATTAACTCATCTGCAAGAAGTGAAACAAATTATAATACTAATAGATAAATTTAATGGCACCACCCAATTGCTGTTAATACCACTGTTGTTAATGTTTTTTTTTTAAACTAATATGTCATAAAAATTTTACTGAAAAACATCGCATCTCTTTCTTAGTTAATATTAAATTTCAGAAATTTCCTTTTAATAATATGAATCGGGGTTAGTAAAAACCCGCTCAAAAACATTATAAAACAATTCGTTGTCAACCTTCAAAAATAACGTATTATTTGCAATCAAGTTTTATGACAATATTGTTTAAAAAAGAAGCTAAAAAAATTCAATAAAATGATGCCTATGAGACTATTAAAAATGTGTTAGCAGATTATTGTTGATTTATTTGACGTTAATAGATTATTGTCGATGTATCCAATATGATTTTTAGACAATATCTAAAAATCTATTTAAGAAAACGCATAAATTTAACTAATATTATTTACATCACTTAGTATAACAAAAAACGATCAAATAATAATAGATACAAATTAAATTTTTTTAAATTATTAAACAAAAAATTCTACTTTTTTGCATTGTATTTTATTTGTTTAATTAACTGTCAAAGAATTTATCCTAAAAATCATATTTCACAATTTATTACTTATTGTTAGAATAGAGGGCAATGAAAAAGTGCAACAAATAAATTTTATTATAGAAATGTGCAATAAATGGTTTTCACGTTTTTTTTCATGAACATTACAATAATATTTCATTTAACATACATAGGTATATATTAACTTAGTGTCGAAATCTAAGTAAAAGCTTGTTTTAGTTATTTTAATTAGTATAAAATATATGTGCTATTTATAAAATCATCTTACTATAATAAATTTTTTGTACCAATTTTTTTCTTTATGTATTCCAGTCATATTAGGAGATTAGGTGGAAATAATTCCCTAAAAGGGGAAACTTTGTATATGTATAATACTAGCACCCAGTAACAACATATTAAAAATCCACATTCGTGCATGCTGTGCTTCCACTTTTTTTGTAATACTTTTGTAACCAAAGTTAAAGAACACAAAAAAATACATCTTTTTAGTCCGTATAACTTTCCTATCTCTAACAGTTATCGAGACAAATTTAAATTAGTAATAATAAAACTTGAATTTTGTTCGAATTCCGGTAGTTTTTTTTTCTCAAAAAAATCTTGCACTGCAGTGGCTATGCAGTGGCCCTGCAGTAGTAATAACGTACATGAGAAAGGATCAAACTCCATGGCAACATTAATGGGTAAAACATTTCATGAAGTAGTTATTTCCAGAAAAGCAAGAGTAGTACAATTAGCATCTATTACCTCATCGGAGGAAAGGTAGTTCCAATCTATATACAACAGTTATTTAATCGAATCATTTGTTTACATAGCACTCCAGAAGAGTTAAAAGAGTGTTTTAAATATGAATTGGCACCAAGACCTACTTCGCTTTTTAACGAATCGTCTATAAGAAAATGTATAAAATCTTCTCTAGTTACTGCTTTCAAAGAAGAGAAGCAATCTATTATTCCTAAACAGGATTGTATCTACATCCTTGATGGAACACACCTGTAACATCATGTAGTGTGGCCTAAACCTGCTACATATGATGATGTAGTAGGCGCTTACAAGCCATTTGTGAATACACACTGTGGTAAAAATACTGTTATCCAGACTGCCCAACTACTAAAATACAAGCCCATATGCTCCGCTACATAAATCACATACCAGAAGTTTTCTATCTATATATATGCAAAATTTATAGAAAACTATAATATTACTATAGTAGACTATAAACATTTTTTGACAGCGTCAATAGATGGGGAAAATTTATAACTGATTTTTAAAAAATCAACTAATTTTGCTGTATGTCACCTATATTATAGGTTCATTTGGGTCGATTATGTATCAAAAAACAACTACTCTTCTGGCTATATGCCGCGACAGGTATTATATATATATATATATATATATATATATATATATATATGAATACTAGGTTTTCTGGATAAACCGCGTTCAGAAAATTTGTTTTCTCGACGTTTCGGCTCCCGCTTTGGAGCCATTATCAAGAGTTAGGAAGGGTAAGGTTCAGTACGTTTTCGTGGTCTCAATCTGCCTACTCCACTGGTCGTACTGCACCGGTCAGTTGTCTCTGAGGTCTCAATCTGCCTACTCCTCAGGGACAACTGACGAGCACCACGACGTAGCTGGGTATTTATAGGACTGGAAATGGAGGGAGGTAGAGGCAGGAAATCGGAAAGCGGTAAATAGTAGTTGGGAGATTGGCGGGTAAGTAAAGGTTTCCATGTCGGAGGTAATCGTTGGCCGTCATCCCTTTTGTTCATACAATTGGGACGTTTCTCTATTTCTAATGCTTCTCTGATTATACGAGGTTTAAAGGATCGGATTGTTGCTATTGTTCTTGTTTTGGAAAAATCAATAGTGTGGCCTGTTTGGATTCTGTGTTGGGCTAATGCAATGTTGGTGTCTAAATGTTTGACGGATAGGGAGTGTTCAGAAACTCTGTTCTGTACTCGACGGTTGGTTTGACCTATGTAAGTTTGAGGACAGTTACTACAGGGAATCTCATAGACACCATGATTTTCGTTGGGACTTTATCTTTTACTGGCCTGATTAAGTGGGAGATCTTTCTGTCAGTGGTGAAGATGGTTTTTATATCTGCGGACTTAAGGACTCTACTAATTTTGTCGGTTACCCCATTGATGTATGGAAGAATTATTTGATTTGGTGGTTGTTGGGTGGAATTAGAACAACTAGAGGACGATGGAGCAAGATGTTGTTGAATGACTCTTTTGATATGATTGTTATCAAAGCCGTTTTGCAAGAGGGCATGTTCTAACGAATTGAGTTCTGTTTGTCTGCTATTAATGTCGCTGAGTCGAATGGAGCGGGATACTAAAGTATTGATAACCGAATTGAGTTGAGAAGGATGGTGATGTGAATGGGCGTTTAGATAACGGTTGGTGTGAGTTGGTTTTCTATATACAGAGTAGGAGAAGCCACTTATTGAGTTTTTGGTGATGAGGATATCAAGGAAAAGTAAACATGAATTTTCCTCCACCTCCATTGTAAACTGTATGCTAGGATGTATACCGTTCAGATGGGTTAGGAAGGAATCCAATGCCTGTCTTCCATGGGGCCAGATAACAAAAGTGTAATCAACGTAGCGCAACCAACAGGTGGGTTTTTTTTTTGACGAATTTAGGGCGATTTGTTCAAAATTGTCCATGAAAATGTCGGCGATGACTGGTGAGAGAGGAGATCCCATTGGAGCCCCCTTCACTTGCCTGTAGAATTCGTTTTGGAAGGTGAAGTATGTGTTAGACATACAATGTTTACCATCTGAACGGTATACAAAAAGAATATATGAAACTATTGTACAAAGTACGGCCGAGTTGTAGGGTATCAAGGGTGCAAAGAATCACAAACAATTAAATAAGGCAGAGAATGGCAGCAAAAACACCTATAACGAAGGAAATTAAGAGAAGACGACTTAAATGGTATGGACACGTAAGATGTATTAAAGATGATCGATGGCCCAAAAAGATATTAGAATGGCAACCAAAATTCAGGCGAAAGCGCAGAAGACCACCAGTAGAGTGGTTAAAATAAACAAGAAAGGACATGAAGAGGAGAGGATTAGAAGAGGAAGATTGGCAGGATAGAGAGGCATGGATAAGAGGATGCGAGAGACGGCCAACGATATATATATATATATATATATATATATATATATATATATATATATATATATATATATATATATATATATATATCAGAAAAATGAATACTAGGTTTTCTGGATAAACCGCGTTCAGAAAATTTGTTTTCTCGACGTTTCGGCTCCCGCTTTGGAGCCATTATCAAGAGTTAGGTTAGGTGTTAAATTAAATTTCCCACTTCAACTGCAGAAATTCGAGTTTTGTTATTACTAATTTGAATTTATCTCAATAACCGTTAGAGATAGGACAAAAGTTATACAGACTAAAAAGATGTATTTTTTGTGTTCTTTAACTTTGGTTACAAAAGTTTTTTTGTATTTTCAACGGTTAGTGAAATATGGTCAAAAAAGTGAAAATCGGTCGCCATTTTCCTAGATGGCGACCGTAGCACAGCATGCACAGCATGCATGTTGTTACTGGGTGATAGTATTATACATATGCAAAGTTTCCACTTTTAGGGATTATTTCCAGGTAGAGGGGTATTTTTACCTAATATGACTGGAATAAATTGTATCCTGACTAAAATAACACAATTAATCTAAACCAGGCAGAGATCAAATTCTATCCGGCCAGCATAGTTGGCTAATTGAAATAGATTTCGTTGCAACACCCTATATATAGTTTTATTCTTCATCAAACTTACGCTTTGACCTTTTATGGTATCATAAAAATTGTATTCAGATACCCAATAAAAAAAAGGCCATTTAGTTATTCTACTCAGTTCGCTGGATATCATGGCATCCCAATCTTTAGTTTTTGGATCCAAAGTACTTTTTAAGTAACCAACTATTTCGGAAACAAAAATAATATGCAGACTTTGAAAAAGAAAAATTGCCGTTTATAACTGAATATACACTCTATTAGTGTGAAGTCACTTCGCCATCTTAGTTGGTGCAGGTAATGGTCATGGTCCGTGTATCTGATCTGTGGTCCATTATCCAAACAATGAGTTTGTATAATTATAATTATATAATATAATTATACCTGTGATATTTAATGTTGTGGTGTTTTGAGAGCTTTTTATTTGTTTGATTACTACCGAGACGTATACAGGTAAAGTAAGTCTTTTAAAAGCAATATTATAAATTATTAGATGGTAAATAGATGATTTTACAGTAGAAAACAGTGCATAACCTAACAGTGGCAAACTGGCGAATTGCCTAGCAGTTGTTATTTCACAAAAATGGTGATGTGTTGGGCTCCAGGATGTCAAAATTAGAACAAGAGAGAAACATGCAAGTTTTTTAAGTTTCCTAAGGATCCTCACTTACTGAAAAAGCGGATTTTGCTAGTTAGATTAGTCTACCATGAAATGTTGAATAATACCAAGGAATTAAATTGTATGTTTCTTTTCTAGAAGAGACATAGAACCTGGTCCAGGAGCATTCTTATGCAGCTGTCATTTAGTAAATGGCAAGAGAGAAAATGGTCCCCAGTTGTTCGAACACAATTTGAAGAAACATTAAGTCCTGAGAATAGGAAGCTAACAGCAAAAACACCGGAAGATAGAGTGTTCCAACAGCTTCCACAAATGTAAGGTTGTCAACTTTCTCATTATTAGAAGTATTATCACTGAATAGATGATTTTATTCATTTTTAGGGACCTGAAAAGGACTAATGACCAACCCCAACCCGGCACATCAAGTCAAGGTCCTACTGTTAGTGTTCTTGTTCCAGAGACACTAGATCCTCAGCCCAGTACCTCAAAAGAAGATTTCACCACAGCAATACAGGATAAAATCATTTTGAAACCAGATCTTCCCCATAGTACCTCACAAAAGCCTGTGTTTAGTACAGTTCTGGTAGAGGCTGAGAAATATTTTTTGCAGCAAGACTTACTCCAAAAAGAAAAATAACTCGAGTATTTGAAAGAGCACATGTCTTTTCAACACATAAAAAACAATTACGAGTTTGGTTTTGTTATATACAGGCCTTCCAAATGCAACAGTTTTTGAAAGCATATTGGAGTTGGTGAGAGGTGTAGATATTAGATACTATAATAACTGGAAAGTGGAGAAATTAAATCATGCAGACCAACTAATGGAGTTGAGACACAATTTTGCCCAGTTAGATTTGGCACAAAGATTCACAAGCTTGTGTATCTAATATCATCGTAACATGGGTACTTGTACTTCATGAAGTTTTATTCAAAAAATTAATGTCCAAGATTCTAGATAGAAAAAAACAGATCTTGCTTGTTAAATTGCTGCAGTACCTTCTCAAACTGTAGAATCATAATTGACTGCACTGAAATATACACAGTGGTGTCAAGAAAATCTATGGCAGAACAAAAAGTTACATATAGTTCATATAAACATCGAAACACTTTGAAAGGTTTGATAAGTAGGAATAAATAAAAATTTGAAGTATTATTAATGTTGTACATATATAAATGGCCTATATCCAGGCTCAACATCTGACAAAAAAATTGTTCAGCATTGTGTTATTTTGGAGCAGTTGTCAGAAGGAAATTAGCTGATAAAGGTTTTCTTATAGGAGATATTCTACCACCTGGTGTAATGTTGAATTTACTACCTTTCCTGACAACAGTTCAGTTTACACCTCAAAAAGTGATACAGACAGTGTATAGCTCATGCTAGAATCCATGTGAAACGTACTATTCGAAGAATGAAAGTTTTCAAGACCCTTCAATTTATTCCTTAGACACTACGCCCATATGCACAGGAAGTGTTCCAATTAGTTGGAGCATTAACTAATTTGCAATACTCGCTCATTAAGGAAGTAGAAGAATATTATATATCAGAGACAGAATAAAGATATATTTTTGTTTTGTGTATTTATTATTAAACTTTCATACATACATACATAAATATAGTCATGACTTCCTTCCACTTGCTACGGTTCTTACACACATCTTTTGCTTCCTCTACTTTCATCAGTGCTCTCATACATGCTTGTCGGTTGTTTGTACTCTTGACCTGGTCTTTCTTTAAAACAATGTTGATCTGATCGATATATGTTCGCAGAGGTCGACCTCTACAGACTTGTCCATTCACACTCTCCTTATAAATTTTTTCGTCAATCTTCCTTTATCCATCCTTTCTACGTGTCCAAACCATTTAAGCATTCCTTTATCTATCTTTGTAACCACATCTTCTTTTACACTACAGCGTTTTCTTATCTTACTATTTTTCGCTTTATTCAACCGAGTCACTCTAGCTATACTTCTCAGACTACTCATCTCTGCAGCAATAATCCTATTTTGATGCTTCTTCTGCCAAACCCATATATATATATATATATATATATATATATAAATATATATACTTTCAAAACATTAATATCTAAATATATAGAAGAAAAAATAGTTTTGATCTACAAAAGAATTTGAAATTAGTGACAATTAAATGTTTTTTCAGTTTTTTTTGTATTAAATGTGAATGGCAGGCACAGTAGGTATAAAAGAAAATAATATCTATGAGCCAGAACTTTTAATTTTTTGACATTGTGATGAAACAAATACAGCTCTATATTTGTATGGACACTTCACTTCAACAATAGCAGAATCACCACACAAGCCATCAAGTGAAGCTCCAAGGAAACCACTTTTTTCCAACCATAGCCCTGTTGGTGTTATATTAATATTTTTGAAAGCATCACTGAATAATTTTAGTGCAATGCCTTCATGTTCTTTGCCCCACTAAACAGCCATTACAGAAGAGAGGTCATATACATTCAATAGCTTCTTAAATAAAGATAGAGGATATTGTTGACGCTTCACTGCAGCTAAAACTGCTGCAAAATTGCTTGCAGTCAAACGATTCTTTCTGGCTATGAGCCAGTTTTCATTAGTTGCTTGGCCTATTGTTTTATTCACAACCTCTTCAATTTTATGTTGTGAGAGGTACGGTATAGCTTTTCCCTCAAGAACAGGTTCCTATCTGAAGCCTCCAAATATTCTTTGGAAAACACCAAATTTTCCACTAATGGAAGTATATCTTCTACATCCACTTCAGCTTCAGGTCTTAATAACCAACTATACCCAACATTTCCCTGTCCTAGTTTTGATAAAAAATTCTTGATATTCTCTTCTGGTATATCTACACAGATTGCATAATTTAGTTTCTTTTTTGGATACAGTTCTGAAATAGTTTTTACATCCTCCTCGGTTTACATACTTGGTTCTGACCAGCCACAAGCTTGATCAGTGACAATCACATTATAATAGCCATAAATACATAATGCAGCTATGTGGTGGCATTTTGCCAACCCCAAACATGTACAGCTCACATCAAGGATAAAATAATCTTTCACATTAATCGACACCTGAAAATATTATGAATAACTAAGATTTTATTCACCACAAAACAGTATATTTTACCTCAATTGAATCTGTTCTTTTCTTTATACTGGCACTAACTGTTCCTTTCAAAACTGCAGGCTTCAGCTCCCTATCGAACACCATACTCTTAACGTTTCGGCTTTTGTAGGCATTTTCACCTGCTGCAACAGGTTAATAGCATCTTTGAAAAAATCATTGAAAAGGGAAGGACATGTTTGTCTGCCATACCTGCAACCAAAGCAATGAACAATAAATAAACTAACAATATTCTCTATTTGTAGGTTATGTGAATAACACTTTTTGGTATACAATGTGAATTTATGGTCTTATAATTTCAGTAAACGTTTACAGTACTTACTTAAGTTTTCATACTTCACAGAAATAACAAAAATATCTAAAATGTGCATAAAGCTGTCAAAATCAGCACCAATTCATATATCACATTCAGAACACCCACAAATTCATTGTTTAGAATGTTAGGATCAAAAGGCTTTTTCGGAAACCTACTCGTGTTAACACTGAAGGTTAGTATAAAAAAAATGTTTGATATTATTATATTATAGCCTAATTCTTTTGTGGTTGTTATTACTGGCTACTCTCTTATATATCGTCGGACATTACTCTTCTGACTAATGAAACCACATACCTCACATCTCCCCAAATTTTCCTCTACTTGCATGATTTTCAGTTATAAAAAAATGATAAATAATTAATCGACTGAAAACATAAAACATTGAGGTTAAGAAGACTTAACAGTCAGACCACAGTATACACCAACTCATTCTGTGGTCAGATCAAAAAAGCTTTTTTAAATTACAGTTCTCGGGTAGGTGATCGAAGTGATCTGTCACGTGATCTCTTTGGATCGGGTTGGTGACCCAGAGAAAGTTTCCGAAAAGGCCTAAAGATCATGGTTAGGATAATGGACCATGTCCTGCACCAACCGAACCAAGATGGCGACGTGACGTCACGGCTAATAGAGTGAATCATGATCTCTTTAGATCACGTATTATGTATGCACATGTATAAAAGGTTGCATATATTCATCATTTTATTCCATATATGTTGTATTACAGAGAATTATTATAAGTACAAAGTAGGTACAGACAATGCAAAATAAATGAAGTACAGGTTTTAAAAGATCACCTCAGATGTATGTTTATGTAAACAACTTTAATGTTTAAAAACTAAATTCAGCTATCTTTGATTAGAATAAAAATATATCATATACATTTAAAAATGTTTACATACCTTATAATAAATTATAAAATTCATTTTACTCTAAAAATATTAAAACATCAGATCACCAGATCATCAGATCACGTTCAGTTCCAAATTGTTTTTAGGGAAATTAATTTTTATAACATGAACTAGCCTTTGACAATTTTGACAGCTAAACCTATAAGTTCATTTATATCATCCAGTGGTAAACTGACAGAAGTTTTTGTAGCAAACTTCCTATTGTTTATTTATTTTCGGCATTAGATTTAAAATATTTTAGCTTAACTATGAATTTGATGAGTGAAGCGGATTTATTACATGTTAGTAATGAGTACACTTTAAGTTCTTCTAGTAATCTTGGAGATAGTGCAGATGTAACTAGACGAAGAAGGTAAACTTATTAATTTCTTATTGTATCATTATGTCATTCTATATATTTTTTAGCTCAAATAGGTCCATTAAGCGGAGAAAATTTGATGATGAACTGGTAGAGTATAGTTTAGGGATGCCTGGTTTATCAAATATAAAGGTAAGTTTCTAAATTTTGCCTTTCTAAGCACCTGTTATTAAAACAATTACAAACAGGATTTATCATTATTCAATTTTTATTTTTTATTGCCAAGATATCTGTGGTTTATCTGATGATAAACAAAGACTAATTTAATACACAAAAACATTTATTACATAAATTAATATTACTGAAAAGCCTGTTTTTGAAACTACTGAAATTTAGTATTATTTCAAATACTGTATATTTAAAGATTATTACAAAGATTAATTTAGTCTATTTTTAAAAAATTATATTTCAGTAAAACATTTTCAGTATTAAAATTTTAATTTATGCTTTTAGTGCCACTAGTAATATGTTTAATTTCTTAATTGTTTATAAATATTGAATAATAATACCAATTAATAAAGCATTTTAATTTTAAAATGTATGTACCTAAACTATGTTATGAATACTTTTTAGAGTGGTAGATCACGAACACATTCTTCCCATTCAGAATTACCTGTAGTTTCACCTACACCTCCTTCTCTACCACAAGCTTCAACTTCTCAAAATCATGTAGATCCTAAACGAAAACCAGCATCAAAGAATTCATTAGGCTCATCAAAAAAAGGAAAAAAAGGTGGAAAATTAGGAGGACATTATACTGCTAAAGATTTAGGAAGGTGGAAACCAATAGATGACTTAGCACTTATCATTGGAGTACAACAAACTAATGATTTACGAACTGTACATTTGGGTACTAAGTTTTCTTGCAAGTTTACTGTGCAAGAATTGCAACAAAGGTGGTATGCTCTACTATATGACCAGGCAGTATCAAGAGTTGCAATCTCTGCCATGAGAAATCTTCATCCTGATATGTTAGCTGCTGTTCAAGATAAAGCTCTTTGGAGTCAACAAGAGGAAAAGCTATTAAGTACAATTAAAGCTGTAAGTAAATTATGTGGAAATACCAATTGAATTAGAAGTTATTGGGCAAAACACAACTTTATGCGACCCTAGCGGCCATAACGTGAACTTCCCGAAACGTTTTGTTTTATCCATTGTGTTTTTATTGGTTAGGTTATGCGTTTCGGGATCAGCTGATGCAGCGAATGCAGCGCCATCATCGGTAAATATTTGGCCCAATACAAAATAAAAAATAATATATAGTTATAAGAAATTGTGCATTTTTAACTTTACTTTAAGATGAGTATTTTTGTTACAATTTATTTTATAATTACACATTTTTTATATTGTAACAAATTGGTTTTTAACATTTAAGGTCTCTTAAAATTAAAAAAATGTGTCAATGTGAAAATATTTTTTTTAGTATTTAAGAAAGTTTGAAAAGGTGTTCACATGATATTTTTATCACTAATAGATGCATAAAATTATCCTATCGCCAATTAATTAAACAAATATTTAAAATCTGTATAAACCATTATGTACATTTCCAAAATACTATTTTTGTAAGGTTGACACAATTTCTTAGCAGATAAATGTTTAAAAATAAAATATATTCTTTTTTTAGAACACAACTCCTTCTCCAACTGTAGAAACATTTGCAGAACTTCTTTCTCAGCATCCATCAGTCTTTTACACAGGTCGCACAGCTGCATCTTTATTTCGCCACTGGCAAAGTCTCAAACTGTATAATCTCTTACCTGACCAGAGCATTGGGCCTTTTCCTGCTTCTGCTCGGCCCATAATGACATTTAATGATGCAGAAGAAATCATTCAAGATTCAGATTTAATTGATCCACCTGATGAATTGCTAGATAGAGAATTGAGGCTCCAGCAAAGACGAAATGTTAAAGAAATAAGACAAGTGGAAAATGAGGTTTGTATAAAATATGTTGCAATAAATGGTAATATTAATACTTTGAATCTAAACTAATATTATAGGTTTGTTCCAGCCTGCAGCTTTTGTTTGGTATTCAAGATCGTTTAAATTGAATTTACGTAATAGATAATCTGAATGAAGAACGGTTTTGTGACAATTTTATGTAATCTGATGAAATTCCCAATGCGCATGTCAGTCCAAACAGTTTCAGTATTCTTTCACGAATCGAAATTACAGTTCAGATCGTTCACGAACGATCTCAAGTTTGGTTGAAAAGAAAAAATAGATTGTCCCATAAACTGTTCATCCACGGCTAGAACTCGTTTTATCTATTGCGCATGACCATTCACTGTAAGGTTTATTTTTCAAGTAGTTGGAAAATGACATGTTCTATTTTACAAGATTATTGGTATTTATTGCCATGGTATCTCACAGGCGAAATACTGAATTGTGAGAAACTAGCTTTAGCTGGCAATGGTCAACATTCAATAAATCTTGTATTCTCGTAGTATATGAAAAGTTTTCACTGTTTTCAATGCTACTATAACTTTCCAAAAAAAACAATGGGTAACGTGCATGTGACGTCACAGCTTGGGTTTCTATCTATCTGTTAAAAAGTGGCCCTGGCCTCATGTAACCTAATCCTACTTGTTAACGCTTGTTCTTATGGAACTTTGTTGTGTTTGCATTGCTTATTAGGTTTATTAACGTCACAATATTGTTCTGTAAACCTAAATAATTGTCAAATAGCTCACTTGTAAACTCAAAAAAACACAAATGCTCATAAAACTAAAATCGTTAACTAAACACTCATAACCTTTTGAAAGATATCTTATTTGTTGTACCATATGCACGTTACCCATCTGACTATGACGTTACATGTACGTCACCCATTCTACCAATGTCAACAAATGGCCACATACACGTCACCCATAGCACGTTTTAAACTACATGCAGCGCCATATATACTACGATTTTGATGAAATTTTCAGGCAATCATTGTAATTGTGTATCGATTGCTCCAACTTGAGAAAAAGGATAGTGTTTATCCCGATAAGCCCCTACAATGTAGTTTTTGTATGATATTCAAATGGATAGAAACATCAGGGCTTTGGAGTCGGGGACACCTAAACACAATATCATAATTTTTTATTTATTTATATGTTCAATGACAGACACGATACTGTTACATTTTTATAATAGGATAGATATATGACAATGGCATAATATGAGTATTTGTTATAGGTTAACAGGTGGAATGTGTTAGTCGATAGTGTAACTGGTGTATGTCCTGGCATGTTAGATAATCAAACATTAGCTGTTCTTAGGGGCAGAATGGTTAGATATCTTATGAGGAGCAGAGAAATTAGTATTGGGAGATCGGGAAAAGGAAATGTTGTTGACATTGATCTTGCTCTTGAAGGACCAGCACACAAAATTTCTAGAAGGCAGGGTACTTTAAGGTAAGTTTGTAATATTTTTAATGACTACATGTTTACTGTTAAAATTAATCCTCCAATAAAGTCATGTAAAATAAAAAAATTCAAACAATTGATTTTTATTTATTTTTTTTAGGTTAAGAAATACAGGAGAATTTTATCTTTCTTCAGAGGGGAAGCGACCAATATTTGTCGACGGTAGACCCATCACTGCTGGCAATAAAGTCCGGTTATATGACAATACTGTTGTTGAAATAGCTTGTTTAAGATTTATTTTTTTAATTAACCAAGACCTTATTAGAGCCATTCACAACGAATCAGTTAGATACAATTTACCTCCTTAAAAAATCAATCTTTATGTTAGTTTTGTTCGAGTCAATTGACATTAAAATGCCGGGTATTTTGTTTTGAAACGTTAGGTATTTTGTTAAGAAATAATAATTTAAGTTCCAATAGTTTTAGTAAGCTTTTACCTGTAGAATTTTGTTGTATTTTATAAAATTTGAATATTAGTATTAAATAGTGGTTGGTTGAAACAGTGAAATTTAAATTAAATCTCATTTTCCTCCTTTGTAGGCACTAGTTAATTTTGTAGCATTACATACAGGTAAATAATAAAAATAGTATTGTTAATAAATTTTAAAATTGTACATTTATTTACATTAAAATATTAAAGATTATGTTTTTATGATTCCTGCTTCTAAGAGAGCCTGTCTGGCAGCGTTATTTATGTGTCTGAATCTATCTGGACCTAATTGAATGCCACCATACCTTAAAAATTAATAATAAGAGCATAATTACAAAAGTAAATGATGTCGATTGTTTTTAAAATTCCCTAAAATTTAATAAAAAAATAGCTTTTAACAATATAATTTTAAATAAACTAATGTAAGTACTTAGTAATTTATATCCATTACTTACCATCTTGAAACTACCACCATAATGTTATTAAGCTTTAAAGTTTGTAGCAAATCTAAAAGTCTTGACGATGCTTTATTTTCACCATCATCATCACAATCCTAAAAATATTTATTGTTATAATACAATAACAAAATACAACAAAATGTTAAGTAATACCCATTGGAAGAATTTATTGTAATACAAATATTTTATGTAGAAACCTTATTCAAAGCTATTTACTGTGTATAAAAATATGCTTAAATGATTAAAGAAAAAATGTTTATTGTGGGGTGAGTACTACAACTAGGTAACTACAAATTTGGCAAAATATGGGTAATTGCAAAGAAAAATTCCATTAGGTTAGATCCACAACATACTGCAACTAGGTAATTGTTGCAGACAATTCACAGGTACCTTCTTTGCTTTTTTTTTATAATTTAATTATTTATTTATTTAACGGGAAACCCCCACTACAAGATAACAATAGCATACAATATAATTATGTCAATCTACAATTAACGAATTAACAAACTTAACTAAGTAATTCTATAAACCAGGTAACAGTCTTACCAGAAATAATTTAAAATCGCAAGAGTAGTAGTAGAAGAGTACTCAAAGACTTGGAAAGAGCTATTACAAACATCCAATCTATCCTCTCTATTTAAAAATTCTAGAGATCTGTCCATAAAAGAATAATTACCATAATTAGTTGTGTGAAAACTAATGGAAAATAAGTTATTATGCCGTAGCGATCATGTGGAACTGCAAACATATTTCAGACAGCAGGATGACCATGATACAACACCATTAAGTATTTTATAAATGAGAGAAATGTCATACATAATCCTTTTTTAATCCGTAGTAAGCAATTTTAGTTTATGCAAAGTAAAAGAATAGTCGTGATCAGCAATGAGATTCAAATTAAACCTATAATTATATCTTAAGAATTTGTTTTGTTATCTCTCGAGTAATGATTTATAAAACTTATACTGTGGTGTCCAAATAATTGAACCATATTCCAGTTGTGATCTGACCAACCCAACATATACAGACCTCACATCTTCCAGAGAAAAATTACTAGAATTTTTCAAAGTAAATCCCAACATCCTTTGAGACTTAACAACCAATTGATTGATATGCTCACCAAAACTTAAATGAGAGACAAAAATTATTATCAAATCCTTGGCCCATTCTTTGTTTATCAGCAAATGACCATCTATATAAGAGGATGGGATCTTATTTTTCCTAAAAGAAATTGTAAAACAATCATTAATATTCAAATCTAACAAGTTTAACTTACACCATTCAGAGATATTATCTAGCTCCCTTTGAAGTAAACTAATATCAGTGTCATTCCGAACGACTAAAAATAATTACCCATTTTTTTTGCCAAATTTGTAGTTACCCCACGATATATTTATAATGCTTGAAATTATACTATAATTTTTTTGATGTGAAACATAGAATGCCGCGGGTGAGAGTTAAAGCAGATGCTGCCGTGGCGACTTCAGTCTTCCGTCCGACCCAAAATACCTTTGCTGTAATATCTAAAAAATGAAATCTTAAAGAAAATTACTGATGAAAAATGACATTTATCAAAAACAATGCGTTTATTTTAATATTGGGGTCTTTTCTAATATGTCCTCGCATTTTCACCAGGTACTGTTGGTGTTAGGTTAGGTTAGGCTAATAATAATCGGTATTAATTGAGGCAGTTAAGTAAAAAAATTAGCCTAACCTAATCTAACACTGGTGAAGTTTGAAAATACGCTGACGTATTAGAAAAGACCCTAATATTGAAATAAGTTATTCTTTTCGTTTGAAATTGTTAAGAGCTTGTGGATTTTCTTACCGACTATGACTCATACAGACGCAGAGTTACAAATTTACCCTTCGACTTCGACCTAAGCGCTTTAAAAATGTACGCATTTGTACGATTTGTAGGAGCATATGACGAAGTTCGTGTTCGACTTGGCGCGCGTCCATACGCATTTAAGTAATAGTACAGACAAATTGTGTTTTCGTTTTAAATTAACTATTTAATTTTATTCTTAAAAAGCTGTGTTTTCGATCTAAGTTAGTTTATTTTAGTTTTATTGTTAAAAAAGTTGTTAATTAGTCTTTTAGTGAAGTAGTCAGTTGAACTTTATTATTTGGGGAGATTTTTTAAGCTATAAGTGAGGTTTTCCTCTACAAAAAGTATTTTTCGAATTATGAAAACTTCAACAAATATATTTTAAATCTATAATCTACTCACAGACTTAACATGATAAATACAAAATGTACGTTGAACTTATAAAGTCCTCAGATCGAGCATAGAGCAAGACAGGCAAAATTTGCCTAGGCTCATTATGTTCTAACTGGGATCTTATTTTAGATACAATTTATAACACCTGTAATGTACTTTATCGAAAGCAATAAAATTTGATTTGATTTTTCTATCTACAAGGTAAGTAATTTAGTTGAATAATATTATTAGCTGTATGTAATTGTTACTCAATTGCTAAAGACAAATTTATCCAAAAATTTTCATGAAAAAAAGCAGCAATGGCTAATGGAACAAGGTATTTCATATAAAGCTAATGCTTTAAATGCTGAATTGTATACATTAATTTATACGACTAAACCAGCTTCTAGCGGGACATAACATTTTAACACTGCATTTACCACCATACCATTCAGAGCTGAACCACATTGAAAAAATTAGGCACTAGTAAAGAATAAAGTGGCAAGTAACAGCCTGTAATGTCTCATCCCAACTAGCTGATGTGCGGCAGCTAATAGAAGAAAAATTTCAACAAGAGACAATTCAAAACTGGCAAAACATTTGCGCCCACGTAGAGAAGATTGAAGAAGAATATATTGAAAGAGACCACATTATCGAATTAATATTAAATGTTGGAGATGATACCAATGAGAGTGAATCAGAACTGTGTGACAATGAAACAGAATATGATAAATTAGGTTGCAACCATTACCGTAATTTTATTGTAAATGCCGTAATAATAAAATTGTTTCATTTTAACTTTTTATGTAAGTACCTAGTGTAGTTTTCTTATTTACCTACTAAAAATATATCTACTTGTTTAATAATGATTTCTACTAAACTCTTCTTCAACCCGACCAGTGTGAACTTGACTGGACTATTACAGTTCAACTAATCGAGTAGCTGATTCAATGTTTTTGGTTTTCACATTAATAATTTTGTAATTTTTGCATTGAGGCTAGGTGTATTCATGCATATATTTTTAAGGTCATAGACGGTAAAGAAATCAAATACCTATAGTTACAAATTTACAATTGGTAAATCATTTTGTAAGAACTGCAAGTAATTTGCACAATTTAAATTATTTGGAAGAAATACTGGTCCTATTAAATTATTATTAATAATGCCTGCCCAACATTGACTTTAAAAGTCCTTTGGTGATGAGTCGCTTTTTTTGCGTGAGGATTTTCTTCGGCCCATAAGTGTGTGTTATGGTGATTCATAATGCCATTTCTATTTAGGGTAGCTTCATCAGTAAACAAAATATGATTAATGAAATTGATATTTCGATTGTTTTCCGTTAAGAACCAATCGCAAAATCCCATTCTTTTAGGTTTAGGATAATCTTCATCTAGTACGGTTGTTAAGTGATAGGAATAAAGCTGCTGTTTACAATACTTAAGCACTCTCATTTAAAATATAAAAAAAAAGTATGAAGAAAATGTGGTTAAATCAGTTGGAGTAGGATGAAACGTAAAAAACACACGACGGTTGCCGAATAACCCTGCTTGACATTAAACAAAGAAGTTTGCGTATATATTCTTAAGCAGGGATTTGTAATACTGTAGAAGGTTATAGGTGTGGTTTAGTTTTAGTAGTTATATGAGTGCGTGGGTGTGCAGGTGCTTTTTGTTGCTGTTATAGGTAATAGCTAATGTAAATAAAATTATGAAAAACGAGGCAAAACATGGCCTGCAAGTTTCAATTGATAATTATCGTCACAGGGTATTGTTTGCGACAGGAATATCAAAAAAGGTGTTTTACAGTGTCCATGATTGGGCTGAATAAGTAAAGACAGGTAAGCAACCTTGTGTTCTATCTACGAAAACATATAACGGAAGGCGTTGATCCAGAAGTTTTATATCAGAAGGACAGGAACAAAGAATGAAAAAAATCGTTAATAATTTTCATAAAATACAGAAGCAACGGTCGACTTTAAAAGCAGTTTTACAAGAAGTACACGATGCACAAGTAGGTTTTGAAGGTGGGCAATGGGGGAGACTACTAAATTTTGGAAACAGCATAATCGTAACTTTCATGCTTAAAAACTATCATATAATGTAATTTTATATTTTTTATACGTTCTGTAGTATGAATTACATAGTTTCCATTTCAAATATAAACGTTTATGCGCCATTTGTATAGATTGCTCTCATTGGTGTAATGCAGCGTGACGTGCTAGTCCCTACACTTTCATCGACCTAGAGTTGACCAATCCTGGGTATTTGTTTCATCATAGTTAATCCATGCATATCCGAGGTTCCTTGTCGGACAGACAGAGACAGATAATGTTAGGGACTATTACGTCATAGCACCACCCACCTGATTCTAGCATTTTTTAATTTTGAATCAATATACTAATTTCAAAACGCTGAAGAATCCATTTGCTTAGATTTTGACTCATGATATTGCTTGTACACTGAATCACCGTCATTTTTTATCAATTGAAAGAGGTTTCATCACTTAGTGGTCTTCCCCACAACTTAAAAAAAAAAGTACTTTATAAATTAGGTTTTCAGTGGCAAAAAACACCCGATAATAGAGATGTATTAATGGAAAGTTATGATGGTAAGATTAAAGCGTTTAGAATAAAAGTGTACTTTGGTATTGTCACTGGTGAAAAGAGCAACCCCTAATGATCTTGAAACTATCAAATTATTATATATATATATATATATATATATATATATATATATATATATATATATATATATATATATATTTAAAAAAGTATTTTAAAAAAATTTAATGCATACCATGAAAAACTTCAGTTTACCATCGAAAATGAACAAGGTAAAATAAACTTCCTTGATATCACTCTACACCACAAAAGTAACAGTATTAGGACTAAATGGTATACCAAAAAAACCTGGTCATCTATGTACCTTAATTTTAATTCACATCATCCAGTCAATCAAAAAAAATCTGTTGTTATTGGACTGGCTGACTGCGCAATCCAACTATCAGACCCAGAATACAGAGGTAATGCTATCACCAAAGCAAAAGAAGCCTTAAAACTGAACAGCTACCCGTCAGAAATGGTTAACAAATTATGTAAAAATCGTATAAATAAATACTATAATTCAACGAAAAATATACCACAAAATAAAAATAGTAATAAAAAATATATTTCCATACCATTTATAAACGGACTATCACAACAAATACAATGGCTTTTTAATAAACATAATATTACCATATGCCATAAAGCAAATCAAATGCTGTCAAATAATTTTTTAAAATTAAAATCAAAAACGCCGAAAAATAAAAAAAGCAATATAATTTATCAAATTCTGTGTAACGACTGCAATGGTGTTTACATTGGACAACTAGCCAGTATTTGGAAAATAGGTTAAAGGGACATGAATACGACAAAAAGAATACAACAGCTCTAACTTGCCATGAAAACTTAAAAAAACATACTTTTAATTTTGAAAACACAAAAATTATAGGATCGGAACAAAATACAATAAAAAAGATTTAAACAACCTTAATAAAATCTTTCTATCAGTACTATAATTGATTTTAAAGTAGTTAAATGTGTAGATTAGCTGTTTTATTGTTTATTGTTTCGTGACAAACAAAAATGCTTTGTTTTTACCAAAAAAATTTTAACTATGGACAATGAAATAGATATTTTTAATTAATTTACGTTTAGGGCAAGTCAAAAATATTTTTGTATTGTACTGAATATCTTAGTGAGAAGATAGTTTTATTTTAGTTGTAAGTAATTTTGAATATCCAATGATATGAATGGGCACTGCACATCTGCTGACTTTGGAAATATGGTGGAGCCATACGACAGGTCTCTTTCTTTAAAAATTCAAGTCTACTACCAAATATGAAACAACAATAGATGCAATATTTATGAGATACCTTGTTAATGTTATGTCCAACAGTTATTATCAACCAACTGTCACAGCAATACTGTCATAGGCAGCATCAAATATTAACTATTACAGAAGTAACTAATTGAAAAAATTAGGCCTTCTTAATTAAAAATTATCTGAATATTTTGTTTTTGATTATGCCATATTTATTTTCTACAATAAAAAAAGCATCCTTTCATGCATATTTTCTATACAAAATAGTTTCGATGTTTCACATCTGCCAGGCGTCCCACGACGGCTCATTTTTTACACTTAAAAAATTGATAAATATGAAACTTACAATTTAACCTACAGTAACTAAATTACATTTCCAAATTATTACTAATATGATTACATATTTGTGAATCCCTATGTTATATTTATTTTTTACCTGCAGCACCACATTGTTAGGTTGTAATATTCGATATGCAGATATATTATGTGTAGCCTGGGCAATTTTTCTATTTTCAAGAAGTAATTCCATAAATGCACTGAAAAAAAATAAAGTGTACAATAAACCAAAAAAGCATTTGACTTGTGTCAATTTAACTTTTTGTTTTAATAAAATTCAAATGTAAACACCTAAATTTTATTATGAGAGAGCTTACCTTACATCTTCTTTACTTTTAACTTCTGAGACATGCCCCTGGAAGACACTTTTTCTGTCTACAATGGTTGGCCCATGAATCACTTTTAAATTATGACCACTGTTTTTGATACTTTTGCTTTCTATTACATTTTCGATTTTTAATTGGTCTATAGATGAACTATTGCTTAAATTTGATTTAGATTTCTTTGCTATATCTTCCACAATCATTATCATTTGATAAATAAGAGGACTACCACCTTCAGCACTAAAGAAAATAATAAATAAACTGAACTTTAAGGTAATCTACTAAAATAAAAAATATATACAGATACTATGCATGTATTAAAATAAAGATTAAACCATAATACTTTGCAAGTTAAGCTACAAGTAAATTTTTAAAACGTGAAACATTTAATAGACGTATTTTCAATACTAGGAGATCCAATTACAAGATATTATGTGTTTACCTTATTTAAAACTTACTCAAATAGATTTTGAAATTTTTGCTCTATACGTTTTTTTTCAGTTACATTGAAATTAGGTGCTAACAGTTCATATTTAGGTAAAGAACTTGATGGATACTCGGGGACTAAAGTAATGTACAATTTTACTTCTTTACTAATATCAATACTGTATGTTCCAGTTAACGTATGCACATGCCACTCATTTCCATATATAGATTTTAAAACTTCAATTTCATCTAATTGTTGAGTTATGTTATCCATTTCACAAATTTTTTTGTCTCAATAATTTTAAAATTAAGTTTGAATACGTTTTTGTACTATCACAACTAATGCTTACTGTTTGACAGTTTAATTCTTTTAACTGTTGGATGACTAGTTTTTTTTTATTTGACATTTATCCTGTCACCTTTCAATAAGTCATTTTGTCGTTTTAAGTGACGTAAACATTTTTACATAAAGAAAACCATTTTAACGAGTGTGTAATTTGTAAAATTATTTATAGTTCTGTTAATCTATGAAATTATTAATTTAATAATGTTATTGTAACGTTTTTAATAAATAACATCTTGCAGTTATTATATTAAAATATAATCAACATGTCCCGACATAGAGACATTAGAAATATGGACTATTCAGAAGGTACAATTATAATTTTTAATATGTCATTAAAATATTTTTAAATCTTATTCTTCTTAGATTATGATGGATTTGACGACGTTTATGGACACTCTGTTGATGATGATTATTATATTTCTCCAAGTAATAGACAATTTATTTACAATAGGGACATCTCTCAAAGAAGTTCTGAAGGTGATATTAAAGAAGAAGATGAATCAGAAGCCGAGTTATCTGATATAGAAAGAGTTAAATTGGAATCATGTATTGTTGAAATTAAAAATACATTAGAATCAATTAATATTTCAAGAAATGATTTGGTTAATATTATTATAAAAGAAAACTTTGATATTGAAAGGTCTATAAATACAATTTTAAAGGAATCTCGATTTGAGCCCAAGTCAACAGAAAAAGGTGATTAAAATTAATTTTTTTTGTAAATTTTATAGTGGCAATATTTTAACACCCATTATATATGTTCAATATACAAAAAAAATTCAATACAGTATTTTTTATGCTTAAGTTTTAAGTTATGTACTTAAAATTTTCCTGTTTTTTGTTCAATAAAAATTAATTTTTTTGTTTTTGTAATAGTCGGCAATTTTTTTTATTGGTACAATGTAAAGTGAAACATTTAATATAGCCCACAATATTCTATTAGCTCTTTTTAATAATTAACTAATTTTGTTTTCTTTTTTTTTTCATGTTGGGTTGATGGATGCACTTTATTTTCATATTTTGCAAGGTAAGATTACAACCAGCAAAGTAAAACAAATGTTATAAATATGGGTTTAAATTTAATGACACAAAGTAGTGAAAACAAAAAACAGTTTACCATTCCAAATATTTTTAATAAAATGCCTGAGTCTAATATATCTACTAATTTTGTTACTCCAGAGGTAAAAAGCACAAAATCTAAATTTGTTATTCCCAACTTAATGACAAATGTTGACAAACCTAAACTTGGTGTTTCAAACTTATCAACAGATAAAAAACCTAAATTTTTAATTCCTGTTTTGTCTACCAATAATAAACCTATTCTAGATGTTTCAAATAATGAGATGCATCAGTTTTCAATTCCAAATTTATCCACAGATCTGCAACGTAATGATACATTTATAAATACAAAGTTAATTGATGGAAGCAGTTGTAGTAACAAAAAAAATGAACATTTTAATAATCTATCAGAGTTAGTTTCTTCTCATTTAAAAAACAATTCTGTGTCAATGCCAATGGTAGATATTAATAGTCAAATGAATAAAATGTCTTTAAACAGTACAGATCTTTTGAAATTAACCCCTCAGTTTGCAAAAATGTCTATGTCCGAATCAAAATTATTACCTTCAACTTTAATTAATCCTCCAAATCAGTTAAAAATTGACTTATCAGTTGCTCTAAAAAGTACAATTAGCACCCCTTTGGTATTAACTAATAAAAAAGAGGAAAGTATTGATTTTGAATTTATTCATTGTGATGAGGATTCTTTTATTCAAAAGCAAGAACCTTTAGTTTGCACTCTTGATGTAACCCATGTTAAAAATATACATTCCAAAATAGAAAAACAATACTCTTTTTTTGGAAAAGTGGTATGCAGGAGATATAAAAAATACGTTAAATCATTTTTAAAGGAAAATGTTGATGACTGTGTTCAAAGGTTTGATTTTAGTTCTTTATCACCGGATGACAAAGTCAGAAGATATCTTAAAAAAAAAATGAATTCAGGCATTTAAAATGTAGGCATTTCTGTGATTTTTACATTTTAATATGTGATATCTAGTCTTAAATTAAATAAAGAGCCAGATTTTGTAGTAATAAAGTCATAATTCATTATTCAATTACATCTTCATCACATCACATCTTTGAAGTAATGTGATAGTTCCACTGGACTCAAAATGTCCATAGACATTATCAAGTTTGACTTGTGTTTACTGATGATAATTCAGTAACAATATGTCACACAGTATTAATTTTATTTGTCACGTTCAATGCATAGCATAAAATATCCAAAAAAATTGGGAAAATTATTATTTGTAAATTCTGTATATAAATTAAAAAAAAACGAAAGTTGCAGGTAATCTGCAACATCCAAGTTCAATTATTGAACTGAAATTCAAAATAATTTGCTTTTAAATAATATAGGATTACATATCAATATATTTCAGATAAAAGTAACTTACTTACTTACTCCATGGCTTACAACCCTGGGTGGGTCTTTGCCGACTTCACAATATTCCTCCAATGCTGTCTGTCTGTCATAGCATCTATGGGTTCATCAATACTCATTACCCTTATGTCTTTAGCGATATTATCTTTCCGTCGAAGGCATGGGCGGCCTAATGGTCTTTTTCCTACTGGTGCTTCTTCCCATGCAAGTTTAACTATGCGGCCATCTGGTAGTCTCATTACATATCCTGCCCACTGCAGTTGTTTAGATTTTACTTCTCGCACAATGTCTGAATTTCCATACAAATCTATCAGCTCTTTGTTGGTACAGATTCTGTAAAGCCCTGTTGATATATCCAAAATCGGGCCATATAATTTTCTAAGGATTCACCTTTCGAAGATACGAAGACGCTCTTCATTAGCTACCATTAGCGTCCAAGCTTCACAACCATACATCACCACAGGTCTTATTATGGTCTTGTATATATTGATTTTTGTACATCTACTTTGGATTTTAGGAGGTCTTGCGCTGTGTAGAGACATCTATTACCTGCTTGGATTCTGCAGTTAATTTCCTCCGTTCCGTCGTTGTTTTCTGTTGGCATTGTTCCCAGATATTTAAACTTTTTGACACATTCAAAGTTATACCCATCCATCGTGATGTTTTGGCCTATTCTGTCTCTTCGTTGGTTGTGTCTCGTTGAATACATGTACTTAGTTTTGTCTTCATTGATTTTGAGACCGATGCTACTCGCGCTTTTTTCGAGGTCATTGAAGGTAGTCTTGATGTCTACTGTGCTGTTTCCATGTCAACATCGTCCGCAAAGGCTAATAGTAAGCTGGGACCATTGTGATGATACATGGCTGCAGGAGGCTGTATTTTTGCCTTTCTATTGACATATTCCAGGGCCACATTGCAGAGTAACGGGGAAAGAGCATCGCCCTGTTTGAGTCCATCTTTTATATCCAATATCTCTAATAAATCATGGCCAATTCTCACTTTGCTATTTGAGCCACCGACACACATCTGAGTTATTTTGACTAGTTTTCTTGGGAAGCCAAGTTCTTCCATTGCTTGCCATAGTTTTACCCTCTGAATGGTGTCATACACCTGTTTTAAGTCTACAAATAGTTGATGCAGGTCTTGGTTGAATTCCCAACATTTTTCCATTAATTGCCTGATGGTAAATATTTGGTGTATGGTGGATCGACTTCCTCTAAAGACACACTGATAGTCCCCTATAATTTCCTCTGCCTACGGTTTCAGTCTTTCTAATAATACATTTGCTAGAATTTTATAGGCTGTATTAAGCAGAGTAATGCCCCGATAGTTGGCGCAGTTCATCTTATCACCTTTTCTATGTATGGGGACAATGGGTCCCTCTTTCCATTCGTCTGTCATTACTTCTGTGCTCCATATGACTTCCAGCAGATGGTGAACAGCTTGGTAAAGGGTCTCTTCACCACATTTTAGGGTAGGCATTCAGCGGGGCTGTTATCACTTCCAAGAGCTTTATTGTTTTTAAGTTTTATGATAGCTTTTTGGACTTCTTCGTAGGTTGGTAAAATAACTTGGACTTTAGCTGTTTGTACTGTGTTTCTGAAAATGTCTTCGTTGTTGTTCAGGTTGAGTAACTGGTAGAAATATTCGCGCCATGTATTCATGATCTATTTACATTCAGTTACAAGTTGCCCATTATCTGTTCTTATGTAGTTCTCTGTTCTTGGTTGGTATTCTTTTTTTATGTTTGAGATTATTTTATAGTAGATTTTTATATTTTTGTTCTGGCCATGTTTTTCTATTTCTTCCATTATTTCCATATCTCTTTTTTTGCGTCTCATAGTTTTCCTGGCTGTTGTCCTGAGTTTTTTATATTCTTCTATGTTGTTGTCCATTGGGCTTTGTACCATTTTCTTTCTAGCGTTGTTTCTTTCCTCGGTTGCTCTAATGCATTCGTCATCAAACCACTGTTTTTTGTGTTGCTTAGGTTGAAATCCCAAGACTTCTTCGGTCGTAGCATTTACTCCATCTTTGAGGTTCTTCCACATTTTTTCTACACTTGTCTCATGTGGTAAGAGTTCTAATCGTTTGTTTAGTGTGTGTTCATACTTTATCCTTGACTCTTCGTTTTTAAGTATATCTACATTCAATTTCTGAACTGTAGGGGTCCGCTTTTTGTTGTTTATAGATAGTCTGGGTCTTATTTTGGCTCTTACCAAAAAATGGTCAGAGTCGGCATCCGCACCCCTCAGACTTCTCACATCCAAGCAGTTACTCTGGTGTCAATGAGTATCTGGTCAATTTGGTTTTTAGTTTTACCATCATTAGATACCCATGTCTGTCTGTGAATATCTTTATGTCCGAACATGGTGGACTTTATGTGGAGGCTGTGTGAGGTTGCGAAATCTATTAGACGAGTTCCGTTGTCATTGCTTGTTTCGTGGAGGCTGTGTTTTCCTATGGTTGGCTTGTATGCTTCTTCTTTTCCAATTTTGAAATTGAAATCACCTAGAATCAACTACATGTCATGTTTAGGAAGACTGTCTATCAGACGCTCAATTTTTTGGAGAATATTTTCTTTTCATTCAGTTTTTTCTTCTGTGAGAGCGTACGCAGATACCAATGAGTAGTTTAGTTAGCCCTTTGATCCTTAGCCAGCATAGCCTTTCATTTATAGGGTGGAATTCTATTACGGAAGGGATTAGATTAGATAAAAGTAACTACTTGTGAAGAACTGATTTTTATGAAAAACAAAAAATTCATCAATTAATTTTTGAAGTGGAAGATAGTATGCCATATTTAGACTTGCTGGAAAAGTAACTTTATCATTCCTTCACTCCGGCTATACTTCTCAGACTACTCATCTCCGCAGCTTTAATCTTACTTTCTTGCTTCTTCTGCCAAACCCAACATTCATTACCATACATAAGTATAGGCATCATCTATGCACAGCCAGTCGTTCCTTTTTGACGCGTTCTGGCTGCTCATAAAGTTATGCATGGCCCCATTCATTTTTTTCCCTGCCAACACCCTTCGCTCAATGTCACAGTCATACTTTCCGTCTCTCGTTAACTTTGTACCCAAATATAAAAACTCATTCACTTAATCTATTCTTTCTCCTTTAGTCAGCACCTCGTAGTTTATCACGCTTTTTTTTCAAAACCCATTACTTTCATCTTGCTTACATTCACTTTGATTTTTAGGTCATAATGCATAATATTAACTATCGCATGCCACTTCTTTTCAAATCTTTTAAGCAACCGTCTATGTATAAGTTAAACAGCCATAACGAAATCACACATTTTTCTAAACACATTTTTCGATGTTAAACCAGTCCGTGGAAGCTCCGTTTATCCTGACACAATCAGTGGAATGCTCGTATAAAACTACCGCTCACCCCAAACATAGACAATGTCGACCACAATTCATTCCTCACCACTCTGTCATAGGCCTTTTCCAAGTCTATAAAAGCGCAATAGACCTTCTGACTTCTAATTAAGAATTTTTCGACTACCCCTCGTAAAGAAAAGACTTGATCCATGAATCTCCTTCCTCTTCTGGCACATCTCATATCCTATCAGTTTTATTCGTCACTCTTTTAAATTGTTGCCCTTTTGCGTTCTTTTATTGGCTTTTGTAGCCAGCCAATCCAACCAGCATTTTTTTTCTCTGACACTGCTTTTTGAACCTCTACGCACATTTTCTTTTAGTTACGTCCTTTTCTTCTTTTACACTATACATTTCAATAGCATTGTCCACGACTCCTTCCTTGAATCGCTTCCATAATTCTTCAACCTCACATGCTTCATCTAAACTGTAAAATTTCTCTATCAATTTACTTGCAAATTCCTCTTTTACACCTTGAACATTTTCAACTTTTATATGCTCTTCACTAATTGATTCCTGTACACGATGTCGCCACCGCTCATTACTAAGAAGTGGTCTGTGTCAATGCCTGCACCGCGGATGTCCGAGTGTCCTTCACTTACTTTCTCAATCTTTCATCCACAATCCCGAAATTAATCATACTTCACTGGAATCCTTCTTGTCTTTTGTACATGTGGATCCTTTATGGTTACCACAAGATTCCACTCTAAACATACTAGACTTTCTCTGTTTTCATTCACTCTGTCATTACTGTACATTTCCAGAACACTGTCATATCCATCACGCTTCACTCCTATCCAACTATTAAAATCGCCTAGCATTACTATTCTTTCATTCCGGTTACACTTATTCAGAATATCTATAGGTATTCAAATTTTTTAATTAAATTAAAGATATTAATTTATTAACTAAAACAAACTTACTTGATGTCCCTTATTTAATAGCTACAAAATACCTTGTTTTAAATATTGGTATTAATTTTCGTTGCTTCATAATTTTGTCAAATTTGATATTCATAAGCACCTCATAAAGCGTAGCATATGTAATGTAGGATAATTATTTCTATACATTAAATCCACTATATTAGTGGCAGCACTGATTTTAAAAACGATTATTTTCCAACTAAAAGTATTATTTTTAAATAAAGTTGGAAATATAGTATAGTAAAAACACGTTTTGGTACTGATGTTATAACTTGTTCTAATAACCTTGTATATTTATGCAAACATAGACTTGCCTACTGTTATTTTAAATTTATAAACATCTTTTGTACAGATATTTTGCGACAATTCAGTTAAGTTATTCTGTAATGTATAAAATTTAGATAGTTTATAACTGTACATTAGTAAAATAGTTATTTAACCTAAATTCTGAAGTAGTTGCTCAACTACCAGACGTAGTGCAAACCTCTCTGGTGGAACCTACAAAAGTTATATCATCAACTCCAAAAACGGTAACCAACATTACCAAGGGTTTTGATTTGACGCAAAAGGATAGCCTAACACCCAGATCGCAATCACCCGCCTCTGGAAAAGTAACTCCTGTGAATAACCACTCTGTGGAATTTGCTGATGATGTAACACGGCCTAAAATCAGGGAGAGTAAGTTAGATCCGCAGCTATTATTTAAAAAGGAAAGAGGAGATAAAAAGGAGCACTTGTACATGGTTGTAATTGGTCACGTAGACGCTGGCAAGAGTACTTTAATGGGACGACTGCTGTGTGAATTAGGACAAGTAAGTAGCAATTTGATTAACTATTTGATTTTTTGAGTGTGCTCTTATTTTCCCTAAGAACATTTAATTTGAACTCATTTTCAAAGATGTTCACGAGATTAATTTTAGGTTTTTTGCTATCGTTTCGGCCTGCTAGGGACCACGAAGATTTTTTATCTTTCTTATGACCGATTTTTTTTCTCCTTTGTCTGTAGGTCTTCATTCTGATGGAGTGAGGCTGCTTCCTCTCTTGTGACCACCCGCTGACAGGACGTGGAGTTGGGATAGTGAGGGGATAAGGTTTTTTTTGGTCTTTTTAACCTTATCTCTTCAATTGAAATTTCGGCTTTCTGCAAATCCTTTTTAACCTGACTTAACCATTTTGAATAAGATAATGTACTTGAAATTGATAAATGAATTCGAACTTGTGGTTGTGTCGGCGGCGGAATTCTTAATTTTCTTTGATTGGGCCTAAGATTTTCCTCAACATTTTTATTTCAAGTTTTCATAGTGGCCCTTTCTTTGACATATTCAAACATTTAGATACATATAAGGCTGAAGGCCCAATTACGGTATTGTAATGACAGAGTTTCAAGTTTAACGACAAACTTCTGCTTTTGTACAAGTCTTTGCACATATGGAACGCACCTTCTAGTTTGGAGCACCTACTTTCAATTGCAGCATTTTCTGAACCATCAGGTGTAATTATCTCTCCCAGGTATTTAAAGTATTAGTTTAAACCGTTTGATTACAAGTAATATAATTTTATTAGAACTGAAAAAGTCAATAATATATAAACATTTTATTTTTTTAGGTAAATCAAAAAGTAATGCACAAATATGAACAAGAAAGTCGAAAATTGGGAAAACAAAGTTTCATGTATGCTTGGGTTCTAGACGAAACTGGTGAGGAACGCAATCGTGGTATAACCATGGATGTTGGAAGGTTTCAATTTGAAACCAAAACCAAAGCAGTTAGTATACATTTAAATAAATCCATTTACTTTAATTTTTATTTTATATCACTTAGTTGTCGTGACTGAATTTAATTTTTTGAACTGAAGAGAAGACCACATTGTTAATCATTGCTGCAGTTATAAATAATAAACTTAATAATTTAAAAAGCAATAGCATACTGTTGTATTTTTGTTAAAAATTTAAACTATCAACACTGAAAAAAAATCGTGAAATTTCGTTTTTTCTTTTGAAAAATAATGTTTTAAAAAGTTTTATTACAAATTAAATACAGGATAATCGAAAGAATACATAATAACAGTCAGAGAATTTGAAACAAGTATAATGAAGGAAAAAAGTGTTGGGTCAGCTTTCTGTTTATCTCCTAGTCTGATAGAATGCAACTAAATGGACTTCATGAAACTATTTTAATTGCACTCCTTTTGTTTGTTACATAAATTCTGGTCACACAGGGCAATAAGTAAATCGAAACGTTAGCAGTCGTAAATCTCACTGTGTTTATTATTTGTGGATTTAAATATTAAACTACTATTTAAATAGTTTTGAATTGCTATATTCATTTTCTTTAAGGTCACGTTGTTGGACGCACCTGGTCACAAAGACTTCATACCAAACATGATCTCTGGAGCTGGACAAGCTGATGTAGCTCTTTTAGTAATTGATGCTACCAGAGGAGAGTTCGAATCTGGTTTTGATCATGGAGGACAAACAAGAGAACATGCTTTACTTGTCCGTTCACTTGGAGTTTCACAACTTGCTGTTGCCATAAATAAATTAGACACTGTAGCCTGGTTAGTTTTTCACAAATATTATTAACAGTTATACAATCAGCTTTGCAACTGTTTAGTTTATTTGTAATTTATTGATCAATGTTTGTACTATTTTAGGTCTCGTGAGAGATTTGATGAAATCATTAAAAAATTAAAAGCATTTCTTAAACAAGCTGGTTTTAAAGAATCTGATGTTACGTTTGTACCTTGCAGCGGTTTAACTGGTCAGAACTTGGCTGGTAAACCAACTGAAAGTGAATTATTGCAATGGTATAATGGTCCTTGTTTATTGGAAGTAATTGGTATGGTATAACATTCATTTATATAACAATTAACAATTTTAATTGTACTCTAATTATAAGAGATTTATTGATTTTTAGATAAATTTCGTTCTCCAGAGAGGCCCATTTCAAAACCCTTTCGACTATCAATCAATGATATTTTTAAGGTAAATTAAATGCAATACTTGTTAGTCCTATTAATCACTACTGCTATCTTTTTCTTAATTTAGGGTACTGGTACTTCATTTTGTGTATCAGGTAAAGTCGAAACTGGAACTCTAAGTGTCGGAGATAAAGTTTTAATATGTCCAAGTAGAGAAGCTGCAGTAGTAAAATCTATTTCAATGGAAGAAGTGTCAAATTCGATAGCTTTTGCAGGGGATCAAGTCACAGCAACACTATCTGGTATAGAAATGCAAAACGTTTTTGTGGGAAATATTCTATGTGATCCTCAGAATCCCGTTCAAGTAGCTTCGAAGTTCCAAGCGAGAATAGTAGTGTTCAACGTCACCGTCCCTATTACGAAAGGATTCTCGGTAGTATTACATCACCAGTCGTTGGTGGAACCAGTCATTGTTAGTAAACTGCTATCTCAGTTGAACAAAAGTACTGGGGAACTTTTAAAGAAACATCCAAGATTTTTAGGAAACAATACAAGCGCTATCGTGGAGATACAAGTATCCAGACCTATAGCTATTGAACTCTATAGTACCTGCAAAGAATTGGGAAGAATAATGCTTAGAGTTGGAGGTGTAACTATTGCTGCAGGTCTTATTACCCAAATTATATTGTAATTTTTGTTTAATATACTTTTTATATTGCCAAATTGATATTTATTTCACATTTTTAACCTATTATATAATATTCACCATTGGATTTTTTTCAAAGTTTAATTTTTAATTTAAATTTATTTTTATAACTGTTTTATTTCTTTCAGGACATTGTAAACAATTTTTTTATCTGTATTTATACTTGTAGGTTTTTTTAATTGTTCTTGATGGTAAAAAGGAAGTGTTACAGCCTTGGAGACGAAATACATTGCAAGTTTTGCTCGTTTAATGGTATTAAATTAAAATAATATGGTTGAATTTGTTTGAGGTTTAATTTATTTTTAATTATTTTCATATAAAATCACGTGGCTTGGTTTTCAGTTTTTCAGTTAGTTTGGTTTATTAAAAAAAGGGTGTATAGGTCTGTGAATTGATCTATCCATCCCCTCAAATTTAATTTAATCGAGAAGTCACAGAACCCTGAGTAAAATACTTTATTTTTTTTAGATTAAATTAGTTGTTAGTTAATAGTAGTTTTGAAAATTAAATTAAATTTTAAATACATAAAATTTGATTCTTATACTGAGTAACTATTAGCTTTTAAATAGTAACTAAAGAAATAATTATAAATATTTTATTTTTTATTTTATAGTTAAAGTATTTAAATATTTTTTTTAGATACTTAAAACTTTAAATAATTTTATTAAGATAACGTAAAATAATTTTCGTAAAATTTTTATTCGTTTTTTTTTCCAGTATTAGTTTTTCAAAAGTAACTTACAAGATTTCTCTTCTTTCGTTACACCAAGCAAGGTCATAAACATAGTATGCGTTCAGCCGTTTCGTCTTCCATGCAGCAAAACTGACAGTACGTTTGTTGATTTAGATCTATCCTTCCAAAGTGGTTAGACGACAATGTTCTGTGTAGTCCCGTCAGAATTTGCAGGTCATTCCTGCTACATTCCAGGAACTGCTTCAGTGCTTAGTTGTGTTTATCGAGGGTTGGGTAAAAACGCCTTTGTTAACCCTTATAGATCAGACCAGTGCGTGGAGTCCAGTCCGAAATATTGGTTTTGGTAGCACTTGTGGTGACTCCCAAAGACTGTTTTTGGTCCTGTGAACGCAGATTCGGCTCCTTGTTTTGCGAGGATGTCGTTGCTCTCCACCCCCTGGTGCCCAGGAACCCACAGCAAAGTTACTCTGTTGTTTTGCACCAAGTCACTCCAGGGATACCTTGTCACTAGCTATGTCCAATGTTTTCGTTACGGGATTTGCGTATTAATTTTTTTTAAACTTCAACACGAACTAGAGTAAAGAATAAATTATTTTTTAAAAAATTCAAAATAGAATTTTAAAATGCAAACACCTACTGGGCGGGTTAACACCTAATAAAATAAAAATAATCCCAATAAAATTCAAGATTAACAATTTAAACAATAATAAAACTGCAAATTTGCATGGTTTTTTATTAAATTAATTTAAATAAAGTTGGTAACACATGTTTACATAAAACCGCATAACCAAAATAAAAACATGCATTTTATGGTAGGAGCTGGATTGCTAAAATTGTATCAGAACGAAGGTAATTGAATCCAATTGTATTTTGATTCTGTAATTTCATCAACTAGAGGAATGCTTCTAAAACAAAATAATATACCTACATCGATAACATAATATTATAAAAAGAGAGTAAAGAATATACGAATTTATTGGGTATTTATGCAGAGAAAATTAAAAATTTGCAGCGACAATATACCTCTTAAATAATTTTTTTTTTCATTTTTAAAATAAAAAGACATTAAATTAACTTCATCGATCCTACAGTGGTATAAGTAATAACTTAACCAGTTGGAACGATAATGAACAAAACTTTATTTAAAAGGAAAAACATTTTGGTGTTTGTGCTAAATTATAGAATCGTTAAAAGTGCTAATCAAGTAAATTTTAGAAGTAAAGAACTTAACGTAGTCTAACAATGAAGTACTAGGACTGGTAAGATAATGCTACTGTATTATCAAAATAGTATAATTTAATGTGCTGCCCTTCAATATACCCTCTCTGCCTATCTATAAACCATTGAATGCGTTCCTTTTATTGTTTATAAACAGTGGAGAAAGCCTTCAGAAGTTAAGCTGTTTAGGAACTGCATTTTTTTCCTAAAATTTTTTTGTACTGAAAATATCTCCCTTTTCAAGATTTTTTTTTTTAAAGGTAACTGGGAGCAAAGCGGGTCGGGGATAAACTGTTGTATACACAAAGCAATATGGTTAAGTGCATTTTCGTGACTCTCATCAAGCATTCTGTTGCAACAAATCGTCTCAATGTCGCCTCACATTCTCGCAGTCTTCCCAAATTTGCCGACCGTTTGTATAGCGGTTTTTTTATTAAGTTTCACTAGGAATTTTAAATTGACGCGTAGCTTAATCTTTGCAGTTGGCATTTTTTAACACGACGCTTGAACAGGGTTCTCTTCTTTTTATTACTACGCTTAAACATTAAAACTTTGCAAAACGAGACTTGTTTCAACGAAGATAAACTCTTATCTATCTAAGAGTCTCTCCTTACTGCTTGTTCGAACGTTGACTTTTCAAAAAAATTACATTTTTATTGCCGGTGTGTCTTTGGGACAGCCCTATAAATTTACTGACAGACCTCGTATATGGTATTATTGTAACGATTTTGCTGCGATACGCCACTTGAATATACGTAAGCATGCTGACGTCACAGCCAATGACAAGGATGTTCCAGTACCTTCTCAACCAATCTGGAATTATCGATAGAGCTGTTTGGATGCGTCTAGAATATTCTTGTCTTTTCCCGATTCAACGTTAAGTATATAAATTGGCCTCCGTTGGCGGAGAGTAGTTAGTCAGTTTTCAAAAGTTTATGATTGTGTTCGCTAGTTGACATAATCCAATCAGGAAGATCTGCAGGACATCCCTAACAGAACGTGCCACGGCTGGTCTTGACTTAAACATCAAAAAGACGAAAGTGTTAGTGATCAGCAAACAACCTAACATCGTAACTAACGTTACAGTTAGAGGCAAAACGCTACAGCAAGTTGATCAAATAAAATATCTTGGCAGTATTCTAACAAGTAACGCTGATAGCCAATCTGAAATAGGGTCACGAATTGAACAGGCTCGTACTGTTTTTAGGAAGATGAGTAAAGTCTTATGCTGTAGAGCATCACATCTCAAAAGCTTTTGAGGTGTGAGCCTATAGGCGAATACTAAAAGTAGTGTGGACAGAAAAAGTTCGCAATTCCGAGATACTCGCGAGAGTACAGAAGAACACCGAGATTATCGTCACCGTTAAGAAAATGAAATTAGAATATTTTGGGCATGAGATGAGAGGAAAAAAATATCATAATGCAAGGCAAGATAGCGGGTAGACAAGCTCCAGGTAGAAGAATCTCCGAGACTGGTTTGACGTGAGTTCCAGCACGCTGTTTAGACTGGAATTTGACAAGATAAGAATGGTCACTAATGTTCTTAAAGGACATGGTACTTGAGAAGAAGAAGTTGCCATAAATTGTAAAGTTATAAATAAATTTGTTGAATATAAATTCGAACCCGAGTGTTATTAATGTTAAAACGTTACATTGGTGCCAGGTGTAGGGTCAAAAAAATAAAATAATTATAGTGCAGACTTTTTAAAAAAGTGATAGACATTGACTGTTGTAGTAAAAACCTCTAAAACATTTTTTGAAAAATTTTTCGGCGAGTAAATAAACCAAAATGAAATTAAAAGACCTCTCAGTTAAGCAATTGCGTGAACAATTGGAGGAACGTGATGCTGATATTAGTGGCTCTAGGAAAGTCCTTCAGGAACGATAAAAGGAAGTTCTAATCAGCAATGGAGACGACCCAGAAACGTTCGAATTCTAGTCGGCGGACGAAGTCATGATGAAAGTGAAAGTGACGAGAAACTAGAAAAAGTATCGATAACGATCGATGAAAATTTAAAAAAGAACGACGAGGAACTGGAAGAAGTTTTTAAAGAAGCGACGAGAAACTGGAAGAAGTTTCTAGAAAGACTAATGAGAAATTCGTAGAAGTTTCTAGAACATTTGACGAAATGCATGCATAAAAATGTAGGTGGGCTAGAGGGGAAAATAAAGCACCTGGAAAACTTAATAACTAAGGGTGTCCCGGCAGTTGATTAGTGCTGACAATGGGAAGGATCGTATGAAATCATGAAGAGAATAAATGACGTTATATACCGGATTAAAAAGCTGCCAAGAGGGAAACCGAAGGTAGTTGTTGAAGAAGCAAGAACTCTGGAAGATCGTGATAAGCATTTTAAAAATTATTTTTCAAGACAGACATACAAATCACAGTGTGCTGTTTCAACCTGAAAGTAGTATGGCATTCAAAAACGATAGATTGTTACTTTTTCTTGAAAGGCTTTTGCAGAGCTGAGGACACATGTCGCTTTCGCAATCAGGAATAAATGCCGGGGATCGCAGCAAGAAGAATGTCTGATCGGGACGATCAGAATTAAGAAAGGAGCAGTGTAACGATTTTGCGATACGCTACTGGAGTATACGTTAGCAAGCTGGGCGGTATAGTGACGTCACAGCCAATAACAAGGATGTTCCAGTACTTTCCCAACCAATCTGGAATATTCGATAGAACTGTTTGGATACGTCTAGAAGATTCTCGTCTTTTCCCGATTCAACGTTAAGTATATAAATTGGCCTTCGTTGGCGAAGAGTAGTCCGTTTTGAAAAGTTTATGATTGTGTTCGCTAGTTGACAAAATTTGTAAGGTTATAAATAAATTTGTTGAATATAAATTCGAACCCTAAGTGTTAAATAAAAGTATGGGTTATGAAGAAGCAACAGAAGCCACGGATCAGGACGGATACACGAAGACGAATAACGCAAAGAACAGGGAAAGAACCTATGAATATTGGAACATGGAACGTGCTCAGTTTTTATCGACCAGGTGCAGCAATAAGAGCGATCAAAAAAATGGAAAGGTTAAATATGGATATCACCGCTCTGCAAAAAATACGAAGGCCTGGAGTGGGTCATACTAACGTTGGAAATTCAGCACTTTTCTATAGTGGCAATGACCGAAACACCCACGCTTTCGGAACAGGTTTTGCACTCAAGAAATCTCTGCCGAACTCAGTTTTAAGGTTTGAGCCACTTGGCGACAGGATGTGCTATATTAGGATAAAGGGTACTTTTTACAACTACTCGCTTCTATCGGTGCATGTACAACGGAAGACAAAGATGAGGGTATAAAAGATTTTTTTTACGACACTTTGGAGAGAAAACTAGCCCAACTTCCCAAACAAGACTCTCATCCTTGGTGATTTCAATGCGAAAATTGGACAAAAAGAGGCACTAAGACCTCATGTGGGCATGTACAGCCTGCACAATGCTTCCAACGACAACGGTCTAAAAATGGCAGATCTTGCAGCATCAAATGATATGTTAATAAAGTCCACTATGTTTGAACACAAAGATATACACAAAATGACATGGGTATCTAATGATGGTGTAACCAAGAACCAAATAGATCACGTTATAATTGATGCAAGGCACGTACGTAATGTACTAGACGTAAGAAGCTACAGGGGGGCAAATGCCGATTCAGATCATTTTCTGGTCAAAGACAAAATCAGAGTCCGAACATCTATAGCAAAGAACAAGCGAAGTAGACAGAGATAAGAGCACAGTATCAGGAAGAGCTAGAGCGACTTATCACAGAAAATACTAACACCACATACAATACTGATATGGATGCGTAATGGTTGTTTATATCTGGAACAATTACAAAAGCAGCTAGAAAGATGGTAGGGGAGAAACCTAGGAGACAACACAAAAACCACTGGTATGATAAAGATGGCGAAGATGCTATGGAGAAGAGAAATGCTGCTAGACTCAAAATGCTAAAAAGTCCCACAGACGAGAACAGGGAAAGATTGAGACGGCTTAGAACACTAGGAAAGAAACTTGTAAGAAGAAAAAAGAGAGAATGGCAAGACAGAGAATTAATTGCACTAGAAGAAGAAGAAAAAAATAACACAAGAACATTCTACCAAAAATTACGCTCTACAAAAGCAGGATTCAGACCTAGGACCGACAATATCTTAAAGAACGAAAATGGAGATCTAATAACTGACAAAGTAGAAATATTACAAACGTGGAAGAACTACTTCCATCAACTGCTTAATAGAGAAACTGGTGAAGAGGAGGAAGCACTGGATCTACTGGCTGCGGAACATCCCAATGAGATCCCTTCTAAAGAGGAAATTGCAAAAGAAATTAAAAAATAATAAAGCCCCTGGCGGAGACCTAATCACGGCCGAACTTCTTAAATATGGTGGCGACACTATCATAACACAGCTGCAAAACCTCACTAAAACCATGTGGGAAAAAGAAGCTATCCCTGATGACTGGAAGGAGAGTATTATGATACCGATCCACAAAAAAGGCGATAGAACGGTCTGCAAAAATTACAGAGGGATAGCACTAATCAATGTAGCCTATAAAGTCCTATCAAACATAATTCTTTCAAGACTAACCTCCTTCACCGAAAAAATATTGGGAGACTTCCAGTGCGGTTTCAGAGCAAATAGGTCGGACTAGCTGTTTACTATTAGGCAATTGCTAGAGAAGAGTAGGGAATTCAATCAAGACCTCCACCAGTTATTTATAGATTTCCAGCAGGCATACGACAGTGTAAAAAGGGTCAAAATATGGCATACAATGGCTGAGTTTGGCATCCCACCTAAGCTGATCAGAGTAACCAGAGCTTGTGTTGAGGGTTCTAGGTGCAGGTTATGATGCAGGTGATGGTGCAGGTGATGACCTCTCAGATGTGTTTCAGGTGAGCACAGGTCTTGAACAGGGAGACGCACTATCCCCCACGCTTTTTAATATCGCATTGGAGAAAGTAGTAAGAAAAGCCAAAATCAAAACTCAGCTATTCGGGGCCAGTGGATCAAACTTGCTGCTAGCATATGCCGACAATATAGACGCAGTGAGCATAAGCTTCATAAAAGTAAAAGAACTATTTTACAAAATCAAAAAAGAAGCGGCATTTATGGGGCTTAAAGTCAACGGGGCCAAAACAAAATACATACATGTCTCAAGACCAGGCAGAGCTAGGGTAGGACAAAATGTGACCATGGACAGATACAACTTTGAAAATGTAAGACGATTTAAATACTTAGGGTCCACAATCACATCTGACAACGATATGAGTGAAGAAATCAGAGAACGCCTAAAGTCAGCAACAGGTGCTTATACGCCCTAAATGATATACTAGAGTCCAAATACGTGACTAGGAGAACGAAAATCAAAACGTACCAGACTGTGATAAGATCCGTGGTAATGTACGGCTGCGAAACCTGGACTCTTACGGTGCGAAATGAGGAACTCATTCGAAGATTCGAGAGAAAAGTACGAAGACAGCCAGAGGAAAGAATGGTCCGCTTAATATGGGACAGAGCACCAGAAGGAAGACGACCACTTGTAAGACCAAGATTAAGGTGGCGTGTTAATATAACATCGGACCTCCGGAAAATGGGCATCGGGAATAGTTTAAAAGTTATGGAAGACCGAGATAGATGGAGGCAAATTGTTGCCTCAGCTAAGGCCCATCAGGGGCTGTAGCGCTACGGAGTAAGTAAGTAAGTAAGTAAGTGTTATTAATGTAAAAACGTTACATTATAAATAGGAGGGGTGTTATTAATTTGTTAGTTAGGGTAGTTGAAGCATGGAGATTAAGGTGTTTCAAAACTACCGATTGAAAAAAAGTCCTGCGGGCGGGTTACATTTTGGTGACACTCCACGAGAAAAAAATAATAAAATCTGCCCGGGTGAAATCAGATAATATTTAGAGGTAGCTTATCGCCGTTTGAAATGCGCGTTAAATCGTAAGGACGGGTCTTATTTAACGCGTAAGGCGCTGACCGACGCGACGGGCCCCCTTCCCTTACTATCATTGTGTATTCGCCGTTTTAATTTCACTGCAACAGAGTGTGCTTGATTTTGTCAATAAATGCATAGAAACACGAACATTCATGCGGTCTAAGTACTTTCTTCTTGGCAATCCACTGAAGGCTATTCTTGGAGGCAAGTTGCCATCATAGGAACAGGCTTTGTACCGTATTCTATTCCATCATTATGAAGAAAACAAAACTTTAGTTGGTCGTCGGTGAGTGTGTAAATTTTTGGAAGATAGCTCACATTCCAGTCCAAGATGAGCGACGTGCTCATGCAAAACTGCTGAATCTTTTTAATAAGTGGGTAGCAGTTAATAAAAATAAAAAACGACAGAAACCTTTCACCCAGTCTGCTCTTCGGAGCCAATTTTTACAGATCCAATGGGATCGTCAGCTGCTCTCGGGCATCATAAAATCTTTTTAGTCAATCACTATTATAAGTCCTGATTTAAGGCCAAGCTACCAAGTCCCAAACCTTGATCTTACACTCCTGCAAGAATTACTTTCTTTTGCCCAATCTTCAGAAGTAGACATTTGTGATACATCTAGTGGGCTTAGGCTTCTTTTACCAGGAAGTTACTGTGCACACTATAAGAGATAAATAGATGGTTGAGGCACTCAAAAAATCTCCTGGCAATGATAAAAATCTGATAAGAGTATGTATAAGGAGGATAACGGGTGACGCCAACTCGGGGAAAGCTGGTTACTCTGCGCGAGCTGCCTAAATCCTTGGATGGTTTCGTGACCACAAATACCAGGAACTTCTTTAGTTTTCTGAATATTTTAATATTTTATGGAAGCTGATCCAGAGGAGTGGCCGGAGCATCCGTTCTTCACAGCTGCAATGAACACAATGAAACTCTTGCGTGTAGTCAATGACACGGTGCAGCGAGGAGTAGCTCTCGCGCAACCGTACAGAGACAAAATCACTACATACTCTAATCAGAAGCAATCCTTGTACATATGAGTCATTCATCGTGACAGATTTTAAAAACCATCTGCCACCAAATGTTTTCTGACAAATTAAGGGGCATTTAATAAAAGGGAAATTTCCTTTTGTATTTTATTATTTAATCACCAGAAATAAATAAATTTTTTAAATTTTTTGTGAAAAATTTCAAAAAAACTCGATGGTTGTCGAATAATCCTGCTCGACAATAAACAAAAAAGTTCGCAAGTATATTTTTAAGCGGGAATATGTAATCATGTTGAAGAAGTAAAGGTGTGGTTGGGTGTTAACCAATTCGGTTTAAATCGGCACTCGACATCCGCTTCGTTGGGAATAAAGTAGGGACTTTTGACAGGTCTTTTTGTTAAATAAATCATCTCTACCACGTCATAAGGCGATCAAGAAGCACGCGAATAATACCGTGCGTTGCGGAAAGTCTAAACTTCGTGCCTAATCTTCAGACCGCATGAGCGACCTCGAAAAATCAATTTGTGCTAAATTTTACGATTTTTTTCTCAAGTAGTATCACCTAAATCCAACCTGCCCGATCAATTTTGAGGAAACTCAATATTCTGAAACGCCCTATTGGAGATTTAAAGAGGGCAAGTTATCTTGGTGAATGGTTTTTCGGATATTTTGGCCGTCGTAGGTCTGAGTTAATACTCGACGTTTCGCTATCTCTAGTGGATGGCATCTTCTGGAGATATAATTGTCTGCTTTTTTAAGGCTGACAGTCTATGACGTTTGTATGTCACGATCGCACGTTGTATACGTTTTGGTGGGCGGGGCATATTTGATGGCTGTTCAGAAATTGGTCACGTTCCGGAGCTTCATTCTACTTATTTTTGTAAGGAAGCAGCATTGTATTTTTAAGTACAGGTACCTATGTTCTATTTATTTTAAGTGTTTCTTCAGATTTATTAAAGTTATGCTGGTGTTTATGTATTTCAATCGCTTCTCTATAAAGCCTCGGGTAATATGCAAATGTGGTGCATAAGACTTGGGTGTCCTCTAATTTAATTCTGTGATCATTATTATTAATTGTGTGCTCCGCGACAGCAGATTTTTCTGTGTGTCCAAGTCGGCAGTTGGCTTTGTGTTCTTTGACCCTTGTGTTAATGGACCATTTAGTTGTTCCAATGTAGACACTTCCACAAGTGCATGGAATAGGATAAACACCTGCAGAACTTATCATTGGCAGATTTCAGATAGTTTTCGATCTTCTTAGATGGCTTACAGATAGTTTTGATGTTACATCCTCCTAGAATTCGGCCGATCGTATCTGTCACTCGAGGAATGTATAGGGTAAAAACGCTTTAGAAGTGACTTAACGACTACTTAGTTCATCACTTATGCCCCGCCCACCAAAATGTAGACAACGTGCGATCGTGACATACAAATGTCATAGACTGTCAGCCTTAAAAAAGCAGACAATTATATCTCCAGAAGATGCCATCCACTAGAGATGGCGAAACGTCGAGTATTAACTCAGACCTAAGACGGCCAAAATACCCGAAAAACCATTCACCAATAAACGATGGCCGCGGAAGTCTTTCACAATAGGCAAGTTATCTGTTATATAATTTAAATTCCCTTTTATTATTGAATAAGTTATTTAATTAATCTACTTTAAATATCGCCCTAAAAATTATTATTCAATGGGATTTATCAGTATTTACCTTAAAATTCTCTGCTTAAAACACTTAGTTTTTAAAGTTGTAAAATATAGATATCCAACTCGATGTGCTGTTGTTGTATTTACTAGCTTTAAACACTTGTAAAATTCCATGTCGCAGTGGCAGTTTAATCTAAAAAAAATTATAATATCCTATTGTCTATAACTACAAAACTATATGTATTTTATGCCATATTCCTCTCCCTTCTATTTTTTGCATTTTTGCTCATAACCAATTGCTTTCTCTTTTTTTTAATTATCTTCTATACAGAGCAGTGTAGTTAATAATAATATTGTTACAAATCCGGTCCTGTCAGCAACCGTAAGGTTGATGGCGTCGAGGGTCCGTGTTCGACCGCTCTCCCTTGTAAACCGCCGACAGAGCCTAGGAAAGTCGCGCAATGTCTCGAATCCGCGTCGAAAAATTGAGAAACAAATAGAAAGATCTGGAACTATGATATCGGGAATATAAAAGGGGAAACGATTAAAACGATTATTAGTATTAGCTTATGTGTTTACGAATTATTAAATGTAAATAGTTATATAGAGTTGTAAAAGTTAAATAGCTAAGTGAATATCTAAGTGGTTAATAAAAATAGAATTAATTGTCTTGAAATAAACATTGTTTTACTATTGGATCGAAAGTTTTAATCACCGAACCCACAGAGGAACTAAAAGTCTTAACAATATGCTACTGTAAACAGTCACTTTAATCTTATAATTTTTTCAGCATGTGATTATTATTACTATTATTATGATAAAAATAGTTAATGTACTGACTAAAATAGTTTTTAAATCTGTATTGCAAAATTCCTAAAATGTTCTGCATATTTTGTCAGATTTTGACCCCGCTACGAAATGTTTTAAAGTTAAATTTATTTTAATTTTAATTCTTTTTATAAAGTCTCATTAACTAATTTATTAAAATAACATGCAAGTAAATTAAAATTTTATGTGTGCACAGATAATTTAAAGGGTTTCAAGTCACTTGAACATGTACTGAAAAAATTAATATTTGATGGATCGAGTCACCGTCCGAAAATGCTTACAAAAAATAACTGATTGAAGCTAGCTGGCGTTGGAGACTTATTTATGGTGGTCGTACAAATACACGCTATGGTTTACGTGATGGTTAATACTTTGCAAGCATAACCGACAGGCAAACCATAGCGTGTATGTGATAAAAGTATACAGTTAACCACCAATAGGTACACAATATGCAAACCCTAGAGCAGGGATGCTCAAACTTGAACTGCTGTAGATCTACCTCAATATTGTTAGGCTACGATCGATCGACTCTGAGAGGCCGCAAGTATGTGTGATGCAGGATTGTCGTCTAGATAGGGTGCATACGTGGTATAGATATTAGTTTTACCGCACAATATGCATTTTTTAGTCGAGGTAAGTGTAGGTCTTCTCTAAAATATCAATGAAAAACCTCTTAATTATTCGAAATTGCAAGTTTATTGGGGGTTAAAAAACAAAAAAATTCTAGTATTAAACTTTCAAGAGTGACTTTGGATGTTAAAGCGTGGCACTGCATGTCATCAGCATACTTTTTATAAGATGGTACGTAATTACCGAGTGCTAATCGCAAGCATGATGACAAATGTTCGTTAGTTAATCGATTGCGATATTTTGACTTAATTATCTTCATTTCAGAAAATGCAGACTCGCACAAGTAAGTTGACCCAAACATTGCCGACAGTTGAAGGGCGATTTGCCTTAGATTCGGATATTTATCTTAAGATTTAAAAGACCAGAATTTTGTATCAGATGCTGTGGCTTTGAGATGTAAATCTGCAATAACTCATTTTCAACAGAACATGAGTCCATCTTAAATTGACTTGCTATTTTAGTAGGTAATTCTTCAATGTTTTTACACGAAAAAGGATAACTCATAAATGATGTGATATTAGCCAATTTACTGAAATCATAAAAACGTGTTTCGAATTGACCCAAAATAGTTGATAATTCTGCCTCATAAATATGATAATTAGACTGAGGAATCCTTGCTTACAAAGACGGAAAATGTTTCGGATCCTTTTTTTTTCATTTGATCTATTATAAGTTGCAACTTACTTTTGAATTCGTTTATTGCGCTTATCATCTCAATAATAGTTTTTTCTTTATCTTAAATCTCGAAGTTAATTGTGTTTAAATGCATTGTGATGTCTGTCAAAAATGCCAAATCTGTCAGTCATTTTCCGTTTTTCAGCATCTGAGTGTCATCACCTCTTTCGTCCAGAAAAGCTGTTATTTCGGGCAAAAATTCTTGAAACCTTTCTATGAATTTCCCGCGACTCAACCACCTGGCGTCTGTGTGAAGAACTAAATCAGTATGTTCAGCTGACTCACTATCTTCCAACTACAATTTAAAGAGCTGTCATTGCAAGCTACGTGCACAGATGGAATTCACAATTTTTATTAAAATGCCCATAATCTCCTACATGTTTAGGACTTTGAACACAAAACTTGATGATGTATAATACAATGGAAGGAGAAAAATAAAGGGAAATCGTCATTAGCACGACGCAATGCCACAAAACCGTTTTTGTTTCCAGTCATTGCTGGTGCTCCATCGGTTGTAATGGACACTAATTTATATATTGGTAGCTTGTAGTTTGCTACAAAATTGAAGAAAACTTTATATATTATTTCTCCACGGGTTTTTTCTTTCAGAGGAATCATTGTCAAAAACTCTTCCTTAGTCGACATGTCATTGAATACCATACGAATAAAAATACACAGCTGGGCGGTATCTGTCATAACGGTGGATTAATCCAACTGTAAAGAAAAGTATGTACTTTCCATAATATCATGTTTAAGTTTATCTGCCAAGTCCTGACACGTGACTTCAACACGACTTGTGACAGTTGGACGAGATAGCTAAAGTTATTTAGTAGCAGACATTATATCTGTTTTATTTTTAAAATCTCCAAGTAATGTCTTACCCGCTTCAATAAATGCTTTCTTCATAATCGATCCATCTCCAAATGGTTTCTTGTGTTTCGCCAATATATAAGATATTTTAAATGATGCTTTCGTTGCAGCTTTTGATTGTTTGGTTGGCCTTGTGAACATGGTTTGTTCTTTTATCAACAATTTATCAAATGACATACTTTTCGTTTTATTAATTCACTCTGTGAGGGAAAATCCTTTTTATAGTTTTTATGAACCGTTTTATGATGCCTCTCTAAGTTCCCACGCTTAGGTATTGCAACTGACGCACGGCAAATGCACTTATCCTTTATCATACAAAAGAAAAATTCTTCCTCCCAATCAATTTACTTTTCTTCGCCGCACTTATTTTGTAATATTTATTAATAAACTTTGAATCGACGCATTGCCTTCAAGTTACAACTCAGACTGACTCCAATTCCTGCAGCTGCAACTTTATATCAGCGCGAACGAAGTCTCGAATGTCACGCCGCCCGAAGTTTCTAGAAAAAGTGGCGGAAATAAAAAATGCGACTTTTCTTTGACCAGTACCGCGCGATCCTTTGATAAAAGAAAGTTATGAGGCCCAATTGTGGATCGAATAAATTTTAGTAGTTCATTTATTAAATTTGTTTTAGTTACTTACCTACTAGAACAAAATCTGTGTAAATAGTTCTATATCAGCACTCGCGATCGACCGTTTGAGCACCTCTGCTCTAGAGTGTATGGCTACAATTAGTGGTCCTTATTGACCAGCCAGAGAAGGATTGTTTTTGGCCCGGGAAAGTTTTTGCCGGCCTAAGTAGTGATCTCTGACTTTTGTCACAACAATAAACAAACAGTGATTGACATGGAAACGATTTCAGAGACAATAAGATGGTCATTAAAAATTGTTATGCGTTTATAAAAATTCCTTAATATATGATAATGTTGATTGCGATTTAAGAAAAATATTTTGTGTACCTCGTAAGTAAGTTTTGTAGAAACATGAACAGCTGGTTTATAGGCCATCAAGAATAATGGAAGACGTCGATCCTAGTCTTTCTGATGTTCTTCCACTACTTTGGAATGATGTTCTTCCATAGTCCGATTAAACCTTTCAACCATGCTGTCTGACTGTGGATGTAGTGGAGTATTTCTGGTCTTGCTGATTCCAAACAATTCGCAAACTTTCTTGAATAAGTTTGATTCGAAATTCCTTCCTTGATCGGAATGTAGCTCCATAGGTACTCCGAATCGTGAGAAAATGTTGTCTATCATGGCTTTTGCAACTGTAGGAAATGGCCCAACTACATCGATGGCAATTCGTTTAAAAGGAGCTTCTACATTGTACTGTTTCATTTTGTTTTAGGGCCTTTGCTTACTTCACAAACTGGGCATCTTCTACACTAACTTTCTACGTCGTCGTGACATTGGACCCAATAGAACCCTTGCCTTATTTTATCCAAAGTTTTATTATCTCCTAGATGACCACCTGATTTTCCTCCATGGATCTCTTTCAAAACTTCATTAATCCTTGTCTTGGGTACAACCAGTTGGGAAGTTGTTTTCTTGCCATCTGTCGACTCCCCCAAACTCGTTTCAGTAATTCATACTCTACAATAACGGAATCCCATTGTGCCCACATTGCTTTGAATGTTAGTGCCCGATCGGAGATATCCTTCCAAGTAAGTCTCTCTCCTCTACTTTCCTTCCAACGTAGAAAGTCCGCAATATTGGGATCTCTTTCTTGATCCTGCCTTAGATGGGCTGTTGTTTATTAATCGTCAGTTGTCAGTCTCATTTGTCTTATATCGGCAACTCCTTCGTGACGTTCGACCCGCACACAGTGCTTGTAGTTATCCGCACAAGGTCTTCTGGACAAGGCATCTGCGTTGTTATGTAATCATCCTGGCCGTTGCTTGATCTTGAAGTGGTACTGGTTCAACTTTTTGATCCACCTTGCTATCTGACCTTTAGGGTTTTTATATTTAATAGCCACTTCAAGGCTGCATGGTCCGTCCATATGAGAAACTTCCTTTCGTGAAGATATTTGCGGAAGTGGTCTACTGCTTTGATTATTGCAAGCAGTTCTTTCCTGGTGACGCAGTAGTTTTTCTCAGGTTTGCTCATCATTCTTCGTATATAAATCTAAATAAATTATTCTAGAAATGTACCGATAAAAAGATTGCTTTCTAGTAATGTAATGAACATTCGCCGCCCGCGGTAATAAATCAACCGCTAAAATCAAACATTTTTTTTATTGTGATCGACGCGCCATCGCCTCAAGGCAAACACTCGAATAGGGACGGGCCCCGCCACTGACCGCAATCCGTAACAATATTTACACATTTCTCGATATTTGAGAATAGTGGTTTTGATTGAACAAAATCCCAAATATCCTTGTTTGTATGCAATAAAAACCAAGGAATATAAATGAAAACACGCTTGAATTACGGTTCTGGAAAATATTCAGAAGGAAGTATGGAATTTGGGGCGCAGGCGGTAATAATAGCAATTTTTTTTGAATGTTCAGTCTTTGTTGTTTCCATATCGTTTTTTCTAATATCGCTTGCGGAGTTGTAACAAATGATTGCGTTTGTTGCAACCTATTATTACAAACTAATTATGGCTCTTTTACCAGCAACAATCGTCAATTCATCAATCTTTTGGTTAACAGTATCTGTTGCTCTCAATCTTTAAACCATGTAAACCTCCTGCTAATATTTTTGACACACTTCTACATACATAATGTAATGCATAAGACGCTTGCATATATACATGGATACTTACATGAAATTGCATCACTAAGCAACTTCAGATTATCCTATACAAGAAAACATTCATAATCTTGTGCAAAATTTGTACAAGAAAATCCATACGTCATACGACCTTCAAAGGAACAGATACAAAATTTAAATCTTCACTGTGGGGAAGGCCCTGATCGATAATGTTTATACAAAAGTAGTTAAGGGTAATTTTACAGATAATTCAATTGGAATAAGTTGGTTCCAAATTGTGCTATGATATATTATCTATTGTTGAGAAATACGAAATGATAACTTTGTTTTGGAAATTCTTAAAGTTTGTCACATAAATTAGACGCTCGACAGTTTAGGGTAAAATAGTAATTAAATGTATCCATATATGCTGTATTTTTTTTTGTCATACCTAGTGTAAAAAGTGGGATTCGTCAAATTGTATTTCGTTTCGTAAGCTTCAATTATATCCGGACAATTATCATGGGCATAGCAACATTTGTCTGTTTCTATTTCTTCACCGAAATCGGTTTCGTTGTAAGCTATGTCTCCAACGCCGCACCATTTTGTACCTAAAACGATAAACAATAGAAAAAATAAATACCAACGTCATTTCAATGATTTTGATTTATTTTCCTTAATCGTCGCTTCGTCTGTTGATAATGTTTCGAAATGTTAATGTTTTGTTTGAGAAATTTATCGAATAATGGTAAAACAAGATCGTCGATATTTGAATGTTATAACTACAATGCAAAAAGATTTATTAAACGAGAGATAAGAAACATTGAAACATTTTTTTAATCACAACAATTTTCACATTCATAAATAAATGATTTAAAAAGAAACAACAAAGTTTAATAAACACTTTTATGTTGGCTACTTATACCGTTTTTTTTTGTAATTTTAAGTAAAAAAGTCATTCTTTATGCTTGATATAAAACCCAAAAAATGCAAATGCATCAAATATATATATATATATATATATATATATATATATATATATATAGATAGCCCTGTTTATATATCAGCATCCGAGCATCGACCACAACTAGGGTGGATATTAATGAGCTCTTTGTCGGCTTCCACCTCCGTTTAGTAAATACTCGCCGCATCTAGAAACTTCGAAATGGTAGAAGGATTGTTTCGGACTTTTGAGAAACAGGTGGAATAGTCTGGAATTATGAATTATAAATATAAAAAGGACAGCGGTGGTAACAAGGGGCAGTTTAGTTTTAAAAAGTGTTCATAAGTTATGAAATTTAAATATTTGTAAAAGTTGTAATCAGTTGAATATCTAAAAATTGTTTTGTTACTGTATCGAGAGTTTAAAATCACCGAACCCAAGAAAGAAGTAAATATCGTAACAATTTATATATATATATATATATATATTGGTAATAACACAAAAATTTAAACCAAATTAACGAATTAAATGTTCGAAATGACCTCCGCTGTCAGTAATCGGCATTCTGTCACAACTCTGCAAGGTATGCAGGCGGAGTGACGTATATTTTTGATTTTAGGTGTCCCCACAAAAAGAAATCCAATGGCGAGAGACCTGGGTGATCTGGCCACAAAGAATTGTTACAGAATGCCAATTACTGAAACCGGAGGTATTTGCAAATGTTGGAAAAGTCTTTGAAAATAGATTTTATCATTGTGTAGAGGTCAGCGGAGGTCGTTTCGAACATTTAATTCGTTAATTTGGTAAAATATTAAGTTTTTGTGTTATTACTAATATTCATTAAATAAATAAGTTAAATCCAAAATATCTTCAAAGTGATTACATAAATTAAAAAAAAATTACAATGTTGTGTAGAAAATTCAATTACCTTTTAAATGATGTGTCACTCGATCACACTTGCTATTTAAAAAGAATTGGGTGTTGATAAGAGGCTGCAGATGGTTGCAATTTTGGGTGTGAATTTTGTATGAAAATTCGTTTCCCTTTCAATAAAATGTTTTTATGTGTTTTTTTAAATTTTGAAGAAAATCTTGGTTTCTAAGTTTCTGAAGGGGGGGTTAAGTTTTCGTTGGACCATGTATGTATGTAAGATCATTGATTAATATTCGTTTTTGTTTATTATCCGACGATTGATTTTAGTTGTAGATTAAAAATGTAAACGGTGACAACATGATTTTAACATGATTTTTAGACACATGAGTGACACTAGTAAAATATCTTTTTTATTAAAATTTAAAAACCGTATAAAAATTTAATTTCGAAATCTACTGAGTAAATGTATGTCTGTATGTAGCTTTATTCCAAAAAATAAGATACCTTTTAATATGTGATAAAAATTGCCTAAAATTTTATACCCAGATATCACTGAAATAAATGTAGGTATTATGTATTGCTAGCAAACAAATTAAAATTATTTCGTGCACTACGAAAATTAAGTTGTTTTTTCTTACCAGGAAAAATGAAGAGCCAGCTGGGTAAACGATCTTCTATTTTGTCGATCCACTCATAAAAATTGGGTTCCTCGAATTTTATTTTGAAAAAGAAAAGATCAATTATTTTTCTTTTGCAGGTCGCGGAAGAATAAAATAAAAACAGAATAAATATTTTTAAAAATAAATTTTTCATCTCTGTAATTTTATATTGTTCTTAACATACATAGTGTTATTCACATTAAATATGGCCACCTTGCCGAAATAATTTGAATGTCAAATCTACTTATCAGTTTTTTTTTAAATTCAATATACTTTTTGAATTTGTTATTCAAATTTTTGGTAATAACTAGTGTACAATACGAGGTTTAATAATATAATAAACGTTGAAACATTAACAATAAATACATATATATGAAATTATTAATTTTCTCCTCTATTCAAGTTTCATTTTCAATCAATTACTTTTGTATTTATGTTATTTTCAACAAATACAATTCCATAAGAAAATGTATTGTTTTCAAACACTTATGATCCTTCTTTAAAGTGGTAAAAGTTCACAGAAAGAGTCCTATTCTTGTAATTATTGCAGCCATACATTGAACACTAAAGCCACTCTTGTTCAGTGAATATCGATTGAATTAATATACATATGTACTGGTTTATTTTTTCAATTGAAATCCAATCAATTACACAAATATGTACAAGAAGAACTCAAACACATACGTAAGCAAGTGCAGATCCAGCCCTCGCGACAGGGGGGGTTACCTTTTGGGGCCATTGATTGTTTTTAAATTATGAAGTCAATTTTTCGCTTTTGCCTCGCGAAACGGTCAATGACTTCCTCTTCATAAATTGTTACGTTTTTATGAACATGGAGAAGTGCCAGTCCTGTAAGGTTATCTTTAGCCATTGACCCTCGAAGCCAAGCTTTTAGTCGACGGAGAGTGGAGAAGGACCTTTCTGTCGTAGCTACACTAATTGGTAGTGTAGCAAGAATATTTAGAAATTTTTTAGTGTTGGAATACATTTCTGGGTCACATTTTTCAATTAGCTCAAGAAGTGTCAGTGGAATGACAATGCTTGGATTCCTCTGCCATTTGACCATCCATAGCTTATATTCATTCACAACTACTTGAACTGGTGTGTTTTCTATTAGCTGTCTATAGGTGCAAGCCAGTTGTGAGTGTTTAAAAGACTGAAGAACAAACAGGTCTAGAAGTAACAGCGTTTTCGCAACTAATTGTACTATCGAAGGTGATCATTAAACTCAGTTGAAGGCACTTGTACGACAGTCTGGTTGATTTTTTGGAGATAAGTCCGGAGAAAAACTCATGAAACTTATTTTTTAAAATTCGCCAGATGGTCAAATGCATTATATAATTATCGAGAAAAGCCATCTAGCCCTCATACATGAAAAAAAAATAATTTTGGAAATAAAAAACTTTCCACCTCCGAAAATTAGCCAATTTGATTTTTCAAGAAGTTTTACGGTATTAGTAATTAAACAGTAAGTTTCAACTTTGCGAAAATAGTGGCATACGTCTGTAGTGTCAATTTGACTCATCATCCCATCGGAAGTCAACAAACAGATGCCAGACTATAAACTGAACCGAATAAATATTGGTTGCTGCATGCGAAAATAAAATCAAAAAATGTGTCCCCCAGGACCCAGGTCCGTTTCTATGTTTCCATCCATTGATTACATAATAATATGCAATAAAATTAATTAATTTAAGTGCGGTAGTGGGGGAGCAGGCCCATGAATGATTGAAATCTCAGTCCATGTATTTGTGTGTGTATCATATCAATATGGCCAGCGTTGAATTTTGATAGACACTACATTTATTAGGTTAATTAAGCAGACAACTCAGAAAAAAAGCGCTAGTTAACCTGTGCCTAGGGGGGCTCATGACCCCCATGACCCTCCTGGATCCGGCCTTGTACCTAAGTATAACAAAATACCATATATAGACTTTACACTGTTTTTTCATTGGTGTAGTACCATCCAGATGGCGCACAATTCTCGGCAGCAATTTTTGAGAAAGGTAAGTATGTTAGATGATCAGAAAAAATTAACAGTACTAGATTATTAAAATTTATTTTATGCGTTTGTATTAAAACATAAATAAGTGTGGTGCCTCAAGGGTCCGTTTTAGGTCCTTTTCTTTGTGTCTAAGGCTGCTGATAATGGAACTTTTCTGCAACATATTTTCGTCTGTAGTAGTTTTGGTATCTTTTGTACATTACCTAATACTAATATTTTAGTTTCCAGAATAACACTTCTTTTCTATTTGACAGTAATAAAAGTATTAAAATATCAAATAAATTATAGTCGATGCAAGCAATCTCTGTAGGGCAGTCGTAGAAAAAATCTGTGTATTCGATCTAAATGGAATTTTAAAATAAGATCGCAACTGCTCAATCATAAAATTTTTTTTGCTAAAATTTTATCACGTACTGGAAACTAGTAATGTCATTTAGCGTTAGGTAGAGTTGAACTTGTACGAAGTCACAACTGTTTAATGTTTAATAACAATAAATCAAAATTGATAGTCAGAAAATTCTTTTTGCTCACTTAGTATTTCTTCGTTTCGCTTCTTCTACTTTCATCAGCGCTTTCATACATCATGTTCGGTAGTTGCTGGTACTCTTTACATGGCCTTTCTTTAAAACAATTTCGATCTGATCGAGATACGCTAGCCTAGGTCGACCTCTACCGACTTCCGCCCATTTACACTTGCCCTATAAATCTGTTTCATCAATCTTCTTTCATTCATCCTCTCTACGAGTCCAAACCGTCTGGGCATTCCTTATCTATCTTTGTTACTTCATCTTCTTTCACGCCACAACGTTCCTCACTTTATTCATTAGGATCACTTCAGCTATACTACTCATCTCTGAAGCAGTAATCGTACTTTCATACTTCTTCTACCAAACCAACATTTACTACCATACAGAAGTATAGGAACCAGCACTTCTTTATGCACAGCCGGAGTGACTCGGTTGGATAAAGTAAAGAATAGTGAGATAAGAGAACGCTGTGGTGTAAAAGATGTGGTTACAAAGATAGATAAAGGAATGCTTAGATGGTTTAGACACGTAGAAAGGATAGATGAAGGAAGATTGATTAAACAAATTTATAAGGCGAATGTGAATGGACAAGTCGGTAGAGGTTGACCTCGGCGAACATATATCGATCAGATCAACATTATTTTGGAAAAAGGCCAGGTCAAGAGTACCAATAACCGACGAGCATGTATGAGAGCACTGATGAAAGTAGGGGAAGCAAAATTTGTGTGTAAGAACCGTAGCAAGTGGAAGGAAATTTTGTGTACACGTTTAGTTTTTATGACAATGCATGGTTAGCTGTGTAACGTCATTCTAAATCCAACACAGCAGAATATCCAAAATGGCGGACTAGTTATTTTTAATACACTTCCAAAATATGGGTATCAAATAAAAGGGCTTGTTGGGAATAACTAGAAAAATAAAGTGACGTCACTTTGAATCCAATGTGGTGAACTTGAAAGAAGTCGGATTAAGTTTTGTATGCTTTCTTACAATATGGGTTTCGAATGAAAGAACTTGCTGAGAGTCGAAAGCAAGTTAAACTTCGTGCACCAATCGGTCCGAAATTTTGGTGTACCAGGGTTCTCGATTATGATATTGAAGTCAAATTGTTCGAGTCTGTAGCATCGGTTGGTTAACTTTGATTTGTGTAATTTGGCGAAATAGGCGTCAACAGCATTGGTTTGCAATCTGTCTAGGGGAAGGAAAACTCCCAAATCAAAGGTCAAGCTTACGTGGCCTTAAGTAGAGTAAAAACATTATAAGGTCTCCTTATTGAAGAGCTAGACTGTCAGGCGATAACTAAAAAGTAAAAAATAATTTTTAAAAACAAGCTTTTATTTTAATGCGCTAAAAAGAATAAAATAAACTTTTCCTTTAAAACTTTTACTACCGACTTAAAACGTCATTACACAATTTATTATGTAATAAAAGTTTGTCACAAGATTTAAGTACTCATATTTACCTAGTCCAAAAATTCTAAAAATTAAATTCAATCAGTTATAGTTATTTAATTTACTTGATTATCTACTTAGGGTAAATCCCGCGACAAGCTTTTATTACATAATAAATTGTGTAATGACGTTTTAAATTGATAGTAAAAGTTTTCAAGGAAAAATTTATTTTATTCTTTTTAGCGCATTAAAATAAAAGCTTGTTTTTAAAAATTATTTTTTGCTCTTAATTTATTTAACGATAAAATCATTCATTTTCAATCCATACGCACTCTCTTTCAAATCTTGTAAACAACCGGCGTCTATGTATGAGTGTTAAAGCAGTCTGTTTAAGCTCTGTTTATTCTGACATAAGCAGTGGAATCCTCGTAAAGTGATTTCAGCCCTCGTATCAAGCTACCGTTTACCCATAGACAATATTGACCACAACTCATTCCTCACAACTCTATAAAAAACAAGCATTATTACCCATTTTTTAATGTAATAATTTAACGGACCCCGTATTTGACGCTCTTCGAGCCAATTACTTTCTTGTATCAAAATAAATCAAATTGTAATATTTAAATTAAAATAAAGTTATTACTGGTTATGGGTAAATTGATTGTGATATGTTAGTTGTAAAAAGAAAATTCTTTTAAAGGTCTAAATATATTGAATAACACCATTTCCTTTGTACAAAAAAGTTAATTGTTTTACATTTTCCATAAGTACCTACCTATAAATACGTAAAAAATGTTTTATTTATTATCATTATCACGGTCGAGTATGACGTACTATTTTAAACAGGTAATTTATTGTTAAGTGGATATTAACAACTTTTATTAGATTACCTACATCTAAAATAATATTGCTGCATACCAAGAAAAATTATAACACTATTAATATTTAGTGAAAATCGTCGTGTTTTGTAGACGTTTAATCCCACTCCGTTAAATTTGGCAATGTCCCTTTCAATAGTAATTCATTTCTAGGTTTATTAGGACACAAATGAGGCAACGTCATGAATCTCATCACTATGACTTCAACAGGTGATTACCACATACATACATACATATAGTCACACCACAGCGTTCCCTTATCACACTATTCTTTACTTTATCCAACCGAGTTACTCCGGCTAAACTTCTTAGACTACTAATCTCCGCAGCATTAATCCTATTTTCATGCTTCTTCTGCCAAACCCAACATTCACTACCATACATAAGTGTAGAGTCCAGCACTCCCATGCACAGCCACACGTGCATTTTTTTGACACGTTTTAGCTGCTTACAAAGTTATACAGGGCCCCATTCCTTTGTTTTCCTACCAACACCCTTCGGTCAATGTCACAGGCATACTTTCCGTCTCTCGTAAACTTTAAACCCGATTATAAAAACTCATTCACTTGTTTCACTCTTTTTCCGTCAACAGGTGATTAATATTCAAGAAATGTTTCCGTCACAATAACAAAAAAAAGTTTTTTAAAGAAAATAATTTATTTAAAAATGTTTACCTAGTATTCGTGCATTTTAAAAGTTTGGTAGATCAAACCATTGATACTTCATTTCTCCCGTCGGGTCAAAATTATATTCCTTGCATTTCAATTTCCTAGAACAAATTTTTTAAGTCAGTCTGCTGCAGCATTATATTGTTTTATTAAACTTGTTTATTACCATACCAACAACAAATTCATTGAAAGAATTACCGCTAATAATAATGCGCGCGAACGTGTCGGAACCATGGTCTTATAAACACATGGAAATAATCTAAAGATTTTAAATTATGCATGTATTGAAATATTTTTAAGTTGGTTATTAACTTAATGTCAATCCTAGCAAAACAGTGATGGTTCCATTCACCAGGAGACGAAAGTACGAACTTAAAAGCCCCACTCTGAATGAAATTCAGCTTACTTTTTTCAAAGAAGTTAAATATTTGGGCGTAATAATCGATCAAAAACTGACATGGAACAGCCAGAGCTATAGCGGCAAGCTGGACATGCCGCAGAGTCATGGGGTCTGAAACCAAAAATAATCTACTGGTCATACCAAACGATCATTAAATCCATGGTCAACTATGCTTCATTGATATGGTGGCCAAAAATGCAACAAATTTCGGCTTAAGTCAAGCTGCAAAAAGTGCAGTCTTGTCTTGCACCATTGACAGATATTATGCCAGTTAGGTACGATTTCGAAATGCAGTTTGAAGTGGTGATAAACAACCACCAAGTTTGCACAGAGAACAGACCTTAACTAGGAAGGGATGCTTAATTGTGGTACACTGATGGATCCAAGATGGATGAAAGGGTTGGAGTGGGCGTTATAGGGCCGAATTTCAGGCTCTCAAATCCCCTTGGTAAAATCCCAACCATCTTTTAAGCAGAATTACATGCTATAGAGATATGTGCACAGGAGTGCATCGAAAGAAACACCCGAAGAGCAGAAATCTATATTTTATCTGATAGCCAAGCAGCACTTAAAGCTCTGAAGTCATACACTTGTGAGTCTAAGCTGACTTGGGACTGTAAACAATCCCTGAGATAACTGGCAGCAAACAATCAGGTTACTCTGATGTGGCTTCCATGTCACAAGGGAGTTAAAGGCAACGAAGATGCTGACTGCCTTGCCAAAGAAGGGGCAAATATACAATTTTCTGGCCCAGAACCCTTCTATGGACTTTCCAAAGCCCACTTGAAAGAAAAGGTTCGTCGCTGGAAAACAGATGAAATTAAATCTTACTGACATAAAGTGCCAGGACAGAGACAAGCGAAAAGGCTAGTAAGCCGTTTACCAAGGAAAGCTAATCAGCTTCTCGAGTTGGACAAGAAAGACTTTGAAACTGGTGACGGAACTCCTTACTAGACACTGCCCTCTGAGGTATCACCTGAAAAAGAAGGGTAAAACAGAAAGTTATAGTTGCCGCTACCGCGAGAACTTCGCTGAAGCTGCACATTTGCTCTGCGAATGCCCAGCGCTTTTCTGCAAGAGGCTTAAGTTTCTGAAAGGGGCCTTTCTTAAGCCCTTCGATGTCAGAAACTTAGCCCCCAGGAAACTGCTAAAATTTGCACAAAGGGTAATGCACAAAAGATCTAATAGATCAAAGTGCTTGAGAGGCAGCATACCCTTCACGATCCCCCCCTACAATCTACAATCTCCCAAAAGCCATTAAAAAAAAATTTAAATCAAAATACAACACTGGAATAAAAAAAAGATTACTTCAACACAACGATCACAACGACGCGTGCCAGAACAACGAATAAGATGGGATATTGAGCCAATAGGAAATGAACAAATCCAACCAACAACCACTTTAATTGAATATCACTTGTACATGTGGACTATTAAAAACGAAAAACTAGTGCAGTGTCAACAATTACAAAACAACGCACGTTTAAATGAACCAGTCAAAAACACGAACATTTATAACTGATAACTATATACGTTCTAATGCGGTATAGAGGCGACTTTATGAATATATGTATATTTCAACGTTACACACTGGACATGTATCTGAGAGACACACAGGACGCGCGAAATTTACAACCCAAAATAAACATTGTTCTGCAATTCACTGCAAGAAGAAGTTCTATGGTAACAGACTTACAAATGCAACCGTTGCAAACACATGGAGCATCAACAGCTTTCAGGACCATCATAAATCTTTTGCATGAAGTTCATTAAAGATTGAGAAGACCACTGATATGTCAGACAATCGCGCTGCTCGTTTGGCTTGAGCTAAGGAACATGTGTCATGGCAAAATGTCCAATGAAGTTCTTTTTGTTTTTTAGACGAGTTAAGATTTGGGATTTGGGTTTCAAGATTTTTAAGAGTAATTGATGGAGTGGAATCACCTCCGGAGGAAGAACCGATCTCATTTTACTACAAAATGTTGTAAACGCCAATAGGTACATTGATAAAATACTTCGATTAATTGTATTTCTATAATTTATCGACTTCTTCTTCTTTTTACAGTGTTGACGACTCCCATATTGACTACTTCTTTGTATCTATCTCTATCTTGAGCTGCGTGGAGAAGTTCCTCAGCAGTTAAGCCTGTCCATTGTCGGAGATTTCGATGCCAGGATAGCTTTTGCGGCCTATCCATTTTTCCCCTCGATCTTGCCATTCAGAATAAGCCGAAGCAGACTATAACGTGGTCCACGCATCACATGTTCCAAGTATTCCAGTTTGCGGCGCTTGATGGTAGTTAGGAGCTCTCTATCGTGCCCTATTCTGATGAGTACATTCTCGTTGGTAGTTCGGCTTATCCACGGAATTTTGAGCATCCTTCTGTATAGCCACATCTCGAATGCACCAATGCGGTCAATAATTTTTTGGTGAAGCCTCCAGGTTTCGCAAGAGTACAACAGAATAGACCATATCTAATACTTGGTAAACCTTTCCCGCAGATGAATGTTAAGTTGCTTGGCACAGAGTAGCGGCTTGAGATTCAGAAATGCTCTTCTAGCTATTTCTATTCTAGCCTTGATTTCTTCGTCTGGATCCATCGACTGATTGATCCAGCTTTCAAGATATTTAAAGTGCTGAACTCTTTCTATATTTTCGCCATCAAGTGTTATTCTTTCCAGGCCAACATTCATTTTGCTAACAACCATAAATTTAGTTTTTTTTACATTGATTTTCAGTCCCCATCTATTACTTTCTTTGTTTATCTTGTCTAACATACATTGTAATTCTTTCAATGATTCAGCTAGAAGCACAGTATCATCTGCGCATCGAATGTTACTAATGGTTTCGCCTCCAATCTTCATTCCTTCACCAGATTGTGTTGCCCCTTTTAATATATTCTCCGTGTAGAGGTTGAAAAGTGTAGGAGATAAAATACAACCCTGTCTCACACCTCTCTTTATAGGTATCTGAGTGGTTTCCTCTCCATCTAGTGTTACCGTGGCAGATTGATTCCAGTAGAGAGAAAATAACAAACGTATATCATTATTATCAAGGGGTATATTCTGCAGAGTTTGTTATGCTGTACGCGATCAAAAGCCTTTTCGTAGTCTATAAAACATAGGTACACCGGCTTTCTTACCTCCCAACATCTTTGAAGTAGCGTGTTCATGCAAAATAGCGTTTCTCTGGTACCTAAGCCGCCTCGAAAGCCGAATTGTTATTCGCTCATGCTTTCTTCGCATTTGTTGTGTATACGGTTTTGGACAATACGAAGTAGAACTTTTAGAGGGTGGCTCATGAGACTTATCAGTCGAAAATCATTACAAGACGTGGCATTACTTTTCTTTGGCAAGGGGATGAACGTGGAAGTTGACTGGTTTCATAAATATCATTGAAGATACGAGTTAGTACTGTAATGTTTTCATCATCCAGTAATTTGAGCCACTCTCCTGGTATTTGATCTGGCCCCGGAGTTTTTCAGGTTTTTAGTTGCCTGATTGCTTGTTCAACTTCGGACCGTATGTTGCTTGTGCCCTGTTTAGCTTCATTTTCGTAGACTGTGTTATCCTCCCGATTATCTTCAAATAGTTGACAGATTTATTTATCGACTGCAAAACCTCAATTTAGTTAAATATCTCGATTATTTCTGTATGTATATTAACATAGACTGCGCGTCAAACGCTTGCCCTTAAATCAAAGATTTGTCATCGTATATTTTTAGTAACTTCAAAGACAAGCGTTAATAAACTTCGGGACAAAATTAACGCAATATAAAATTATCCAAAAAAATAATTTATCCTCTTCTATGTCCGTTTTTGAAGTTTATTAAGTATTTAAATTGTAGGCTTTGCATATTTTGTCTCGTTGTTGATGAGAGCTATCAAAACAACTCGTTTAGATTTACACTTTTAAAGGATTTGTTGGAAGATAAACAATTTTGTGCAGTATTTGTGATAGATTTTCGTTAAAAGTAGGAGACCAGTCACTGCACCATTGCTTACTAGAGAGAACATAGTTGTCAGGTTACGTTTTGCTCGAAATCATCAAAATTAATAATAATAATATTAATAATGATTTATTGATAGATATTAACTTCACTGCAAAAAAAAATCAAACCCAAGAGAAAGAAGTAAAAGACTGGCTTGGGCAGCCTTTGGAAAACTGAAGAACATTTTGAAAAATTCCAATACATTTAAGAAGTCGACTATATAACCAATGTGTCCTACCAGTAAACACGGACCTACACGAAAAAATCGCTAGAAACACTCAGAATAACCCAGCATGCGATGGAAAGACAAATGCTTGGACTGTCACTACTCGATAGAAGGCGAAATGAACACATCAGACGTGTAACCTGGTTAAAGATGTTGGTGAGAAAATAGCTGAGCTTAAATGGAGTTTTGCAGGTCATGTGGCCAGAATACAGGAGGGAAGATGGACAAAAAACTTGCTACAGTGGAGACCCTGCCAGGGCAAACGAACCAGGAGACGCCCACCAATGCGCTGGACAGACGATATAAAACTCACGGCAGGTTTGGCATGGATGAGGGAAGCACAGAACCGAAATAGATGGAAACATATGAAGGAGGCCTACGTCCAAAAATGGAATACATAAGGCTCAGAAAAAAATTAACTTCACAATACAATTAAGTTTAGGCAGAGTACTTGTACCCATCAAAAAGTTAAATTCATTTCTGAATACATAGTCGAAGACTTACATTCAGAGCTTGCTCTTCCATTCAACCGTAGGATACCTATTGTTATGATTTTACTTCTTTCTTGGGTTCGGTAATTTTAAATTCTCGATGCAACAAAACAATTTTTATTCCAATACTTTTACACAATAAACTTTACTTTTACAAATTACTTAGATATTCAACTAATTATAACTAACTAATTATAATTTAATTTTATGACTCATAAAAACTTAAAACTGACTTCTTCACAAACGCTGTCCTTTTTATATATCTAAATCATAATTCCAGAGTAATCGCCACTATTCGACCTGGAACAATCCTTCTACCATTTCGAAGCGGCTAGACGCGGTATTAGAGATTTTGACAGTTGGTACCCTAATTGTGATCGACTCTCGGACGCCGACAAATAAAACAGGGCCAGGTTGTAACACTATTGTATAGGTTAGGTTAGGTTAGGTTTCATGTGAGAGGGGCGTGGTCGCCCCTCCACCGCGACCCTTAGTAGGTCTATTGTGGCTCACCCCTAGAGGCTACAGTTCACCGCACAATCCAGCCCTTCTTACGAAGTTCATGGTTGTATAGGGTGAGATTTTTTTAAAATCGGTAGGTTCTAGGTTAGTGTAACCAAATATGTTGAACCTTATTCTTCCCAGGCCGGGGCATGAACATAGTATATGTTCAGCAGTTTCGTCTTCCACGCAGCAGAACCGACAGTCCGTTTTTTGGTTCAGATCTATCTTTCTGAGGTGGTATCTTAGACGACAGTGTCCTGTTAGAATACGCAGGTCATTTCTGCTCCATTCTAGGATCTGCTTAGTTGTGTTTCTCAAGGGTTGTAACAGTAAAAACGCCTTCGAGTGGGTTAGCCCTGGTATGTCGGACCAGTACGTGAGAATTTTCCTCTCCGCCCAGTCCGAAATAATTGTTTTGGCGGCACTTGTGGTGACTCCAAAAACCGGTTCTGGTCCAGTGAACGCAGATTCAGCCCCCTGTTTTGCAAGGGTGTCGGCTTTTTCGTTTCCTTCCACCCCCTGGTGCCCAGGTACCCACAGTAGGGTCACCCTGTTGTTCGCACCAAGGTACTCTAAGGATTCGATGCAATTCCATACAAGTTTAGAATTTATCTTGTTGGAGCTCAGTGCTTTTAAAGCAGCCTGGCTGTCTGATATTATATTTATGTTTTTGTTTGCTAGAGGTTTGTTAGCCAGCTCTCTTGCACACAATTCGATAGCGAATACTTCAGCCTGAAAGATTGTGGCATACCTGCCAAGACTGGTAGATATTTCAATCTTTGGTTTCCTGCTGAAAACACCGGCCCCAACTCCATCTGGGGTTTTTGAGCCGTCTGTGTACATTACGTATTCAGTCTCTGAGAAGAGGATTTGTCCCCTCATCCATTCGTCTCTCTTCGGAAAGAGGACTTTGAACGACTTTTCTACGTGTATTTTTGTGGATAGCAAGTCAGGAACCATCCCGAGAATTTGATGGTTTTTTGTTTCACTCAGTATCCCGGAGTGATCCCCGAGTTGCTCTCCATTTATTTGCTTTTCCAAAGACAGGAATCTGTAGGAAACTATCCTGGCCTTCCTCTCTAAGAGAATATCTAGGGGAGGGAGATGTAGGAGGTGTTCCATCGCTGCCGTTGGTGTGCTGGGCATAGCTCCAGTTATGGCCAGGCATGCCAGCCGCTGAAGGCCAGCAAGCTTTACTCTAGCTGTCTGTTGTAACCCTTTGGTCCACCAGACTACTGAACCATACGTGACCATAGAAATTATCATTGTTTGATAAATCCAGTAAATCTGTTTGGGGTTCATTCCCCAAGATTTGCCACATACTCTTCTGAGATTCCAGAGAGAAAACCTGGCTTTGTTTATTGTTTTTTCCAAGTGGGCGTTCCAGGTGAGTCTTTTATCCAGAACTACACCCAGGTATTTCACTTCCGTCGCAAATGGAATGCTCTCTCCGTATAGGACAGGCTGCCGAAGCTTATCTAGCTTTTTCCTTTTCGTAAAAGGAATAATTACAGTTTTTCGGGGGTTTACAGACATCTGTTCCCTCTCGCACCATCTGTATACTGTGTTAAGGGCTTCTTGGAGGACGTTTGAGATCGTCGCTTCAAATTTACCTCTAACTATTATAACCAGATCATCCGCATAGCATTGAAAATCTACTCCCTGCATGGAAAGCTCGCTCAGCAGAGAGTCGAGTACCCCGCCTTGTGGACACCCCTTCGCCGCCCTGAACCTAACCGACTCTCCATGCAGTGATGATATTATATATCTGTTTTCAATCATGTTTTTGATCCAGTTACAGATTTTACTGTCTATCCTTCTATCCCTAATTGATGTATAGAGTGACTGTGGTAATGCGTTATTAAACGCTCCTTCTATATGTAGAAAAGCTGCCAGCGCAATTTCCTTATGTTTAAGGGAATGGCCGATCTTTCCTACTAGATTGTTTAGAGCTAAATCCGTAGATTTGCCTGTTTGGTAGGCATATTGGTGGGGGTTTAAGGGATGTTCCCTAAGATTCCCCTCTCTAATATGTCTATCAATAATTCTTTCCAGGGTTTTCATTAAGAATGAGGTAATGCTGATCGGCCGGAAGGATTTGGGTAGGGAATGATTCACCGTATCCGTAACACTATTGTATAAATACATTAAACATTGAGAATATATAAGGTAACTCGAGTAGAAGTAACTAGACTGCAATGTTTACCAGTTCGTTTTTGAATAATTGGAAAAAAGTTTTATTCACAGGTAAAACTAGGGTTAGCCTAGAACATACAGATGGTCATAAACGAGTCTGGCGAAGACTAAGAGAAAGGTTTGCTCATTGGAATATATTCGTAAGGATTTCATTCGGCGGTGGCTTTGTTATGTTCTGCGGTGGTATATGCTTTGACGCTCGCACGGAATTAGTTTCTATCCATACGAGATCCATGAATGCTAATTACTATAGTTTACTTATGTCTATGGTTGGAAGTACCTGCTACCCGTGTCATTGTCTAATGATTCTTTAGATAATGCCCGTGTTTCGTATGTGGGTCTTTTAAGGTGTTGGCGACGTTGAGAACACTAATCTCGATTAACGAAAGTTTAAAGTGTGGTTTAATTTAATTTACTTACGGAAAAATTGTATACTTTTTGCAACCGATGATCGGATAGTCTTTTTTAAAGCACTGCGTCCTTAGTCCTGTAAAATATAAGAAACCTATTTGCCTGGAAGAGGGTCTATCTACGTCTTTTAAACATTCATAGAACTGTTCATCACATTGGCAGTTTAATCTAAAAAATAATGGATAAAAGTATTTACTGTCCTAATTAAATTTGAAAAAAAAAAGTTATCGGAATTATAATAATCATTATTTTGGTTGCAACATTCCCAAAAACAAACTCTAAAATGAATAAATTCCTGCTTAAAACCTCCTACTAAACAAACCAACAAACTTGTATTGTTGTTCCTACATTAGCGACACTGCTTCCTCATGTTCTCTTAATCTGTACAACCAGCAATAAGAAATTTACCTGATTAATGAGTACCTTTAAAAACGTATTCATATAAAAAATGATTGCCCAGTTGTAGGCCAGCAAAGTTAAGGATTTGATACATGCTAAAAACAAAACAAAAACAGAATTTTCTACCTGGTGTAAAAGGCCAGATTTGTTAAACCATATTTGTTTTGATATCCTCTGATAATATCGGGGCAATAATCGTGTGCTTGACAACATCTATCTGTTTCTTCTTCTTTGCCATAATCATTATCATCATTTGCTATGTTTCCTGTTCCACACCACTTTGTACCTAGAGTTGAATTATTATTGTTAGGGACCACTTACGTTTAAATCAGTTGGAGTAGGATAAAACGTCAAAAAACACGACGGTTGCAGAACAACCCTGCTTGACAATAAACAAAGAAGTATATTATTAAGCGGGAATATATATTCATGTTGAAGAAGTAAAGGTGTCGTTGGGTGGTAATCAATTCGATTTAAATCGGCACTCGACATCCGCTTCGTTGGGAATAAAGTGGAGACATTTGACAGGTCTTTTTCTTTAATAAATCATCTATACAAGCATAATTGATTACCAAAAAAAATTGCATAACGACATATTAAATATAAAAAAATTTAAAGAAAATTATGCGACATCATAACATTTAAATTTATCACGGTTGTTTTTTGATACCGTTCCAAAATAACGTTCCATGAGTAACGACCCATTCCTACTTATATCGCACGCGCACGATATTATTTCCAATACATCGAAATAAATCGATAACTGTAATGGCATAATTGCTCGTAAAGGGAATAATTTTATTGAATCCCATGGCAGGAAGCGTAGGGATTGCTGAGGAACTCGAATTTTGCAAAAATCTTTAATACAACAATAGAAAATTGAACAAACGTAAACACATTCATATCTCGGGCGGTAATCAAAATATCGCAAATTTTTTTTAAATTGTTCGTTTTCCAAAAACGCGTTAGATGGTCCAAGAATATTTCAGATATCTTTGCAATTTTGGTCGGAATTGTTATTTGTTTATAAGCAAAAATCTGAAATCGCAGAAAAACAGTATATCTATTTTCAACAAATTTTTTTTTTCTTTTTTCAAATTGCATATGCATAATGATACGAAGCTCCTCGATTTTTTTTCCACACTGTGGGCCTTCGTCGGGAAATTCTATTGAAGGGCAAAGATTTATCGATGATCGCAAATTGTTGCTAAACTATACCTCGCAGATCGATAAATCTTGTACGATTCTCTTGGGGTTTGGCTCCTGTACATAATGTACGAGTTTCAAAAACACCCGTTTGCGGTTGCAAAAACGAAATGTACAATTTTCATTCGCCATTAACCGCTTAATTAACAATGTTAGCTTTTTTTTTTAGGACCTTTTATACAGAGGACGTTATGATGAACACATTTTATTGGAAACTTTTTTCGATAGGACGCGTTCCAAAACAATTTTTTTGTTTTACAAGAGGAAAATCTTTTATAGACACTCAGCGCTTTAACTGCTCTGAAAAGAGCGTGTTTCCGCGCTGAATAGTGTGGGACTCATTGAACGACCGTTCAACGTTACCCACTAAAAAACTCTTGAGTGTGATTTTTTGGGTTATTGTCTCTTGGTAGGAGACAATCTTACCCCTTGTGTAGTGTGTGAAAGCACAAAATGTTGTGTGTGTGTAGTGTTTTAGTGTGAAAAACGGGGGGTTTTATTTGGGGGGGGGGGAGGTTGCGAACATTAAAGAATTCTACTTCTTAGATTTTTGTGTCTGCCACTTTGACGACCTGGTATAATGTCGAAATTTGATTTTATAAGTGCGTTTGGATGTGAAACGGCTTTTTCGAAAAAGATTTTATGACGATTTTTGATGTATTCTGTAATCGTTTCGATTTTGAGGTCTTTATGTAGGTCGGAATTTCTGATATACCAGGGGGCATTTGTTATACGTTTTAGATTTTTGTTTTGAAATTTTTGAAGTTTGTGTTTTGTAGATTTTGCTGCTTGGCAGAAGGAAATACAGACGTAAAGTAGTTGTGGACGTATAATTTGTTTGTAAATGAGAACTTTGTTTTTAAGATTTAGTTTGCTTCTGTAATACAGAAGATTGCGGAGTCTGCCGGATGTTTTGTTACAACGCGAGATTTGCGTGTTTATGTGCGAATGCCATGAGAGTTTTTTGTCTAAATCTATACCTAAGTATTTTACTTGATTTGTATAATGTCTCTATTTTGAACCTTTAATTGAGGCATATTCGGGTTTCTTTTTCGAGAAAAGAGAATAGCTTGTGTTTTTTCGGCGTTTAACTTGATTTTCCAAGTTTTTGTCCATTTTTCTATTTCGTTTAATTGCCTTTGCATATTTTTATGTAGATATCTTAGATTTTTATATGTGCTAAAGGTTGCAGTGTCGTCTGCGTACATAGCTAGTTCGGTTTTTGATGTTTTCGGAGTATCTGCTATGTAAAGATTGTATAGGGTTGGCGATAACGTTGAATCTTGCGGTACGCCGGCTTCTATACATCTATTCCGTAGACTGTTTTTCGTTAATTTTTACGTTGGTTCCAAAACAATTTTCTCAAAAATATCCATCTTTTAATTTTCAATAATTTTTTATTGCTAAAATTATCCCGGTATTGACCAACAACTCAGGAGTGTATTCTTGTGGGTCCAAACAACCTATAAAAAAAATTGGCCAAAGGGTACGCCTCTTGAATAGGTCTTATACTAAGGTGACTGGACTAACAGTAATTAAAGTATGTAACAAAATTACTTATTTATGTTATATTATCAATTTAACATGAACAAAAATATAAGCATGTTAATGACTTACTCTTGTAAGTAAACTTATTATTATTACTAGATTAGTAATCAATTTCATTATTCGTAATTAAAAATTCTTTTATTGTACGCTAAGAAAAGCAGTTTTTCTACATTATCACCAAGCAGGTTACTCAGGTGAGCTGCGTATATTTTTCCAGCGGCACTAAACAGCTGCTAGCTTGGAACACTGGTAGGCGGATCAAAAATATACTTTTATACCGCTTTTCTCAGAGTTGCGTATGGATTGCTGTTCTAATAACAATATATACCGGCATGGCGTTGCAATAATGGCTCTGACAGAGAGGACTAAATTTTTCCTTTTAAATCAGTTATTTGATCTTCAGATCTAGCTGTCTTCAAATGATTAGGAGTATCCCAAGGACCAGTGGCGACGCGTGACTTTTTCTAAAGTATTACCAAAACCAGATGTGAAAAATCTTATTTAAAAAAAAAAGTTTATTTTGAACCTCCCAAATATAAGTTTTTGCTTATTTTAAATATTTTACGTAAAATTTTTTTAAATTATATAATGAAAAAATTGCTTGACTGGGGCACTTCATATACTTTATCGTCTTATGATGATGACCAAGAGTTTACACTATACTAACTAAATTTAAAATATCGAACTACTTTTTTTGATTCCTTTTTTAAATTATTTAAAATGGGTATTGGTCTTTCATTTTCAATGATCTCCCTTTTTTCTTCAAAATTATACAAGAAGAATGACTTTTCAAGTAGTTGATCGATTACGCAGCGGCTCTCATCTATGTTTAATTGCACGCACACTGCAGCCGGAAGCCTAACGACTACTAACGAGTGAGCAACCAAAAAAAAAAATGGTAACAATACATACTCTTAATATCGCGGCGCGCCCACGCTTTCGCGCTGTTCAATTCAAGCACGCGAGCAGACACGAGCCGACTCGAACCTGTAACCGACGGACCATCACGCGTATCCCCAAACGCAAGTGGTCACATAACGCATAACCCGGACAGTATAAAGCGTATTATTTTTGTACGGTCAATTGGCTATTTACTGAATTACTATTACATATTGCTGTTGGTAAAAAAATAAATAAAATTATTTCACAGTAGTCGTAAAATATTTATTTTCAAGATTTTTAACTGTTACCAATGGTTGTTACATGAACGCTTTGCCACTGCCAAGGACTCTCCCTTATCTTGCTGTATGTTGGAGGCTGGTAAGATCAGTTTTGTAGAAACTGAGGGGATTTTTTTCCGCCACCGGATATTACAGGGTCCTTGTTGTACTCCGTCAAAAAAGATATTATTCCTGTGATTGCAATATCCACTTCATTGGAATTGAGATATTTTGATTTAAACCACGAACACTGAGTTTCGGCGCGGTCGAAAGTTAGTCCGATTTTTGGCCGAAATCGAACCTTCGGTCGGTCATTTAATTAATTACATATTATATTATCAAAATAAAATAAAATGTCCATAAAATCTATTAAAAACACGACGTCCCCCCCTACTGTCAACATACGTTAAAAAGAAGATTTATGAGTAACAAAAATATGAATTTTTATGAGGTCTAAAACAAGCCATTGGCAGAAATAAAATATTAAGATGTGAGCCGTTTTTTTTAAATTTTTAATATAATTGTATATTATTTTTGTCCATATGTAATTGTTGCTTTTTTTTAAAAGTAATATTAACAGTAGACGAGGGCACAAATATTTATTAGTCATTGGATCAACTAAGAAAAATGGTATTCATCATAAGTCTATTATAACAAACACTCATCGAAATAATTTAAGGATAATAATTTATGATTAAATATTATTAAGTTGGTTCATTAACTATATTGTATTTTGAACATATATTGTGTGTCACTGTATTTTCTGATGTTTTTACTTTAGCACAAAAACATTTAAAAAAACATTTTTCTGTCATTGTTCTATATTTGATCGATTTCAAACACTGAACAACATGTGTTGGTATTGGTTTGAGTTTTAATTGAACATGGAAGGAACATTCTCGTTATGTAGAAACTGGAGATGTATCTGAGAGACACACAGGACGTACAGTGGATCAGGAAAACATTATTCCATCGGCAAAAAAAGGAAAAAGTTCAGTAGGTAATGCTGAAGACTGGATTCGAAACCCATTTATGGTTACAACCGAAAGCTTAAATGCTGGTTAGAGCATTAATCAACATTGTTGGATATGTCCACAGGTTAAAGTGTGTAAACTGATTTTAAAAATTATGTCTTTAATTGATTTTTAGGCAGCAAAACAAGAAGGGTATCCCGAACTCGCAAAATGGTGAATTCTCTTTTGCCATTCGTGACAACTTTCTTTTGTGAGAGTGGGTTTTTACGCTTGGTTATAATGAAAATGAATTATAAAAATTAACTTGATCCTAAATCAGAATTTAAAACTAGTTTGCATAAGTCAAGTAAACTGTAAAGCAAACAGTTGGTCGAGTAAAAGTAGGATAAACAGGCAAATATTAGGCAGCATAGTGGTGAAATACTTGAGTGTAATTCTGAATAAAAAACTCACCTGGAAAAATCAATAAACAAAGCTAGGTTTTCTCTCTAGAATCTCAGAAAAGTATGCGAAAAATGTTGGGGAATAAACCTCAAACAGATTTACTAGATTTATCAAAAAATGATAATATCTAAGGTCACGAATGGTTCAGTATTCTGGTGGACCAAAGGTTACAACAGACAGCTAAACCAAAGCCTGTTGGCCTTCGACAGCTGGCTTGCCTGGCCATAACTGGAGCTATGTCCAGCACACCAACGGCAGCGATGGAACACCTCCTTAATATCCCTCCCCTAAATATTCTCATAGAGAGGAAGGCCAGGATAGTCTCCTACAGATTCCTGTCTCTGGAAACGCAAATTAAAGGAGAGCAACTCGGGGACCACTCCGGGATATTAAGTGAAACAAAAATTCTCAGGATGGTTCCTGACATACTATCCACAAAAATACACGTATAAAAGTTCTTCAAAGTCCTCTTTCCGAAGAGGGATGAATGGGTGAGGGCAGAAATCTTCTTCCATAGACTAAATACGTAATGTATACAGATGGCTCAAAAACCCCAGATGGTGTTGTGGCCGGTGTTTTCAGCAGAAAACCAAAGATTAAAATATCTACCAGTCCTGGCAGGTATGCTACAATCTTTCAGGCTGAAGTCTTCGCTATCGAATTATGTGCAAGAGAGCTGGCTAACAGACCTCTAGCAAACAAAAATATACGTATAAATCAGACAGCCAGGCTGCTTTAAAAGCACTGCGCTCCAACAAGATAAATTCTTAACTTGTATGGAATTGCATTGAACCTCTAGAGTACCTAGGTGCAAACAACAAAGTGACCCTGCTGTGGGTACCTGGGCACCAGGGGGTGGTGGAAAACGAAAAAGCCGACACCCTCGCAAAACAGGGATCCGAAACTGCGTTCACTGGACCAGAACCGGTCTTTGGAGTCACTACAAGTGCCGCCAAAACAATTATTTCTGACAGGACGAGGAGAAAAAGACTTACGCACTGATATGATATACCGGGGTTGACTAACTAGAAGGCGTTCTTACCCAAACCCTCGAGAAACACAACTAAGCAGATCCGAGGATGGAGGAGCAGGAATGACCTGCGAATTCTTACGGGACTGCTTACAGGACACAGTCGACTAAGATACTACCTCGGAAGGATAGATCTGAATCAACAAACGGTCTGTCGGTTTTACTGCGTGGAAGACGAAACTGCTGAACATATACTATGTTCATGCCCCTGTCTGGGGAGAATGACGTTCAACATATTTGGTTATACCAACCTAGAACCTACTGATTTCAAGAAAATCTCACCACATACAACCATGAACTTCGTGAGAAGGTCAGGATTGTTCGGTGAACTGTAACCTCTAGAGGTGAGCCACAATAATAGACCTACTAAGGATCGCAGTGGAGGGGTAACCTACGCCCCACTCACATGATACCTAACATTTCCTAGGCAGCATAGTCACTCGCCCACTTGCCCTCTTCACCAACACATTTACTGGACATAGTTACTCTACCACTGTAAACACCAACAAAAAGAACTAGGATAAGTCGAGTAACTGCACCTAGTAACTGGGCCAGTTTACTACGCCGAGTTTACCAATGTAAACTAGCCTTAGGATTAGAATTGACCAAAATTGACTCAATTTACGACAAGAAAAAACCCACCCATCAGATTAATTAACATATTATTGTTTTTTTAGGCTGTATTACTTTTTATTTAATAAAAAAAATTTCTTCAAAGCAATATTTTTTAAGTGTTTCGCAGGAAATTTAACAGGGGTGCGCAGTTACGCACGGCTATTAGTTTGAGAAAACCTGAACTAACGAAATTAAAAGGGGTGGTTAGAAAACTGTTTGATATTTATGCTGAGAGGCACATATATGGTCTAATCTGCACTTATTAAAATTCTCCGACAAATTCGGGCAGCAAAAAGTCGAGGGTGTTAGTAAAAGGAACGAATAAGAATCTAGAAAATTGCCAAAAGTTTAGTGTTATTTAAATGAATTTAATGATAGTAATCATTTAACACGTTTCTATTATTTAACCAACTTACCAGGAAAAATAAATAGATTTGGTAAGCGAATTTCCTTTATATTCTCATCGTACGTTTCACCATTTAATATATCTGCATCAATTTTTGCGTTTTCATCCCAAGTTATTTTATAACTGTTCGTAGTGAAATATAAACAAAATAAAATGAAACTTGTGGCTCTTATATGTTTCATTGTCATTTTTGTAATAGACCTATAAAGCACTAAATGCCTTATATATATTAATGTATTATCGAATACTTTTATATCAAATATTTTTATCGTATTTTTGCAGTTTTGATAATGTTAGTCAATACTTATTCAAATTTTTAAATCAATTCACGAATTTGTAGTGAAATCAGTGATAAAATAATTGGAACTAATTTAAAATTAGGAACTTATAGTTGGGTAGCTAAATGCACAATGTTTCTGAAATAACTCAAATTCCCACATCACATTTACAACTGAGTTTCTAAACGTTTTTAAAAAATGTTTAAAAGCTGTTTGACATCTTTCATACTCTTGATAGTATGTTTATTTTATTAACACGCTCATTCAGATTGCTACGTGTTTATTGAAGGTTTTTTAAATTGATATTTTTTGTACGATTTAATTATTCAACAGTTAGCTAAATGTTGCAGTGTATCGGTCCTATGTTACACATCTTCTTTTTTAATGTCATGTTTATACGGGATGTTCAAAACTAGCTAAACAAAAATATACTATAAATGTAAAAAAATGGACGGAAGTCGGTAGAGGTCGACCTCGGCGAATATATCTCGATCAAATCAACATTGTTTTGAAGAAAGGCCAGGTCAAGAGTACCAACAACCGACGAGCATGTATGAGAGCACTGATGAAAGTAGAGGAAGCAAAAGATGTGTGTAAGAACCGTAGCAAGTGGAAGGAAGTGATCTCTGCCTACCCCTACTGGAAAAAGGCTGACTATATGTATGTATGTAAAAAACCTCTACCTTAGAAAAGTATTTTTTATATCCCCAAATTTCGCATTGGTATCAGTATTATATCACACAAAGCTTTAAATTATTTTTTTTAAATCTTACAATATGCTACTGGTTTCAGTTGATGTCTATGTACACATCTTTAATGGGGGAGACCACTAAATTTTGGAAACATCATAATCGTAACCTTCATGCTTAAAAACATTGGTGATACGAAAAAATCAAATATGAAAAACAAAGAAGCTGAGGCTTTTGATTAATAAATAGGATGTTTCTTATTACATATATCAATTATTAATTTAAACAGTGACCCTACCAAACTATTTCCATTTTTATTAGGTTTTACTGGTTAAAATATTCGTATAATATTAACACTTATTGGGAAAATTCTAGTGAATAACAACCATAGTAAAGTTTTTCTTTAAAATTATGCTGTTAATTGTGTTGTCTACATTAGGATTGTACTGTATACTTTGATGATCCGGACTCCTCATTCATAGTAACTTAAAATTTTGCAGTTGGTGTAGATGTTTCTATGCCACGCTGCCGTCCATAACATATTTTCTGAAATATCAGATATATTCCACTCAAATCCAAATAAATATATTCCAGCTCTTAGCATAAATAATTTGTTTATTAATTTAAATTGGCCCAATAAAGATAAATTTTTAACCATAAATACAACTTTTTCCCTAAATTACTTATTGCTTCACACATTTTTATAATTTAAAATTTTTTTTATCGTCATTTTTAGGCAAAAATTTATTGTTATAAAATAATATTCTCTGTAGAAAAAACATTTTTGATTTTTTTAAAACATGTTGGCAACGCTGTGTGATGACAATCTAGGCTCCTCCTATTTTAAGGGAGGTCAGCTGGAAACTGAAAAATTTTGTCAAGGTTTTCTGTCAGCAAAGAACTAAAATCAAATAATTTCTTAAAAATAATGTCTAAATTTTTCTATTATTATATTGAACAAAGTGTTTATAATCTATTTTAAAACATTGTGATTATGCTGTTTAAAAGAATACAAATTTCTATAGTACATTGTTTTTTCCGATAAGGATAAGAAGTCTTATCAAAGTGCTAGTGACAGCTAAGCATTAACAATATGTTAATAAATATAAAGCAATTTTATTCACGAATTTTTCGTTAAAATTAAAATGTTTTCTTTTGAAAATTTACTGGTAAATTGTTTACTTAGTGTTGTGATTTTGACAACTCAAACATGTTTATCCAAAGAACTAAATTATATGAACGTAAAAGAACGCATACAATTAAGGTAAGTTCATTACATATGAAGTATTAAGAAAATATAAGGATTAAGAAAAGAAGATCGAATTGGTATTAACCAAGACATAATCCTTTTTAAAATATATTTTTGTAGTCCTTATTCCCCAATAAAAACAAGGTCCTAGGTTCTTACAAATCGAAATAAAAATGTCTAGTGGTTAAACCATATAGAATCACTTATTAGCTACCATATTTCTATTTCAGTAAATTCACCATTAAGTGTAATAAAATAGCTACACCCCATAGGTACTAAAGCAAAAGTTAAAATAAATTAGAAAATAAACATGTTAAATATATTTTTGTTACAGGGAAGAAGCGAGGGACATGTTTTATCATGCATACAATGCATATATGGATAATGCTTTCCCTGCTGATGAGTTAATGCCATTAAGTTGTGCTGGAAGATATAGAGGAGTATCTCCAAATAGAGGAGACATAGATGACTCACTAGGAAAGTAAGTACCTATACTGTATAAAAAAAACTTATAAATAGGTAAAAACCATTTGTGTTTTAAATAAAAATCATCTCCAGTGATTAAAATGAATAATTTCAGGGAACAGTTACATACCTTAATTGTATAATAATCTATTTTAAGTTTAAAAATGTATTTGAAATTAGTTAGATGGATTTCTAATTTTAAAAGTCAATGTTGTTAGGTAGTTCTACAAGAACAATTGAACATTTATTTGAATACATGATGTATCTACATAAGGTTATATATTTCATGCAAGTTAATGATTTTAATTTTAAATAATGTATTTTTCATTCTTTCATTATAATTCATTCATTTTTGTAATGAATATTGAATGTATTCAAAGCAGAATGCAATATACATTTATTTATTTTAATTGATGTAAAACATATATTTTTTTTATTTAATTTCATGATCATAATGATCATAAAATTATCATCAGTGGTTCTGGTTTATGCTACCAAAAAATTTTATTCCTAATTAATAAAAAATGAAATTTTTTTTATGATCATATGGGTAATGCTTTATTTGATTGTTTTTGCTAACTTTAATGTAGTTATGATAGTGAACAGAGAATAAAGTATGTAATGTAGTTATGAAAGTGAACAGTGTATGTAGCACGTAATGAAAGTATTTTTTGCATTCAGTATATTTTTCTTTCACCCTACTCTTTAAGTTCTAGGTAATCTATTTTATTTTGAAATAAATAACAGGAATAAATTATGTCAATCAAAGCTAAATCTTTGATTTTATTCTTAATTAAATAAAATAATATTTTACTTAAGATAGATTGTGGGTTTAAATGCAAATTTTTATTGCTTATTGGTGACAAATTATTTTCTATACTTTAGTCAATTGTTATCTTTATTTTTTATTAATAAATTATCATAAATAATATTTGAATTTAAGTATGTTTTTGGTTTAAATTGTTATGAATAATATTGTTTTTGCAAAACACTTTAATACTAACATTTATAAATAATTAAGTATTTAAGATCTCTTTAATAATTAAAAGAACAAATTTAATTGATTATACAAAATGAATAATTATTTAACATGTAAGATAATGTAATATAAAGTTAATTTTTGCTTCATATGTTGTCCTTATCAATAAAAAACTCAGTTCTGTGATTAAAATGAAGTAATTATGTTTAATAAAAACGTAAACAAATTTTTTTAAAAAAGCCTAACATTGTTTCCTTGAGTTGGAAAGGATGATCATCTATTTGTTGTAATATGTGTAACAAGTTCTGCTTTATGTTACAAGGTTAATAAAGATTTCTGAAGACAATTTGTTTAGAAATTAGTATCTAGACACGCGGCAGCGTGTCAATCCTAGTTCAAGTTAACAGAATAGCGAGCGGTACCGTGTCTAATATTACACGAACCATTTGGAGCCACTTTGACCCCCTCATAACTCAAAAACTATTTCACATAAACATGTCAAATTTAGCTCATAATGTTGCGAATAAACATAGATTTCAGTAAGGAACTGGTAAACGGATCCATTGGAAAAATAGAGAAGGTACATTGTGACATCGACAACAGCAATAGCGCACGTACAATTACAATACAATTTAAGTATAATATAATTTACGAACTAGAACGAGTCAAGACCAAGTTTCAGATATTAAGTAATGTATATGTTCACAGGGAATAATTCCCTATTTTCTTAGCATATGCGTTATTACTATCCACAAATCATTAGACCTTAGCCTTGACAGCGCTCTTTTCGACATAGGCTCCTCTATATTTAGTAAAGGGCAGGTTTACGTTGTACTCTCCAGAGTTAAAACCTTAGATGAAGTACATCTTATCAATTTAGATCCAAGTCAAATCAAGGCACAATGTAGCTCTATTGTAGACAACCGTCTGCGCACGTTATACCGCCCAGACTTGGTCAAATTAAGTATAAACAGAAAACATACATACATATAATCACGCCTTTTTCCCGTAGGGGTAGGCAGAGACCACTTCCACTTGATACGGTTCTTACACACATCTTTTGCTTCCTTAACTTTCATCGGGGCTCTCATGCATGCTCGTCGGTTGTTGGTACTCTAGACTTGGCCTTTTTTCAAAACAATGTTGATCTGTTCGAGATATGTTCGCCGAGGTCGACCTCTACCGACCTGTCCATTCACACTCGCCTTATAAATTTGTTTCGTCAATCTTCCTTCATCCATCCTTTCTACGTGTCCAAACCATCTAAACATTCATTTATCTATCTTTGTAACCACATCCTTTACACCACAGTATTCTCTTATCTTACTATTTTTTACTTTATCCAACCGAGTCACTCCGGCTATACTTCTTAAACTACTCATCTCCGCAGCATTAATCCTATTTTTATGCTTCTTCTGCCAAACCCAACATTCACTACCATACATAAGTGTAGGAACCAACACACCCCTATGCACAGCCAGACGTGCCTTTTTTGACACTTTCTGGCTGTTCATAAATCTATGCAGTGCCCCATTCATCTGTTTTCCTGCCAACACACTTTGCTCAATGTCACTGTCATAGTTCTCTTGTATTGTAAACTTTGAACCCAAACAGAAAACGCGTAAAAAAAAATATTAAGTACCTACTAAAACAGTCATGGAAGAGCCCTATGTTCTATGGCTAGTTTTTACCAGCAAGCCAAATTTTCGGAAGAATAAAATAAGAACTTACAGTTTTAGAACTTGCAAAGGCTATAATATAATTCATATATTTAAACTAGCCAAGTTAGACCTTATGCTTCAATATATTATCCTAAGTTATTAAAAAAAAACTAATAATTTTTGTACAAAAAGTAATTATATCCCATCAAAAACATAAATGTGAAATGTGAGCCAAGTTCAATATTATGATATTTGCTTCAACGACAAAAGAAGTGAGATCTAAATGGGTGCCAAGTTCAATGGTCAGTCCTGAAATTTATTTATAAAAACATAAAATATTTTGTAACAACTTAAAATATCATTTCTCTTAATAACTTGGGATAATATATTGAAGCCTAAGGTCTGACTTGGCTAGTTCCAATATACAAATTATATTATAACCTTCGCAAGTTCTAAAGCTGTAAGTTCTTATTTTATTCTTCCGAAAATTTGGCTTGCTGGTAGAAACTAGCTATCGAACATAGGGCTCTTCCATGACTGTTTTAGTAGGTACTTAATAATAATTCGTCTTGAATTTGATTATTTTTAAAGCTCTCATAGATTAAAACTTTTGAAATCATCACAGTTATTAACATATTTTTAAGTTGAAAGGAACAATTAAAATCACAATAAAAATTTGTTTACTTTATTTTTTATTGTTTCATTTAAAATTATGTGTTTTGTTTTTTAATGTTTTGTCTATAAAATTCCTCATGTATGTTATTAATCTCCTTAGTATAAACAAAAAATATATACCCAATGGTTTCAAGGTGAATATTAGACATGCAATCAGCAGTTTTAACAAATAAAAAAAAATAATATATTCCTCAACCAGTTTAAATGTTATTGTCATGTATGTGCTACAAGGTTTGACAATAAAGTTCTATAATTCATTGCCATAGAGACACTTACAATGAAAATGTTACTGGTGTCATATTATTTTTTGAAAAGTCAGCTTTCAAACATTACTTGTCTCGTTTTGCCAAGTTTTTACGTTTAAGTGTAGTAATTAACAGAAACAGACCCTATATAGGCGTCGCGTCAAAAAATGTTGAGTGAACGGGAAGCGTGTCAACTTAAAATTTCTAGTAAAACTTAATAAAACGGCTCAAATGTTCATACAGATGTATAAGAAGAATTGCACGCCCCGTTCAACAATTTTTATGCGGCACAAGAGTTTTTTGGAGGATCAGTATGATGGTATATATTCAACTTTAATATACATATAGTCACGCATTTTACCCGAAGGGGTAGGCAAAGACCTCTTCCACTTGCTACGGTTCTTACACACATCTTTTGCATCATCTACTTTCATCAGTGCTCTCATACATGCTCGTCAGTTGTTGGTACTCTTCACCTGGCCTTTCTTCAAAACAATGTTGATCTGATCGACATATGTTCGCCGAGGTCGACCTCTACCGACTTGTCCATTTACACTCGCCTTATAACGTTTCACAGTGTTCCCTTATTTCACTATTCTTCACTTTATCCAACCGAGTCACTCCAGCTATACTTATTAAACTACTCATCTCCGCAGCATTAATCCTATTTTTATGCTTCTTCTGCCAAACCCAACTTTCACTACCATACATAAGTGTAGGAACCAACACACCCCTATGCACAGCCAGACGTGCCTTTTTTGACACTTTCTGGCTGTTAATAAAGCTATGCAGTGCCCCATTCATTTGTTTTCCTCCCAACACCCTTCGCTCAATCTCATGCATAACATTAACCATCGCCTGCAACTTCTCTTCAGATGACGCTAATATGACTTGATCATCAGCGTAAGGAATGCATTTGACAATCAAATCATTCATTTTCAATCCATACGCACTCTCTTTCAAATCTTTTAAACAATCGTCTATATATAAGTTAAACAGCCATGGCAAAGCCACACCTTTTTCGATGTTAAACCAGTCCTTGTAACTTTAACAGAGTCAGTTGAAAAAAAATTGCAGGACGATTTGAACATAAAAAAGTTTGAGCGAATATGGTTCAAAAAAAAGTTTATCGGGATCAAAAAGTCGCCCACCTGCTAACAAATTTGGTCGGACATTTTAAAGAAGTTAAAAACTCATCCGGATTTCCTAAAAACCCTGACCACTTGCGATGATATTCCAGTATGATCCAGATGCATTGGAAATTACCATCATCACCAGAATGAAAAAGCCAAGATTAAGGCGAAGCAAATTATTTTTATCATCGTAAATAATTTAAAGAATTATCATTGTGAGTGTTGGATATTAGATTTGTATGGAAATGTAAGTATTACATTAGATTTGTATGGGGCTTTTGGACTAGGAGCGATCTATGCAGAACTATTGTATGTGCCCTTATGTTATGTTGGAGTTCCTAGCTTACTACTGAAAGATAATCTTCAAAAAAATACCCCATGCGGAAAGGTCAATATCGAGTGCAAAAACAAAATCACACTAGCCTTATTGAATCTTGTAAAAGAAATCATTATGACCAAAAAATACAATCTTCTGAGAATAAAAGTAAATTCTCCTGGACAGTTATCAATAAAATTAAAAATAACAGAAACACTAGAACATCCAATATAAAAATTTCTCAGAAAATAAAGAATTTTCCTGTCCTGAGGACATCACAAATCTCTTCAATAACTTTTTTATAGATGCACCAAAACAAGTCATAGATGAGATCCCACAGGTCGATCACAATAATTTTGAACATACTCTCAACACCACTCTTACTTCAATGGTCTTACTACCTTTTGCTAAGGAAGAAATGCTAACTATTTTCTCAAAACTCAAAAATAAACGTTCCTCTGGACCTGATGAATTACCCAACAACATTATAAAGGAATTTAAAATGAACTGGTGAAACCCATAACTCATATAATAAACTTTTTACTGGAAACAGGCACATTCCGCTATGCCTTATAAATAGCTAAAGTAATTCCACTTCATAAAAAAAGAAAAAAATATTATGAACAATTACAGACCCATATAAATAACATCGGTTTTCTCTTAACTCTTTGCTGGAGAGGCTGAACTCCTTCATTGCAAGATTCAAACTTATCCCAAATGAACAACATGGTTTCAGAAAATCGAAATCCACATCTACAGCAACATTACATACATATATTAACATTCTCAATGATTTAGATGCGAAAAAAAGTCCTGTAGGCATATTTATGTAAGGCTTTCGATTGCGTTCCACACGATAGGCTACTTGACAAGCTTTGGTCATACGGAATTAGAGGAACTGCTTTGAATTGGTTCAAGTCTTTTTTAACAAATAGGAATCAATATGTGCAGGTATCCTGCAATGAAAAGGTAAATCAAAACACAACGTCTCGCTCTTGTCTGGCACCTGTTGAAGTTGGAGTTCCTTAAGAGAGTGTGCTTGCACCAGTCTTGTTTTCAGTTTATATAGCAGATATTGTGAAATAACTTGCACTTTTCAAATTAACACTCTATGCTGATGACCTCTATACTGGTATCAAAAGACCCAAAGACCCAATTCTTCATCAACAAGCATGTAATATCCTCATGAAAAAAATAATCTTATAGTTTTTAATCAATAATCTGTATGTCAATGCTAGCAAAACACAGTTTCTGATCTACCACACAAAACAGAAAACTGTTAAAAATATAAAAATAAATCTAGGGGAAATAACTCTAGAGAAATGTCATTCCATTAAATTTCTAGGTATTACTAAAAGTGATACACTTGACTGGGAAACACATATAAGTGATACAACTAACAATATGAACTGTAAGTTGTATCAAATAAGATGTCTTCAGAGAATGCTCAACCTAAATGTTCTGAAAAACTATTACTTTGCTGGAATAAAGTCTTGACTATCATATGGCATATTGTTGTGGGGCATGTCCCCTTCAGCACAAAAACTATTCGGTTCAGCCAATTAAAAATACTTCCATTATGCTGCATATATATCCAGGAAATCTCTTGTTACATACATAAAAACAGAAAGATCATTCCCTGTCACAATGACATACACAATTACCTAACAAGATTTAGCCATCATCTGTGTGCACCTAAAAATCACTTAAATGGCCCCATCTCTAATGGGATTAGGGTTTAAAATCACCTACCTCCAAATATTAAACAAGAAGTATTCACTTCAAATTCCGAAAAGCACTAAGGATATATTTATTAAAAAACATGTTTTATACAATGGGTGAGTTTCTATCATAATAGTTGGCTCTCTTTGTTCCTCATATTCTATTATTTAAATTAAATGTATTTGCATAGCTTTATGAACAGCCAGAAATTGTCAAAAAAGGCGCGTCTGGCTGTGCATAGATGTGTGTTGGTTCCTACACAAGGATGGATGAAGGAAGATTGACGAACAAAAGGCCAGGTCAAGAGTACCAACAACCGTCGAGCATACATGAGAACACTGATGAATGTAGAGAAAGCAAAAGATGTGTGTAAGAACCGTAGCAAGTGGAAGGAAGTGGTCTCTGCCTACCCCTACGGGAAAAAGGCGTGACTATGTATGTATGTATGTTAGTCTTAAGTTAAATGTTAAATTTTTGACTTGTTTTATACTTGTAGGTCTTTGAAATCAATAAAGATTATTATTATTATTATTATCGTGGTGAAAATATATATCATGGTGATACATATTATTCTTTTTTTTTATTAATTATGTGATCCAACCTAATAATCTAGTAATATGTATGTATACTTTGTTACTTTAAATGTACTCTCAAATGTTCGTTATATTTACATAACTTAATATTTTTGTAAGATATTTATACGAGTACATTTGCAATTATTTTTTCGTATATTAGGCTTGCCTACTTAAAAAACAAATAAATAAATCTTCTTGGCAGAACCTGCGTATGGTTGTGTATGCCGATGTTGTTAATGTGTTTGTTGAGTCTTCAATGTACTGTCAGGAGCCCAACCAGGTTGATCACATATTTTGGATTAGTAGGTGCTCCGCGAATTTTGGCAATGGTTCATTAATTAACTCTTTGCCTGTATCATTACCGGCATTTTGTTTCACCTTACTTGAGATTGCTTTTTTATCCAAGTAATGTTATACGCTTTTTGCAGTACTTTTGCTATACCATAAAAAGGTTCTGGACCAATTGGGACTTCTCGTGCTAGTATATCAGCCTCTTAATTGTCCTTGTAACCTGTGTGGCCTGGTACCCACGCTAAAGACAGTCTGTTTTGACTACCGAACTCATGTAGGGTTTCCAAGCAATATCAGACAAGTTAGCTTACATGGAGCTGATTGCTTCTATAGCTGCTTGGAAGTCAGAGTATATAGTCTTTCCCTTAAGCTCTAGCCTTAGTAACTAATCTTCGCAACTTCTACCTGAAAGGATGTGAGTGTTTGTTTTTGGGAAATATTACATGGAAGTGTTTTAGGTTCTGATTGTAAATAAGAGGTCCTAAGTGCCTGAAGCTAACAGAGTTAAAGAGTAGAGCCTTTTGCATCCCGCTACCAAAAGTTGATATAGAAATATGAAAGTCAACTCTTCAATAAAAGAGATCTTTGTTGTTGATCAGAGAAACAGTCGGCCTCTTTCTAGAAATAATTTTTTAAGCATTGTTGTGTAAACAAGTGAATTTGCAGACAACAAAGTATATCAGCTTAATATTCGCTAATAATGACCGGCTTGTTTATAACGACGCAAATACTAATAAAGAATTAGAATACTGGTTCTCCATTCAGATATTGTGAAGAGAAATTTTATTAGTTTCTAATTATTGGGCGTTTGTATCAGTATATTCTAGGAAAATTGTATTTTTCACAGGTGCTAGATGTACAGTAAATGCAAAAGAACCAAATAAAAGTTTTTCCAGGGACAAAATGGCCGGTAAATACTCGTATATATGAAAAATAATAAATGCTAATCATTTTGGAGAATTGTAACTTATAAAATTATTTCAGTGTTCAAAAACATGTATCTGTACTTCGATAGCAAAGGCACAAACTTTTTTACCATTAAATTTTACATATCAAACATTTCTTACATAAATTATCATCTTTACTTAAATATTTATTATTTGCATTTTTAGTACGATTCCTTTATCCTGTTTTTTGAAACGTATAAGTCTAATTTACATAGATAACAAAGTTTACGTTTATGTAGGAACGTATTGCCTTTTTTTAATGTCCTATCGTCAATACAAATTTATTAATACGCTAATTATTTATAATAGTTTACAGTTAAAATTATACATTGTTAAACTTCTACTTTGTTCAATGTGAAATACTTTAAAACATAATAACTCGCTCTAATAACTGTAGAAAATAAAAGCCTGGTAATATACTAATTATCCTCATTAATTATGCGAAACTTCCAAATTAAGTCAATTATATTGTTAAAAAAATGTTATAAAAATAACTTAATTATCTGTCTCTTTATTTTCTTTGTCAATTTTAATAAAACAAACATTTTTACTATTCTATTTATACAATGTATTAAATAAAAATATACGATAAAAACGTTTTATGCTTAACGATTTAAATGTGAAGTTTTTCCATTAAATTGATTTTTATTGACTGCTCCCCCAATGAAGCATGTTTTATATATTTTTAATTTAATCGTAAATCATTTCTGTCTTGATTTTTAAAACATATACCTAGTTTTATTTATTTACTTATAAAAAACATTTTATTACAGTTTTTCATTAACACTGATCGATACCCTCGATACTCTGGTGATTTTGGGAGATCTTGAAGAATTTGAATATGCTGTCAAACTTATCATCAAAGGTGTCACGTTTGACAACGATGTCGTCGTTTCTGTTTTCGAAACAAATATCCGAGTTTTGGGGTGAGTATGTTTCCATGTCACTGCCCTTTCAGTGTTGAACTGTTGAGCAATTTTCCCAAACCAGAAGCTTGGTCTATTTAAAAAAGAAGTACAATTACTTTTAAGATGTGGTGTTTATTATCATCAAGGGACAACTAAATTCAAACATTGATGCTAAATTTAAACAACCCTTTCTTTTATAATTTAAATTCTTAATTGCTTACTTAAAAGATAACATTTAGCATAATGTATTAGGGGACGTTCAAGTATTACGTGACGCAATTTTTGAAGATATTTGACCCTCCCTCCCTCCTATGTAACGCGCCGTAAAATTTTTCTGTACTCTCCTCCCCCCGTTACGTAACACCTAAGTGACCATTTTTACCCAAAAGTCACAATTTAAATAAAAAAAACAATGTTACGTAACGCGTTGTTGGAACCCCCAAATTGCGTTACGTAATACTTAAACGCCCCCTTAACATGTTTTAATCAATGTTAAAAAACAGTTATTTTATTAATAAAAAAAAGTATTTTATTGAAGTTGATTTCATTATCTATTTTTCTTAAATTAGTATCTTTTTTAGGGGATTGTTATCAGCACATATACTTTCTGAATATTTACAACAGAGGGATGGGATAATGCCTTGGTATAAAGGAGAGCTTCTAAATATGGCAAAAGATGTAGGATACCGGATATTACCAGCGTTTAATACTACCACAGGAATACCCCATTCTAGAGTAAGTAATTTAACTAAAAACATTTAGGTGCTAAACTACCAGATAATTGCACAAAATTTTGGATTATTTTTGTTCTGTTCCTTGTAAATTTACTTGTTACAGTCAATAAAAAAATATTAAAAAAATGTAGATTTTCTAAAAAGCACTAATAAGTTAAATGTTTTCTAATACATAAACTCCACCACTGTTTAAGTTATAATTTCCCTTTTTTTTACTTAAAATAATTTCAATTTTTTGTTAATTGGACTTTTCGTGACGTCCATCATAATTGGAAAGTAACGCTAATAATTTTTAGCTGGCGTAACTAAGATATCTATAAATAATTTTAATTCTTGATTTTAAATCTGATTTATAAATATAAAGTTTACCAACATTTATTTTTAACCATGCCTTATAACACTTATTTCTCCCCCCTCAGTTTAATTGGAAGTGTTAAGTTTACTAATTGTATTTGTACTTTTCTTCAGGTCAACCTAAAATACGGTTTGAAAAGTGACAGGCTGGAATTGGCCAGAGAAACGTGTACAGCTTGTGCTGGCTCCATGATTTTAGAAATGGCAGCTCTATCTCGTCTCACCGGAGAACCTATATTCGAAATAAAGGCTCAAAAAGCGATGGACGAATTGTGGAAAATGCGCCATCGCAGTTCTGATCTCATGGGTATTGTCAAAATGATCAATAGACATATTTTACATTTTTATTTTCCGTTGAACCACTAATCAAGAGTTTAAAGTTATCAGTGAGTCTAGATAACACATACAGTAATGTCACAATCTCAACTTATTGATATCTTAATCTATTAATTAAAGTGTTAGCGACAGATGAAAAAGAAGTTCCTTACAGGGTTATCAATTCTTGTTTTTTCAGGTACCGTTTTAAATGTTCACTCCGGTGATTGGGTTCGGAGGGATTCTGGAGTTGGAGCCGGAATAGATTCCTATTATGAGTATTGCTTAAAAGCATATATACTCCTTGGGGATAATAAATACCTTAACAGGTTTAATAGGCATTATAATGCCGTTATGAAGTATATCTCACAGGGACCAATGCTGCTGGATGTTCACATGCATAGGTATGTGTTTTGGTGTCAATTTCTGTAAAAACTTATTAGGAAATTTAAAATTTTATTAGTCTAATATTTGAAAATTATACCATATATACTTTATAGCATGTGTATAAGTCTAGACAGTTAACAAGTACAAAATTGGAAGTTTATATCTATATAGTTTATACTTAAAATCGAATTGTATTTTTCAGACCTCACACAAATTCCCGTAACTATATGGACGCCCTTCTAGCCTTCTGGCCTGGACTTCAAGTATTAAAAGGCGATATTAAACCTGCCGTAGAAACACATGAAATGCTTTACCAAGTAATGCAACGTCATAAATTTATACCAGAAGCTTTCACCACTGATTTCCAAGTCCATTGGGGAAACCATCCCCTGCGACCAGAGTTTTTAGAGTCTACTTACTTCCTTTATATTGCTACCGGCGATCCGTACTATCTAGAGGTAAAACTTTTAAAAATGTATACCATGCTTGTATTTCCATTTATGGTAATTGAAAAGCATTTGTAGACGCTGCCAAATACTTTGATTTATTGTTATATAGTATAGCAAAGTTTACAGAATAAATGGGTCACTCACAGGAAACCCTTTGTCGGTATCGTTTCCTATAGCGTTTTTTGCAATTCCGAGAACTGAGCCCTCTAATTAGCCGCAGTCAGAAGCCGATGGATATACGAGGATCAATTGCTATTTAAAGAGCTTATCCGATATACCGGGAACATCGAATATTGAAGATATCATATTCAGTTTTTCTATTTCATCTAGACACGCGGTAGCGTGTCAAGCCAAGTTCAAACTAACAGAATTGCGAGCGGTACCGTGTGTAATATTGCACGAATCATTTGGAGCCACTTTTGACTTGCGAGATACATATGTGCTTCAAATTTCATAAACACACCTCAAACAGTTATTTAGATATTAATGTCTAAAAATCGTCATTTTTATCACTGACTGTCCTATAGATCAAAACTCTAACCCAGTTGCAGATGACCTAGAAAGTTCAAATTTGGCATCCAGATAGGTAGTTGGGTAAATACAAAGGAATAAATCAGAAACTAGTAAATTTTTATCATTTTGTTATAATTTTTCAATTAATTGATTCTATTAGGAACACTTACTTATAGTGCTTGTAATGTAAGAATCAGCAATCAAAATTGATGACAGCCAGGCTTTATGTGGATTTTAAGGTAATTACGTGAATATATAACAAGTGAAATAACACCCAATTTTTTTTTAATCCAAACGTATCAATTTTAGTACTTATAACTAAGAGTATAGTCAAACTTTCGTATTTATTACGTTATTAACTGGGATTTAGTATTATTATTATTATTTCAATATTTAGCGCACATCAATAGTGTAAGACTTATAAATAATTAAATAAAATAGGTATTTTGCACCACGGTGCACGGTGCGGCGGCCGAGGAGCAGCGTGGTGGGGAGCGGGGCGAAACTTATGTACCTATATTTTTCTTGAGAATTCAATAGATAACAGGTAATTTGTTACGTAATCGTCTTAAATAATTATTTCCTACTTGCTTAGCATATGCTATTACTATCCACCTTGACAGCGCTCTTCTCGACAAAGGCTCCTCTATATTTAGTAAAGGGCAGGCTTACGTTGGACTCTCCAGAGTTAAAACCTTAGATGGAGTACATCTTATCAATTTAGATCCAAGTCAAATCAAGGCACAATAGAGCTCTATTGTAGAAACAACCGTCTGCGCACTTTATACCTCCCCGACTTGGTCGAATTAAGTATAAACAGAAAACGCCTAAAAAAATTTCCGGACTAAATGGAACTCAAGCATTTCAAAGGTACAAGAAAATAACACAAAACAGACAATTATACCACATAAACGTAGAAAAATACAGTAGGATAATAAAAACTATTTGGTATTAATTTTATTATAAATTCTGTACAAAAAGTAATGATATCCCATCAAAAACATAAATGTGAAATGAGAGCCAAGTTCAATATTATGATATATGCCTTGGTTGTTGACTTCAACAACAAAAGAAGTGAGATCTAAATGGGTGCCAAGTGCAATGGTCAGTCCTGAAATTTATTTATAAAAACATAAAATATTTTATAACAACTTAAAATATCATTTCTTCTAATAACTTAATATAATATATTGAAGCCTAAGGTCTGACTTGGCTAGTTCGAATATACAAATTATATTATAGCCTTCGCAAGTTCTAAAGCTGTAAGTTCTTATTTTATTCTTCCAAAAATTTGGCTTGCTGGTATAAACTAGCCATCGAACATCTTCCATGACTGTTTTAGTAGGTACTTAATAATAATTCGTATATTCGAACTAGCCAAGTCAGACCTTAGGCTTCAATATATTATCCTAAGTTATTGGAAGAAATGATAATTTAAGTTGTTATAAAATATTTTATGTTATAAATAAATTTCAGGACTGACCATTGAACTTGGCACCCATTTAGATCTCACTTCTTTTGTTGTTGAAGTCAACAACCAAGGCATATATCATAATATTGAACTTGGCTCTCATTTCACATTTATGTTTTAGGTGGGATATAGGTATACTAGAATGGCTTGTATTTGATATCGTGCCATTCTGATTCAAAATTGGTTCACTATAAATAAAAACTCGGACATATTGAGGAACATGACATTTATTAACATGAAAATATCCTTTCATAAGTAGGTATATTTACACAAATTTTGTAATATACTTTAGTTTAATAGATTTTTTGTCGGATTTCATTGTTTTTATATTGATGTTAATGAATTTCAATATGAAATATAATCAGACTCTTGTATATAAACTTAAAAAAAATAATCTAAAGAAAAGTTTCTACAGGGGTGAATAAAAACAATTTTGATGAATTCGTCTTTTAAACGTTTTCCAACTGCTTGCCCACTATTATTGAATTTATTCAGAAATTTTTTTTCCAATTCCAATATATAATTTACTATGCCTCTGGAAGGTATTGTTAGACCACCTAAAGTTTTTTCATTGTTTTTATATGCTTTCAATTTGGAAAACATAATTTCTTCACTACTAAGAGTTTCTTTTGTATAAGACAAAAAATTAATGCATACCTCACAAGAGTGTTGCAGCAAACATTTTTTTAAAAGATACCCGGTAACATATATCATCGCATTTCCTTCCGGACTACTCAGATTGAGATAATCATTTGTAAAAACTTTTAAATGGAGAGTATGCAGTAATAGTTATTGTTAGAATATCCTGGTGAGTTTTGGTAAATTCTGGAGTTAAATTCATCAAGCCTTCGCTTATAACATCCATCATACAGTTTGCACCATTAGCACTATCAAAGTACTGTAATGCGAATAGTTTCTTGAAAGATCTACAAAATTGTATGGGAGTAGGGTTCCTGGCATTTCTACAAGAGCTTTTTATTTGTCCGAAATAGTTTTTGATGCTACCTTGATTGAGATTTCGAGTAAATAAATATTTGTAACCTTTAGCTTGTAGTGTTTCCCACAGAAAAAATAATGATTTGATTCTCATTCTCCATCCAAAAATAAATTTGACTTCCTTTGTTACATCTTTTCTGTCAAAATTCGGAATTTTGAGATTTTGAAAGAGATAATCCATTTCTTTTAACAAAGTTGGTTGTTTTTTGGTAGTCATTAAGGCTTGAAAATTTCCCAAGTTACTGTCAAATTTAGCGTGTTTATAACAAGTTTGTAAAAATTTGATCCTTGATCAGATACAACACCCAACATATTTAAACCTGCATTACGTAAATTTCGTATGCTCTCAAACAAAATATCCTTGAGGTTTTCAGCAGTCGCAGTTGTTTCACAAAAAAAAATACGCAATAGGTTGTTTCCAACTGCTTGCTATACCTCTGGCCATTATAGTCGATGCACTTCCTGCAATTTTTGGAATATTCGTGCTGCTGGTAGTTTGAAAACCAATAATTTTATCTTTGGAAATGTCATAAAACAAATGAGATTTTAAAGATAATTCGTTCAAACACAACATACAATTTTTTTGTTTTTCTTTCATAAGAGAAGCTCTACATTTAATAACTCTAAAAATAAATTCATTGAATCCTGGATTTATAGGCCCATCGTCTTGTGAAGCGTTCTAATGTGGATTTTGATGGTAGTCGAAACAGGGTTAAAAAAATCTTGAATGCCTTTGGCACAAGAAAGTAAACGCTCAGTACAAAAGTCATTACTATACCTGGACCCCTTTGGTTTTTATTATCAGTAAAGGCAGTTAAGCTTTTAAAAGTTTGCACGTTTCTTTATAAAAACTTAACAACATCTTCCATGGTCACTTCTGTTTCCAGTCTTTTGCTAGTTTTTATTGTTTTTTGTATTGATTTGATCGTTTCCTTTAATGCTAATTTTCTCGGTGTCCTTTCTGAAAGCCTTTTTAAAGTTTGGATACCTTTATGTGATCTACATTCTTTGAATTTGAAGTCTGTTTGAACAGAAGCCTTATTTGTTTTAATGCTTGACTCCTTATTTGACGCTTGGTAGGCATTATTCACTGAAATTTTAGTTACATAGTGCATAAGTAATTGTGTTTTCGTTCCAAATAAAAAATCTGAATATTTCTTGCCTATTTGAATATTCCTGGAAGATGTTGCTCTGAAATTTTGTAAGAACACCAAAGTAAAGTTTCGGACTCTCATTGTCTAAAAGTATAAAGATTTGAATCCCAAGGAAAGATAAGTTATATTAAATAGGAACAATAAAATAAACCGCGATGTACGAGTTGTTGAAAAATAATGAAAAAATAATAAAAGGGTGTTGAAATGAGAAAATTTAAATGTATTTAATAGAACTCATAGAATCCATGTCATACTATCTGGATCAAGACACAAAATTTCAGGAATATTGGAATATTCAAGAAAGTAAAAAAATTAACTTCAACGCCCCTATATCTTTGTTATGAAAAGTTTTTATGAAGAATCTCAACTATGGTTTCAACATCTATAAATATTATTCATTTGTTCCTAAGAAATTAAACCACCCTGTATATTATAGAATACAATTTCCTTTAGTAAAATAAAAAATATAATCATAAACTGTACCTTTTCTAGATAAGTCGGTCGGTAACCTCAGAGATTGAACTGTATAATTGTGTATACGTTTCCTAGTAGAATTTGCAAAACTGTTCAAAATGTAGGGCGCAAATTCGAATACGTCCATGATATTGATCCGGTGTCAAATCTGCGTATTTATGAGATCCAGTAAATTACCTAGCATCATTGTTATTATTTTCTAAGCCACTATCACTAAGCATTATTAATGTATATTAACCAATAACAAGAGTTATTCTCACCAACAAAAATATTTACAAACAATTCGCAAAGAGGTTACGCAGCACCTGTTTTGTTGAAAATAAACATAAGTATAAGTACACAAATACAAGTAGTGTAGACGGTTATCCATAGGTGCGCGCTTATTGGTTCAAGGCAACCAATAAGTTCGTACCGACTACGCAGGTATAGTTGGTACACGGCATACGCGTCAGCTGTTTCGTGACGGAAAAATCTTACACTTTCTTTCGCCTATCCCCCATCCGATAAGCCCGTACCGTGCGATAAGGAACTTCGTTTCAAAAATTATTTTCTCGACTGCATTCAAATCCACAATCCAAACTTAATAAATGTCTTGTCTAGTCCCTAATAGTAATAATTGAATAAGTACATACCTTCCTTGTTCTTTTGGACATCTAAAAAATGACAGCTCACCCCTCAATAGACTGTCACATCCATCCACTGCGTAAATATTACCCGCCATTATTTGTCAACACACTCAAAGGAATTAAACTTTTTGGACAATCTATATAGTAAGTAAGGGGTAGGTCGCTCCGAAAGTCCAGGCGGAGTGACGCAACTTCTAGTATATTCTGTAAACTTTGGGTTTAGGGCTTGCGTTACTTTAATAATATAGTTCATTACTTACCAAAAAATATCACCCAAACGGCTTATTTTATCGAATTCAAACAATACTTATAATTTCAATAGTACAAAGTCTGGGGGGGTCACTTTTGTTATTTGCAATAAGGACGGTCATCCTTGCAGACATTTAGGATCCTTAACCATCAAAACTACACTGCTCCAATAAATTAACGCACCAATAGCAAATGTGTAAAAAACTATATTATTAACAAAAATGTAACAATGATATTCAACTTCTTGGTAATTTACAGTTTTAAAAAAAACCTGTAATCAAATTTTTGAAAAATAAAAAGAAAACTAAAAATTGCAAATTCGTTATAAAGTAAAATTTAATTCATGTTTTTTATAATGGGTATCTTTACTTCGGATGACGGCCTGACATCGACGACCTATAATCAATATAAGCGATCTTATATCATTCTGATCCAGTTCATCCCATATTTCAATAAGACGTTGTCCCGTGTCCTCTAGGTTATTAGGTTGGTTTGAGAGATTCCTTAGGCGTCTACCAAGCATGTCCCAAACATGCTTAATAGTGTTGAGATCTGGGCTAAGTGCTGGTCATTCCATAGTATTGATTTCATCATCAGAAAAGAGCCATTCGCTTGATAAATAGCTCAACTCTCACAGATACCCTTCACCCTCTAGAACATAGAAGAAGAGTTGCAGACCAGTCATTACTCTACAGATATTTCCATGGCAGATGCTCCAGAGAAATAAAAACTCTTGTACCACCATTGGCCACATTCGGCCGAAGAACTCGGCACGCTGATCAGTCTCACCCATTTACTCTCAAGATTGACACTACAAGGACCAATCTTCATCAAGAATCCTTCTTTTACAGGGCTGCTACGGAATGGAATAAGCTTCCAAAATTAGTTTTTCCAGAGAACTATGACCTACAACTTTTTAAAAAGCGTGTCCACAATCATTTTCTTTCTATAATCCCTTCCCCTTCTAATAGTCGCAGTGCGGGCCGTCCGCGGCCCACACGATAGGTCTACCCTTTTTGCGACTATTTTCTTAAAAAAAAAAAAATCTAGTTAATTTTGTACCACTCGAGCTGTGTGCGGACGGTCATTGTCTTTCATTAGCAAAAATTTGAGCATATAAATGGGGCAAATGGCACAAAATGTTCTTCCAGAATACCCACTATATACCTATGAGCATTTAAATTGCCATTATTTATTATCACTAAGTCTGTGCGCCCTTGAAGAGAAATTCCTCCCCAGACCATAACTTATCCTCCACCAAATAATGTGGTACCTACAATGTTGCATGGAGCGTATCTTTCATTTTTCCGTCGGTATATACGAATACGTCTATCACAATTGTACAGACACGTCTGTAAAGAGAACACGATCCCAATCGGCTTCTAACCAATAAACGTGGTTTCTTGCAAAATTCAAGCGAGCTCTACGATGATCTACGGTCAAGACAGGACCTTGGACTCGACGCTAAATTAGCTTCCAGGAGACGTTGACGAACTGTTTTGGTACAAATTCGGATTCCATGAGCGTCTTAAAGCTGAGATTGTAAGCTTTTGCATGTCACAAATCGTCTTCTGACAGTGGATACCCTTAAATTTCGGTCTTGTATGGGGGTTGTGATACAAGGTCTGCCTTGCCCAGGTCTTCTGGAATTACTACCAGTTTCCCTATACTTTTGTATCATTCGAGATACTGATGTATGGGACTTTTTCCTATACTGCGATAACTCCCACTTTCTTTGAGTAATACCACTGCTTGAGCACATTCTTCACTAGTCAAATTTCTAGATTCAAGCTGCATAATTATCCAAGAATTACAAAAAAGTTCAAAAATTGTTTAGTCACTCGTCCAACAAATTAAACAAGTTACTAAAATCAATTTTGAAAATAACTGAATTTCTTATCTGTCATTGTTTGCTTATAACTCATAAAAACAATTAGTTCCACATCAGAATCTGCCATAAATAAATATCGTATACGTTTGCCTTACGATATTCAATCTAGTGATAGTAATTATAAGCAAACCCAATGAGAGTTTTTAAAATTACTGTGTGGTGCGTTAATTTCTGGGAGCAGTGTAGTTAATCCCTGGCTTCATGGCAATACTATGAATCTGTTATAATTTTAAAGTAAACATACACATACATTCTCAACATACTTGCAATGAGGGCATGTATTACAAAACTATACAAAGCGCTAATATTGTTTTGGATTAACCTTAAAACATAAAGTTGAAAATCATATCATTTTAAAAATACCCGAGTTGATTTGTACTGTTCAATGTCGTATGTGTTACAAGAAAATTTGTTATTTAAAGGTTGGAAAAAATGTACTAAAAAGTCTGCAAAAGTACACTAGAGTGCCTTGTGGCTATGCTGCTGTAAATGACGTGAGAACGGGGAAGAAAGAAGATAGGATGGACTCCTTTGTATTAGCTGAAACTTTCAAGTATCTCTTTTTATTGTTTGCCAATAAGGATGATCTCATTTTAAATTTGGACGAGTTTTTGTTTACAACCGAAGGGCATTTGTTGCCACTCACTCTCTCTGGCCAGATTGTTAATGGTAAGCTTATAAAAAAACTCATATTTAATGTAATAAAGCACCACTGTTCTTTGGGAACGTCCTTAAGTTTTAATTGGGATTTTCATTTTAGGTAGCAAAACTGTAGAGTTAGATATAGATGATTTTGAGTTTGACAGGACATGTCCAAACACCTTACGTCTCTTTCCTGAATCTTTCAGGAAACCTTTACAAAATATGGTTGATGGAATATGTCCGAAACGATCGCAAAAAAGAAAACTCACCGCTACTGAATTTTCAGCTGCCAACTTAAATCATTTAAAGATTATTAAAGACATGGGAATTAATATAATAGCTTTAAATGATGGAAGGGTGCAATTATTACACACTTTTTCAGCAGTAAGTTTTATATTTTTTTTTTATTTCAGAATACAAATGTTAATTTCTTTTTTATTCAACAACGGTATAAAATCAAAATAAAAATTTTCTACCAAGAATGTCAATAGAGTAGTTTCTTGATTCTTCATTCAATTCTGTTTACCATAATATTTCTAACATCAAAATATCTACAAATTTTGAAAAACTTTTTTAGGCGCGATCTTCTGCAGATGCAGAGGAGGGTCTCCTGTTTATGCAAGAAATGGTAGAACTTTCCAAGCTCCAATCTCAACAGCCCGAACCTGCTGCGCAAGCAATCGCAGTTCCTATGAAAGATGAAAATAATGAAGAGCAGCTCGTAGTTCTGCACGCCGGGCCTTCTCAATTTGGTAAAAATTTAAAGGAAGAACAATACGTCAAAGCTCAAGTCGTTTTAGTGAAGCCCTCTCGTGGTTGCGAAGCACCTCAAGAACCAAACTTGGTAAAAGGAAAAATAGCTGTAATGGAACGAGGGGATTGTATGTTTGTGGATAAAGTAAGGAAAATCCAAAAATACGGAGCTGTAGGTGCTGTAATATTGGACAACGTTCCTGGTAGCAGCGCTGCCAATTCTCCTATGTTTTCTATGTCGGGAGATGGTACTGACGATGTTAAGATACCAGCTGTGTTCCTATTTACTCAAGAAGCTTCCAAGTTACTTTTAGCACTAGATAGAAGTCCTCAAGTTGAAGTAACGATAAGAGAGCTAAAAGATTCTGATAATTTTTCCCAAAATGAGGAAGAAAGTATGTTTCAAAAACTGAAACTATCCGTCCAAGAATTTCTTAACAAACACACTGGTATTGCTTTTACTAAAACCGTGGAGTTAGGAGGATTTCGTGCAAATATAGGAAATAACAAAGTAAGGATAACTTATGAAGGTTTCCAGCACGACTTAACTCCGATTAGAGAAACCCAAATCAATGATCAGTGGAGTAAGATAAGAAAAGGGCTTCTTAAATCTATTTTAACGTCTGAAAATAAGGAATTACTAGTGCCTCTGAATATATTAAGAATATATCACCAAACATTAAGCGGAGTTTCCACAAAGGAAATTTCTAAAGTGGATATAATAAAACAAACTGAATGGTTATTAGAAGAGTTATGCAAGGAGCTTAAAAAGAAAGATGATGATCTTGTACAACTAGAAACTGATCAAGGGATATCAATAATCACCGAAATGACAGAAACAGATAAAGATGCTTTAGTAAATGGAAACCAAAATCGAAAACTAAAAGAATTAAATTCTTTGTTAGAAGAAGTTGATATGGAAAATATTATGGAGACTAGAGACATTTTAGATAAAGTATTTAATAAACTAAAATTAGAAGTAACCGATGAAATAATAGTTAGTGATTCTAAAAGTGATAAAATTGAAAGTTCAGAACAAATTAGGAGCAAAAAAGTAAAAATTACACATTCTGTTGATGAATTATGATGACTGTAAGTATGTATATGTATAGAATGTGTATGTCGATGGTGAGGCAATAGTTTAACTGCAGGGTATTTTCTGATTTACGAATTTCTTAGAACTGGAGCACTTTTCAGATTGTTATTGAGACGCATAATAATTTTGTTTTCCTATAAAACATTCTACCACATCTGTTGTTAAGCTTACAAAAAAGAAGTGGCCGATATATTTAACAAAAACTATTACTATCTAGTATGATTTTTATGGGTAATTTTATTTAATTTTAAACAAAATATATTTTACTTGGGAACATCTTGAAGATGAATGGAGGTTTCATATTCTCTTATTTTATTAATTTGCAAAAAATACAGCTCCGAATTTTAAAAAATTCTTATTTCTTGTACATTCCATTATTTTAAACTTTTCTCGGTCTTGAATTCAAACAAAAAAATTAAGTAACTGTTATTCTTTGAATATTTTATGTAGATAACCTATTGACTCGACCACCTTGTTTGAGTAAAAAAAGCCTTTCACGGGTTTTTGGTAATTATAAAAAAAAAGTTCATACCGGATGTGCTATTTTTATTTATTTTTAACATTATTAAGGTTGTCGTTCATTTTCCCGTCACAGCACAGCCCGATGCTGTCGGATAGTAACATCGGCCACTTTTCCGGCGGCAACCGGCAAGCGGTGTACGAAGATTGTTGGTTTAGGTCTAGCAGTGGCGTGTAAGAAATTTTATGGATTGTATTCCAACTTTTACGTGAAACACATAACTTATAAATTATACACACTTAAAGGATCTGTTTAGTTCTCCCGAAACTTCCTCCCTTTTGTTGTCCTTATCCTGTTGATTTTGGTAAGCATTGTGGGGACCAGCAATCAATTCCGTTGGCGTTCGCTTCATGCCGTGTTGTGACGGGCAAATGAGCGACAACCCTTTTACCGTTTATGTTAATGTGATTTTTATTATCTATTGCAGCTACTTTGGCAAAAAATCGAGTTTTTTTTTAATATCTCTTCAAGTTTTCATTTAAAATATCACCCGTTTATTAGTCTATCAAATAAGTAAAGCCCCACAAATTCTTTGCATACACATTTATAAGTAAAATCATGCAAATTTTTTAAATAAAAACATGAAGCACATAAATATATAATAAACAATTATTGTACGTTAAATTTGGACGCTTTAAAAAAAATTATGATTCAGTCATTTTGCTTCGAAGGGAATTTACACACATTAATAGATGCAGCAGCATATTTGAAGTTCCTGTAAAAATAAAACAAAATTACCAGTTATCCAATAAAAAAGTAAGTTTTAGCCAGATTACTGTAATCAGTTCAATTGTAATAAAAATCGCAGGTATCTAAAATTGTATAAAAATATTAGTTGCTCAAAAAGAGGAACCTAGAAAAATGATTAAGTAAAATAAATCCTTAATTTGTTCCTACTATGTCTTGCAAAACAGATGTAAAAAGGATTTAAAGAAAGATGAATATATCAATTGACGAAACTAATGCAAGATGATTTCAAATATTTAAATTAAAAATTAACAACAAATTTTGTGTGCTGCTAAACTGCATGGAAAATGTATTGTTACGCCTATGGGTTCGTTAATAAGTGGTACACTCTTAAAGTTTATATTTAATAACCACAAATTACAACACACATACTTGTTACTGTCAATAATCTAATTAAATCTCCTACTTAAAAGCACTCACTTATTAACTTAACTGAACTAAGTCGTGAGCCGATACGCGTTCTTATATATTGCGATGCAGCATTCTCCAAATTTCCAGAAAACAAGTACGCGAAGCTTCTATACAATTCTCGCGCCTTCACTATAACATCGGATCATTCGTTGAAAGGATGATTCACTGAACAAGTCCGGTCTGTGATATGTTGGTCGCGATTCGTAACAGTATTAAACAAATTCTTTACCTTGTAAAAGTGTTTGACCTTTACACAACTGCAAGAGAGACAATACATTTTTAATGTGTAATTTCTTTTGTATATGTATAAAAAACCGCCGCATAATTTGTATATTTGATTTTATTTACAACATTAGAAATTATTGGTATACATTAGTTATGTACAGCTAAAAAGTAGGAAGTTATTAGGGAAAATGAAATTTTTTTCAATAAAATCGGAATTTTATTTTTAAATTTATTCCTTCACTTTTGTGATACAATAACGTCGTCTTTAGCAAGTAATTAAATGTGTTTTTAATATTTTTATTGCTATATATTTATAAATTGCTTACACTGAAGAAATATTTGATTTGTAAAGCAACGCGCAAACCAGAGCGATGGCGGTGCGGTGACAAGGCGAACAAACACCAACGCGTTCAGTGTCAGCTACCGCTTATAAAAATTAGTTTTTTAACAACGATGAATGAAGAGAACAGCTTTATTCCTCGCCTTATCAGTATACGAAGATGATTGATAAATAATTTTTATTGAATAGTAAATTTTTTTTAAATGTATATATATATATATATATATATATATATATATATATATATATATATATATATATATATATATATCCACCGATGGACATTGTTATTTCGTCTCACATTTTGTCTTTCTTATTTATATTAAGTGTAAGACAAATCATACAGAATGGGTTGCTCACGCACTTTTTCAATAATTTTTTCTGTAACAGGAATGATAAGATATTCATCATGTTACAAATCCCGCGAACTAACAGAAAAATGGTGCATACAGCGTTCTGTTCGCTTGCCGCGGCGGACGCGATAGTTCGCTGCAGAGAGAGGTAGGTGCGTTTGCAAGATCGCGGAGGTTTGCACTCTTCCATTAAGTTACCGTTGACCGCACCGCCACCGCGCTCGTTATCGCTCTGATTTGTTAGCCGCTTGAAGCGAATTTATGAATTCAAGTGTACTGTTTATTATTTTAATGCATAGATGGGTTAGACTTGCAATTGACTTTTTATTAAACTTATTTTTAAAACGAGTCCACATTGTACAAATTGTATAGTAAACATAAACATACTTGAATTCGTGAATAGATTCTTATACATTACCTCAAAAAAAATTAAATAGCTAGTTGGATTTTTTCAAGAGAATTCCAGCAGTAGATTTTTTGATACCTAAATGAAAAATTAAAAATATAAATGTGTACTAAAATAATACGAATTCAAAACTATATTTTTATTTTATATATTTTAAGTACTGTCAAGATAATAAATCCTTTATATTTCGGACAACTACTTTAACACAATGAATATCATAAATCGTGTTGTAAATGATTAAGTTTTTCATATTTATTTTTGTAATATACCCTGTTAAAGCTTCTAATTTGAAATTTGTAAATATCACTTAGGAGTTTTTCTAGTGTCGACCCCAAACTGTACACTAATCTGTACATATTTTATTTATAAAAATGTAAAAAAAATGTATAAGAGAAATATTTTTATATACATATATAAAAAATTGTTAAGTGTAATTAAAGATTTTATTACCTGGCAAATTATTTTAGTTTTTAATTCCTTAGCGCAATAGAGTTCCTGTTAACAGATCTACATCAACCAGTTCCAAATGCATACGGGAATAATGATTTTTAATTATATTTTTGTGTTTTCATGTCTAAAATGGATAGACCGAAAGATAAGAAGAACTACTGAATGGAAACGAAAGAGGTAATTGATAATATAATTAAATTTATGATAAACGATGCGAAACATCGCTTAAAAATTCCAATTTAAAGTTATCGTCGCCGAGTACGTATTGGCTGCAACAGGAATATTGAACAAGGATTTTCGCAGTGTTCATGATGAGGCTCAAAAAGTAAAAATAGGTGAAGAGTACCAACAACTGACGAGCATGTATGAGAGCACTGATGAAAGTAAATGATGCAAAAGATGTGTGTAAGAACCGTAGCAAGTGGAAGAAAGAGGTCTCTGCCTACCCCCATGGGAAAAAGGCGTGACTTTATGTATGTATGTATGTAGTTTATTTTATATTATATAAATAGTGTTAAAATAAAAAAACGTTGCGCTGATTGGAAAATCACCCAGTATCATTTCCCAAACACAAAAATTAATTTAGATACTTTTCAAAACGTCCAAATTCGTATAATGTAAAAGGAGCATAGGAAACCAAAAAATAAATATCCAGACACTATCTTCGCTTAGCACGAAGTTGATGTGTTAAAACCGAATGTACCAACTAGGGGAAGAAAAAGGGTAAGACAGAAAAAACGTTGGAAAATAAATGTCTGTAAAATAAAAAGATCCAAACAAATATGTCAAGAATTTAATAGACAGTTTTAACCTGCAATCTGCATTTTCGGTTTCTATAATCAAAGTTTTCAATAAAGAAAACCATTATGCGCTACATAAATCCAATAGAAAATATCTTGCACCTGAAGATTATGTATCAGCTATATTGTGAGGACAAACAAAACCCGGCTGGTAAACAAATGTTTCTAAAAAAATTTAATGAAGATTTTAATTTGTCGTTTCACGCTCAGTTGTCTGATACATGTAGGACACGTGATATGGTTATCAAAATTCGTGCTACACAAGTTGAAGATGATAAGAAAGCACTTCTTGCAGAAAAAGAATTCCATTTGAGGAAAGCAGAGGCTGCTAGATCAGGACAAAAATCAGATGCTACTAATGGAAAGACTGAAAATGATGTTACAGTTATTGCTTTTGATCTAATGACCTATACCGAGACTTACAACAAGAATTGCTTTCTACAAGAGACAGTTGTGGACTTATTTATCGGGAATCGGCAGAAGAAGCATGAAAATAGGATTAATGCTGCGGAGATGAGTAGTCTGAGAAGTATAGCCGGTTGGATAAGGTAAAGAATAGTGAGATAAGAGAACGCTGTGGTGTAAAAGATGTGGTTACAAAGATAGATAAATGAATGCTTAGATGGTTTGGACACGTAGAAAGGATGGATGAAGGAAGATTGACGAAAGAAATTTTTAAGGCGAGTGTGAATAGACAAGTCTGTAGAGGTCGACCTCGGCGAACATATGTCGATCAGATCAACATTGTTTTGAAGAAAGGCCAGGTGAAGAGTACCAACAACTGACGAGCATGTATGAGAGCACTGATGAAAGTAGATGATGCAAAAGATGTGTGTAAGAACCGTAGCAAGTGGAAGAGGTCTTTGCCTACCCCTTCGGGTAAAATGCGTGACTATATGTATGTATGACAAGAGATAGAACAAGGGCAAAGAGCCACTTGTTTATAGTTTTTTTAGGTCAGTATCGGTACAGTAGTTGTAAAGCGAATTGATATATGTCATCGGCACCCTTCGGCAAAGCGTCCTCTTTTTGTGTGTTGCTTGTTTGCCGGCCGGTAACAATAAGTTTGCTGTTAAGACGATATTGACATGCCATATTAAAAATATAATTATTCTACTCACGCTGTTAATATACATTACTTTGCAGCAAAATTTTGGGGACAATTTTAATAATTACAGTTAAATGTCGGAAAGTTATAAACTTTTTTCAAATAAAAAAATAGCTGGGAAATTTTTTTTATTTTGTAAATATTATGATTTTGGTGACTTTCCGACATAATTTACATTAACAGTAACAAAATATTTCAATTATGTATTACCATAAATTATTTAGTTTTCAAATAAAGTGAAGAACTAACATTAATTTATCGTCTGTCAAATGGTGTAATCAACGACAAATGTTCGCAGAAAGTGCCTAATACAATGTAAGAGAAGGTATATGAGAGATATGTCTTGGATGTGTGGGGAGATTTGAAGCTAGACTGACAGAGCGGTTAATGGCAGGCGTGAGCAATTTCGTCTTAATAAAGGTGAAATTTAATTTTGTCCTTTTATTTATTCGAACCGTCGTTAGTACGTTAAGACGGGTAGTTTTTTTGGAATGCGACATACGTCATCTTTCTTGCTTAAACGTCATGTGTACGTTACCCATTTTTTTTAGAAAAAAAACATCGATTAGAATAATGTTTATGCTTTATTTGAGTTTTAAATAGTACATACGTACAAAAAAATCACCACGAAAATCCATATTAACAATAACATTACAACAAAACTCGGCTAAACCTAACGTCATCATTGCATTGAAGCTTGCATAACAAAAAACCTACAAATTTTTTTCGATTTTTTTTGCGACAAAAAATATTCTACATCCACAAATATTCCTAATTCATTCATATATGAGAGTGAGACACACAATGTGTCGATAAATACTGATCATATCAGTGCTACTTTAAAAATTTGTCACCCAATGAATGAAGGTCAGATATTGTCATTCTTACTTTTTAGTAATGCTCCTAAAATAAAAATCTTACACTTATCGAAAAACATTTGTAGATTTTAATTACAGTGCAACAGAAGTAGCTTGGCGGGCGACTAGCCTCTAAAATAACAAATATTCGGCTGAATATACTTTACATTCGTAAACTTCTTCCTCCGATTGTACTTGACTCACGATTACTGAAAATTTCGTCGTCGCCGATCGGATCGTTATTCGAATGTTTTCATTGTGCGCAATTTTGTGATCTCTCGCCCGCCAAGCTACTTATGTTGCACTGTTATTATCTCTTAAATAAACATTCAGATAGAAATAAACAATATTATAAAACAAATAAAAAATTGATGTTGCATGCAAAGTCATTTCATTAAAACATACTCTTAAATATGCTTCCTATTTCATTGATATTTTAATTGTTTTTTACTTTTCCCCATTCTTCGATTTGTACTCAAAAAATGTAGTTTTCATGTCGGCAAGGGCCTGTTCAATTTTCTCAGCAAAACGGTGACAATCCTAAAAATCAGTTATTGTTAATATTTTACTACTGCAATCTCGCGTATGGAATAAAGTTACCACCATACGTCCATCGAAATAATGATTAGGCGACGTGCAGCACGTGGCCACATCGGTAGAAAGGGTGACGTACACGTGACGTCACTGCTTGAGATAGGTAACGTGCAAATTGTACAACAAATGTCATATCTTTTATAAGGTTATGTGTATTTGGTTGATTTTGAGTTTACATTGAGCTTTTTGACAATTATTTAGGTTTAAGAAACAATATTGTGGTATTGAATTTTAAGGAATTAACATTAATATTCAAGTCATAAATAGTGGGGTTTATGTTACCTGTAGCCGAAGCCACTTTTTAACAGATCTACAGAATCTCAAGCTGTGACGTCACTCTTTCTACCGTTTTCAAGCTGAAATATCACGTGTATGTTACCCAGGAATAGCCATGACTGCTAAAAATGACTAACCGTTGTTGGACAGCTGTTTTTATTAGATACGTGGAAGAACAACATATCTTCACCAGCAACGATGTATGAAACACCATAACCATCATCAGCTACAGGACCAAAACCACCTCCAGCTGAAATACACTTTGGATGCTTCTTTAAATCCAGACGTGTAGTTTGACCATGCGGGGTTTGAGAAGTAGACAATCTCCAGGGTTCGCTGAGTACTTCCTTGAGGAAAGGTGAATCTACTTCTAGGTATTTCGAAACCACGTAGAGACAGAAAAGATGTCTGTCAATGCCTTTACCGCACATGGCATCTTGATAGCCACTCTGAAAGATATTTTTACCCAATATAACATTTTCTTGAAAAAATTAAAATACTAAGTAAAAAATAAGTCTGGCAGATGTGAAACTTTGAAACTATTTTGTATAAAAACTATGTACGGTTTACTAAAAAACTAAATACTATGCTACATTTTCTTCATACTTTTCTTTAATGCTTAAGTATTGTAAATTTGTAAGTAACAATTTCAAACGAAAAACAATAACGTATAAAAAACGCATTGTTTTTGACAACTGTCATTTGTCACAGAAATTTTCTTCATTTTTATCGTTAAGACCTCATTTTTTTAGTTACTCCAATGTATTTTGGGTCGGACGGAAGACTGCACGCCAGCAGCTGGTTTAACCCTCACCCGCCGCATTAGATGTTTCACATCAAAAATTCTATTACTTTGATACTATTCATAAAAATACTAAACTCGGACGTGAAAAATGTTTGCCACGCAAAATTTGTAGATATTAACCATTTAAGTAGGTACTCTTTAAATTTGGAGTTTCAATAAAAAATACTTATTTTAAATGCGCAGCTCGATTACTAAAACTTTTTTTTTCTTGCTTACCTGATGGTTCTGGCAGGCTATTTTTAGTAATTTGATTCTTTCTTCTACATCGGAGTTTTCATTGTTCATAGCTTTTACCCATTCAACTGATTCCACACTGAGGGGACGAAGAGTTTCTGTTCTGCCTTCCCTATAAGGTTTTAAAAAAATGAATAACTTGCTCATAAAGTCATATCGATACATGTTAATTGAAGTAAAATTTTTTAATGCTCAAATGCACGTTTTTCAGACACCGATATTGCGTTTGTAAATACATATGATGTTATACCTGTAAAGCCTCGTCATAGTAGCTTCATAAGTCAGACAAAATTTACCAGCATCTCTAAAATAAGCTAATTGCAACGCCATTTGTATGAAAGCATCGGGACTTACTCCACACGTCTTTATAAAGCCTTTACCATAATCCTCGTGGACGAAAATTCTCAAGTTAATATCCTTAATCAAATCATTAGTCACCTTCACAGATTTCTCTATAGCATCTTGAGCTTCAAATTTCAGTTCCCAATTTAAACGAATAGGTACTGGGGGAACTATTTCCAGTTTTCCTAACGCATTACCCGATTCGTCATATCTAGAAAGTGGTAACATTGTTAATATACTCCAGAACAACCAAATTTTTTTTTAAATAAACGTAGAACAAGCAACATGCGGTAAAACAAAAATAGAAAATACAGTTTATCTGTTATTTAATGCATATACAACAACTGGAACATCACCTACACAAATTTAAAGTAGTATTAATATTGAGAGAAGATAAAAATAGTACCACCCATCTGATCTCCAACCAAAACATTCAAGAGAACATTGAAATGCAAGCAGTTAATCAATACGAGTCATTAATCTGGAATGTGTTAAAATTAGATCAAAGTTAATATATACAAAGAAGATAGATTAGAAAGACAACAAAAAATAAAGTAGGTTTCGAAAAAACTCCTCTACCCGAAAGGCATAATTTTTGTAAAATTGTATTACCGGTTCTCCCAAGTTTCTGAAGTCAACACCCACTCCCAAAGGTGAGACATCACAGCTGCATCTGCCCTATAACATAATTTTGTCTGAAATTTTTACTATGGGGTCAATTTGGCGAAGAATAAAGTACGTACATGTTAAGTTGTTATCCCTAACTTAAAGTTATAAAAAAAAACAATAACAAATATATAAAATTTATAAAACATTACAAAAATTTGATCCAAATCAGTGATAGTTTTTTTGTTATTTATTTTTTTAAATTTATACTTGACAGTGAAGATGTTTTACTCTTTATCCAATTGTAATATCTAAAGTCGATTCTAAAAGATGCCGATACTAATAAAAACTTTAGACAATTGTTATCGAAATTATCGAGAAAGTTGTTTTAATCGTTTTTGCAATTCTTGCAATGCGAAGAATGTGAAATTTCTAGATCTTTTAGTATATCCAAAATTTCTATTTATTTTCGTGTGTATATGTACTTTACTATTTATTAAATAAAAGTGTCGTAAAAAAAAGTAAATTATTATTAATAGGCAATTTTAAATTAAAACGATAACAACAAACAAATATAATAATCTTACCACGAATGTTCGGCATTAAATCCAATGCGACCGTTGTTTCCCACACACAAAGTAAAAGATTTGTCAAACCATCTGTCATATCCTTTTCCATGTAACATGTGTCTGCCATACTGGTCTAACTGAGATGGATCTTTCTGAAAACGAATAGTTAATAACATAGTTATTCTATTGAAAACTGTCATATTTTTATGCTGATAGACCTTTAGCAGTTCACGCTCCAATCTCGGTCCGGAAAATATTAATAAATGATTAACAATCAGCCTATTCATATTATGCGTCAGCTCAAATTTCGGTTTAATCATGCAGAGTAGATAATATAAAGAAAAGATTTAACCGGATATAGTGTGGATCAGGCCTTATTAATACAGATTTTAATAATTAATAACACTTTATTACCGGATCATAGAGGTAAGGAAAGTCGTCCAACGCTACAACAAAAGCAGCTTTTTCAATTGTATCCAAAGAAATCTTATTAACACCTTTATTAAACAGCTGCTTCCTAACAATTGCCCAATGTGTTCTTTCGCCAGCAGTTAACGCTGCCAATTTTTCTTCGCCGACCAAAGGTTCAGACGTGTCGTCCAGAATGTTTTGAATTTGACTAAAACATATTAAAAATCCAAATGCTACATTTCACAAAAAACTGCTTTTTACCTTACTGTTTATGTATGACTAGATACAGAGAACTAGTGAACTGTTCGATTTTAAATAATAATTGCTAGTTTAAAGCATACAAAAAAGCTCAGGTTCATACACAAACTATCTGCATCCATAAAGATTGAAACCCAAAAGGAAAGAGTCGAAGAACCACCAGATTACACTGGAAAGAGGGAAGGGCAAAAGGTTAGACAATTGGGGAATAAAAATAGTTGTCATATATTCCCCCCTTTAAAACGGTGTTCAAAGTTAATTAAAGTAAAAATAATACAACAAGAGAGTCTACATATTAACATCAACGTAACTATACAAAACAGGTTTTTCCAATCTTAGAATTCTGAAGCATAGTTGAGTTTGGCAATATTAAAAAATGAATGAAGATAGTTAAAAAACCTTGCATCTTATCACGACTCGCTAGAAGAGTGGCTAGAAAACAAGTGTATCACAACATACCTATGCCCACATAGCATTGCAACTGGTATAGGCAAAATTAGTAATAACTTACGAGGCAGCCGGGCAAGCGATGGCGCTAACAACGCGTTACAGATAACTGTAATATCTTAAAGATAGAGAGAGAAGACATTGGTTGTCTTTCCAATTAAGACAACTAAATATTGAGGTTGGGCGTTAGTTTTAATCCATTTGAAAAGTTATAGTTTATTGTGTCAGGATAAACGGAGCTTGCACGGACTGGTTTAACATCGAAAAGGGTGTGAGACAGGGATGTGTGGCTTCGCCATGGCTGTTTAACTTATACATAGACAATTGTTTAAAAGATTTGAAAGAGAGTGCGTATGGATTGAAAATGAATGATTTGATCGTCAAATGTCTTCTTTACGCCGATGATCAAGTCATATTAGCGTCATCTGAAGAGGAGTTGCAGGCGATGGTTAATGTTATGCATGATGCCCTGAAAATCAAAGGGATGAAAATAAATGTAAGCAATACGAAAGTAAAGGTTTTTGAAAGAGAAGAAAGCATGACAAACTGTGGAGTTTTGATTGAGGGAGAAAGAGTGGAAGAAGTAAATGAATTTGTGTACTTGGGTTCAAAGTTTACGAGAGATGGAAAGTATGACATTGAGCGAACGGTAATGGCAGGAAGACAAATGAATGGGGCACTGCATAGCTTTATGAATAGCCAGAAAGTGTCAAAAAAGGCACGTCTGGCTGTGCATAGAGGTGTGTTGGTTCCTACACTTATGTATGGTAGTGAATGTTGGGTTTGGCAGAAGAAGCATGAAAATAGGATTAATGCTGCGGAGATGAGTAGTCTGAGAAGTATAGCCGGAGTAACTCGGTTGGATAAGGTAAAGAATAGTGAGATAAGAGAACGCTGTGGTGTAAAAGAAGATGTGGTTACAAAGATAGATAAAGGAATGCTTAGATGGTTTTAACACGCTGAAAGGATGGATGAAGGAAGATTGACGAAACAAATTTATAAAGCGAGTGTGAATGGACAAGTCCTCGACCTCGGAGAACATATCTTGATCAGATCAACATTGTTTTGAGGAAAGGCCAGGTGAAGAGTACCAACAACTGACGAGCATGTATGAGAGCACTGATGAAAGTAGATGATGCAAAAGATGTGTGTAAGAACCGTAGCAAGTGGAAGAAAGAGGTCTCTGCCTACCCCCATGGGAAAAAGGCGTGACTTTATGTATGTATGTATGTAGTTTATTTTATATTATATAAATAGTGTTAAAATAAAAAAACGTTGCGCTGATTGGAAAATCACCCAGTATCATTTCCCAAACACAAAAATTAATTTAGATACTTTTCAAAACGTCCAAATTCGTATAATGTAAAAGGAGCATAGGAAACCAAAAAATAAATATCCAGACACTATCTTCGCTTAGCACGAAGTTGATGTGTTAAAACCGAATGTACCAACTAGGGGAAGAAAAAGGGTAAGACAGAAAAAACGTTGGAAAATAAATGTCTGTAAAATAAAAAGATCCAAACAAATATGTCAAGAATTTAATAGACAGTTTTAACCTGCAATCTGCATTTTCGGTTTCTATAATCAAAGTTTTCAATAAAGAAAACCATTATGCGCTACATAAATCCAATAGAAAATATCTTGCACCTGAAGATTATGTATCAGCTATATTGTGAGGACAAACAAAACCCGGCTGGTAAACAAATGTTTCTAAAAAAATTTAATGAAGATTTTAATTTGTCGTTTCACGCTCAGTTGTCTGATACATGTAGGACACGTGATATGGTTATCAAAATTCGTGCTACACAAGTTGAAGATGATAAGAAAGCACTTCTTGCAGAAAAAGAATTCCATTTGAGGAAAGCAGAGGCTGCTAGATCAGGACAAAAATCAGATGCTACTAATGGAAAGACTGAAAATGATGTTACAGTTATTGCTTTTGATCTAATGACCTATACCTATACCGAGACTTACAACAAGAATTGCTTTCTACAAGAGACAGTTGTGGACTTATTTATCGGGAATCCATAATTTGGCAACGGATAATGTGACAATGAGTCTACTGCCTCTCGTGGATCTCAGGAGGTTGGCTCATGCATTTTATATTACTTAAAACATTTTGTAACCACTACCAAACTCGTAATGTACTCAGACCAATGTGGTGGTCAAAATAGAATTTCAAATTATCTGTATTATGTCACATCCTGATTTCACAGTAACCGAAATTGATCACAAATTTATGGTTAGTGGACATTCGTATTTACCATGTGATCAGAATTTTGGCTTGGAAAAAAACAGAAGCAATTTTGCAAAGATATTTTTATTCCTGATCACTGGGGTAATGTTGTGACCGCTGCTAGAAAAAAATCCTTTTGCAATCATTCAAATGAAAGCAGAAAACACACCCAATCTTAATGTATGACATCCAAATGGCAGGTCGATTACTAAACAAAAAAAAAGATCTACCTACTTGACTTATTAAGCTATGTTTGTTGTACCATAAATTTTTTAATAATTTGTGGGTAAATAATAAATGTGATTGTGAATGTGATTATGTTGACGATGTAGATGATTCAGACGCCGAATAAAGCTTTTTTATTAGTTGTGTGATGTTTTTTATTGGTTCTTATAGTTATGTCATAATGGACTAACATATGCAAAATGTTACTTTATTTTTGTGCAAAAGTGGACTAACCAACACTAAATACAAAAATATTTAATTTGTTTGAAAATTTGTTACATTAATATTTGCATCAAAAGTATCTTTGGCCATTAGGACTTTAATAAGTTTTGTTATTTTATAAATAATTCTGATACAAGGCATTTGATGTTAAAATCAACCATTTATTAAAATATTTATTTTTAGATTTATGTCAACCATCCACATCCAAAAAAAGTTTTTCAAGCAATGTTTATTCTGAGGAACAAGATGTCTATCTACCATTGAATATTACTATGGATTTTTCAATTAATGTTCGCCAAGAACATTATGAGAGTAATCCAGAACTTAAAAATGTTGATGTTGAAATGAATCAATTAGAGATTGTAGGAATCGGGGGTTTATAATTTCCCCTTTTCCTATATGGGAAAAATGATTACTCAACTTCGATATAGTGGACTGGAAGTAATCACAATATGGCTGGTTTTTTAAAGGTTTTTATTTGACACAAAATATAGGTATTTCTATCTTCAAAAACACAATGCACTTGTAGCGACTAGTGAAATAAAAATTAAAGGAAATTGAACGAATACAACTTATTACAAGTAACAAGCGAGTTTTAATCGCCGTGGAAAAAAAGAGCTGTATGACAGCCGCTCGCTACGACTGTCGGAACAATACTACTGAACGACCGTCGCTCTCGACGGTCCGAAAAATACTACTGTTGCGTCGAATCAAGACGGCGCGTTGAGAGAGGAAACTTACTACTGCGCCGACTCGAGACTGCGCATTGCAAACAAAAGGGGGAAAATCCAGCTGGAGTGCCAGCCAAAGACATCGCGAGTTTTGCTTGGGGCAAAACGGTTCTAAGACATTGGCGTCGTAAAGGATTAAAATTGGAATACATAAAATTTAAAAACGTTGCGATCTGTGATCACAACAGAGATCGTTTCAAATATTTGTACCACTCCTCAAAATTCAGGACGAGTTAGAGTTACACCCAAAAGTAAATTGCAACTAATTGTCATTTGGGAAATTCTTTTAAACCATACTTTTCAAAAAAGGGGTGCATATTTAAACAATATTTTACAGATTTTAAATGATTCCCATTGTCAATACTATTTTTTTTTTGCTAATATTAATGTAAGTAACCAATTAGTTATTTACCTACACAATTGAAATAAGCAGTTATTTAGTTTCAAGAATGTGTATAAGGTCAAATTACGTAGTACATCTAATTAATTTTTAAACTTAATTAAATGTAATAAAAATTGTATACACCGACATTTCCTGTTAATTATACCTAATGAGTTTCTATAATAGATTTTTTTAATAAAATTTTATAATTAAATATTATAAAAAATTATCTAACATTGAATTTGAATACCGCGTTTGTAGTGGGAAGAAAATCTGGCAACACTGCAGGCCGCGTGGTATCCGGACGCTCCGAAAGTTGTGTATTTGAATTTATAACCCTGAAATTTTGACAGTCACGGATACTACTAGTGATACACATAAGTGTTAAAATAATAATATTAATATTTATCTCAGTAATATTAATTTGTTGATAATATGTTGTATAATTTATGTTATATATTGTTTATGAAATAAAAATGCATTTTCATATGATACGAGATTACATATTAATTTCAAATAGAGAGGAGAATAAAGAGCACGTTATTATCGACATGCTGGCGTGCGATGTTGTCATATTTTTATATTGCAAACATCTACACCGGTAGTGAGTTCAGAACGAATAATTTCATGAACTTCAAAACAAAATATCTCTCTCCAATTATCGGAAACCCCACTTGTTTTTGGGCTCGAAAAATCGCAAATCATCCGAACTTACTAACAATAAGCTTTTTAACTTTTATAGAAGAACATAAATGTTTCGATTCTTTAAAAATGTAGGAACATATTGAAAATAATAGATACTACTAGACATATCAGTAAAGAATATTCCTTCATTGTTATACTGCATCATGTAACATGTCCATTTTGTCTTACTAGTATTATGTACCTATTTATAAGTTAAATTGGAATAACAAATTACACATAAATTAATTACTATTTATAAGCGAAATTGTAATAACAAATTTAACATAAATTTGATGTTTTAACAAATATTACTATTTTCTTCTACCCAAATACCTTGTCAAAATAAAATTAGGTTTTACGACTGGTTCTCAACGGCCGAATACTTGTGAAAAATCTACAAATGTTTGCTGTCTGAGAACAATATTTGAAGTAGAAATTTTAAAAAGAACATTTTAAAAAAACCGCCAATAATTTAGTTTTGTGGCCGAACACTGCGCGGCGCTCAAACTTGTTCCCAAACGTTGCACTACTTTGCGGAAATAAGCAAGTGTATATTGCCGGTGATTTTCAAGGGCGAAATTGAATTTATAAAAGTTAAGTAGTCGTACTTTTCGATATCGCGCGAGATTTAAAAAGGTACAGGGTCGTCTTAACGAAATATTACAGTTGGGAAAAAATTAGCTTTAAAGAAATTTATGGATTTCGAACAGTCACAGACCAACTAATTTAAGATAAGTGATGTTATTTCAAAAATACTTACATTTGAATTTCACAAGGTTTCAAGATCCTTCCTTTGTATATAATTAATTTAAAATATCTTCCTTTGTGATAAACAACTATATGATTGGAATCAAGCCAGTGAAGAATTTTATCAGTCTCCTTGCCAGGCAATCTGGTAGTATTAAAAATCCTTTCATATTGCCAAGAACATAATGGCACCAAGCCTTGTACTAAAAAAATGTATGTAAATATTTACTTATTATTTTCACAACTACAGCGATACGAATTAATTTTGTTACACAATCTTACCTAGAATTGGTTCTAGCTCTTGTCTCTCAACCAATCTTCTGAATGTTAACAAAGAGTTTATAGTTGATGCAGCTCTAGCAGCTTGATTGGTTGTCGGATGTAATAAAACGGCGTCAATACCGTAAAAGTTTGAGTTGATCATTAAAGGAGATCTTCCTCTAAGATAAACATATTCTTCCCACCAATCAGAGACATAATTCGTGGACCACCACGACTTTAAAATAAGGTAGCGTTGAAGTTTTTTGCCTATGCCATTTTCGAATTCTTTTGCCAGTGTTTCCATTCGCTTGTATTTATCCTTATCGAGTAAAGCTTTAACGCTTTTTAAATACTAAAAAATTTACAAAAACTTATTGGGGAAAATAAAACAGAATTCTTTGTTGTAATAAATTATCCATGTACTTTTTTAAACTAATAAAATTGAATTAACTGAACCAATTAAGAAAATATTTGGTTGAACAAAATATTCAAACGCGACTTTGCTAAAAAAAGGTAAACTGGTTTTCTCATAATTTTGTCATTAAAATGTACTTAAAATTGATTTGGTGTACTAATCTAATTTAACATTTTAATTAGGCGATTAAACAAGATTGGTGCATAACAAAAGTTTCAAGAATATTTTGATTAATTTTAAAAATAGCGACTTTTAAATGCTATGTATAAATGTTGTAAATTTACTTACAATTAACTGAAAATGTGTTAACATTTATACACATCAATCTACTTAAAACAAACATGTTTTTATACAAGCGAGTAAAATATTCAAATATAATTTTAATGCATAAAAAATTAGCAAAAAAAAAATAACATAACATTGTATAGAATATAACAAAATAATTAATTTGGGTTATAATTTTCTTTAACTGTACAATTTACCACAGAAGAGTTATTTACACTGATCATACAAAAGACTACAAACATAATTTTTTTATTTGGGCCACAAAAGTGTTTCATTTTTGCTGAACTTATGTATGGAAGAAAAATAACAAAAAATTAAAGCAATGCAAAATTGCGTTGCAAGTGTTAATGATCAGTCAATCGATATAAAAAAAAATAGTCTAGAATAAACAGCCTTATTATTTTCAATAAACATCACAATTATAAATTAAAATAAAATGTTTGTTACCGAGAAACCAAGTCATTTTGATAATGAAAATATATTGATTATTTATAAACATTGTTTGCAACAATAGTTTTTCTATTCTATAACTTCCATTAGATAATATAAAATATTTTCAACACGGAATGTTTAAATTCTATTACAAACATAAAAAATAAATACACCATACTTATTCAATCAAATTTCCCGACATATTTATAATATGTAAAAAATATAATATAATGTTAATGTTTGATAAAACCCATCATTATAAATATTTTAAGAAACACTTAACTACATTTATAGCTAATTATAATTTTTATTAAAAGACAAAAACACATTCATTAGTAAAATTAACAACTTGTCACATACAAGATCATAGATCACAGTTAAATTAATAAGATAAATTTATTTGGATACAAGTACTATTCATCGATATTAAATCTTGCAAAATTTTTCATTTGAGTTGTAATAAAATATTTAATGGCAAAAAGCTAAATAGATTCATATATAACCTTCTTCTTGATAGATTGTTCATTTTTAAAGCTAGACATTGTAATTAAAACCTCTGAGGAACGAAGGATCATTTAATGTTCAGCCTCAGGTCTAGTGTTATTGGTTAGTTTATTGAATGAAATTAAACTTACTCTGTGCATTGTATCTTGTATGGACGGAAGAGGTAGTCTAGGTAGTGATCCTTGATAACTGTACAATCTTGGAGTATTCCAGCCACTAAAAATTTTTACTAAAACTAACCACAGTCTGGTCTTTAGAGATGCTTTACTACCTTTACCTCTTGACTCGTACATCCATCCTTTGTACACAAACAGTAATTTTAAAATATATCTAAGAATATATATCGCTGTTAGCCAATAGACTAGTGATGTTAGGAAGCAGGCTATTAGTTGCCAATAAAGCGTGTCACTGTAACAAAAGGTGATATATTTACACTGTGCCTCATATCATCGGATAAAGATATGGAGTGACTTTTATACACCAACAAAGAGATTTCAGAAGAATAAAAGAGTAAAGTAAAGACAATCAAATACTTTACAAATAAAGCTCTACTTAAACCAGAAGACACGACACGACACACTGTTGCATTCGTTTCTCTTCCTTTAATAATTTTATTGTTAAGTATAACTAGGTGATTTTTTACCTTTTTACAGGTAAAATTGATATGGGCCCTTCATTAATTTTGATGCGCCATTTGCTAGTCCAGGTATCTATTTTATATACATATAGTCACGCCTTTTTCCCGTAGGGGTAGGCAGAGACCACTTCCGCCACGGTTCTTACACACATCTTTTGCATCATCTACTTTCATCAGTGCTCTCATACATGCTCGTCAGTTGTTGGTACTCTTCACCGGGCCTTTTTTCAAAACAATGTTGATCTGATCGACATATGTTCGCCGAGGTCGACCTCTACCGACTTGTCCATTCACACTCGCCTTAAAAATTTCTTTCGTCAATCTTCCTTCATCCATCCTTTCTACGTGTCCAAACCATCTAAGCATTCATTTACCTATCTTTGTAACCACATCTTTTACACCACAGCGTTCTCTTTTCTAACTATTCTTTACTTTATTAAACCGAGTCACTCCGGCTATACTTCTCGGACTACTCATCTCCGCTATTTTCATGCTTGTTATGCCAAACCCACCATTCACTACCATACATAAGTGTAGGAACCAACACACCTCTATGCACAGCCAGGCGTGCATTTTTTGACACTTTCTGGATGTTCATAAAGCTATGCAGTGCCCCATTCATTTGTTTTCCTTCCAACACCCTTCACTCAATGTCACTGTCATATTTTCCATCTCTCGTAAATTTTGAACCCAAGTACACAAATTCATTTACTTGTTCCACTCTTTCTCCCTTAATCGGAACTTCACAGTATGTCATGCTTTCTTCTCTTTCAAAAACCAGGATTCATTTTCAGGGCATCATGCATAACATTAACCATCGCCTGCAACTCCTCTTCAGATGACGCTAATATGACTTGATCATCGGCGTAAAGAAGGCATTTGACGATCAAATCATTCATGGCGAAGTCACACATCCCTGTCTTACACCTTTTTCGATGTTAAACCAGTTCGTGCAAGCGCCGTTTATCCTGACACAAGCAGTGGAATCCTCGTAAAGTGAATTTAGTGCTCTTATTAAACTACCGCTCATCCCATACATAGACAATGTCGACCACAATTCACTCCTCACCACTCTGTCACAGGCCTATAAAAGTGCAATAAACCTCCTTACTTCTAGTCAAGAATTTTTCGACTATGCCTTGTAATGAAAAGACCTTATCCATACAGCTCCTTCCTCTTCTAAATCCTGTTTGCACATACCATATAATCTTCTCAGTTTCATTCGTTACTCTTTTCATCAATATCTTTGCATACAGTTTGCCGACTATGCTGAGTAAACTAATACCTCTGTAGGTACCTGCTGCGAACCTTTTCCCTTGTAAAGCGGCACGATAACGGCATTGCACCAGTCGTCTGGTACGCTACCACTCCTCCAACAAAGGTTAAAAAGGCGGTACAGCAGACTAGCTACCACGTTTTGTCCAGCCTTCGGCATTTCAACTGTTATCCTATCGTACCCTGCAGCTTTACCCAATTTCATACTGTTCAACGTTTCTACAATTTCTGTCGTATAATTTCCCTTTCATTGCAACTTTCACTCATGTCTCCGAATGGGGCCTGTACTTGTGTATCCTCTTTCTCAAATAAACTTTCGAAGTTTTTCATCTATCACTTTAATACGCATTCCTCTCCTTTTACCATACTACCCTCTTGGTTTCTGATTCTTTTCAGTTGCGAGGTAGTATTTTTACCTCTGGCTGTTCTTATAGACTTCCAGAAGAGTTTATTATTGTTTTTGAAATCTATTTCATTAATTGCATTTTAGAGATTATTTGCCGTCTCTTCAAATGAGTCTTCAATAGTTAGTATTGCAGTATCGTCTGCAAATGTGGTCAATTTAACTTTTTCCGTAGCATGGATGCCACATTTATATAATAAATACAGTATTGGTCTCAGAACACTGCCTTGGGGACTCCTGCTTTGATTGACCGTAGGTCTGAGTATTCGCTTTCTACCTAAAGATACTCTCTTTTAGGTATGACTGTACTAGTTGAACAAAGTAATGAGTAGGTAGGTTAGGTATCATGTGAGTGGGGCGTAGGTCGCTCATCCACTGCGACCTTTAGTAGGACTATTATGGCTCACCCTAGAGGTTACAGTTTACCGCACAATCCAGCCCTTCACACGAAGTTCATGGTTGATAGGGTGAGATTTTCTTGAAATCGGTAGGTTCTAGGTTGGTATAACCAAATATGTTGAACCTTATTCTTCCCAGGCCGGGGCATTGTACATTGTAAATGATCAGCAGTTTCGTCTTCCACGCAGCAAAACCGACGGTCTGTTTGTTGATTCAGACCTATCCTTCCGAGGTGGTATCTTGGTAGGTAAGTATCTCTTGATTTTTAATAAATAGCCTTTGTGCCACACTTTATCAAATGCTTTTGCAATGTCTAAGAAAGCTGCTGAGCATATTTTTTTCTCTTAAAGAGATCTCTCTATTAAGAAATCAGTTTAATACTTAGGACTGCATCTGGATATCAAACTAAAGTGGCAGAAACATATCAAAAAGAAAACGGAGGAACTAAAACTGAAATATAAACAGTTATATTAGTTACTAGAAAGAAGCTCACACCTTACAATCAAAAATAAGGTGCTAGTATACAAACAAATCTTTAAACCAGTACAGACCTACGGTATTCACCTATGGGGGTGTACTAGCGAGAGTAATTATGCTTGCCTTCAAAGAGTCCAAAACCGAGTTCTAAGGAATATAGTCAACGCCCCGTGGTACGTTCGCAATAAAGACTTACATCGGGAACTCCATATTAAAACAGTCAAAGAAGAAATAAAGAAGATTGCTAAGGGTCACAAAAAACGACTCATAATCATATAAACAGCGAAGTGTTAGAACTTCTAGACAATCAAGACCTAGTCCGCAGGTTCAAACGCACCAAACCTTTTGAACTTGTGAGAAAAGTTCAGTTAAAGCTCAGTTCAGTGAATCTTGGCCACAACAGTGTAGTGTGCATAAACATTAATTTCTTAGGTGGACCATTGGGAATACCTAAGACAGTAAAGTAGTAGATTAGGTCAAATTCAAAATGATTGGGTGCTTTGTCTCTTTCAATACAAAACTTCTGTTAATAACTGAAAAAAGGTCCTTCATAAAGGTTCTTTTATTCTTAAGAACAAGAAGATCTAAACAGAGCTAAATCAGGTGAATAAAAGCGATGGTCAAGGATAGAGATTTGTCTTTCGGCCAATAACTGCTTTACATGAAAGGCATTATGAGCTGGTGCATTGTCCTGACTGGTGACTTCCCTCTTGGCTTTTGAGGCATATTTAACGATCACATATTTCTGTTTTGATGTACTGATCGGAACAGGGTCTCTTTATTTTGATGACTACACTTTATAGTAAAAACTTGGTAAAATGAGACAGCTGCCTTTCAAACAATTATATATTTTATCAAAAGTGACATTTCAATTTTCAGTAATTTTCCAAGGAAATGAGTCCTAGAACTTTATTGCTATACCTACAGTGAAATATCAAAATGAGAAGGTATTTGAATTACAAATGGATCTGGATAATTGACGCATTTTTTTGCAGATAGTGTACCCATTAAATAATGCCACATTCAAACAACGCAAGTATGTAATCTTGAAACTATTATCATCTGTAACGTTGAAAAACATTAAATTGGACGACATTTAATGATCGGTTAACGTCATGGGTAATTTTATGATGCCAAGGTAAATTGCTTATAATTGATTCCTAGTTCAGTTACTAATAATTATGACGTGGCCGAATAAATATAATTTAGTAGCTGGAATATTTTTCCATTTTGAACTGGAAAAATAACGTTCAATTCGAACGCAGAGGTATTTAACAAGTTTAATATCTATAAATAAATGAAGAATCTTACCCTGGAAGCATTTGTAGAAGTCTCTCAGTTAAATTAAAAGGCACTTTAATTCCATTCCAGTGAAATGCAGTTGCAAGACTCATCAACAAAAATAGATACCTATAGTGACCTGGGTATACGCCATTATGTATACTATTCTGAAAACAAAAAGACACGATTAGTTAAAGTTAAAATTCCACCAAATTCTTTCTAAACCATTCTTCCAAACGTAACCGATCAGATCGTACAAAAGAGAACACTCTTGAACCGATAAGTCCTAGCCTGTTCAATCCACGGAGGTGTTTGCTGGCTCCTAAATTTATGGATGCGGCTACTTAAAAAGACGTTGTAAATGTTCTACTACACCAATTTGCGCCTTCTGTAAATCAGACGGTGGGTAAATGTCGATTCCTCACAAGGCTACAACAAACTGATAAAATATCAGTGGTCTGGGTGCGGCCCGAGAGGTCCACTAACTTCCCAGTGGAAAGAATGAAAAAATACCATATGTTTTGTTGTTATAACTATTATTTTTAAAATTATTATAAAAAACGATTTCAAATTGTTTATAACAAATTATAAGTGTCATTAACAATATTTTGTTTATGTCAACCGTATTATTTCAAACTTTTTTTTTATCATTTCATAAGCGGAAGCTATTTTCAATTGTTTGTAACAATTGAAATTTTTTTCTAATTATTATGATCAATAATCATTTGTTAGTAACAATATTCAATTGTTATAAACAATGCTTGATTATTACTAATAATATTTTTTCACTGATATAGCGTCTTCAATGCTATTCTCTCAATACTGACACAAGTTTAAATTTATCCAATTCCTATTTTTGTTTTCTAAAGCTATCTCTTTTTATGAACTATTGTCATCATATTTTTCAAACAAATATTCCTAACATGCAATAATCATATTATTCAAAAGATCTTAAAATTCTGTATTAAAAATACATACATACATACATATAGTCACTCCTTTTTCCTGTAGGGGTAGGCAGAGACTACTTCTTTTCACTTGCTACGGTTTTTACACCACCGCGTTCTCTTATCTCACTATTCTTTACTTTATCCAACCGAGTCACTCCGGCTATACTTCTTAGACTACTCATCTCCGCAGCATTAATCCTATTTTCATGCTTCTTCTGTCAAACCCAACATTCACTACCATACATAAGTGTAGGAACCAACCCTCCTCTATGCACAGCTAAACGTGCCTTTTTTGACACTTTCTGGCATTATAAAGCTATGCAGTGCCCCATTCATTTGTTTATATACATATATATGGAACTGAATCCTGGAAGATGGGAACCCGCTCTATACGGAAACTGAAAGCCTCTGGAATGTAAGTAAGTAATGCGTAGAATTCTCAAAATATCAAGGTCAGAACATGTCTCCAATGAAACTGTACCAACAAGAATGAATGTGGACAAAGAAATTCTTGTAATCCTCAAAATGAAAAGGACAAGCTACCTGAGACATACATACAGAGACAGGACATATTAGTTCCAAAAGCCGATCATTTACGATCGCTCCATACATCCAAATGGGTGTTACTCTACAAACTGACCGTAAGTGGAAAAAACCAAATGGATGATGTAGGGTGACAGGATGAGTTAGATATCAAATCGTTCCAAATCCAGTTCTTCGCGACATCCAACTGATCGTCATCTGATCGTGAATGGGGAAACTCGAGTGAAACGATACCAAGCTGTGGCGCCACCTGATCGTCAGACTTGAGAACGTGGTCCATATTTAACTCATTTTCATTCATTTTTTTTTGTGTTTCCTTATTTTGCAATACAAGGCAACAGCAGCATAGATAAATAAATCTTCATCCATTAAAGACAATTTATCCTAATTTTAAATCAAAATAATATAAATTAATCTAACCTAAAAAAAATCCTTGAGCACTATAACCAGCATATCATGACCGTGAATGTGGTCAATTATTTGGATGTCATCCAAACGTATGACATCCACTGGATTTCGTTCGGAGCGATCAGAAATGGCCGGCTTGAAACTAATAATGAAGGGTTGAGGGTAGAAGAGTATCTACCGGACAGAAGACAATGTTCATGGCTGAGGAATGTGAGAAATTGGACTGGTTAAAGTTCGCAGCCATCGCTAAAAATAGCACAAGAAAGAGAGAGATTTACTGAAGTTGTAGCCAACCTTCTTTAGTAAACCTTCCTTGAAGAGAACAGAGCACAGAAATCTAAATGCACAATAATACTTACCGATTCGTCGGCCTAAGTTTGACAGGTATTTAATAGAAATAAAACCCCATCGACGACACCATACTAAAAAATTTCATTTTGAATAAATCAATGTTGGAAAGGTTACTTAAATTAAGAAATGCTATGATTTCAAAGTAACGAGAAATTTATTTAAGGATATCTGCTCAAACACAATTTACAAGAGATTAACTAAAAATTTATTTTTAAAGTTACAGTAATTTACCCTATTTAACCATTCTGATAACAATGCCAAGTATGGCTCGCAGATATTACAAAGGATTTCAATTAATCCTTTGCCCTTAGAATAAGACACATACTTTAAAAGCCTTTTTGACGTGATAACGTCTTATAAATCGATGAACGCCGGCTGCTCGCACGAAAAAGCATGACTCATTGTCACGTTCCGCCTGAGCAAAGCGTGCAAGCGAGAGCGCGAAACAAACGATAGAGGCTCGATTGGCTTAAGCGTTCGGCTTGTGACGCATCTATCTCTCTTCCATTTCGTCGGCCGATTCATTGGAGTAGAAAAGAGACAGAAAATATTTGAATTAACGAGTGCAAATAAATGTTAATTTATCGTAAAAATTGTAATTTTCAATTAACTCCTTTTTTGTATTATACAAAATAATGATAATTCAGTGATAATAATTCAATTCAATTCATAAAAGTATGCAATTTTTCATCAATGTTTTCTCATGACGTTATCACGTAAAATTATCGTCCGTAAACCGACTATACAGACAACCAATTTTTTTTTTAAAGGACAGTTCCTCGACAACTTTTACTACATTTTTGGTATGGATGAAGTCAGATATTAATTGTTGTACATTAAACATAAATAATCTGCAATCCACATTGTAGTTAAAAACTTACTAAATAATAACGGACAAACTCCTCGATTTGATGATGTCATTCCTTATAAATGTAGGTCACAGTACATATACATCATGTTTTGGGAAAATTGTACCGTGTTGTACATGGAAAATTGAACAAGTTTCAAGTTCAGAACGGGTTTAAATAAGAATGCAGACCTTTTAAATAATTGTGTACAAGTTGAACGGCCCTCGTAATATGTTGTAATAGACGTACGTGCAGGTGCACATTTTACACATCTGCTCAAACTCACCTATCAGATATGCCCCTTAAACTCGATAAACAATATCGTTAGCAATCCTAAATATTTCACGATAAAATTCCAATAAATAATTTCTACTAACAATGCTATTCAGAGAATTCGGATGATGAACTTAAAGTTGTACACGGTATTTTGAGTTTTTAAATATTTCCGCTACTTTTATCAGCGATATCGAGGATATTTACGAGGAAAAAAATTTATGATATAACGAATCGATTCATGCCACCAAAAGAAACACTTAAAGGGTGCATTTTCTTGCTGGACGCGGTAGATTTGAGCGTTAAATGCGATCACGTTGTTTAGCCTTAACGCTTCATCTTTTTCATCACCATGGTGATGGTGATAATATTGAGTTTTAATGCTAAGCAATATGCTATCTGGCGGAATAAACACACATTAATATCACGTGACCAGCAAGTATGATTGCTTTGTGTTTATTAACCTGGAAGCGTGCATTTGTGTGAAGATTATAGTGGTTTAAGGAAGTGCTCGAAAAAAAAAAATTTCCCACGATCATCTTTAAATTTATTTGTAAATACCTGACAGTATTCTGAACGCATACAATAAATTTCCACCCATTTTGCAGTACTAAAATTGAAAATATTACCATTTTAAATTTCTATTTGAACGCATGTTAATTTATACATTTCATACTAATTCATGTAGGTTTTAGTGTCTAACAATTTTAATGGGGGTTACAACCCCATGTTGTTCATTGGCTCTATATTACGGTCATAAGACCGATTCTAATGTATGGATCGTTAGTATGGTGGCCAGCCCTATAGAAGGGAGTCAACCATACAAAGGTAGGAAAAGCGATTGGCATGTCTGCTGATAACAGGCTGTCTACGGACCACCCCAACAAAAGCCCTCGAAACGATCCTAAATCTACTACCAGTAGATTTGTTTGGGAAATAATGCGCAGCTAGTGCGGCTCCCAGACTCAATGCTGTGTCCCCAAAGACCAAAATGAACTATGATCACTCTAGAATCCTAAAAGAATACGATCTGTGCACAAAAACACTGATTACACTAAACCTACCCCTATGTTCGAAGGCGACCTATCCCTGGAAATTCCATCCAGAGAAGCTTGGGCCGATAATCTATTGAAACCTCAGTGCGCAGTATTTTATACGGATGGCTCTAAACTAGAGGGAAGAGTAGGTTGCGGTATCTTCTCAGAAGACCCCTCACTTAGCCTGTCGTTTCGTTTGCCTGATTACTGTAGTGTGTATCAAGCTGAAATGACAGCTATTACCAAGGCAGCTGTCTGGATACTCCACAACGAACAAAAGTTCAGCGAGATATCCATTCTTTGCGACAGCCAGGCTGCTATCAAATCACTGAACTCAGTCTACTTGACCTCTAGGACAGCGGTGCAATGCCGTGCCGCCCTGGAGTTCGGAACTAAGTTTAGAGTTCACATTGTCTGCGTACTTGGACCCAGGGACATACCAGGCAACTGTAAGGCGGACGAGCTAGCCAGAGAGGGCACTACCCTTCCAGCTGTATCTGTCTTATCTTAGCAAGGAGTACAGATTGCAAATTGCCGGCTCCTCCTGCACAGCAAAGTAGTTCAAAAAGCTAACTTGAGGTGGCAAAATGAACCCACATGCACATCATCGAAAAAGATCTGGACTAAACTAGATCTAATTCGAACTAATGATGTTTAAACTCTATCCAGGGAGTCCATTGGAAATGCGATCGCGGCCATAACAGACAATGGGCAGGTGGAACCCATGCACGGCACATGGGAATCGCAGAGCTTCGACACGACTTCTGTAGAAGCTGTCACGATGTGGAAGAGGAGGAAACAGTGGTACATCTTCTCTGCCACAGCCCTGCCCTAGGCAGAAAACGGCTTTCTATACTAGGGCAACCGAACTTTGATGAATTATCTGATCTCAACTCAGCATCAAAGACACTTTTTATTAAAAGTTCCAACTGGTTCTCACGGTAGAGGGGGAAGGCACCGCCGTCCATCACGTTATCACAACGGGCCAAAAGTAACTTAACAACTTTAATTTTTTTACAATTTTTTTTAAATTTCGAAAATTGGCAGATAATATTCACATAAATAATTTCCATACAAAATCGGTACAGGAAGCGGCATTTATTTTGTTGTATACAATGTGTAAAGTAAATCTCAGACTCAGACTCTCCTGTATAAGCTGATCAGTAGTGTGCGACTGGCAACGCTGCAACAGCGCGGGACGTTTAAGTTGGTTATCCTATACAGTAGAACCTGGGTGTTTTCATTTGTTGTTGTCCGATTTCTTTTAACAATATTAAAATTACTATTAATATTTACTCGATTATTATTAATATTACAATTACTAATAATATTGATTATAATTCAGTTCATTGTTATTTTGAATAAAAATGTTTAGTTCTACCTTTTAATAAATTCATAGGCTTAAAAAATATAATAAAATACACTATTTATATTAGAAATAAATATTTATTAACTGATAATAATAAAAATGAACAATGATATAAAATGATAAAAAATTTATTTATATTATATAAGTATAACTTTATATTACCGAAACTAATAAATAAATTATTTGGCAGTTTTTTTTTTAATTGTATCACTTTAGTAATGATATCTTTTCTATTTGTTATTTTAACACTTTTATCGTCTACTTTCTCAGTAAATAATTTGATAATAGCTCCTTTACCGTTGCCAAGTCGAGTAAAGCAACGCAGTAGGTCATTGTTTACGCTCATGCGTATGGGAGGCGGGGCAAAAGAACGTACTAATTCTTACAGTAGGTGGGTAACTTATATAGGGAAAACGCATTCGTAGGTTGAGAACGACTGCTCTTTGGGAATGTCCTTAATAGTGACTAATAATTTGTTAAAAGTAAAAATGACCAGCAGAGAAAATTGTTTTTTGATAATCCACTCATCATCCCTTTTTTCTTTAATACCACAAACAATAACGTGGTTTGCTGCCAGAACAGCTTCACAGTCCACAATGCATCGAGTACTTGGAGTAGCAGCCAGGTAAACAAAAATTGAGGACAATGGTAGAAACATATATGTTCAAATATCAACATTATCACTAAATTGTACACTTCCCTTGGTAAACATCACACTTGGCGTCAAAAACGACAGAATGACAGCGCGGGAAAATAAAGGTTAAAATGCCAATTATATTTAAATATGTTTTAAAAAAATTTAATAAAATATTCCACACAAAATATAGATAGCTTTTTCCTCCTACCCTTAAAGAAAGTCACACTTTTCTCCCTTACTCCAAAGTTCTTTTCTGTCTAGGGGGACGAAAAGTAGGAAAAGTACTTTTTCTCCCCTCATTTTAAGTATGTTGTAAATGATGAAACTTGTGAATCTATTATTCAAGTTGTTTCTGTAATTTCTAGAACATCTTGTTTATCCTGTATTCTGGTAAAAATTAAACATGAATGTTACGTCAACGTTAGGTTTTTAATTAAAAATTTTAACTTCAGGATTCTAAGATATGTATGGTTTTTGGGTTAAGGAGGTTTGGGAGTCAAAGAAAAAATGCAGCCAAGTTTTTAAAAAACATATATATATATATATATATATATATATATATATATATATATATATATATATATATATATATATATATAATAAAAAACTTGATTATAGTTCTTTATATTAAATTATAATTTTTCACTGATAAAAGTTATTGGAAAAATAAAAAAAAAATTTCGCGTCTTTAACATGGGTTCTTATGAGAAATCATGAGTTCTTGATATTGAAATAAACAAAAACATTGTAAAAAATGCAAAATTCGAGGAAAAAAATATCGTGTATGGAAAATTTAATAACGAAGAGTTTGGGTGCTTAAAAAGTATTATCGACCGTCTAGTTTTTAAAATATTTTATTTTTAACGATGAAAAAATTTGATTTACAGTGCAAGAACGTGAGCTTATTGAAGCGACGGCAACGGCGCATTCGTGCAGACATTGACATGCAGTAAGGGAGAGTAACTCCTCTTTTCATTGAAGGTTTTGGAGGTTAAGGGTAAAATAGTTCAGCAAGACTGCAACTCTTCATACCAAAACCAATTCATAGAAGAAAACCAAGAGGAGCACCACAATCTCTAATCTCTAGTTAAAAATAATAACCGCCCTAGTAGTAGTACGTTCTGGCACTAGTACAACTTAAAAATAGACTAATTATAGAGTAAAATGCCTGAGAGTGCAATGGGGGGAAAACTATTCCTAACCTTTCAATAATAAACAAATGAAGAAGATACTTCGTAAAACCTGGGCAGTTTTCTCTGGATGGTGTTTCTCGTTGATCTGTCGCTTTCCTTACTTTCGCTCTCATCGAGGTAATTAAACAGTTGCAATATAAAAAATAGAAGAATGCATAAAGATACAGAAGTGATCAATATTGTAAAACAACGAAAACTTGAATATTTCGGACATATCTTGAGACACCCAGAAAAGTATGACATTCTACATCTTATAATACTGGGTAAGATTAATAGTAAGAGACGCCCCGGCAGACGAAGAACTTTCTGGCTCAAAAATCTCAGACAGTGGTTTGGTCTCACCACTATGCAACTTTTCCGAGCGGCTACCAACAAAATAATGATTGCAAACATGATAGCCAGAATGATCGCCAACGATCGTTAAACGGTCATGGCACCTAGAAGAAGAATATAATAAATAGAGACTTACGCAGACAATATGGTACACCAAAAAACAATCTAACGTTGAAAACTGCAAACCTTCTAACGATAACATTAGATCGTTGTAGTCCACAAAACACACACAAAACTACAACCAATAAATTTTGTAATAATAGTTATAAAATTATAAATACCTATCAGCAATTAAAAAAACTTATGTTTACTGGTAATTAATTACTTGTGTAGTATGTCTACTCATTACATCGCTTTAAATTGATTACACTGAGAATTATTTGCAAGTGAACTAATTTTACATAATAAAGTTCAAATTATGTAAACAATGATACGAGCTAGATATAATTTAAACTTTATTTAATAATAAGAATGTTAAACATGAACTACTGACTTCAAGCACTGGAACATAGCAAGAGGTCCGAAAATTGACCATCAACAGTTGTAATGCTCCGATTTTTAATACATAAAAGTAGACAGTTTATCTGGAAATGAAATCAACAATGACCGTTCTAGGAAGATACATGGACATTACAAGATCAGTATAAATGTCATTGCTTCAAAAATCCTTCATCATTACTTTTTGAAAAGTAATAATCTTACACACAATTGGAATGACATTACTCTTCCTATTTGACGATTAACTTTTTTTTTTTTTTATGTTCTGGTTCCCACGAAAATGGATATCCTGTAATGTTCAGAGAACATCGTGGGAACCATGGGAAAGAAGGTAGGAGTTGGTGTTCTTCTTAAATTTCTGGAGGTTGTATACCTCGGGGAACACCTCCTTAGGCAATGAGTTCCAAAGCCTCGCAATTCGTTGGATGAATGAGTCTTTGGAGAGTGATGTTCTGCAGGTCTCCAAAGTGACCACGAAGGGGTGTGAAGACTGAACTTGACGGGTTAATCTTAAAAAGAGACTGCCAAAGGAGGAACGATTGTTGATATTTCAGAACAGCATCGCCCATGAAAATATCTATAAAATAGAGACAAATCGCCAACCTTTCTACGGTGTTCCAGACAAATGAGCGAGTTTGTAAGCGAGGCATCACCGACGAGACGAATTGCCCTTTTTTGGACAGAATCCAGTAGCTTCAGGATATGTTTAGGTGCTGCACTCCAAATATGGGAACAGTACTCCAGTACAGGTCGGATCTGTGCCTTATAGATCATAAGCAGCTGACTGGAGGTGAAATAGCTCTTGGCACGAAACAAAAAACCAAGTTTTTGGGATGCACTTTTGGCAATGGACCTCACGTGATTTTCTCAGGAAAGGTTATTGCTGATAGTAATACCAAGCATCGATATGGATGACTTCAGTGGTATGGTTACTCCTGACAAAGTTATGTTAGGCACAGTGAGATCGGCTTTTCTAGAGAAAAGACATGCTCGTGTTTTGTTTGCATTGAATTCTACCAAGTTATTGGATCCCCATTCGAGAATTGTTGCTAAGTCCATATTTATATTGTTAACATTTCTTCCTCGTCCATTTCTGGTTTCACGGGCTGATATAGGGGCCCTGGAAGAGAAAGCGGTATGGAGGGTACTATCATCGGCAAAGCTGTGTACGGGACATGAAGTTGCTTTCAATAGGTCGTTGATGTGAAGTAAAAATAGTGTTGGTGCTAGAATGGATCCTTGCGGAACACCAGCATTTATGAGTAGAGTGTCAGATGAAACTCCATCGACCACTACATGGAGAAACCTGTTTGAGAGAAAACTAGCAAGCAGAGAACACAGCTGAGGGGGCAAGCCATAAGATGGAAGCTTGGCGAGGAGTCCCTGGTGCCAAACTCGATCGAACGCCTTGGAGATATCTAATGCCACAGCTAAAGTTTCTCCATGCTTTTCAATAGATAGCTGCCATATATGTAAGACGTATGCGAGCAGGTCACCAGTTGATCTCTGATGGCGGAAGCCATATTGCCTATCATTGATAATTCCTGAGTCTTCCAGATATTTCATGAGCTCGATGTTGATGGCTTTTTCCATGACCTTTGAAATAAAAGATAGCAGTGCGATAGGTCTGTAGTTGCTAGGTAGGGTCGTTTTGCCTTTTTTAGGACTGGCTGTACTCTTGCAATTTTCCAATTGGACGGAAATACTCCCAAATTGTAAGAGTGGTTGAACAACTTGCAAAGAACAGGTGTTAGTTCGGGGGCACATTTCTTGAGAACAATCGGCGGGATTCCGTCAGATCCACAGGCTTTGTTGGTGTTGGGACCCAGCAAAATCTTTCTGATAGTACGTTGGCGAAAGGTGATCTCGGGCATGTGACTGTCAATAGGTGTAATGTTCGAGGGTTGTTTTCCCGAAGAATCCAGAGTGGAATTTCCAGCAAATAGGTGCGCAAAGATATAGGCTTTTTCCTGGGCAGTCGTTGCTAGTGTTCCATCTTTATTGGTTAGGGGAGGAAAAGAGCTGGAAGTGAAGTTTCTTCCCACAGCTTTGGCGAAAGACCAAAATGAACGGGATCCGTTAGGACATTCAACAAGTTTTGATCTTATTTTGGCATTATAAGCATCTTTTGAACATTCTATTGTCTCTTTGCATATGCCTCTAGCCTCAACATATGCTGCTCTGGTCTCAGGTCCCGGATTTTTTTGCCATCGATGGTATGCTGCCTGTTTGGAAGCCACAGCTCTAGAGCAGTTTCTGTTAAACCAGGTCTTATCGGATGATGTTCTTCTTTCGGTATTCGGTATGTAAGTTTGCATCCCCAACATGATGATTTCAGAAATTGTCTCAGCACATCGTGTTGGATCTACTGAGGAGAAACAAACTCTCTTCCATGGAAACGCTGAGAAAAACATACGAAGACCCTCCCAGTCGGCCGAATTGTAATGCCACATGAGACGGGGTGGTATTGTGCTGCTCGATGGTAAATGGAAAGAGCATGTTGTGGAGATGAGGGTGTGATCAGAGTTTCCAAGTGGGGCACAAACTTCTATTCTATACGGGTCAGGATTGGTGGTGAGGAAAAGATCTAGTGTATTGGCAGCCTGGTTGTTGACATCAGGGATGCGGGTTGGTAGCTCGACCAGTTGTTCTAGACCATGAGTGATGGCGAAGGCCTCAGCTTGACGACCTGCATCATCAGTTTTGTTAGAGAATTTGAGCCAGGCAGCGTTATGTACATTAAAGTCCCCCATGATTATGGTTTCAGCTGTTGGTTGGTTCTCCTGAATGTAGTCCAAATTGAGTGATAAAAACTCAAAGAGGTTGTTATATGAAGGTTCATTAGGTGATAGGTAAAGGCAGCAGAGGAACTTAGTCACTTTGGTATCAGATAGCTTAAACCACATCACATCAAAGTCTTTCGGTTCCAAACTCTCTTCACGCTGGCATGAAAGGTTAGCCTTAGCGTAAAGGCAGACTCCACCTTTGAACCTGAGTCGAGAATGGAGTTCGTAACCAGGACAAAGCATATGGACCTTGTTGGTGGACGAGTTTACTTGTGTTTCTGTTAGAGCCAGAATATCCGGTTTTTTCGTCTGTAGGTGATGGTGGACGTCATTGATGTTCTTGTTGAGTCCACGGATGTTGCAAAAATTAATCTTTAATGTTGAGTCCCCTCGAGTACCTCTCGCCCGGAAATCCGAATGGAGAGGTATTTTGCTTCCGGAGTGTTTTACTGAGTGTTTAACTGAGGGTAATGATAAAATGCTGAAACGGCGCCCCCTTTATAATTATCAATGCTAGTATCCCCATCACGAGCTATAAATGATGACTTGAATGAAAAGATCAGAATTCTCTTCATTGCCAGACATCCATCCAGTTTTGTCCCCTAACAACACTAATACTGATCGTGTAATCTGCCCTAAGGTTAGAGTTTGTGCTAGTCTTTATTGGTACAGCAGGAAGTTGGTTATCTATAGAAAAAAGATCTGTCACCGCTCCACGGCGATTTTATAAGAACTGGGTGATTGGTAAGACGAATAGAACCTTCTGGATAAAATCCAGTAGCTTAAAAGATAATGAGTGCGAGCTTGGCTGTAACGTTTTGAATGCTTACCTGAAAACGTGCTACGCGTTTTTTCCATGACCTTACACCTGATTCCCAAACCAGGTGAAGAACTTCGCGATCGAAATTCACATCCAAACCTTCGTGGGTGATGGCAAACGAGAAAGCCACAGCTGAATGAGCTTCCGCCATGATGATTTATCTGTAAAAAAATGTTTTATTATTTTTTCAGCTTTACTTCTCGATACTTGCATTTAGACTGAAAGTCTCTATATGTTGCTAACTAAGTTTTTTACAATCTGTTTTTTCTTGTTTTGTTTTGTAAAAGATATAATATATGAGATTGTTAAATATGATAAGTAAAAGATTTCTACTGATATCCAAAACTGTGCTTTTGGAAATGAATTGGAAGTAAATTACTAATGAAAGGGACACGTTTAACGTCTCAACTGCATCTCTAAAGACGCGGACTCCTAGTGCCGATTTAAACCAAATTGGTTATCAATGACCAAACATATTAAATCATACGAATTGCTATAATGAATTGGTTATAATAACATTTAGAGAAATAGGACTGGAGAGAAATAGGACTGGAACAACGAAACCTTAGAATAATAGCCAACCTTTACTGGAACCAAAGTGCTCAAATAAGAATCGATAGCACCGCGTCCGACGAGATCAAAATCCTGAGAGGCGTTCGTCAAGGATGCACTTTATCACCACTGTTATTCAATTTGTATTCCGACAGGATATTTCAAGAGGCGTTGGATAAATGTGACGAGGGGATATTTGTCAATGGAATTAATATCAACAATCTGAGGTATGCGGATGACACGGTTCTTGTTGCCGACTCACTGGAAGGACTGCAGGAACTGGTAAGCCGCGTGACGGCTGCAAGCTCAGAGGCCGGACTTAGCCTGAACGTGAGAAAGACAAAGTGGCTAGCAGTTAGCAAATCAAACAACCTGGACGGACACCTGACAATTAACGGTCAACGAATTGAGTAAGTAGAAACTTTTAAATATCTTGGGTGTCAACTAAATGAGAAGTGGGATGGCATGCAGGAGATTTGTGCCAGAATAGAACAAGCTCGTGCTTCGTTCCTGAAGATGCGTAAGGTACTTTGCAGCAGAAATTTAAGCTTGCCTCTGCGCGTCCGAGTGCTTTGCTGTTACAGGTTCAGCATACTGTTTTATGGAATGGAAGCTTGGACTTTGACAGATGCAATGTGCACAAAATTGGAGGCCTTTGAAATGTGGACGTACAGAAGGCTATTAAGAATCTCCTGGGTAGAAAGAGTGCGTAACACCGAGGTACTTCAACGCCTCGACAAGCAGCTGGAAGTTCTGTTTACGCTAAAAAAGCGCAAACTGGAGTATTTTGGTCACATCTTAAGAAATGACAAGTATCGACTTTTAAAGCTTATTATAGAAGGGAAGATCGAAGGACGAAGAGGCCCGGGTAGAAAAAAGATATCCTGGCTAAGAAACTTCGACAATGGTATGGAGTGAGCATTACCACATTGTTCCGCCGAGCTGTAGACAAGGTTCAGATAGCGCTGATAATTGCCAACGTCCGAGGAGACCTAAAGAAGAAGAAGAACATTTAGAAAGAACGTATTCGGATACTTTAAAAGTGAATTAGTTTCAAATTTCTCTATAAGATTGGAATTAAAATTATTCCCAAGACTTAATAACAAAATTGTAATGTTTGGAAATAAAACTATGATGTAAATGGGATACTACTAGCGAAATAAATGGTAAAAGTGCGATACTAGTAACGTGTGTTGCCTCCTATACTTCGGATTGCGGCATTTATGCGTCTAGGCATGCTTCTAACTAAATTTTGGATAAAATCTTGAAAAATTTGTTCCCATGCTGTGATAAGTGCATTTTCAAGTTCCCTCAGGTCTCTAGGTGCAGGTAATTGGCGTTTAACATTTTTCTTAAGGTTTATTTATTTAGCGTATGGCACATTAAGACACAAAGCATATGTATGACAACAAAATTATTACAAACGAACATTCAACAAATTTATATAGGGCATTTCTCCACGATGTGTTAGGTTTCTGGTCGGCAATCCCTTAGAAGAGCTGTTATTTAATTTTGGTAGCATTATGGTTTTGACTCTGATTTCGTTGGTTTGTCTGACCACCAATATTTGCTAGTTCATTTAGCGTTACCCAGGGTGTATCACGGGGAAGCGAACTAGCTCTTGAATTGATCCCATAAATGCTCAATCGAATTCAGATCCGGGCTTTTTGGGGCCACTGCATAACTGGTATGGTAAATTAATAAATAACATAACAGAGCCACCGCCGAATATGCAAAACTTATTATGACATTCCCATTGGATCAATGGTTACAGTGATAAGGCTATTTTGGAAACCTAGCTACGAGCACTTAATACTGCCACTCTTGAAATTACAAGAAGCAAACCTTTCTCCTGTTTTCTGCCAGACTCGTTTACGACCATCACTGTTTTAGAAGAAATTGTGAAATTGTGGACAGCTTCAAGTTCGTTTTTAAACACAGAACTAGTGACAATCCTGTTTCTTAAAGCGTATAGGAAAAAATCACGTAACGCGAGATGTCGCTGTCTACGGCAAAATATCGGACCGAGGTGTGAACAACAAATATTCTGTCATTTGATCACTTGTAAAACCAAAGTTTTTATTGAAGGGAATTTTAGTTATCTTAGAGAGAGATGTCAAATGTTACACATCATATGCGACTACTGTAAGGCTCGCTCGTTTTTTTATCAACAGTAAATATTTATCTCTATCTTTTACGCATATAACAGCAAACTTTATACACAACACTGTAACTTAATTGCACAGCTGGTGGCGGATAGTACCGACCTCTCGGAAAATTGGTTGACGGCTCTCTGACGGCCAACTCTACCACCGCGCGCTCATTCGTCAAATCAAATAACGCGCTTCCGCGACTTCCTGTCACACTGTTACACACTTCCGTCCTCTTTCACGAAATCACTCCCACAAATTGCAAGAAAGCGAGAGCAAAGATGTTACACTTCAAAAAATATTTCTCACTGGCGAAAAGAGCAAACTTAAATGATTTTTAAATCGACACTTGAAGAGACGCTTGTTCGTGATGAAATAAGGATGTTGCAAGTGTGCTTTTTATTAGTAATTTATCATTACATTAACTACTCAAGAGAATCCGATCATGTGCAATGTTTTTTTCGCAACATTCATGACACAAAATATCGACACTCAAACGAGTGGGTCGTAAATGATTTAATATGAAGTGAAAACAGGTAGCGATATTAGCTTCACAAAACCGGTCTTTTCTAAACTGTTCTTAAAATTAAATAAAGATTTTAGTTTAATTTTAATACCGATTTTAAATAAAGTTAAAAAATTTCAGTGTTACTACAAAAACCTGCTGAATAATTTAAAATGTTTAGCAATAAATTCATTTAGAATACAGATGTAAAAAAGGCGGCTTTATTTTTTAGCCACTTTTAATATCTATAGTTGTATTTATTTAATTTGAAGATTCTTTTACATTATACTATTCGAAATGTTATTAAAGTTAATGATGCATTAATTTATTTCGAAACGTCGGAATCCTACGGGGCTAACACTCGAGGTGATTTAACAGTGAGTTAAAACTAAATATTCCTTTTGAATTTCCACTATTTTGTATCGGTAGACAATTAAACAAAAAAAATTGTAAACGCGTAATACTGGAAAAAATGTTTACAATTTTATGTAGATTAGATTATTTCATTCAAATACAGACATACCTATTGTTTTTTCCCTCTGAAATAACGGAAGGTCAAGGCAACAGATACCTATATACAAAACTATTTTGTTTTAAAAGAATGTTTAAAAACTGGAATATTACAAAACAAAACGATACAAAAGTTATAATTCAATGTAGGTCATTTATATTAAGAGGATCGGTATCTATTGCTTTAATTATCTACTTTTATTGTTCAAAATGTGTTTGTTTTTTTAATACAAATATTATTTATTCCCCAAAACTTTACTCCTTTAAACCCATGAATAAACCTGCTTGACATTAAACAAAGTTCGCGTAAATATTTTTAAGCGGGAATGTTATCAGTCAGGGCCGAATTTAAGAGAGGGCATCCGGAGCTAAGTCCGCGGGGCCTCCACAATGGAGACTTCGGAAAAATAATCTTTCAAGTCCCATTAGTAAACACTAATAAACAACTTTTACAATAAATTATTTATTGAAAAACTCGACTGAAAAAAATTGTTCATTTTATTTGGAAAATAATTTGGGGTCAGGAGGCCTCCACTTTTATGTTGCCCCGAGGCGTCCAGACCTCTAAATCCGGCTCTGTATCATGTAGAAGTAAAGGTGTGGTTGGGTGAAGTGGTGGTTGGTCAGGGGACGCTAAGCCTCCTTTTCGGCACTCAAACGTTTAAAGACATATAAAGCTCATACAATACAAATGTGCGTGCACGTCATCAATGCTCTGATCGTTTCAAAACTTAATACGAACAAAAATAAAAATTACCGTTCGTTTTATAATATAAACTCGAACACATCGGGTCAGTCTGTTCGTATTATTTTATTGCATTAATCAAGTCAATGTCTTGTTAAATATTACATATTTCTAAATTATTTTAGACGGTATAAAAAATTGCAGATATTATACATAAATATTTCATTAAATATTACACACAGTTTAAATTTTATTATGTATTAATAAAAACGGTTTTTCCGATTGAAGATGTATTAGCGCCAGCTGGCAGTTGACAGTTAATTTATGGCAATTTTATATACATTTTTAAGACGTTGTCAAATTGTTTATGTTTATAATTTAATTTCGACTCTGTTAAATTTTGCTTTTATTATTACTAAAAAACTGTGTACAAATATGACAAAAAAACTAAATAGTCGCTGCAATGAACTCGTTGCATCATTAATTGACTATTTTGAGCGAGAACGTGAAAATAATGGATCATTACTACCTCTATCGGCTGTACGAGAGGTAAGTTCAAATATGATGCAAAGAAGCGTTCTTGTGTAAATAAAATTACGAATACCACAACATTAGATATAAGTGCTATTAGAAATACTATTTACAACATGTATCAAACAAGTAAGTGATGTTGCATACATTAATGTAGTCACAAGCTTTGTTGCATTATATCTGATTGTATATTTTTAATAGAGCAGCATGTACCTTTGGATACTTTGTTGGAAAAGTTAACGGAAAGGCAATTGTTTAATGGTTGTCGCATGTCTTTAGGAAATTTGCTAAAAGAAATTGGATTCAAATGGAAAAAAGATGATCCCAGGCGCGGACTTATGGAACTTCCTCATATTTTTTTTAAAAAGAATTGAATTTTTAAGAAAATATAAGGAAGAGAAAGAAGCAGCATTATATCAATTTGTTTTTCTTGATGAGACTTGGATTTTTCAAAGTGGGACAATGGGTCATTCTTGACGAAGAGTAAAAAACACAAAAGTTGATGGCAAAAGGTAGGACTGTAACATTTTGTAGGTATATTATACTACATGCTGGGAATGAAAATGGCTTTATTGAGGGTTCAGATTGTATATTTTCATCTAAAACACAATTATCTGATTATCATGGTGAAATGAACAAAGATAATTTTTTAAAAATGGTTTGAAAATCAGTTGCTTAACAGTCTTACTGAACCATCAGTAATTGTTATGGACAATGCCATATTGCTTTTTCACATACTATGTTTAAACATGAGCTTCTAAAGATTGTGGATCAGTAAGTACATTATATTTTGTGTTTATATAATAGTTTCTAATTTTATAAAACAATCTCCTACTTACCTAGGTAAGTATGTCAGCCCCTAAATAGCATTCTACCTTCAATGTGAAGCATTTTAACCTGTATTATTTTTATTAATAAAATTATGATCAGTATTATTTTTTTGTTACTGCCTCTAATTAACTCTGTTGATTCGAATTAAATAAAGCATTAATAAACATAGTTTTTATTGAAAACCTTTTGTTTAGGTAAAATTCTCAAAGTTTTATTACAATGTCCTAATGGTAATTAATGGTAAAGTATGTTTATTAAATGAGCAACAATATAACCTTATTATTTCCTCAATGTCCGTACTACTGTCAAAGTCTGGCAACTTTGTTCAAATGTGACCTCATACTCGCTCTATGACGTGCATGCACATTTATATTATATGAGCTTTACTAGAAATACAATATGTCAAAACGGCCTGTCAAATATATCCCTTATTTCTATACAAAAAAGTTTTTTTGGCAAAGCTGAAGAAAAATGCTTTATTTTATAAAGTAATTAATCATTTCGCTAATTCTCAAAATCGCAGATTGCCATTGATTTATAGCATATTTATGCTATAAATCAATGGCAATTATGAAAGATTATGTTGATCATTTTGAAAAAATATTTTTTGAATTATTTTCTAGAAAATATTTTATTTTTGTTTACTATTTATCAAGAATATATTTTTTTTATTTTAAGTGGGATAATGGGGCTACTGGCGAACAACAAAAAAGTAAGGCGCCGTTGCATTGCCTAAAGGTGTCGGGAAACGTGCTAATTATACTCATAATGTCAATTTTAAGTTAAGTTAGGTATTATACATTTTTAAGCCCCATCTGTTGAAAATACCATGAGCCGCCATTGGTTGGGTGGCACCACAACATGGGATGTGATGTGATCGGCACTCGAAATCCGCTTCTTTGGGAAAAAAGTTGGGACGTTTGACAGATCTCTTTCTTTAATATATCAACTCTATTGTGGTAACTAATATACATACCTACATAATAATTATTTAACGCTGGGTGTCGATTGAAATTTCAAATCTTATAAACTGATTTTTTAAATTTATTTCTTATTTAGCCACTAATGTTGTTTTACGTTTGATTTAATGCAAAACTTTCATTTATTTATACTTTCTAGTCTTGTCTCAAACTCTTAAGGATAACATCGTGTATATTCTTCTTTGTAAACAACAGTATTTTTCAACCTACTTTTCGCACAGCGCAGCGCGGCGTTTCAAGAACGCTTATTCATTTTTTTTATCTACTGATAAGTTTATTTACCAACAATTTACAATATTTTTGATAATAACTAATATTTGTAAACAAAATTGTTATTTTTTTACAATATTATAAAGACTAAAATTAAATTAGTACATTTTAATAAACTTTTGTAAAAATATTAACCAAAATGGTTTTCACTTTAAAAGGATTCCACTGCTTGTGTCAGGATAAACGGAGCTTGCACAGACTGGTTTAACATCGAAAAAGGTGTGAGACAGGGATGTGTGGCTTCGCCATGGCTGTTTGACTTATACATAGACGATTGTTTCAGAGATTTAAAAGAGAGTGCTGAAAATCAATGGGATGAAAATAAATTTAAGCAAAACTAAAGTAATGGTTTTTGAAAGAGATGAAAGCATGACAAACTGTGAAGTTCTGATTAAGGGGAAGAAAGAGTGGAAGAAGTAAATGAATTTGTATACTTGGTTCAAAGTTTACAAGAGATGGAAAGTATGACAGTGACATTGAACGAAGGGTGTTGACAGGAAAACAAATGGGGCACTACATAGCTTTATGAAAGTGTCAAAAAAGGCACGTCTGGCTGTGCATAGAGGTGTCTTGGTTCCTACACTTATATATGGTAGTAAATGTTGGGTTTGGCAGAAGCATGAAAATAGGATTAATGCTGCAGAGATGAGTAGTCTGAGAAGTATAGCCGGAGTGACTCAGTTGGATAAAGTGAAGAATAGTGAGATAAAGGAATGCTTTGATGGTTTGAACATGTAGAAAGGATGAATTAAGTAAGATGATGAAACAAATTTATAAGACCAGTGTGAATGGACAAGTCGGTAGAGGCCGACCTTGACGAACATATCTTGATCAAATCAACACTGATGAAAGTAGAGGAAGCAAAAGATGTGTGTAAGAACCATAGCAAGTGGAAGGAAGTGGTCTCTGCCTACCCCTACGGGAAAAAGGTGTGACTATATGTATATATGTATGTTTTCATTGTAAGCTGTCGCAACTGTGACACCGGTAGCACTTTGATAAATGTTTGGGGTACCATAAAATAATTTGTCACTTGTAATTTAATGCCTGTGTAGGACACTTATGGTAATAAAATCTTTGTGTCTCTCAGTAATCAGATTAACATTAATAGGGCCGTTAAAAACTTCCAGGGGCTGCATGACTATCTGTTAATAGGTTGATTTTTTTTTTAAAGGGATCTTTGGTACTTGAGAATCGGAAATATATCTGACTAACAATAAGACAGTAAAGTAGGTTCTATTAGTTCTTTTTATTTTACTATATTTGCTGGTACCAATTTTGGAACCTCGAATTTTATTTTTACTCAAGGTTGGTCAGTCAATTCCTTTAATTATTGTTGTTTGCTAGCCGTGAAATTATTAAAAAAAATTTACTGCATGTTCCTAATAGCGAACATAATAAATAATTTACTACAAATAGAATTTCACATTTAAATTTTAACGGTATAATAATTAATATCCTGCATAAAAATAAAGATTTTGGTTTAATAAATAAGTAGAGTATCTTTACTTTTTGGTTCTGAATATTTAACTGAACTAACAAATAATTTCTAACTTATTTAATATTACCATGTTTATGTTAAAGACCATCTTAAAGTAAAGATATTAGTATAAAGTAAAATTTAAATACTGAAACCATAAAACTTTTCAATTAATAATTGTACATTGTTATAACAATGGTTTGTATTTAAACAATATAAAAGTTGTTAAATTTTTATAACTAAAATGTTTTACACTTAGATTCTCACAGAAGAAATTGCCAAAAATGAAATAAAGAAATAATACTTATGACCACGAAAATATACAGGTTATCTGAACATTGTAAACTTAAGTATGTATTCTACAATATAAATTTGACTGCCAAACTAACTATACTATTTACTGATCTACTACTTATTTGTTTCAAAGCTGTTTATTTTATACTTTTAGTGAGCAATAGGTTAATGTAATATATATTTGTTTCATTATATAATGAAGATTATTATTGACAAAAATAAAACATATTTTTAAGCAACTAAACAAGTTTATTGTTTTACATAGAATCCTCACATCAATGGACAATGAACAAATGCAAGGACACCTAGTATAATTAGTAACTCATTTACATTTTTTTTTGATATCATATTCATCTGTATTAAAAATGAAATAAATGGATTGCTTCATAAATTACATACAATGTAGATATTGAAAATATTAACATTAGAAATTTAATAATATATGTATTTTATTTTTGTTAGACTAATACACACAAATAATATTTTTAATTAATTATACCAAGTAAATTTTAGTCCCTTAATTATTTAGAAAATTTATAAATAATATGACGTTTTAAAAAATCTCACTTAAATTTTAGATTATTAGGTTTTGTTAGATACAACAAAACTGTCACTTTGACTTTATAATTAAACTTGAAGAGAAGATCTTAACAAGACTATAATTTATTAACCAAGGTATGATGTGCAAGTGTGTGTGAATATACATATAAACTATCTATTATTAAGACAGAGCAAAGTCCATTTTGGATAAAAATACCAGTTTTTAGATTTCACCTGGCTTAACTAAGGTAAATTAACAATAATCACACGTGAATAAAATAATCCAAACAAAAAAAGAAACAAATAATTATCAGCTACATAAGCAATAAATTAATACAGATTTATAGACAGCATTCATATTATTTTTAAGGTAATTTTCTTGTAGGAGTGTGGCAAGTACTTTAATTTTTCAGGTCACATGTCAACAAATGCGCTTTTATATTAGTTGAAGTGTTTTTATAGATTAATATATAAATAATAGTTTAAAACGTTTAAGTCGCCAATTTAATACTACCGTTACGGACTAGTTTAGAAATTATCCTATTTATATATTTTCTAAGCAGGAACTTCTTTGCACATTACCCATTTAGAGATTATATAATATTATTATATTTTAAGGATCCCCAAAAATACGGTTTTATTTATCTGCATGAATTGAGTGATAAAAATGTGCAGTACACAAGCAACATGATTGTTTTAATTTTGTATGTCAACAAAAGTAGGTTAGTTTTTAAAACATAAAAAAGCAAACACTTACCTGAACTTAATTAAATATAACCAAAAAAGTTTCTAGCTTTAAAATAGTTCTATGTAATATAAAACAGTATTAGAATAGTTCACCAACTTGAATATATCACTTTAATAGAACATAAACCACATTTCGTAATCAAACTTTTTTAGTAAAAACAAAAAAAAAGCTATTTACACTATTTACTTAAATGATAAACAAAATTTTAACATTTAAAAATAAACTAAAACAATAATAAATTTGCCACACAAGCACCTTCTCTTCAACCAACAATTGAGATCCAGCAGAAACCTAATCAACAAATATTGAACATCACACAACACAGGTCGTTTTAGTTTTCGCGTTTCGGTTTTCTCGGATCTTGAGCAACGTTGCCAAATCAGTTAATTTAAACTGCATTTTATTTTATTTATATATTATTTAGTAATAGCATAAATAAAAGTAAACAATAAAATTAAATCTAATCAAACAATTTGAAGCAAAGCAGTATGCAGTCTTTATGGTATTTTGATAGTTTTAATTCTTTAAATTAAAGTTCATTAACTTTATTGGTAAATATACAAATAACAATTAGGTGGGTTAATATAACTGCATTTAAAAAAATATTGTGAGTACTTTAAATGAGATTTTTAAATTAATATTTGAGATAGTTCATATTAATTACTAATAGTTCCACATAAAACAAAAAGGCTGCATCGTTTCTATTAACTTAGGTCATTGTAAATAAAGGTCTACATCCACGAGGCAACAAGTTTGCGACACTTTTGTGCAACGAACTTGTCCGCCTGTATGTACTATAATTATGCAATATTTTCTAATAGCGAAAAATATTTCGGTGTTGACTACATTCGTGATTGTGACAGCAGTAAAGGAAAAATTAAAATATGACTCAGAAAAGTAGAAGAGTTGCTGCATGTGCCGTATTGGTATTATTGAGACAACCAAGAAAGAAATAATAAAAGTAGGCCAGAGAATGAATAATGAGAAGGTGTGAACTTACGATTTACAAAATGTTGATTGAAACATATTTGTATAGTTCTCATTTCACGTTAAATGGGTATGTACTATAAATTCGAAAACAAATTTACAAATCAGTAAAGGAAAGGTTAATTTTAGTACACGCCGCGCCCGGTGGAAAAAGGAATATACAGTGTAATAATTCAAACACTGATAGAGTTACATGAAATAAACAAGCGTACCTTTTTTATTTAAAATTGAACTGCCTTTTAGATTTTCTAGTCATTTTAGCCATAACTCATTAGGCATAAAAGATTTACCTAAGTAACAGGGTGTAACTAACGCCCTGTATAAATAGTGCTAAATTCAGCATAAAATTCGCCAAAAAACATAAAGTTGCCAATTTTCAAGACGATGCTGCTTAAAATCACAAAATTATTAAGAAATTTCAACTTTAAATACCCTGTATCTCGTAAAACTGCAACATTTGTATAAGACATGTTAAGCTCAATCGCCATATTTTGGTGTGTAGTATCTCCAGTTCAGAGATTGCCCATTCTTAATGAAGCACCCTGTATAGACAATGGTTTTCTGATATTTAAATCTGGACAGAATAGTGGTGATTATCACGATGGCATGAATTCAGAAAATTGTATGTGATGCGATATGTATGTATGCGACATTTCATGAGATTTAAAAATTATATTTACAAATCTTCAGATATACAGAGTAATTTTTTTAGACTCTGGCAACGGTGATCTTTATTTTTACTTCCTTTTTTTAATGTTTACTGTGTTGTGGTTAGTGCTCGCTCGTCTTCCTGGCGTAAGTGCATAAGCATCTCCTCAGTGTCCCAGTGATGTCATGTTTAAAAATAATTTGTACAAGATTTTCAAATAATTTAAAAAACATTGTTTTAATTAATTAACCACCTTATCATAATTATTAATCATTTTTTCATTATGAAACTTCGATGTGCAATGAAATATGTTTCTAGTAAAAATACAATTATCTAATTTTATTAGTAAATTAAATTAAAATAGTCATCATCATCACAAAGTTTAATCAGACGCCGTTTACAAAATTTTTAGAACAAAATTAGAATTCGATCATTTTCATTTGATGAGCCTTATACGGTAACTTAAAAAATATTTTTCGTATATATATATATATATATATATATATATATATATATATATATATATATATATATATATATATATATATATATATATATATATATATATATATATATATATATATATATATTCTCAATTTTCGTCTGTCTTCCGCTGCCATTCTCCAGTTTTCTATTCACTTTTTGTTTAAGTCCAGCTTCACCGCTTCTAGCCATTTCTTTTTTGGTCTACCCCTTTGTTTTTTTCTTCCTTCTCCTTCGAAAAGTGCTTTACTTGTGTCTGCTTGCTGGCATTCTACTTACATGTTCTGACCACCTGACTCTTTGTGCCTTTATAAAGTGTACTATATCCGGGTATTCATATGCTAATCTTATTTCTTTGTTTGTCTCCTCCAGCACCCATCTTTCAATTTTTTTCCTCCAAATATTTTTCTTAGTATTTTTCTCTCTCATATCTCGACCATTTTTTTATTTTTTTGAGTAAGGATCTAGGATTCGCATCCATAGAGTGCCGTTGGCCATATTATTGTTCGATAGACTCTTATTTTAATTTTTTTGGAAATTAACTTTGCTTTGAAAATGTGATTTAGGATTCCTATTGTTCTACTTCCTTTTAATAGCCTTTTCTCTATTTCATACGTTTCGTCGCTTTTGTTAGTGATGGTGGCTCCCAAGTAGTCGAATTTATCCACTTTTTCTAAAGAATACATTTTGTTTTTGGTCCTGAAAAGTGTTTCTTTTGTTATTTCATTTGGATCTTGTCTCATTTCCATGTACTTTGTCTTTTCCGTATTTATGCTTAACCCGTAAGTTTTTGCTACCTTCTCCAGTGTACTGAAAGCAGTTTCCAGTTCTTTTTTTGATCTGTTAATCAGTGTCACATCGTCTGCATAAGCACTGATCTGGTGTTTGCAATGGGATATCATTTTTTTTGTTTGGGGCAGAGCTTCTCTAAAAATCCCTTTAAGCACAAGATTATATAGAACTATGTATTAATTTCTGTGGCACTCCTAATTTGCACAATGTTTTATATAGTTTAGTTCTTAACACTGCGTCGTACGCCTGTCAGAAGTCTATGAACAGTAAGTGAAGTCCTTAGTATTGTTCATAACTATCATGTTGTATCATCTTCAGTGTAAAGATCTGATCTACTGTTCCTTGTCCTTGTCTAAAAACCCCTTGATATTCTCCGATTTCTCTGTTGTAAATGTCTTCAAATCTATTGCGAATAATTCTGGCTAGTACCTTGTAGGTGACGTCTAGAAGGGTTATCCTAAAATTTTTATAATGGGTTTTATCCCTTTTTGTATATTGGGCAGATAATGGCATTGTTCCAATTTTCTGGTAACATTTCGTTTGTCCATATTTTCCTGTTAAATTTGCCGATTTTTTGTTGTAATACTGCTCCCCCATACTTTAATTATCCAGCTGTTATCCCATTTTCTCCTCCACACTTATTATTTTTTACATTCCTTATTTCCTCTATTGGTCAGGTTGAACTTGTATAAAAATATTTTTCGTATGTTTGTACATAAATAAATAAACGGTATAGTCCAGTATTTCACTTTATTACTTGTTTACTAAACATATTTACTTTACAAAAAAACACATTTGATATGTTTTACTTTTAACATACATAGGTACATACATATAGTCAGGCTTTTTTCCTGTAGAGGTAGGCAGAGACCACTTTTTTCCTTGGTACGGTTCTTACACACATCATTTGCTTCTTCTACGTTCATCAGCGCTTTCATACATGCTCGTCGGTTGCTGGTACATTTGACCTGGCCTTTCTTCAAAACAATTTCGATCTGATAGAGATACGTTTGCCAAGGTCGACCTCTACCGACTCCAGTCATACTTCTCAGATTAGTCACCTCCGCAGTATTGATCTTACTTTCACGCTTCTTTTGCCAAACATTCACTACGCTACATAACTGTACGGACTAGAACTCCTCTATGCACAGCTAGTCGTGCCTTTTTTTGACACGTTCTGACTGCCCATAAAGTTACTATTAAATTTACCTGTTATTCTAAAAAAAATATAAATAATTACTTTTATCTACCATCATTTAATGTCGAACTTATGAGGTTTTTTAAGAAATCGTAAAGATAAATTTCTAATGACTTTCAGTGTACCCACTTCAACTTCAGGAGAAGCGCACTTCGAGTATCGATTTAAACCGAATTGGGTACCAATGGCTTATCGTAAATATGTTTGAGTAAAACATATTCAATGTGAAATAATTATTACTCATAGGTTAGGTTAAACGACGGTTCGGAGAGAACCCACTTAGGCTGTTTGGCGCGTGTAATACTGTAATGAACGGTGGTGTGCCATATATTTAATAAAGGTAACTTGGAAAAACGAGTAAGTGATGGTAAAAGACTTACAAAATTGTCTTTTTTAAATAATGGAAGCGATGAACATTACGAGTACACTTCGCCGATTAATTCTCGGTAAAATGTAATATTTTTCGTATGTTTGTACAAAAATAAATAAACAGTACCTATAGTTTAGTATTTCATTTTATTGCTTATTTAGTAAACCCAACATTCACTACCATACATAAGTGTAGGAACCATCACACCCCTATGCATGTGGTAGTGCTGTATTTACCTACATATTTTTAATATAGGTATAAGTAAATCGATTATATATCAGAAAACAAAATACTCCTCTGGCTATATGCCTGCGACAGGCATTGAATTACATCTGATATATAACCGTGTATACCATCACAGAAAGCAAGATATACAGGTGCTTGTTAAGTAAGAGAAAAGGCTATTAAATTTATCTGCTCGAAGAGACCACCTATGGACCGGTTTCAGAGTGAATTGCTCCTCATCAGCGTAGGGTAGGTTTCCTCGAACAGACACATTCACAGCTCCGACTCCTATTAAATACACATGAAGGACCACGCAAAAAGCGCTAGTCGCGACATCTGTACTTTTTAATTTTTGCACATTATAGTATTCTCCGTTTTTGGAAGTTATTTACCGGGTGGTGCTTGTTAAAAAGCACCTGTATGTCTTGTTCCTGTGGTGGGGTAGTATACACGGTTATATATCAGATGTAATTCAATGCCTGTCGCAGGCATAGAGCCAGAGGAGTATTTTATTTTCTCATATATAATCGACCCACTCATACCTATATTAAAAATATGTAGGTAAATACAGCAGTTATAATTCTCACACCTATTTTTTGCTGTCGGAACTTTAAAATACTTATAGTTTACTGCAATAACATTACAGTTTTTCATAATTTTTGCACATGTATATATATATATATATATAATAAATACTTTATTTTCTTTAACCATGTATAATAATTTATTTTTATTTCTTTTCTTGGGTTTGTGGTTACAAAATGAAAATATATAATTTACTTAATTTGACGTTTCGCCTCTTGATTGGGAGCTTTATCCAAAATTGTTTATTGATAAATTGGAAATGTTAACAATTTTTAATTTACACACACATTTAGTTGGTTTCATATAAAAACTTATATTCAAACGTATAGAAAACATATATTGATAACAAGTATATACCTTGGAATAAATTTCTGATATACGAGTGAAATCGAAAAAGTTTGCTTTTATTTCTGTTTTTCTTCAATGCATTTATTTAATTGAACTATGGTGAATTTGTCTAAGATATATAAAACAAAAAAACACATTTTATAATATGTTTTACTTTTAATATACATACATAAATATAGTCACCCCTTTTTCCTGTAGGGGTAGGCAGAGACTACTTCCTTCCACTAGCTACAGTGGAAGGAAGTAGGTACGGTAATGGACGGTGGTGCCCTCTCCCTCTACCGTGAGAATCAGTTAAAACTTTCAATGAAAAGCGTGAGGTATTTAATGCTAACTGAGCTAAGATCAGTTAAGTTATCAAAGTTCGGTTGCCCTAGTATAAAAAGCCGTTTTCTGCATAGGGTAGGGCAGTGGCAGAGAAGATATACCATTGTTTCCTTCTCTTCTTCATCGTAACAGCTTCTGCAGAAGTCGTGTCGTAGCTCTGTGATTCCCATAGGCTGTGCGTGGGATCCACCTGCCCAGTGCCCTGTTAACGCCGTGATCGCGTTTCCAATGGATAGAGTAAAAACATCCTTAATTCGGCGTTGATCCAGTTTAGGCCAAATCTCCTTCGATGATGTGCATGTCGGTTCATTTTGCCACCTGAGGTTGGCTTTTTGAACTACCTTACTGTGCAGGAAGAGCCGCCAGTTTACAATTGGTACTCCTGGCTGAGAAAGACAGCTGGGAGGGTGGTGCCCTCTCTTGCTAGCTCGTCCGCCCTACAGTTGCCTGGTATGTCCCTGTGGCCGGATACCCAGACAAGGTGAACTCTGAATTTAGCTGCTAGCTAATTCAGGGTGGCTCGGCACTGCACGGCTGTCCCAGAGGTCAAGTAGACTAAGTTCAGTAATTTGATAGCAGGCTGGCTGTCGCAAAGAATGGATATCTCACTGAACTTTTGTTCATTGCGAAGTGTTCAGGCAGCTCCCTCAGTAATGGCTGTCATTTCGGCCTGATACACACTGCAGTTATCAGGCAAGCGAAACGACAGGCTAAGTGAGGGGTCTTCTGAAAAGACACGACTACCTACACTCCCCTCTAGTTTAGAGCCATCAGTTTAAAATACTGCGCCCCAAAGTTTAACTATATTCTCGGCCCAATCTTCTCTGGTTGGGATTTCCAGAGATATATCGCCATCTAACATAATAGTTGGTTAAGTATAATCGGTATTATTTGTGCACAGGTCATATTCTTCTAGAATTCTGGAGTGGCTGTAGTGCGTTTCAGTCCATGGGGACACAGTATTGAGCTTGAGAGCCGCGCATTCTCTCCTAAACAAATATAATGGTAGTAGATGTAGAATCATTTGGAGAGCTTTTGTTGGGGTGGTCCGTAGACAGCCTGTGATCAACAGGCATGCCAATTTTTGGATCTTTCCTACCCTTGTATGGTTGACCCCCTTATCTAGGGCTGGCCACCATACTAACGATCCATACATTAGAATCGTTCATATGACCGTTATACAAAGCCAATGAACATCACGGGGTTGCACGGCCTAATTATTACTTAGTAAAAAAAGTATGGAACGATTTAAAAAACATTTGTTATGTCTGGACCCTTACTTTCTTAATTATTAACATTTTATATCGTGATACGTAATCGGAATAGAATGTTAGTGTGAGATGAGCATTATGTTACAATTTTGAAAACATCACAGAAATAGAAATTTTATCACAGACAAATAAAAAAAATCAAACTTTTCTAAGAAATCTAAGTAAATATTCTGAAACACCGAAATAAAAATCTAAAAACGAAACCAGTGAAAAGAGCTATTTTAAAAAATTAAATTGTGCTTTAAATATAAATAAAAAATAATAAGGATAAGGGGATGTTAAGGGATGTTAGTGTGGGATAAACATGTTAGAATTTCGAAAATATCACAGAAACAGAAATTTAATTGCTGACAAATAAAAAAAATGTGGAACTTAACACTGAAAAATTAAAAAAAAATAATTCTGATTATTTTTTGACGTTTCTCGAAACCAATAGAAATTTTCAATTTCAGTAATTCATATACGTTCTAGCCAATCAAAACGGGAATAATCTACTAACATTATTCCAACATTCAAATTTAATTAATAACCTGAGAGAGAGTGGGGAAGTATCATTATCAGAACAAAACAATGTTGAAAAATCCTCCACCCAAGGACACAACATTTATAATAATTGTATTTTTCATGCTCAAAACTTCAATGCATCCTAATTTAAATAACTCATTCAGTTTATATTGGGTCGAGTGATATAAATTTGTTGAAATAAAAATATAAAATCTTAAAAGTGATTTTTATTGTAACGTCAAAAAATAATCTATCGAATAACACACGAGAGATTGATAAATTAGATAAGCAACAAGTTTTCTAAAATCTGTCAAATTATTTTCAATTTATTCTCACTCTCTTGTGATATTACTACAGAAAATTGTGTAGGTACCTGTTGTTTTAAGCCAATCAGATGCCTTGATTTTGACAGGTTGCTATGACGACAACCTAAATTTTCCGAAAATTTCTTCGGTCACAAAATTAATGTGATAATTTTCCTGGCTAGACATCTGTCACGTGCAGTTGCCAGAATTTATTAAGGCACCAAACATCATCAAAGCAAAATAAACTATTAAACTGTTAAAAACTGTATTTTCTTTTTAAAATAATTTTTGGTACAAAATTTTCGTACCAAATCTCCCGCGAGTTTGAATTATTCTCCATAAATTTTTTAAGCTGTAGGAAGATTATAAGTTAAATAAAATAAATTCTTTAAAACGAAACCGTTGAAAAATATAAATTAAAAATAATCCTAAACAAGAAAACTATAAATTCCAATATACTTTACATTATAGCCCGCCAAAAAAAAAATACTGTATTTGCAAGAATTTCCGCATCGCAAGAAATAGTATCCTGTCAGCCATCTTTTCGAAAAAAATAAAACATTTTTTTATTGATACTAAACTAGATACCTATTTAATCATTTAAATTTCATTTACGTCAAATTTCAGAAAACGTTTCTTAAGTTTTATTATTAAATGGTAGTAGATAAAACGTTGTACAATATTCCCATGGTAACGTAATATTACAATAGTTATATCGTAAATAACTATTATCATTTCAAATAAACTGATCATGGGCAGTTTACATAACGACAACGTGTAAAAAAGTTCCCTATAGGTATTATACCTACTAAAATATCACTACATACAAAATCGATCGTAAAATCTTAAAATGTACTATAACAGATATGTATTTTTAAGATAATAAGTAATTACTTACACATACCTACCTATTGCTCTATAATACTGATTTAATTCCCTTTAAATTTCAAAATTCTTGAGCAAAAACTGAAAAATTCTTTAAGTAACTATAACAAGAGTATAAAATTTTTCAAATTTTACTATATAATTGTTTGTTAGAGTACTCAAACCATCCGTTTTGTAGTTATCTTTTGTTTCCTCCAAGGTTTTAAACCTGTTTTCGCTGAAAAGTATGAAAATTATTATAAAACTACATAAGAGTCAGATAGCGACGATGTTATTTCAGCGATTCAGATATAAATGTTAGGTTAGGTTGTATTTATCCAATTCATAACTAAAAATCAATATAGTGTAAAATATCTGATAATTTTAGAATAAAATTATTTTGATGTAGGTATTCGCGATTCAAACGTAAGATTCGCGCCATTCTTAAACAGACAAAGCAGATAAATCTTAACGTCACCTCTAAAGAACACTGTTTTCTGTATTGTCCTTTAATGCTAAACAATACGCCATCTGACGGTATAAACTCGAATCAATATTAAGTGATGAACAAGTGTGATTGCTTATGTTTATATACCCTTAAGCTCACATTTGTGCAAAGATTATAGTTGTTTCAAGTTTAATAGTGACTAATAATTTGTTAATAGTGAAAATGACCAGCAGAGCAAATTGTTGTGTACCTGGATGTAATTCAGTGTGTAAAAAAAACACAATTTGATTTTTTATTATTTGCCAAATGAGAGTCAAAGAGTTGAGCATATTAGAGAATCGGAAATGGTGACTATGGTTGATAGAAAGAAACTGTGGGAGATCAAACTGAAAATAGAAAAAAGGGTTACCAAAAACATGGGAGTTTGGTCTAAACATTTTTTTAAAAAAGATTTCATAACTCCTAGTGATTGTAAGTATTTTGTTTTCTATATTTTATGTGGTTAATAGAATTACCTATCAATCTGTCAGAGGGGTAAACTTTACCTGAAAAACACTGCTATACCAAGTTATAACTTACCTGTGTTTGGCATTATAACAAAGTCCAAAAGTCTGAAGATAGAAGAGAAAAAGAAAAGATATGAAAAACTCATTGAAAAAAGACAGGCAAGTTCTCTTGTTGGTTATTTTTATTGAAGCCAAAAGTAAATAAATACTTATAATTATCATTGAGGTCATGTCATCCATTGATTTCATGAGGATCACTTTTAATAGCACTGGTATGCAAACAATAAGATCTGATTATCCCCTTATCATCCTTTTTTCCTTTGGTTTGCTGCAAGAGCAGCTTCACCCTTCACGATGCATCGACTACTTGGAGTAGCAGTCAGATAAACAAAAATTGAGGACAATGGTAGAAACACATCTGAATTCCTTCTAATATAAAATATTTAATTTAATAACGTTCAAATATCGAAATGTTCACTAAATTGTATAGTTCCCTTAGTAAACACATAGGTTATAGCAAATGAAATCGCACTTGGCGTCAAAAACATAGGTTTTTCGACAGAATAACAGCGCGGGAAAATGAAGGTTAAAATGTTAAGTAGGCATTCCAATGACCTGTCAAAACAAATTCAATGTGGCGGCTGAAGGCAAACAATACTTTGGTGTTATATTGGTCTGTTAAATAAGTTGATCTAAAAGTTGTGGGATTTTTGTTTTTGCGACTGCATCAAATAATTTTTATAGTTTATAGAACTTATTAGTGGTATTCTTACGAAAAATTACTGTTACACATGCCTTGTAGTTGGTTGTAGAAGTCGTTAAAACAGGAATGATGTAATATTCTTCTAATTTAGTCCCCACGTACCAAATGCTTTCTTATGACACTTCAGACAGCTGTTTGCCCTCAGACACCATATTGGGTCACGTGATTTGGAATGCCTTATTTGTCGCTGTATGCTCCGTTAATTTTCTACAAATATTAAATTTTTTCCGTTATTTTCAGGATAACTATTTCATCTTTTGTTCTTGAGGGCCTGCTTTAATATCTGATCTATTAAGTATGAACTTTGTTTGAATGTATACCCAGGGACCCTACGATTTGTTTACAAATCTATCTGCTTTGTTGAAGTTTCAAATTTCGACACGAGAGAGAGTATCGCTTGACTTGAATCGCGAATATATAATCTTTAAAATAAATTTACTGACAATGTAGGTAGTTTTTCATGGCTAATTATTACGTTTGTTAATGCAATTGAACTACTCTGTACAACTTTGCAAGTTTCGCAATAATACTGCAATAATAATATATTAGTGATTAATATGAATTACTTAATGAATTTTAAATTTTTTTTTTGATCTACTACCATAATTATTATTGTTTATTGGAGTTTCTATTATTTCCTATTTAGAAAATATATAAAATAATGTTATTTTGTTATCACTATTAATATTATAATTATCGCTGAAATAATTTTCGCTATCTACCGTGAACTTTCACTTTGTTAGTTTGCTGTGCAATAGCCAAACACCTTTATATGTGTACATATAAACCAATTAGTTATACCTTCTAGTGTAATGAAAAACTGTCACCAAATAAATATTTTAAACTGTACCAAATTATGCCAACAATTAAAATTGCAATTAGTTTGATGTATACAATAGGTATGTACAAATTTTACAAATCTTATGCAAGCATTAGAAAAAAGAACACTATCAAACAATTTCTTGTAAAAACAAGAAATGAAGGATTTAAAAACAAACCAAACAAATAATACATAAGGAAAGCGTGAAGGTATTTAAAGGTTATAATGTTAAATACAATACAGTTAGTATTGACACTATTCAAGCATTGGTTAATACTGTTTATTTTAACAAAAAATATTATCAAAGATTGGAATCCTTGAATTCATGTTTATTGCAGATATATTTTTACAACTCTTACACTTATTTTACTTTAGGATGTAAGATGGAACGAATGAGAAAATGTGTATTACATTAAGTGCTCTTAACTACTAGATTTGTAAATATTCCTAATTTTTAGATTTTTTTCTATTCTTATATTTAAGATATTAAAAAACATATAAAATAAAAAAAAAAACCATAATTTTGATTCTAACATATTTGAATAATGGTACATTTTTGGAACGTATCCTGACGTAGATAGTGAACAAACACGCAATAAAAAAACGCCATAAGCTTGAAGCCAACAATTTATAAAAAAAAAAATTCTACCTCTGGATTAACTACTCGCCAAATTGTTAATATGGAATGTGCCCAGGGTATTTTTATCCTTCTTCACTTGTATGGGATGTTGCTGTCAAAACGGTAGTTGTTAAAATAAAAAATTTGTAAAAATTTCGTACAAAAATAATAATAGGTACACACATTTTGTTGTTTCTTTCGAGTTCAATGAGTCACTGGACCGCAAAAGACTGGCACTTTTTGTGCAGGCACCCGGCGACCCAGAACTAAATATTTACCACCCAGTACAGAACTTTTACATGCATACATATAGTCACGCCTTTTTCGAGTAGGGGTAGGCAGAGACCACTTCCTTCTGCTTGCTACGGTTCTTATACACATCTTTTGCTTCCTCTACTTTCATCAGTGCTCTCATTCATGCTCGTCGGTTGTTGGTACTCTTGACCTGGCCTTTCTTCAAAACAATGTTGATCTGATCGAGATATGTTCACCGAGGACGACCTCTACCGACTTGACCATTCACATTCGCCTTATAAATTTGTTTCGTCAATCTTACTTCATCCAATTCTTACTACGTGTCCAAACCATCTAAAAATTCCTTTATCTATCTTTGTAACCACATCTTCTTTTACTCCACAGCGTTCTCTTATCTCACTATTCTTTACTTTATCCAACCGAGTCACTCCGACTATACCTCTCAGACTACTCATCTCCACAGCATTAATCATGTTTTCATGCTTCTTCTAATCAATATATTTGCATACAGTTTGCCGACTATGCTGAGTAAACTAATACCTCGGTAGTTCTTACAGTCCTGCTGCGAACCTTTTTCCTTGTAATGCGGCACGATAACGGCCTTGCACCAGTCGTCTGGCACGCTACTACTACTCCAACAAAGGTTAAAAAGGCGGTACAATAGACTAGTTACCACGCTTTGTCCTGCCTTCAGCATTTCAACTGTTATCATGTTTACAAGGCATGAAAGTACTGGATTGGGTACAATGACATAAAATTATAAAGGCAAGATACAATGGGCCAACAGGTCTAAGTGTCACCTGAGGAAACAGCTTGTCGGACCTACATAGGGGCTGAGTTTTTAGTGAGTAGACCTGAAACAGTCAGTGTGGAGTCTCACAGTAGACCTTGAGCTTTTAGGCTCATACCTTTCCATAAATGATTTTCTTCACCACCGCAAAAAAAAAGATGAATAAATGTTTTTTAATTTAGAATTCGTATAAAATGTTGGACATGGTATTTTGAAACATAAATGCACCTTTTGTAAACTGCATAATGAATTTTTCAAATTTATTTTGCTTTCTAAAATATGTGCTCTAGCATTTTACTAATTTCAAAATTAAAATCTCAAGGAAAAAGATAATTAGGAGAAAAAGCTCGAGTGATATTTAACCCAATTTTCAAAGGGGTCTGATGCTGACCAGTAGGCATTTTGATCAGCTGAGATGTCACTCCTTCTTTATATGATATATTCTTTGGGTTAAACCAACAAATCACAAAGTATGCACTGGCGTAGCTTAGGGTAAAATTATAGGTTTGTGGTAATTTTATATTACATACGCTTTAAAACACTTTTAACACACAATTTAAACATAGAATATGGGGTTAGGGTAGGAATCAGGTAGTTATTTTTCTGGAAAGACATACCCAGCTCTATTATGAACGTGAAAATTAGAGGAAAAATGTACCTAATATATACTTAATTAACCATTCTTCTACAAAACACGTGTAAATAACACTAACATTTTGACTTCATGATGTTAAGACTGTATCTATGTTGTAGCTTCCCCATAGATGGAAACAGAAAAACACAATGGACCAATTTCGTAAAAATCCTGAATTTATTCCCAAAAGCAGTAGTGTTTTATGTTCCTATCATTTTGCTAAGGATTGTTTTGATCGATCATCATAAGTTAAATGTGAGACTACTAGAGTTACCCAAGTGGTGACTTAAACAAAATTTGTAGAAAACAGAAATATTTTTAAAAGATGACCGAAGTTGTTTAGCTCCTTCTTGATGTTTTATATTCAAAGTGGTTAAACCATTTTTCACACCACTTTTACAGTTTAAGATCACTACCATAGCTAGATTTTTTAAATAATTTTATTGCTTATCTAGTGTTATCTCAACAAATATTTGAATAATATTTAAAAAAATAGCCCGTGAACCACTCTTTAAAACCGCTACTAACAAACACTTTCGTCCATTTAGACATTCACAGTACTCTTAGAACATAACCTTTGTGGAATATTCAAAAATTAAAAAAATAATAATCCAGTTTTGAACAGCGGAGTTCAAAAATAAATCTTATCTTACCTTGCTTTCTCTTTTTTGTGAGACAACATTGTATACTTGCTTATTTCAGGAGAAAATCTACACGGTTCCAAATTATTGTAGATTAAACGTCTAGAAAATGTGTTTAATTAAACAAACATTAAAATTATTAAAACTTAATAATTAGTCTGCTAAACAACAAAATAAAAATTTTACCTATAAAAATCGTCATCTTCACCCCCCCATCCATAGAATTCATTAGACATTCCGTTTACTTTTACAAACTGACTAGATTTAATTGAGACGGCTCCTCCAAATAAGGTTAAGTAAGGTAAGTTGTATCTAAAATAAGAAAACAAATCAAATAAAAATGTACAGAAAAGCAGGTAGAAAAAACGGTACATATTTGTTCAATCAAAAATTGACAGTTTTACAAAGGTGGATCATTTTTTTAGGAACAATAACCATTTTGGACTAAATCTGGCGATTTGATGTAACCACTAGTCGTTCTGAAAGAACGATATTGGAAAATCAGTTCCCAAAATTGAGAAGAGAAAGTTAATAAAGTGTAGGAATAATTTCAGTCCATAATAAATGTAATAACACAGAACATTTAGGTTAAAATAGATATAGATGGCGGAATGTTTTGCGCATATTTGACCCAAGTTTTGGAAAACATTGCATATTTTGGAAGAAAATTTATTACTGTGCATATAAGGGACGGTTTTTCACAAAATATAAAAATTTACTATTTACATAGTGTCTAAGCAACTTGCTTTTATAAGGAATAATTTTAGCTTATTCTTGTTGTAATAACTTTATTAAAAATAAGAAATTTAGTTTTAAGCCATACAACAGATTTTTTTGAAATATTTTGCACTGAAATGTAAAAATGTTCATGGTGACATAGGTCTTAAGATTAGACAAAAATTAAAAAAAACTCTAAGAAAAGTCTAAAGGGTTCAAAGCAATAATGAAAGAAAAGAATATTCTTAAGGGTAAACTATCTAAAGTTTTCAGTGCTCTTGTACATTACTTTCCAAATTGCAGTATTGTCCTAGACAAAATTAATGGAACATATTAAATTATACAAATTGCTATAATGGATTAATTTAAATAATTTTTATGGACATTGGTTACATGAAAAGTGCCTCATGGTAATAAATAAAATTTACCAAAATTCTTATTTTTGTTTGAGACACAAGACTTCCTAAAGTTCCCCGTTCCCCGGTGCTTTACGCTCGCAGTCGCTATGAATTTATGTTAATAAATTGAATAATTATTATCAACATTAATTTTTAAATGAACTAATTTTAATTTCTTTATTCTTCACAAGCAGGGCGCACCCTACTCTGTTAAGTGAACCAGTAGAACGCAGAAAGCGCGATTATTCTTGTTTCTGCAAGTTTCTATAGTAGACAATACGCAACTTCCTCAAGATCCAGGTTTGTGACCAAAAATATTGTCTCCTACATACATACATATAGTCACGCCTTTTTTTTCATAGGGGTAGGCAGAGACCACTTTCTTCCACTTACTACGGTTCTTACACACATCTTTTGCTTTCTCTACTTTTATCAGTACTCTCATACATACTCGTCGGTTGTTGGTACTCTTGACCTGGCCTTTCTTCAAAACAATGTCAATCTGATCGAGATATGTTCACCGAGGTCGACCTCTACCAAGTTGTACATTCACACTGACCTTATAAATTTGTTTCGTCAATCATCCTTCATCCATCCTTTTTACTCGGTAAACTTCAAAAATGGACATAAGAAAAAGATTTTATTTTTTGGATAATTTCATATTACGTTAATTTTGTCCAGGAGTTTATATCGGTAGATGTTAAAAGGGCCTTTTCTATTACAAAGCATATTTTTACAGACAGAAACAAAAACTTTTAACGAAAAAGTTTGAAAAATATATGTTGGGCCTTAAGTCAGTAGTCAAAAATACAAATTTACCATCAGCACTTAATTTTTAAGATACCAATATTACATTAACTTGGAGTAGTCCCAATTAACCTTTATTTGCAAAAATGTCAACTAATTTTAACAAATAGTTGTCTTCAATATCCTATTAATTATAAAATATGAATGTACACATATATTATTCTAATCTAAATAGAATATACAAGAAGTTTATTTATTGCATGTTTCCAATGTTATGATTTTTTACAATTTGAACTTGGTAAATAATCATATGTTAATTCAATTTCTCCTAATGGACTTTTAAAAGAAATTTTTTTTGATTATTACCTAAAAGAATCCAAGCTACTGGACATATGCCTAGGCATTTTTGAGCAGGTATACAAATTTCCAGAATTTATAGGAATCAAATCCACATCATGCAGTATTAAACAGTGATATTGCAAACTAATGGCAATTTTGGCACCATAATTTAACATTTTTGCTCTATTAAATGGTAGAGAATCATTCTGATTTACTACAAATATTTGGTAATGTAACTTTTGCTGTTGCAAGTACCAATGCATATAATTAATAAAAATGTTTAATTGATATGATCGATCACGATATGGTACAATTATTGCCGATTTCTCAAGAGGCATGCAGTCTTCAGGTTTAAATACACCGCCTAAAAAATTTTCAGATTAACCTATTTACACTAACAGTAAAAAGATATTTAACATATGTTACCTACATTTTACAACTTCACAAACTCAGGTTTACAGATATATCTTATCTGTTGCAAGGATATGGTAACTAATAATTAAGTTTAACAAAAAATTTAAAAACATACTTTTTTATCATACCAAATCAAAAATGTACTTTAATTATATTAATTTATCAACTCTAGACAAATATACAAGTTATGCTAAATAAGTAAAGTGATGTTAATACAATCATGTAATAACTAATCCATTTGTTAAACATTATTTTAATTTTTTAATGCTCCAATTGCAGCAAATTATACAAAAACTATTAAATTTTAGAAATGAACAAGGATATGTAGATTTTACATCTTGAAGAATAATAAAAATGATACAATTTGAGTTTATAATTACATTTTACAAGTTTGTTTTTTACTACATATTGATTATTTCATTACCTGATAATAGTTTATTAAGTTTTTTTTCTTTGGTTACAGAAGCTATTTCGATTTCCTTATTATTTTTAAGAACATCTATGTATGAACAATTTTTTAGTTGATCTTTAATTTGTGGACAATTCAAATTTAATTCCTGTATTATATCATTTAATGATAAATAACTGTAATGTCGAGCATGCCTTGATGGAAAATATACAGCTATTATTATTATTACTGAAGCAAAAATTATCAATACGTTTTTTATCATTTTATAATAACACTAACATCAGTAAATTAACATAAAAAAATTGCTCCAAAAATTATACGTTATTGATAAACTTGTAGACATAATACTTGTTTGGTGCATAAGTAATAATTTGAAAATAATTTTCCATTGTAAAGACTTGGCTTTTGTTTATAAAACTTTTTTAGTTTTTGTTTGATCTTTTATGAGGTTATATCTTATGTCATATTTAATTGCCAACGGTAGTCAGTGACAAAAGAAATTCCTTGTAAGTATCAACCACTAAATTTTAATATCTAATTGCAAATATTGTACGTTTTTCCATAGTTTTGTTAGTTTTTAATTTTTAACAAATTATTGATTATACAAGTATTTTAACAATTTTTTTATTAAATACCTATTAGGTCTTAGAGAGTATTCTATGTTTCAGCCAAATAAGAAGCTATTTTAGGCTGCAGGTTGGGTTGACATTGCTTTTAAGGTAAAATACATTCATGCTAAAAAAGTGTTCACTTTATTCTCTATTTTTATAAAATTATCAGATTGATCCATAGTTTAAATTGACAGACCTGAATGTAATTTTTGTTTGGTGAAAATTAATGACATTTTAGTGAGATTGACGTGGAAGTAACTAAATCATGCGTACTTTAGACTTACGTGGCAGAGTAAAGTGTAAAGTGATGTTCTTTATTTATTTACTTTCTTCAGAAGGTTTTTAGTTAAATTTACACTGTAAGTATCTCAAAATTATAAAATAATTTACCAATTTAAACATAGAATTATTCTATAAGATTTATTGTTACGAATTTTATCAAATTCTGAAATTTATGTCACTTTTTTCTTTTAAACTTATTTTCCAAATTCTGTCTTCATTTTAAAAAGAACAGGTTTAATGCTTTTTAAATATGCGCTACAATATTATTGTTTTGTATAAATAGTTCGTTTTTTTGCTTGTATAATTTAAAAAACGATTCAATAAAAAAACAATCAGATTTGAAAGTTACCATACTGTTCTCTTGGTGTTTATTTTATTTTTTAGTAAGTTAAAACTGTAAAAATAAAATTACATAAAGTAATGATTTCCATTTAGAATTCAGAATATAGTTAAAAAGTGCTGATGATGTTCATTGCTTTCAAACTTGTCAGTTTATTGAAGTTCTTGAAGTTGACTGATTTTCATCTGTGAAGTAGGTGTTTTTTAAACTGTTCATTTGTAGAGAGCTATGTAAGTAACATAATAATTTTCCTTTTTAATATTTAAATTCAGTGAAACGTACCTACCTCAAAATGTTAACAGAACATTTAAAAAATAGATGTTTACTTAATGTTAGGTGAACTTTTTATTTTGAACAGAAAAACTACTATTATTATTTTTATAATTTTAATTATATTGTGCACCATTTTACATCAAAAATGAACTTCAATAAACATTTTAAAACAACATTAATTTAGAGTCCAGAGTATTACAAGTTTTTATTTTGTTTTTTTTAATTTTAGCATAATTTAATATGAATCCACAATATCTGCCTCCACAGCAATTTGGGGGTCCACCTCAAGGTTTTCCGTCTACTAGTAGAGTATCGCCAGGTATCCCTTCACAGCCCTTTCAGAATGTTCCTTTAGGTCCGCCAAAACCTAATCAAGCTCCTCCTCAGGGTGATCACCTTCATCCTTTGCCAGGAGTATCTAATTCTTTAATAGGTCAACCTCCAAGTAATGTGTCAGGCCAATTTCCTCCATTAAATGTTAGTAAATAATATATTATAAAATTTAGTCTTTAATTGTTAAAAATATTTTCCAAAAAGTCATTTTACATATTACTGGTTTATTTTAATTTTGGGATGGTAAAAGAAATATATTGATTTTTTATATTTAATTTTAAAAATTAATCTGAATCAACTTTTTTTTTTAGGTTGGTGGACCAATCTCAAGACCCCAAATTCCTTCTAATCAGTTGCCACCTTCTACTGCTATTGATTCAAGAAACCCATTTGGATTGCCCCCAACCAAAAATGATAATATTCCTCCACCCAGTAATATACAGAATGGATCTCCTCAATTTCAAAATGGACAAATTTCAGGTAGATAATAAGAAAATAAATTTAACATGCAAAACAAATAATGTTGCTTTAATTTTTCCAGTATGGTATCCCCTTGTTAAATTTAAAAATTATTTAAAACATTCATTCTCCAGTACTATATTTAATTTTTTACTTAACAAATAAAGGCATAAAACTTACTATATTTTTAACATTGCAAAATAATTAAATTTTTAGTTGAGGCCTCAAGCTTATAATTATAAACTGGTAAATATTTCAACGAATGTTTGTTATCTTTCTTGTTACTAAATAAAATTTCCAATACATATTTAAATAAAACTAATAGGGCTATCTATTTTAAATTACAAATATTATATTGTCACATTCATAATGAGAAAGCATGTGACTATATATATATATATATATATATATATATATATATATATATATATATATATATATATATATATATATATATATATATATATATATATATATATATATATATAGGTGTGACTATATGTATGTATTGTTAGTAAATATTTTTTAACACTACAAAAACATTCATGTACCAAATTCAATCATACTTTATAAATTATGTTAAACAATTTCACAAAAATCTGTTAAGTTTTTCTGGTAGATGTAGAAAATAAACTTTATTGTTTGTATTACAAAAGGTCAAGTTTAAAAGCTATTATCTTCAGTTTTAGGTGGTCCAACATTTTTTTATTTTTACTGCTGTCTTATGTTTAAATTATAATTGTGCAAAGTTTAAACAATTTTGAAACAGCTGCATAATGTAGACTATATTAAATGCACAAAGTATACAATTCCACTTAATGTATTCCACAACTAACCCTTCTTTTTAATCAGGATATTATACTGTATTAATAAAAATTAAGAGTTCTTTTTTAAGTTTTTTTTAATTTTTTAGGTACAATTCCACCAAGTCAGTCAAACAGGCCTTCATCAAATTTTCCTCCTCCACATCCTAGCCAAAATCAATTTGGACCTCCTCCAACTTCTAATCAAAATAAGCTTAATAGACCTCCTTCTAATCAATCAAGCATACCCGAACTGTCACCTCTGCCAAGTGGTCCAATTTCTCAATTTGGTCAACCACCATTACCAGGTGGTTCTTCAAACCAAGTAGTACAACCTTTACCAGGTGGACCTTCTAATCAGTTAAGACCTTTATCAGGACAGACACCTTTATCAGGACAGACACATTTATCAAATCTTTCTTCTCAATTAGGACATCCTGGACCTTTGTTAGGACCATCTTTAAATTCTGGACCTCCACAACAATTGGGACAACCTTTACCAGGGGGACCTCCACAACAATTGGGACAACCTTTACCAGGGGGACCTCCACAACAATTGGGACAAACTTTACCAGGTGGACCTTCACAACAACCTTTACAAACGTCTTTAGCAGGAAGTACTCCCCTACCTAATGTTTCTCTAGGTGGCCCACTAACTCATCTAGGACACCCCCCTTTACCAGGTGGACTTTCTTCATCCCATTTAGGGAATTCACAATCACAAACCGGACCCTTTGGTCCTATGGGACAACAGAATGGTCCACCCAATCAATATGGACCACCTCCAATAATGCAAAATCAATTTAACAATCAAATGGGTCCTCCAAAACCTGGCCAGTTTTCTTCACAATCAAGACCTGGACAATCTCATTTGTCTGGGCAACCACAAATGCAGGGGCAGCAAATCATTCCAGGGCAAAATCCTCTTTCAAACGTTTCTGGTCCTTATCCTCCACCAGCTCAGGCTTCTCAAATGCCACCTCTTCCTGGGCAACCACCATATGGAGCTAATCAAATATCTAACCAATTGCAACAGATGAACTTATCAGGTTGGTATTAACTGTAACACATTTTATCTGCATTTGAAGTTAAATTATTTTGTTGTTTTAAATTTCATTATATTTGCTATTACTACTGTTAATATATTTTTAGACATTATCCTGAATGACTGAATTCATTAATCAAAAACATGTGATACTGAAATTATATGTAATAATTAAAAGTTTTGGCTTACATAAAGATTACATACAAATAAGAGTATACATTTTTAATGTATAATCAAAATAAATATAGGAAATTTGTTTATACATTAAATTAATTTTAGTAAAATATCACCTACAAAAGTGGCCATAATTCTTATATTTCATTTTATTTTTTGTTTTGTAGTACAAGCATATTTTCTTTGTTTATATAATTGATTATTTATGACTTCCTAAGTTAAATGTACATTGTGCACATAGCAGGAACCATATATGTTCGTTTTAATCAATAAAAAAGATAAGGCAATCAAAGTAAAATAAATATTAATGTGTATTTTTAAATTGGATTAAATTTATCTACAAGTTCTGTCCATCTATAATGTAATGTTTATACAATTCATAAAAGTGGTCGTCTGACTGTTTGCTTTCGTCTCTTAAATAAATTTTACTCAACATTTTAAATAAATAATTTTCCTAGTCAAACAGAATTGTAAATTAATTAGCTTAGTTTATATTGTTAAATATTTTGTGAACCACAAATTAATTCATAGCAAGAAACTGTATTTTTCAACGAAAAACCAAGAGTAATGGGATATTTTTTGCATCAGTCAAAATAACATATTATGTATTAATAAAAGTAAATGCTATACATAAGTCGACATTTTTCCTTTGTAAAATGTACCATTTGTACATTGTTCCACCGATTTAATATTCTTATTCTTCATCACTAGATAACCAAATGGAATTTTAAAAATTATTAAAAATTAAATACCTTCCATACTTGTGATATAAAATAATACACCAAAACAGTGTGTTTTTCAAATAAAATTAAATATAATTCAAAGGTTCTTGTACAGTTTAAAAAAAGTTGTTTGTAATAAATTTAATGTTAAATAAATTTAGGTCCAAAACCAGCTTATCCTGGTTCAGGCGGTCTTATGAGACCAATAAATGGCGGCACCGGTCCCCATATGCCCCCACCAGTTAGCCAAGCTGGCTACGTGAATGGTCAACAAGGAAGAGAACCACCAGGTCCTGGTTATCCACCCATGCCAGGACAAAAACCAATGCCTGGACAAGCTCCCATGCCTGGGCAGTATCCTGGTCAAGGACAATATCCCTCTAGCGGATATCCACAATCCAATTATCAGCAACCACAACAGCAACAACAGCCACGACTTGATCCCGAACAAGTGCCTAGTCTGGTAAGTATGTGGAAAATATCAAAAGTTACCGGGTGTTTTATTAAAGTAATAATTAAAAAGTTACAATTTAAAAATTACTGAAATATTTTCTATTAAGATCAGCTAAGAGTATAAAATTAGGTTAACTGATCACAAAACTGAAAATTTATGTTACCATGTAATGATATGCTGTTACTATAATTTTTTAATAAAAATAAGAGTTACAATTAATAATAGTTATTTATGTACCAAGGACGAAAAACTGTATATTATGGTCGAGCCTGCAAATTGATAGCCGAGGCTAGCAAACAGGCGAGACACACAGTTTTTCGCCGAGGTGCATATTACATTTTTTCGTTGACCTCTACATACCTTTATGAAAGTAATGAATGTGTTGTATTGTTTTTCGTATAAATTCGTGATTTTTTGGGGGAGTAAATCCAACGTGGCCGCAGTTGCCAATTCCCGCAGCTCCGGAGGAGTGTTACTGATATCGCCGTAGTTGCCAATTCCCGCAGCTCCGGAGGAGTTACTGATATCCATGTCGTTATCACTATCCATTTTTGATTATTATAAACACTAATATTCACACCACGGTCTTATTCACACGTAAAATCTAGCGGATTTCGTAGGTAATTAATTTGAAAACAGCAAATGACAGTATCGTCACAGGCGCCTATGTTTTTATTAAAATGTGGATTTACGAAAATGACCGAATCGCCGCTCTCGCACCGTGCCGTGCGATAGTGACCACAGCGGACGAAAAGAGTTGGGCAGACCAAAAAAGGTTGCAGACGAAAAATACTTGCCTTCAAAAATAGTCGATAAAATAAACTTAAGTGGGTCGAAATGAAATACTTGCGCTTAAATTATTATTACAAATTGCTAACAAATCATATCTTTAAAATGAATTACTATTGAAAGGGATCTTACGTGCCTAAATTCGACGGAGTGGGATTGAACGTCTACAAAACGCGACAGCTGCCGTTATATCCCTGCTTGACGATTACAAAGAAGTACACGCGAAAAATTTTAGCGGGCTATAATTTAAAGGTTATCAGAGTGAACGATTAAATTTAAAATACAATTTAATTTTTCAAAATAACTCTTTTAACTGGTTTCGTTTTTCGGGATTTATTTTTTTTCAGTTTTTTAGAATTATTTTTTTGGTTGGGTTTTTCAAAATGTTATATGTTTTTTTATTTGTCTGATGTTTTCAAAATTCTGACATGGTAATCCCACACTAACATTTCTTATCCCGTTTTCTATGGCGGAGGATAAGCTCTTACCTCCTCGTGGTCTCTGGGCAGTGACGATTTAAAATGTTAATAATTGATACTAATTTACTTTCAATTCGCATACATTTTCTGATAAATTAATATTGCAAAATATTAACGATACGCCATTGGTAACTAGTTCGGTTTAATTCGCAAATGAAGTGCTATTAAAAGTGGAGTGGGGACGCTGAAAGTGACCCTTTTATTACCAATTTTTTTTTAGAAATATAAGACAAATATTTATTACAGTTATAGAAAATATGTATTTTTACATCTTTTTACTGTGTAGCAAATTTTGAACTTGTTATGAAATAATTTTGCCTTCATCCGTTGTTTTTTTCATTTCTATTATCTGAAATTTTCAAGTAATAACTACATGTAGCGCGTAGCCGTTTTTTAACACACGCATCTTATCTGTCACGTACTTACAGTGTTATCGTATTGCTGAGTTCGTGACGAACCTTACTTAAATATCATCACGTTTTTAATGCTTTTCAATTAATAATTTCCAAGCGATTTTGTCAAGAATTTTTGTAAACACATTTTTTGGTGGAATTTCAATAACTCAGAACTACTGGGTGGGTCTTGGCTGCTTGAACCACCTCTCTCCATCAAGTGAGGTCTAGGGTAACATTTTCCCAGTTATCAATTCTCATTATTTGCAAGTCTTTGCGGATGTTGTCTCTAAAACTCAGCTTAGGTTTTCCCAGGGATCTCTTTCCTGTTTGGGCTTCCTCCCATATGTTCTTTATAAGCCTTTTGTTGTTACTACGCTGGACGTGGCCGATCCATCTTAGTCGGTTGGATTTTATTTCTTGTACTATGTGATTCATATAGTTGAGAGAGTTTGTTATTGGTCCATATTTTATATTCGCCATATTTGCTGGTCAATAACCGGTCCAAAAATTCTCCTCAAACCTAAGCAACTGTGTATCTAAAATTGTCCATGTCTATCAGATCAAGATTTTTTGACATTTATTTAAGAATAGTTTTTTAATTTGTATGTATTTTATTTCAGTATAAAATGTATTTATCTCATGGGAAGCTATAAGTAATAGTCGTATTAACTATAACCAAAACGATAGCGATAGGGGTCGCCACCTGTCATGTCATGCTTTTTATGGGGGTGAAACGTGGACTGCAGATAGTCACTTTGCTACTTTGAATGTGAGCGGAGGCTTGAATAATAAAATTGATGAAATTTACACGATGATAAAAGAAAGACGGATTGTTGTTCTTTGTGTGAATGAAACTAAGTGAAAAGGATGTGAAACCACAACACATGGACCTTATACAGCCTACTGGTCAGGAGTTCCGGAAACCAGCAAAGGTTCTCAGGGCGTTGGTGTGATATTCTCTGCTAGAATAAATGAATGTGTGACTGACTTTAAATGTGTAAGCCCAAGACTCCTCTGGGTGAGGCTAAAGGTTGGTCTTACTCATATCTTTTTGCTAGGGGTTTATGCCCCACAAGATGCGCAGTGGAACCAATCTTTAAAAGTACAAAAAGGGAGGCGGGAGTTTTGGGATAGTGTGACAGATATTCTAAATAAGTGTGACCAGAATGAAAGAATTGTAATGTTGGGTGATTTTAATAGTTGGGTAGGAGTAAAGCGTGATGGATATGACAGTGTTTTGGGAATGTACGGTGGCAGAGTAAATGAAAACGGAGAAAGTTTACTTGAAGTATGTTTGGAGTGGAATCTTGTGGTAAAAAACACAATGTTTAACCATAAAAGGATCCACTTGTACACAAGACAAGAAGGATACCAGAGAAGTATAATTGATTTCGTAATTGTGGATGAAAGATTGAAGATCTTACTAATATGCCGAATAAGAGGTCTCTTTAAGCGGTGGCGGCATCAAGTAGTGTACTAGAGAGTATAAAAGTTGAAGGTATAAAAGAGGAGTTCGTTAGTAAATTGAACGAGAAATTTGACAGTTTAGATGAAGCATGTGAGGTTGAAGAATTGTGGAAGCCATTCAAGGAAGAAATCGTGAATATTGCTATTGAAGTATGTGGTGTAAGTAAAAAAAGGAAAGGATGCAAGTTACAGAAAATGTGAGTAAAGGTTTAAAAAGCAGTGTCATCAAGAAGAAAGCCTGGCTGGATTGGCTAGCTACAAAAGCCAATCAAAGAAACGCAAAAGGCAACGATTAAGGATGTAAACAAGGCAAAGAATGAGTATAAAAGGTTAAAAGGTGTGGCAAGAAAGAAGGAGAGCGATAAAAATGAATTTCATAAAAGGTTATCTGACGATTTCCAAAACAATATTAAACTCTTCTGGAAGTCCATAAGAACAGCCAGAGGTAAAATACTACCTCGCAACTGAAAAGAATCAGAAACCAAGATGGTGGTATGGTAAAAGGAGAGGAATGCGTATTAAAGAGATAGAAGGAATACTTCGAAAGGATACACAAGTACAGGCCCCATTCGGAGACATGAGTGAAAATTGCAATGAAAGTGAAATTAGTACGACAGAAATTGTGGAAGCGTTGAACAGTATGAAATTGGGTAAAGCTGCTGGGTACGACAGGATAACAGTTGAAATGCTAAAGGCTGGACAAAACGTGGTAGCTAGTCTGCTGTACTGCCTTTTTAACCTTTGTTGGAGGAGTGGTAGCGTACCAGACGACTGGTGCAAGGCCGTTATCATGTCACTTTACAAGGAAAAAGGTTCGCAGCAGGACTGTAAGAACTACCGAGGTATTAGTTTACTTAGCATAGTCGGCACACTGTATGCAAAGATATTGATTAAACGTGTAACGAATGAAACTGAGAAGATGATATGAGATGTGCAAGCAGGATTTAGAAGAGAAAGGAGATGTCTGGATCAGGTCTTTTCATTACGAGATATAGTCGAAAAATTCTTGGCTAGAAGTCAGAAGGTCTATTGCGCTTTTATAGACTTGAAAAAGTCCTATGACAAAATGGTGAGGAGTGAATTTTGATCGACATTGTCTATATATGGGGTGAGTGGTAGTTTAATACGAGCACTGAAATTACTTTACGAGGATTCCACTGCTTGTGTCAGGATAAACGGAGCTTGCACGGACTGGTTTAACATCGAAAAAGGTGTGAGACAGGGGTGTGGCTTCGCCATGGCTGTTTAACTTATACATAGACAATTGTTTAAATGATTTGAAAGAGAGTGCGTATGGATTGAAAATAAATGATTTGATCGTCAAATGCCTTCTTTACGCCGATAATCAAGTCAATTTAGCGTCATCTGAAGAGGAGTTGCAGGCGATGGTTAATGTTATGCATGATGTCCTGAAAATCAAAGTGATAAAAATAAATGTAAGCAAAACGAAAGTAATGGTTTTTGAAAGAGAAAAAAGCATGACAAACTGTGGAGTTTTGATTAAGAGAGAAAAAGTGGAACAAGTAAATGAATTTGTTGCTTTGGGTTCAAAGTTTACGAGAGATGGAAAGTATGACAGTGACATTGAGCGAAGGGTAGGAAAATAAATGAATGGGGCACTGCATAGCTTTATGATTAGCCAGAAAGTGTCAAAAAAGGCACGTCTGGGTGTGCATAGAGATGTGTTGGTTCCTACACTTATGTATGGTAGTGAATGTTGAGTTTGGTAGAAAAGGCATAAAAATAGGATTAATGCTGCGATGATGAGTAGTCTGAGAAGTATAGCCGGAGTGACTCAGTTGGATAAAGTAAAGAATAGTGAGATAAGAGAACGCTGTGGTGTAAAAGAAGATGTGGTTACAAAGATAGTGAAGGAAGATTGACGAAACAAATTTATAAGGCCAGTGTGAATGGACAAGTCGTTAGAGGTCGACCTCGGAGAACATATCTCGATTAGATCAACATTGTTTTGAAGAAAGGCCACGTCAAGAGTACCAACAACCGACGAGCATGTATGAGAGCACTAATGAAAGTAGAGGAAGCAAAAGATGTGTGTAAGAACCGTAGCAAGTGGAAGGAAGTGGTATTTGCCTACCCCTATGGGAAAAAGGCGTGACTTTATGTATGTATGTATTCTACAGGGAACATTTCGCTATTTTGCCCCTCCACTCTTACGCTATTTTCTGACCCTTCCACGCACGCCTACACCATGCATATTAACTTAGGATTACACTATCATACGCCCGTTTGAAATCAGAACTAATGAATATATTTCCTAACGATACCACGAAAAGAGAACTTGTATAAGAGGGCAATATTTATGTTTCAACTTTTGAAAAATAAGATTTTTTTTTTTTCGAAAATTACCACAGACAGAATCTTATAATCCTTATACATAAATTTCAGAACGATCTTAACCTCATTAAGTATATTTAAAATTTTCATTACCAACTATTTAATTTATATATTTTTATTTATAATTGTCTGTTGAAAAAACAAATTCTAGAAAAATGTTGCGACATATTGTGTATTCTAACTATTTTTTAGGTTCAAGTAATTGGCGATGATCAAATTAATCGAAGTGGCGTGTTTGCTACAAATCAAAAAGGACTTATGCCGCCATTGGTTACCACCAATTTTATTGTTCAAGATCAAGGAAATTGTAGTCCAAGATTCATTAGGTCCACTATGTATAACGTTTCAATTTCTCAGGTAGATTTAAAAATAACTTTTGTGGTGGATTTTATTAAGATTACGTAATCATTAGGTTTATTATAATATGGCTTGTAATTAACGCCATAGTATTTTAATACCTTCGCTACTAAGCGTCGGAGTAATATTTGTTGATAGACTAGCGTCAGCGTCACAAATATGTGTCAGATGCACAATATTTTTCATTTTACGGTTAGAAGGTAGCATAAAATTTCAAGACGACGGCGTGGTCTGAAGATTAATAGTCAGTCAACCTTATAGGATTTTTATTGGATAACGATGGGATCGATTAATAGATGACGCCAGTACGTTAGTGCCCAAAAAAGAGATAAAAGAATGAGATGGAAATTGTCGTAGTGGTCGTATAGTTTTTTTTTTATGTTTCCGTTTTATACAAATGATCATACATCTGATATTCAGAACATTTGAATGCAAACTTTGGCTCGTTTTTAATTTAGCTCAATATTATATCATTGATAACATTCTGCACTTACCTCAATGAACTGAATGAAAAAAGACGTTCTATTTTAAAAAGGGATAGAAATATTGTTTTGCCTACCATCCAATGAGGGCGCCACATTACAAGATACATTTTCAATATTTTTAGTAAAAATTATAGATGGCTCTAGCGATCGTCAAAGCTATTAGCACAGGCTTTGATTGACTATGATTTCTTTAGACAATGACGACGGTCTGTGTGTGGGAAGCTCTGATACACACTTGTTACGCATGGTCTGAGGTTCCTTTCACTGTAAATATATTTTTGTAGGTTATTATGTTATTGCACATGTTGTCACGTTTTGTAGTGATATGTTTTAGTGTTGCGAGTAGTTGAAGAATTGGGATAAAAAATAGTTGTATAGATGAAATTTTAATACAATAGTTTATTAAAATTGTCACAAAAACGATGTCCTTTGCATGATGAACTTCTAAGAGAATTAGTGTTATATTTAAAAAGCCAATCAAACATTAAAAAATGGTGTGTCACAAATCTTTCAGTTAGTCTATTACTTAATTATTAATCCCCAGAAGTCTTAGCTCTATATATAAATGTGTTTTCGATAGTATACTTCAAAATAAACACATTTTTGGGCGATGTTTCATAAAATAGTTTCGTGTCTGGAGAAAGCTTTTTTTCTCTTATGGTGGTAGCGAAGGTGTTTGCAAACTTGCAGAGTAAACAATTATTATAATATGTATGGAGAGAAGATAAAGTTCCTGACTGATAGACAACTAGTTTGAGATTAAGAATGTAATCTTGCGCAGTCAGAAACTATTTAGGAACCGATCTGATGGTTGAATCTCCGCGAACGACAAATTCAAGGATCGCGACAATACCCAAAAAAGAAGAAATTTAAGAAGATAAGGTCACGTCAAATGAACTTAATTATTTTTTTATTTGAATATCGTTTTGTTTATTTAGGTATTTCTACTTATTGTAAATAAATCTTAGACCCTCTATTTTATTATTTAATATCAGAGAGATCATAAATTGTTTTTATGTGTTGACCGCTTGAAAATGTATATTTCTTAGTTACAGGCCTTACAGTAAAATTATACTTAAAATAGAAAATTATCAAAACAAATAATAACCAAAACCATTTAATAAAAATATCGAAACGAAATCCACACAGTGGACTGAGGGCACAGCCTGTAGTAAAAGTCAAGTCAGACAGATTCGCGCTTTTAATCACGGACCAGTCTGGCCATTCCATGACTGATCCCAAACTAATCCGCGAACTCCAGACTTAGGGACTTAGAGATTTGTAGCACCGCGAACGCTTTGGACTCAACTGCACATGCGATTTAGTCAGAAACTAGTTGGAAACTAGGATTGCTCCGCGATCAAAGCTGTTATAGTACTAGGAAAATAATCGTTTGAGTATATCATTTCCTCAATATTGAACGTAGAAGATATTTACTGAACATTAACTTATAGTTTAACGCGTGAACTATTTAGAATATCTGTGTGTATGTAAATCGAATTTGTAATGTTTTAACTAAGCATCTATTATTTTTACACTGCGCTTTATATTTTTGTAAGTAGTGCAACCCATATATTTCTTAACATAGCACAAGTTAAAATAATTACTATTATCGTTATATTTTGTGATTAATTGTGCTCATATTTCGTACCAATATTCACTGGAAAATACAAATTTTGCAAAAATCAGGTATAAGTTTTCGTCAGAACTCATTGTAACATGTTTTAAATTTTTTTAGGACATTTTAAAACAAACAGCAGTGCCTTTCAGTCTTATTATAAGTCCTATGGCAAGACAAGCAGAACAAGAATATCCCCCACCGATAGTGAACTTTGGAGTCTTGGGTCCTGTTCGTTGTATACGTTGCAAGGCTTATATGTGCCCATATATGCAATTTGTTGATTCTGGTAGAAAATTTCAATGTCTGTTTTGCATGGCTAGTACTGATGGTAAGAAATTAGTTAGGAGTTTTGTTTTTATCGAGTTACTGACTTATTTCGTTCACCTCTTAACAAAACTGATACAATGTACATATGTATATATTTCTCAGAAGATTTATAACAAATAACGTTGCAGTTCCAACTGAATATTTCCAACACTTGGACCAAACTGGTCTAAGAATGGACCGTTACGAACGTCCAGAACTAATCCTAGGAACTTACGAATTTGTTGCAACTTCTGATTATTGCCGAAACAACATTTTACCTAAACCACCAGCGTTTATTTTTGTTATTGATGTATCATATAACAATGTAAAATCTGGAATGGTTTCTCTACTCTGTTCACAAATGAAAGAAATTCTTCAAAACCTGCCCGTCGATCAAGGACAAGAAAAAAGCAATATGAGGGTTGGATTTATCACTTATAATAGTTCAGTGCATTTTTATAATATCAAGGTAATGATGCATTTTATTGAGTTAATATAATCAGGTCATAAATATTTTGATTTTTTATTGAACATTCCATGAAGGTAAACCATAAATACATTCTGTGGGTGTCTAATAAAGATAATAGGGACACAACTTAATAATACAATTAAACATTTAGGGCAGTTTGGCAGCACCTCAGATGTTGGTGGTAGGAGATGTGCAAGATATGTTTATGCCTCTATTGGACGGTTTCCTTTGTACACCGGAAGAATCCGGTCCTGTAATAGATTTATTAATGCAACAAATTCCAACAATGTTTGCTGATACCAGAGAAACTGAAACCATTTTACTGCCTGCCATTCAAGCTGGCTTAGAGGCTCTAAAGGTAAGTTTTTATTGTTTTTTTTACTTTCTACCCATTTCAGAGTTTCTGTTGGCTTTTTCCAACCTACAACTTTTGTATCGCCTTGAAACGGGATTGTTTGGATCGAATTTATGTGTATGCGCCAACTTTGTATTCCCTCGAGTATTTACTAGAATGCTGAAATAGTTTTGTGACCAACTCATTGGTAACTAAATAGCGACAGTCCAAACAGTATCTACATTCGTCCAGAAACTGGTTCACGAAAAATCTAAATTTGGGTGAAACAGTAAACGGATCGTTCGATCCTTGCACAGTTGGAATGCGTTTTATCTATTGCGCATGATCGTGACCGTTCACTGTACAATTTTTCGAGTAGTTGGAACAATCCTTATGTTTTATGGCTACTTGTACAGTTAATTTGAGATAGACTATTTGATATTATTTTGTTGCGTGTGTTTTTTAGGCATCTGAAACTACTGGAAAACTTCTCGTTTTCCATTCTTCTCTACCGACAGCTGATGCTCCAGGTAAACTGAAAAATCGCGATGATAGGAAACTATTGGGCACAGATAAAGAAAAAACGATTTTAACTCCTCAGACACAAGCTTACAATCAATTAGGCCAAGATTGTGTAGGAAATGGATGCTCTGTTGATTTATTCTTTTTCAATAATGCCTATGTTGATATAGCAACCATTGGACAAGTATCACGCCTTACAGGAGGAGAATTGTTCAAATATACTTATTTCCAGGTGTGTACTAATGCTATTTAAACTATGTAAATTTTATGTATTTATTTTTAAATGTGAACATCACGAAAAGAATTAAGGAAGTAAATTGCAAATATTTGGTGGTGCATTTAATTTTTTCTGTTAATGAAGTGTATTTTACAGGCTGATCTTGATGGGGAAAGACTGATAAATGATATAATTTTGAATATTAGTAGGCCAATAGCATTTGATGCTGTAATGAGGGTTAGAACATCAGCAGGAGTAAGGCCTACTGATTTTTATGGAAATTTCTATATGTCCAATACAACTGATATTGAACTCGCTTCAATAGGTAAGAAATTTTTAACTGCGTTAAATTACTTAAAAGTGCGTTAAATAAATAATCTGAATCAATTAGTTTCCGTATTGTAGAACATTCAAAGAATCATTTAATATTGTAGATTGTGATAAGGCCATAGCAGTTGAAATAAAACACGACGATAAATTATCGGAAGATGCTGGTGTCTACATTCAGGCTGCTCTTTTATATACCTCGTGCTCAGGTCAAAGGCGATTAAGAATTATGAATCTTTCACTGAATACTTGCTCACAAATGGTAGATCTTTATCGGAATTGTGATTTAGAATCTATAATAAATTATATCAGTAAACAGGCAACCTATAAGTTATATGATAATAGCCCTAAAGCTGTAAAGGTAAGTGTATAAAATGATGGAACAGTACGAATTATTTTGTCACAAATATTTTCCTAACATCATTTATAAAATTTTCATATTTATCAATTAAGAATTTTTAAAGACTTTGGTAAGTTTGATGTTTTAATTTGTTTTTGTCCCTTTATAAAACAAACTATATATGATAGATAGATATTTATTGGCTTCAAAAAATGTACAGAATTTAGCCAATTATGTGTACCATAATCAACACATGTTTAGACAAGTCACAAAAGAGTACCTTCACTACACTGAAAAGGTTACAATTATTAAATCATACATATTAAAATACATTATTCATAAAAACATACATAACATCTATGTACACACAGTTAAAATTTAAAATTTAAAGTGTTATTTTATGTATATATTATATTCTTTCAATGATATGGTCATTAGTCCATGTGAAATTAAAAACTTCGGATATGGAGTAAATGGCCTGACTCACAAGTGCCCTTTTAACATACCATTTCAATTTTTTCAAGTTAAGGTTGGTCCATGATAATAGAAGAGTATTATATATCTTACAGTAATAGAAATCTGTTTGTCTAGCAGTTTTCACTGAGTTCACTTTGGTTAATCTAATTTGGTCCTTATTTTTTGTATTGTAGTTGTGAATCATTGATCCAGTATTATACTTTTTTATTATTATGAACAAATATGATCGCTTCCATTATGTCTCTCTCTCCCTCTTGTCCTTTTACTCTCGAGAGAGTATGGTGACATCATGTCTTCAATTGCTCGGATCGTAGTTTTCCATGCTTCTTGTCTTGAGCTGCAAGAGAAGCTTCTTGCAGACCGTCCAATGATTTCTTTGGTTTGGTCCACTCAGCGCGTCGGAGACCTTCCTCTTGGTCGTTTACCATTGATTTCATTATGTACAAGCTAGCTATTGTGAGGATTTCGAATTCAATGAAAATAGGTTTTGCATGTTCTCTGGGATCTGCGTTAATCATATTCCTCATTATTTTTTTTTGAATTATAAAGATCTCATTTGCAGTAGTTGATGCTCCCCATGGTAGTATTCCATATTGTATTCGACTTTGAATCAATCCAAAATAAGCTACTCTAAGAACCTCTCATCCTTCTCAAGGCGAAACGACTTCTGGAAAGATTCGTGCATAAATCACTATAATGAGTTTTCCAAGTGAGTGTGTTATCAAGATGCAATCCTAATAATTTTACACTGGCATCTCCCTCTGCAATTTCGGTTCTTTTGGTGAATGTTATTTCTTTAGTTTTATTTTTATTTAGACAACACATTTGCATTGAAATAATGTTCACCTTTAGCAATTGTCGCTGATGACATCTCATTAAGTTTATCATTATCCTTGTTTCTCATTACAAACTTTGCATCATCTGCATACAAAAAAGTATCCGCTATGTCAATATATGTAATTTTTTTGATATCTGATTTCACATCGTTGTATATAATATATCTTTAAGAAAAGATTTTAACAGATTGAACACTGGTCCTCGAATTCCGTATTTTTCCAATTTTTTAAGTAATATGTCATGCGAGACACTATCAAAAGCTTTTGATTTGGCAAGTCGCACAGCGTAACTCGCGTTGGTATTCCTAAGTCCTTATTTTTTGCAACAGTGTGAACAATATCTGTCAAAGCCTGTGTTGTTCATCGTAATGATCGGAACCCATATTGTCTTTCATTCAGATGTCCTCTCCACTCAAAGAAATTGAGAAGTCTATCTTTTATTACTACTTCTATAACTTTTAATATAATTGGAGTTATTGTTATGAACCTGTAGTTTTTACAGTTATTTTGATCTCCTTGTTACAATATCGGAGTAGCTCTACAGAGTTTAAGAGAGTCTGGAAATTCACCCTTTTTTGAAAACAAACATTTACTAGATGTGCCAGGGGTTTGCTCACTATGCCACTTATACTCTTGAATAATTGAATAATATCGAACTGATATTGTATGGGTCCATACTTTTTTAATTCTTTAGAGAAGCTATGACTTTCATTATTTCTCGATCATCTGTTGGCCTAAGGAATACAAAATCTCTAATTTGTACTTTCAATACCTGTGATCCATCCTCACTTGTTGATGGGATGCTCGCAATCAGATCATCTATTATTGAAGCAGAGAAATCATTGAAATCATTTGCTGTTAAATCTATATTCTTTTGGGTAGTTTTTTGACTTATTGTTGAAAAAATTTATTATTGCCCATGTGGTTTTACTTATATTGTCACTGTTTCTTAACATATTGTCAAAAGAACTAGCTTTGTCATGCTTTTCTTTATTCATTTTTTATTTTATTGAATTCAATTTTGTATGATTCCTCTCTTCTACTTCGCCAGAGCCCTTTCTTGTTGTTTCATTTTTTTGAGCTGCTCATCGAACCATTTTATTTTTTTGTCACCTTTCTGAGCACTTTTTAGGGGAAATGCTACATCTACTGCATATTTTATTTCATTACAAAGAAAACATGCCAGAGCATGTAGGTCAGAGGAGTTGTAATATTTGGTCCAATCTACCTTTTTTAAGATATATTGGAATTCGGATTTTTCTAGTTCAGTTATTGGTCTACAAAACCCCTCAATTTTTTCAGTAGGTATTTTTTCTCACTTTACTTTAATATGTAATCCTTAATGATCCGATAAGTCTTCCTTTATCGCTTTAGCTTCCACATAGTTTTCAAAATTGACCAATACATTATCAATGTAAGTTGATGACGTATCCGTAACTCGAGTTGGTTCTTTTATCAAATGCCTCAAATTGTATGCAATTGAACTATAACAGTGTTTGTTTTGTAATTAAGTTTGTTGAGAAATCAACATTGAAATATCCTATTACAATAATGTTCTCAAAATTACTACTCACATACTCTAGTAGTTGTTCATATGAATCTATGAAAGTTTGGAAATTACCCTTACCTGAATGATATAAGCAGATGATTAAGATATTAGAAATGGTAATGGCAGCAAATTCTGCATCAACTTCACAACAGAATTTCTCAATAACCAGAATGTCTGCTACTACGTTCCTATGAGCATATATTGCTATCCCACCATGTTCTGCAATTGATCTGGAATAGTAACTTACTAGATTATAGTTGTCTATTTTTATGGTAGTTATCAGATCACTTGTGAGCCAGGTTTCAGATACACATACAGTATGATAAGAATTTTCCTGTAGAAATAAATTTAACACATCAGTTTTATTTGTAAGAGATTAAACATTCAAATAAAAAATATGGAGGTGTACTGTAGCCAAATGTACCTCATTGTTTACAAGGACATTCTGCAGTACTATAGGTATTTCTACATTATGGACATTCTGCAGTACTATAGGTATTTCTACATTATTGATTCTTGAATGCGACGTGCTTTGGCCAAGTGGAAGATTTATAGATTTCATCTTTGAGCTCAAAATCTTCCCCACACATGAAACATTTATTTTTATTTTCATTTATAGGCAGTTCATTTACGATGATGTTGGCATTTTTGAAGACGTCTTGATCTTTGAGATAGTTGGATATCTTTCAGCTGTAATATGACGGCTTACTCGATTAAGATATAACCAGGCCTTTCTCTGAACACCAAAGTCATTTTGTGTATCATTTTTACCATAGTTTTTCTTTTGCGTTTTTTGTAAGTAACTTTCGTGAAACCAGCATTATTATTCTGAGTTTCACTATCTTGGTTGAGACTTATTATATGTTTCATGGTAGTTTGGTGTGCTTCTGCAAGTATCGGATTTTTAGGGATATTTGGCAACATGTGGAATTCCTTGTTTCTTGTGTTTTTATCAAATGTTTCGGCGACTGAGTTTTTTTGTGCCGATTCCATAGTTCTATTAATTTCTTTGCTCGCCTTACTGATAGTGTTTCTTTTATTAGAGTTTTGTTTGAAGTAGAATAACATAAGGTTTATGTCATAGACCCTACTTTTTAATACTTAAATATTAATGTTTAGTCTTTAAAAATCACTAATAACCCCACAATATTGTTCCTTAAACCTAAATAATTTTCAAAAATCTCACTCTAAACTTAAAAAACCCAAAAAAGCTCAGAAAACCAAAATCGTTAACCAAACACACATAAACTTATAAAAGATATATCATTTGTTGTACCCAACTCAGGCAGTGACGTCACGTGCACGTCACCCTTTCTACCGATGTCAAATACAAGATGTTGAGTAGTTTAGTAGGTTTAGCAATATATGTACTCATACAAGAGTTTTGGTTAGTAAAAGCATATTATTAACTTTCTTTTTGACTACCACATAATACACCTTCACTCTATTTTGATATCTCCTAAATCAATTAAAAGATTTTGGTACATGGCGATTTCTTTATCCCATACTCAAAGTAGGGATTCAATCAGGGTTATCTTATTTGGAAAGAGCTTGTGGCTTACTTACAAAAAATACATAACACATTTTTTTAATAATTTTTTGATATTTTATTTAAATGTATAAATGATTTTGTTTCATCCCATTGTACATACATACCTGAATGAAAGTGCTATGCAGTGCTGCTATTCATTTTTTGAGTGGACAACTTTTTTATTTTGTCCGATATTAGAGGTAAACCTACAAATTACGGGCTCATACAATAAAAGTGCAGATTGTTTTGAGCACCAAATCATGGAATTTATTATTAAATGGATAAAATCTTTCAGATATGAGAAATAATGAATATGAAAGCAATAACAAGTTGTATGGGAACTTTGAAATCGTGGTCTGTAATTCCTTGCTTAATTTGGTTTATTAATTTTACAGTATTTCTTTTATGGCATTGAAGATTATATTAATAAAATTATTTAATAAAAATACCCCTTTTCAAGTACCAGTACTTACATAAAGTAACTGATTTCTACTATTTCAGCTGAGTTATAATTTACAACAGCACAATATGCAGGCATTTTATCTTAATATAATGTTAATCATTTTACAAAATTCGTTGTGTAAAAACACGATTAGTTTTTATTAAATCATTACGAGTTATTTTGCCACAAAATTTGTACAATAAAGTTTAAAAAGATTAATAAATAACGTTAACGCAACAAACTCCCAGTGTTAAAAAGTAGGGTTATTTACCACCAATGTCAAAAAGTGCACGTCACCCATTATAAAGTTAATTTATTCCATCATCACCATTGTTTTGTTTACTTTTAGGATTCGTTAGTAGCTAGAGCTGCACAAATCCTAGCAGCCTATCGAAAACATTGCGCTCTTCCCAGCAGCGTCGGTCAACTTATTCTTCCAGAAACGCTTAAATTACTTCCGGTCTACATCAACTGCCTTCTTAAAAACGATGCTTTAGCGGGTGGCTCGGATATGACAGTTGATGACAGATCATTCGTCATGCAAGCCGTCATGACTATGGATATATTTAATTCTGTATATTACTTCTATCCCAGACTTATTCCTCTTCATACTATCGATCCTACTCAAGATCCGCTCATCATCCCGAATCCCGTTAGATGTAGCATTGATAAAATTAATGAACAAGGAGTATTTTTATTGGGTAAGTTAAAATCTTCATTTGTACTACACAAACGGTAATTTACATATTTTTAAATGCGATCTCCAAGGGAAGTAAAAGAATATCTAAGAAACATACGGGTTGTAATTATATAAAGTTAAAAGTAATAATATTGAGTAAATTTTTATTTGACTGCTTTACTTTAGTACCAATTTTATGGCCCGAAAATGCGAGAGAAATATAAGAATTTAATTTAATTCGAAAAATGTTCAAACTACAATTTTAATTTAAAAAAAAAATAGTTTAAAAAAACTAAGACAACATGCTTTATAAGAAAATCGAACTAAAAAATAATAATAATAAAAAAATAATTTTACAATCAAAAGCGTGGGGTGCTTTTTATGATGTTTACGTTTTCTTGGAGACTTTACTTTTATCAATATCTGTTTATTATCAAATATATTAATTGATATAGCGCACCCCACGCTTTTGTTTGTAAAATTTTTAGTTCGGTTTTTTTAATATCCTGATGATCCTGGCCAGGATCTTTGAAAAAATTTATGAAATTATTCTATTTTCATCGGTCCTTTGAAAGTATACAAAGTTTCAAGTCGATCCGATGTTTTTAAGTGGGTGAAAATGGTGTCCAAAGATAGATAGATAAATACAAGTCAAGCTAATATAAAGCGTGTAATACATGATTTTTATATTGATTCATTAATATTGCTCAGAGTATGTTTGTAATTATGACTAATCATAATTTTTTTGAATTAATTTTTCTTAAATTATTTGTCACCAATTGTTAACTTTCAGCAATTATTAATTTAATTTTTTTTTAAATTGAAAATAAATGCAAACCTATATGCCTAGCGGAATTTTGCGTAGTAGTTTAATTTTATTGAAATATATATTTAATAAACAAAAATTAAACTATTGAGAATATTATGTGTGGCTGAAAGATGTTGTTTAAAAACTTTACCTAATCCAAACTAGAAGGGTACTAAAAGTTGTTTTGGATATTTTGCTTTAAAATTATAATAAAAAAAAAGAGCCGTCGCGGGACGCCTGGCAGGTGTGAAATATCGAAACTAGAAAATAGGCATGGTTTACTAAAAGAATTAAATACTACTGCTGAATATCACTTAATTATATATATATATATATACTACATTTTCTTCATACTTTTCTTTGATATTTTAAATGTGATTGTTAAAGTATTGTAAATTTATCACTAACAATTTCAAACGAAAACAATAACTTGTAAAAATTTAATAAAACGGATTGTTTTTGACAACTGTCATTTATTTTTTGTGATCAGTAATTTTCTTCATTTTTCGTTCAGATCTCATTTTTTAGTTACTACAGCCAAGGTTTGCCAAGGTATTTTGCGTCTGACGATTGCCACGCTAGCAGCCGCTTTAACTCTCGCCCGTGGCATAAGATGTTTCACATAAAAAATTAAATAATAAAACGTGCTTTTTCTAAGGTCAAAAGATTTATTGAAATCCTTCACGACATCTTCAAGCATCACTTAATATTGTTATAGAAATAGTTAGGTAGGATGTCCTGTAAATAATTTTTAGTTAGTCTCTTGTAGTTTTTCTTCGGGTAAAGATCGTGTCCACCTTTCAAGAGTTCGTCTCAGTTACTTTCAAATTACGGTAGTTCTTAAATTATTATATAATGTAACCTTCCCAACGAATACAAACAGACTAAAAAATCAAATGTTGGTGCCTTGACTTTATTACGTTCATTCGAACGTGATATTTAATATAATTTTAGGGATATTTTCTTTTTGCATTTATTATCTAGTCAAACCTCATAGTATCTTCTCTCTCTCTAAATTACCGTGATAAAAATTGATTTATTTTCAGAAAATGGTATTCACATGTTCTTATGGTTTGGTCTCGGAGTAGATCCTGAATTTATTCAAAAATTATTTGGTGCTCCATCAGCAATACAGGTTGACATTGAACGGCCTCACTTACCCATACTAGATAATCCAGTCTCTGTCGCCGTTAGAACATTAATCGACGAAATAAGGATACAGAGACACAGATGTATGAGAGTAAGTATTTTATTTTTAAAGATAGTTTTTTCGAATCGTTTCATAAAACTTCTATTCAAGGATCATTGATTTTGTCACTTAAGTTTTAAAATATGTAAATTTTAAAACGTATCTACACAACAGTTAGCAAAACATTTTTCATGCAAATAACATTCATTTTATATTTCAGTTAACGTTAGTTAGGCAAAGAGAAAAATTAGAACCTGTGTTCAAACATTTCCTAGTCGAAGATCGTGGCACAGATGGTTCAGCTAGCTACATCGACTTTCTATGTCATATGCACAAGGAAATCAGGAACGTCCTTAGCTAGCATAAGTGCTGATGCGAATCTGGGCACATGATGAATTGAGCCTAGAAATTTGTACTCAAACGTCTCAATTTTCATGTAAAAAGTATTATTAAGGACTATTTTTGTATGGCGGTTACATGTTATAACAGTTCTACTACGGATTATTGACCATCTAATGTAGAGATGTTCGGTACTCCACAAAGTATCGATACAGATAGATAGAATGTGTATTGATACGAGATGGTATTGTTATTGAAAGTATCGATGCTACGAGTCTGTAAAAAATGTGTTTCTAGACGCAGATAAATCACTGTTTCAACATAGTTTTTTGTTTTTTCACTGTTTAATATTTTTTCAAATTTTACTTTTACTTCCATGAGGCATCTTAATTAACGCGGTTAAATAAAACTAAATTTGTAAATCCCTTCACAAACAATAAACAACCGTGAATAATGCATGGATCCATGATGGCCAAGCAAGAAAAGATAATTGTAATGGTTAGCGGATATTTCTCAATTCTGATTGGGCGAAAAGTATTTCTAACTCTTTACCCTATTTCTTATTGCATGACTGAGTGGTTAAAAGGGGTATAAAAAATTTAGGGCTGCCACCTGAAAATGTCTCGAAGTCGGGAGATATAATTATCTGAGTTCTTAAATACAAATTCATGCGTTTTTTTTTTATTAACTTATACTAATCATTAATTAGTAATTAAATAAACTTGTTAATGTAGTGATCACATTTTAACTTTACTTTAAGTAATTTAAAAATCACTGCAACAAAGACTACATTGTAAACAAACGATTAATTTGGTCATGTATGTACCAACTTGATCTGTCATTTATGTGTAGATGGTAGTGCACATGCTTCGATTTACGAATAATTTAAAGGCCCGTTTTGAAGGTACGCTACATAACTATTCCATAATGGAATTTTTGATTAAGAAAATAAAATTATTTTTCATAAAAAAAATTTGTTTCGCAAAAACCGGGAGTTTAAAATTAATATCGGGATTCGGGAGAGAGATAGTACGATTTCGGGAGTTTCCCGATCGAATCGGGATAGGTGGCAACCCTAAAACAATTTTAATTCATGAGTTGTCGATAACCAATATTGCGATAGTGTAAAAAATGTTGGTCAGACTTTCGATACGATATTACGACTGTATCGATATGTAGTATCGATACCAAGAAATATATCTACAAAATATCGAGTTTCGAAATATAAAGTATCGATACTTCATTGCATCGATACGTATCAAACATCTCTAATCTAATGCACTGAACAAAAAATATGATTGGATTTTTATCGAATGTGTGTAATCCTCCATTTTAAATTTTGATTATGTTTTATAGGTGTAGAGACTTGAAAAGGCTTCCTAGTCCGTGTTTAAATTGCCAATTAAATATGATTATTTACGCCGGTTTAAAAGTGCTTATTATTTTTAACAATGTTTAAACTGTTTGAATCGGCGCGAAATCCACATTTGCAGGTATTAAACAAAAAATTTTTTTTGTATGTAATCAGTGGTGAATCTTTTCAAATCTTAAACGTAACTTGAAGTATCTTATGAGAAGGCAATGAATGGACACTGATTTTATAGCAATTTTTATTATTTAATATAAAAAATTGTGTTATAATGGGTGAATAATTATTTGCGTTGTTGTTGATATAAATGAACTGTCTTAGCGTCTTTAATTAGGTTTTCCTTGGATTTATATTATTGCAAAGTAGTCCAAATACAATTCGTAGAACTTGAAAGGATAATATTTTTAAAAACATTTCCTTTCATTGTGAACATTTTCATTGTGTCTGCATACATTCTTCTCAAGTATTTTATCTTTGATGATTAAAACAAATATATGCTTTTTTATTTAAAAATAATTTGGACTAACTAAGAAGAGTATTGCAAGCTTAAATCAGCCAGACATACATTTGTATCATGTACCATTATGATTTTCCTTAAAAATGATCTATTTATCTTTGGTAAAGATATTAACAAATTTTCCAATTTTACTAATTAATTCGTAATTGAATGACGTGAATTATCTAACTGATTTTACGTTCTATTTTAATGATGATACATTATAATTTCTGGAATTATGCTTTTATCAAACTTTGACTGGTTTTAAATGTGTTTAAAAATTAGATTTTAATATGAACATGTCATTTGATAATTTAATTTGTAAAGATTTAAAATGCTATTTGTTTTCTTTTTAATATTTTATAAAGATTGGAGACATGCTCTGTTGAAATATTATGAAACCATTGAAATCAGCCAATAAAAACTGAATAATTGTATCACAATTCCAATAGAGTATTACATTTGTTTGACATATTTGTTATGTAAAATTGTAATGATATTTATCCCAATTTTGAATAAAGTGTGTTACAAATTTGTTACATTTTTATGTTGGCTCATTGTTTGGGTGTTTATTATTTAATGGTATATGGTGGTAGTCTATATATTTGCATGGGCGAATTCACAGCAGCATTTAGATTTTTTCTAACGAACATTTTTTTCAATTCATTTGATCTTGGGACTTATGATGAGTGTTTGAAGTGCAAATTTCCTATTGAACGTGAATTTTGCTTTGTACTAGAGAGATTAGGTAATTATATTTAATTATTTTGTATCTATATTTTATTGGTTTTCCTTTATATGTTTATGTAAAATATTAGAGTAATAAAATTAAGAGTTTACTAAAGATTTTTATTTATAATTAATTGATCTATTCTTAAAGATAGGGTTTCACGATCAGGTCAAAAGTATCAATACACTGTGTCGAAAAAATGTATGGATACCAACATGCATCGATAACAAATGTATTTAATTTTAAATAATTCATTACGAAAAGTATTCCTAATTTAACATGAATCACGGTATTGTATTCATTTAACAAACGCTTGTGTGACTAAAGCAAGCTAGAGTACAATCAACATCCGACATTATCTACACATTTCAACATTGTTACAAATTGTGTGGTGTGTCATTTGATATATTTTAATAACAATCTTGAAATCAATCAATTAATTTTTCAATTGACTGTAGAAAATGTTACGAACAAATATTGGTTTTAAAAAAAATAGTCTACCTTTAGTAGACGCGTATAGTATGTACAACAGTAGTTTTCATTTGACATTACCGCACAATAAATCACCGATATTTAATTTTAAATTCTCGGAAGTAATTTTAACTCCAACAAATTTCCAAATTATTGTGATATCCCAACTATCAATCAGGCTCGCCTTAACACGATCAACGAAAATTACAATCACTTTCTTAAAATCTTCACAGATGGCTCCAAAACCATGAATGGCACCGGCTTTGCAATCTTCATACCTGACCACACCATAATTCAACACAAACTTCAAGATTTTTGTTCTGTATTTACAGCAGATATCTTGGCAATTGAATACTTGAATACATTGTGGTATCTCAGGAAATATCAAAGCAGATCTTCTGGCAAAAGAAGTCACCGCGCTATCACATTCAATTAATGAATACGATCATACAGACATTGTTAACATCGGAAAAGCACAATTACGAAAACACTGGGAAAACAGTAGACTGACTTCGTAACGAAATCCCATAATCAATACACATTAATTCATCCAGTTTTACCGGACCACATTCCATAAATTAATGAAGATGTTATTTCTAGAGCTTATTCTGTTACATTAACGCGATTAAAATTAACCCACGGAAAATATCCAGCTCATCTCTACAGAGCTGGTATTACAGAAATTAGTACATGTTTCTGTGATAATAAATCTGTCGCTGATTTGAATAATATTTTTTGTGTGTCACAAGTACCACCGAAGTCGCATCAAACTTATGAATTTATTTCTTTAAAATAACATAACCCTACCTGTAAATTTAACATTTTTACTCAATATTAATGAAAAATATATATTTGATGCACTAATCAACTTTTTGAGGTACAATAAACTCGATATTTAACATATTAACATACTCATCCCTTATCATATTTCTGTGGCAAATGGAAATTTTTCAATGCTAACCCTCTCCAAACACACACCACACACACACACACGACACACACACACACTTAGTATTTCGGAGTACTTCTCCTTTTCCTTCGGACGAATATCAGCGCGTTTGGTCGTGTCGTTGTGTCCTTCGGTTTTACCTTTTGCGGTTTTTTTGGGCGCCGTTTTCCACTCTTGTTATTCTTCGCTTTATTCCAGTCAGAGGTATTATCTGGCTCCGCCTGTTTAACTGGTGGAATTGAGCTATGCCCGTTCGTTTCAGATTTCAGCGTTTTGTTGTTCATTCAGGTGAGTTTCGCTTTCTTCTGTATGGCCAGTAAAATCCTTGAGCGTATACTCCTCAGAAGGATAGAAACAGTAGTAGAACCGCTATTAGGAGAAAACCAATACGGTTTCCGGAGAGGTCGCTCCATCCTTGATGCCATTGATCTCGTTGTCAATACCGCAAAGGAAGCAATCTCAGGGGTCCGATGGAAGGGGGTAAAAAGTACTGTCTGGTGGTAACACTTGACATAAAGAACGCCTTTAACACAGCTAGATGGAACTGCATTATGGAAGCTCTTCGCAAGATGGGCCTGCCATGATACCTGCAGAGGATGGTAGCTAGCTACTTTAACGACAGAAGCCTAGATCAATTTTGCTTTTGATACGGCACTCGAGAAGATCGGTAGGTGGATGGACTCAGTCAGCCTGAAACTAGCAGAGCACAAAACAGAGGCGGTGCTGATTACCAGTAGAAAACAAGTAGAGACAATAGAGCTACAACTTGGGGAGTACAGGATCACATCCCAACCGTTCATACGATACTTGGGAGTGATGATCGATGCCAGGCTTGAATTCAAACAGCAAGCAGAGTTTGTAGGTGTAAAGGATTCTTAAGTGAGGAACATCCTAACCCGACTTATGCCAAACGTAGGAGGTCCAAAACAAAGAAGGAGAGCTTTGTTGTCGTCGGTGGTTACATCTGTGATCACATATGGCATTGCCATCTGAGCCGACGTATTGCAGACGCAGGAATCACGACGAAAAGTCGCATCTGTTTATCGACTGAGCGCCCTAAGAGTTGCCAGCGCATACTGCACAGTGTCCGAGGATGCAGTATGTGTCATCGCTGGAATGCTACCCATTGGAGTGTTGGCGGAGAAAAGGAGATTCCTTTACCGGCAAAGAGGATCGACCACACTGAGCCCGGTAGAGCTAAGGAGAAATAGCATAGGTCGCTGGCAAATGTTATGGGACGCCTCGACCAAGGGAAGATGGACCCACCACCTTATCCCGAAGATAGATACCTGGATAAGCCCCCACGAGAGGGTAATTATTATCTAACCCAGTTGTTCCCTGGATATGGATGCTTTAGGGAATACCTTTACAGGTTTAAACATGAAGATTTCCTGGAGTTTCCAACCTGTGCAGGAATCAACGAAAATGCGGAGCACGTATTCTTTCGATGCCCGCGCTTCAGCATGCTTCATCGTACCTGGGAAACAGCACTTTTACGAAGGGTCACGCCTGACAATATGCTGGAAGCTATGCTCTCATCGGAGACTGCGTGGACAGCAACGAGCACGTTTGCAATTGAGGTACTGAAAGAACTTTGCGATGCAGAGAAAAAAGAAAGAAGGAAGCAATTGATGAAAGAGCTGTATAGTATAGCTACATCTTCCCCCTGCGAAGTAATGTCTAACGGCGGTCCCGCGGGGAAAGCAGAGGCCAGAGATAGAGGAGGTTTTTAGTTGGTATTGGCAGTACTTTCGAGTCCGACATACCAGGTAGAACAACAAGTCCTGACGATATGTAAAAGTATTTTCCTACCTCTAAAAAAAACACACACACAAATTGTGTGGTGTTAATAAACTTAATAAATAACACAAACACAACTAACTCCCATAACAAGTGTTGTTAGTATGGTTAAAAGATGACACGCGTTTTGATCCCCGGACAAAATATCCCTTGACAAAATATCCGGGTAAAATATTCCTCGACATAATATCCTAGACAATATATGCCCCAGTATAAGTGAGAATGCAAAAGAGATACGGTAAGAAGCTTATAATCATTATTATACTATTTAAAATACCCGCTATTTTCCTAAAAAACAGCCTTCCCATATTAGGTAGTCTCTGTTCCCTTCCTTTCAGGGGAATTTTCCTTCCGGGAGTTTCCCTTCCGGAAGTTTCATTACAATGCGTCACAAATTTTACAAAATTTCATAACCTTAAATAATATAGGTAATCCTACAATTTTCCTGAAAAAAATCGCCCAAAATAGTTGTGAATATTATAAACAAACATTTAAATTTTGGCGACAAAATGTTCCTTTTAAAGTGCTGCTGTCTGTCGCTGGATTTTCTATCCAACACTTTGTTATTTTTATTATCGATAATCTAGTATTTATCGTTTTGAGCAAAATTATATGTTTTTTAAATCACACAATTTGCTCTCCTTCATGGAAATCTTTAGTATAATATTTGCTATTACCAAAATTAATAGATTGTTTTGGTAATCAAAATATAATGTGTCTTTTTTATTAATTTTGTCGGGGATTTTAATCTTGGGATCAAAACGCAGGCGACCGGTTAGGACGTCACATGAACGTCATTTTTTTACCATTGCTTAAGGAGGAATAAGACACCTTATACAATGATGTTACCCGTTAGATCAGTGTTTCCCAACCTTTTTTGTGCCATGCCCCACCTAAGCCTTTCGAAAATTCTTATGGCCCCCCTTATGTAACATACATAATTTTTAATATTAAAAAATTGAACTGTTCACTTAAGAAATATAGATGATAGGTTTTAGGAAGAAATCACTAGGAAATTGTTAACGAAACACAGTAGGTAAATTTTCAAAACATATAATGAAAAACTGAAATTTAAATTCCAAATGATTTTAATAAAGATTTTTCTATATTAATTTATTATTTTAATTTAGTGAGATCCTTGCGCTTGATGCTTGCTGCACATAGATTTTATATTAGGTTTCTATTTGGTTAGCATTAGCCTCAAGTCTCCACGTTGTGTTTTATCCAGCTGATTTCTTTTTTTACCAGTAAATCATTTACAGTACTAAATCCACATTCAGCTAAAAATGAAGATGGAAACAGTAGCAATAGATTTCTTGCACATTTGGTTAAATTTGGGTATTTGATTTCGGTTTCCTCACAAAGCCATGCCATCGCCCAGTTATATTAAATAAAGTTTTAAATAAGAATACACAATTTGGCAAAAAAATTACAAATTTTTCACAAGGAAATTTAATAAGAAAACAGTTTAACAAATTGATATTGTTCCATCATTAGTAATTCCAACATTATTATTTTTTAATTTTCATATCTTTTTGACATTCTCCATATCAAATTCCATCAAGTAATGCTATAGCTCTGATTTTCATCTTGCATATGTTAACTTTGTTGATATAGATTATAGAATTTTGTTTTCCTACATATTAACTGTTCAAGCTATTTCACTACCTTGCTCAAATGACATATCTATCTATGGAATCCAAATTTATTTTGTTAGGTATATCAGAATGATTCAGATTTAAAAAAACATTGTTGAGACGGTCATTTGTTAAAACAATTTTTATCTTTCATCTCTGTGTTTATTGAAATACTACTATGGGTCGTGAAAAATATTCCCTTTTCTTGAAATTTTGAGAACTGGTATCTGTGATCATTGTACCTGCAAGGAATGTACTGAAATAAGCAATCTGAATCTCCTATTGTATACACATATTGTAAAAAGATTTTTTTTCATTTATGAATAAACAATAAAGTTATAATTTTACCGAATATTTTCTTGCATAATTACCACTAGTTTGAACAAAACTATATATAATATGCGAACATAATATAAATTTGATACATTTTCTGATTTCTTAAATATGCAACACATACTGACATTACGTGCATTGTTTGTTGCATACTTTCTAAAACTGCTATGAAATATGACATTGTCGACGGTCCGTCGTCTCACTTTTTAGGTATGTGGAGGGTATTTTTGGACGCACAGTTGTTTAACAATATCGTTTGAGGGTTTGAGTAAAAATGAAAAAAATCGAGTATTGAGCTGTCATTAAATATTTGGCAATACGCATATCAAAGATGAGTTGGCGTAAATCAAAGTTTTGGCGCTGATATGAAGAAAATGTTGAGAAAGAATTTATTATGGCTGTTATGTACATTTCACCAAATAAAAAAATGAACAACATAATTTTATTTTTATACCAGAGATTATTTCCGTATAGTCGTAGGGGTTCAATGATTTTTAAAAACAAAATGTTTGAACTGCCGTTGATTTTAGCTGGAAACTTCAATTTTGCAAAAGATGAATCAATGGCATTGATTTTTAATTTTAACTGGATATTTTTTTTTAAATGCTATATATATTTTTTTATGCATATTTTCTATAGAAAATAGTATAGATGTTTTTTTATCGGCTCTCTTAACATTTAACTAATCAGAATCTCGATTAATACTAGCCAATACATCTATTTGGAATTACTATCAGCAATAACCTTTTCTGAGAAAATCACGTGAGGTCCATTGCCAAAAGTGCATCCCAAAAACTTGGTTTTTTGTTTCGTGCCAAGAGCTATTTCACCTCCAGTCAGCTGCTTATGATCTATAAGGCACAGATCCGACCTGTACTGGAGTACTGTTCCCATATTTGGAGTGCAGCACCTAAACATATCCTGAAGCTACTGGATTCTGTCCAAAAAAGGGCAATTCGTCTCGTCGGTGATGCCTCGCTTACAAACTCGCTCACTTGTCTGGAACACCGTAGAAAAGTTGGCGATTTGTCTCTATTTTATAGATATTTTCATGGGCGATGCTCTTCTGAAATATCAACAATCGTTCCTCCTTTGGCAGTCTCTTCGAGATTAACCCGTCAAGTTCAGTCTTCACACCCCTTCGTGGTCACTTTGGAGACCTGCAGAACATCACTTTCCAAAGACTCATTCATCCAACGAATTGCGAGGCTTTGGAACTCATTGCCTAGGGAGGTGTTCCCCGAGGCATACAACCTCCAGAAATTTAAGAAGAACACCAACTCCTACCTTCTTTCCCTTGGTTCCCACGATGTTCTCTGAACATTACAGGATATCCCTTTTCGTGGGAACCAGATCATAAAAAAAATAAAAAAATTTAGACAGTAACGGTACTTTTATGTTCATAGGCGTCGATTTCGTGAATGCCTAATAAAAATATGAATTTTTATTAACCAAAATAATTTATTTTTCAATATAAGTATTTTTTTCATAAACTTACCTAGCTAAAATTCTCAAACTGCGTGTAAGTAGGTTGCAAGTTTAATCTCCGTCCTGGTTGTCGCTTTATTTATTATGATTAAATTTACTCCCATTATCTGGTAGAGCCTCTATTATTAGACATAAAATCACGTCTGAATTTGTTAACTTTCTCAGTTAAAATATCATTGTACAGAAAATTATTATTAATCTCGTGCTCCAATATATACAGGAAGCAAGTAATATTTCCCAATATCTTATTTTTGAGCGGTCTGGCGACAATGAAAAGCTGTTAAACGCGACCTGATATTTTCATATGTTACCTTTAAATTAACTTATGTAATAAGACTGTTCTACAATCAACATATCAACCCATTTCAACGTAAAACTAAAATTGGTGCATAAAAATAATATAACACGATTAAAGTAAAATGAAAATCTAAATTATTTGTAGCAACACTAAAAACTAGTATACAAAATAAAATCAAGAGCCTTTGCCTAGGTGGTAATGAAAAACTAACCAAGTTGTAGTCAATAATATATTTATTTAGCGCTTTAAAATTTAAAATTATAAACCCCTATAACATACTATCAGGAACAAATGCCAAGGATCACAGAAGGAAGAGTTTTTGATCGGAACGATCAGAATTAAGGAGGGAGCAGTGTAACGATTTTGCGATACGCCACTGGAATGTACCTAAGCAAGCTGGGTGGTACGATAACATCACAAGGACATTCCAGTACTTCTCCGACCAATCTCAAATTTTCGATAGGATTGTCTGGATACGCTTAAAAACTTCTCGTCTTTTCTGGTTTTATTAATAATACGAGGATAGTTTACGAATTGTTGTCCCTAACATAGTTGACGTTGAATGACAAATGCAAATAAAGTGCCAGGCAAAAGCTTATTGTACGACATTAGCATAGAACGCCTTATCGACACAGAAGCGTGTTTCAAGCGTTCCGACAATACGAAAATTCTTTTCACATGCGCAGGTGTTGACTGGCGTTAGTTTGTTTTTTTATTTAGAATTTGTGAATGCAGTGCTTTGTATCTTCCAACAGTGTTTTCGGGACTTAATTCTTATGATTTTATTTTGTATTATCATTTATCGTGTTAATAACTCACATTAGTGGTTACAAAGATGACTAGCTACCAAGGTGAGAGTGTTTGTGCTTATCGAGGATGTGTCTCAAAGTCTAGGAATAGTACGACGTCTCTCTTTAGATTTCCAAGAGATGTTGAAAGGTATGGTTTTATTATTGCACAAATGAATGTAAATTTAAATTACCTATCTCAACTAAATACTTTATAAATAAACAATAAACAATTTTCAGAGCCGGAGATTGGTTGAGCGCCTGCAATCGAGAAAATTTATTGGACAAATCGGATGTTTCCAAAGGCGGTTCACTTGACAAATATATATCAACTGATTTTTTGAATTTACCGCCCAGAAATAACATTGTACAAGCCAAGTTTCAAATCAAGGTCACGAAAATTTGACCTGGAAAGATCAAAGGGCCGCCTTCAAGTTGCGCTTCTGTGTCGAAAGATGTTCTGTAATATAAGTGTGTGCCAATTAGCAGCAGCGCATCAGTTCGTGTATGTTAAATATAAATTTTTTGCCATTGAGGTATGCATGATTTTATAAAAATGAACTAAATTGAGATGAAAGGGGCGATAAAGTACCTCTGTAAAAAGAGGTTATCGCCGCAAGCAATTTATAAGGACATGGTAGAAGTATTGGGTGACTCTGCCCCTTCGTACCAGGTAATCAAGAACTAGTCACGAGATTTCAAACTGGGAAGAGAGTCCTGTTAACATGCACCAGGTGCAGAAGCCCCCAAAACTGTGGTGACCAAAGAAAATGTGAATTTAGTCCATGACATAATATTAAATGAAAGAAGAATTACAGTCAAGGCTAAAGCAGAGACATGTAGGTTTTCTGATGGAAGCGTTGAAAAAAAATTTTTCATCAGGAATTGGGTCTAAAATAACTCTCTGCACGTTGGGTTCCACGAATGATGACGGTATACCTGAAGCGTGTTCGCCAGGTTGCAGCGGAGACAAATTTGGAGATCATTAACAGGAATTCCGATGAATTTAAGCGAAAATTTTTTACGGTCGACAAAACATGGGTCCATCACTTTAATACAGAATCCAAAAAACAAGGCATGGAATGGCGGCATACGGGTTCCCTTCTCACTCGAAAATTTCGTGTTGTCCCATCAGCTGGTAAGACCATGGCTACAGTTTTTTTGGGATTTTGCAGGTGTTATTTTAGTGGATTATTTACCGCGTGTGTGAAAATTATGTGAATTCAATACCAAAAATACGCGAAGCGATCAGAGAAAAGCGAAGAGGAAAATTGAGTCAAGGTGTGCTCTTCCACCAGGACAACGCTCCGGTCCACAAAACTTGTGCTGCCATTCACAATGCGGGATTTGAAATTTTTTAACAACCCCCTTATTCTCCAGATTTGGCCCCCAGCGCATACTATCGAATCCCAAAATTAAAAGAACATCTTCGTGAATGAATGGCTGAAGACTAATAGTTCTGAATTTTTTTTAAAAGGGTTTGAAACCAAGTGTATTAACGTTGCAGGTGACTATGTTGAAAATAAATTGTTTCATTCTTCTCATGTGTTTGCTTCTATGTTAGGGACTATTGGAAAAGCTACAAACTTTTTGCCTATTAACTACAGAAGTTGACCTCCATGTAGTATTCACTTCACTATTCTATATAATTCTAATACTAGTCTATCAGTGTCAGATATAAAATATTAGTTTTGATTTTGAAAAAGATATATTTTGTGTAGTTTAAAGTATTAAAATAGTTTCCCAAAGTTATATATACTTTTATTAAGGATATTACGATATAATACAAAATATTAACAGGGACAACAATTCGTGAATTATTCTCGTATATAAATTGGATTTCGTTCACGGAAGTTAGTTAGTTTTCTAAAGTTAATGATTGTGTTTGCTAGTTGACATAAATTGTATTGCATTGTTGCAAATAAATGTACATATAAATTCGAACCCTGAGTGTGAATTTAAGTAAAACGTTACAATACAATAAGTGATGATAGAGTTGATTTTTTAAAGGAAAAGACATGTCAACAGTCCCCACCATTTTCCAAATTCAGCAGATGTGTAGCGCCGAATCATACCGAATTGGGTACCATTGGCGTATCGTAAATATTTCGTAGTGGTTACCAAATATTTATGTAGCAGAAAATGTATTAAAATTGAAAGTGAATAAAAAAAAATAAATTGATAATTTCGAAATCATTAGGAGTTGCTCTTTTCGCCAGTGACAGAATAAAAAATTACTCTTACTTTCTTTATTATTAACATTTTATATTGTCACTGCCCACGCTTTTATCTTACATCATAACTTTCCATTAATACATCTTTATTATAGGGTGTTTTTTACCACCGAAAACCTAATGTAAATAGTACATTTCTATAAATTGACTTCACACCTACAAAACCTATTTGTGCATCACGTACTACTTGCAAAACTACTTTATATTCGGCCGTTGCTTCTGTAATATATGAAAATCATTAACGATTTCTTTAATTCTTTGTCCCTGTATTTCTGAAATGAAACTTGTTTTCGGAGATAAAATACAACAATAAAATACCTGTCTTTTCTCTTTCAGCCTCATTGTGGACTCAGTAAGACAAATTTTTCGATATTCCTGTTGCAACCAATACCTTCTGACGAAAATTAACTTCCCAGTGGAAGTTATAGTAATAGGCCCGATTTTGCAAATCCCGAATTTTGACATATCTCCACATTTCAAGGTCCCCAGAGTTGAATACGATAATTTTTAAGTGGACGTCTGTGTGTGTATGTACGTATGTGCGTTCGGAATTATTTTTCGTCTTGATTATCTCGAGAACAAAAAATGATATTAACGTGGGACCAATTGCATTCGACGCAAAATTACGCAACTTAGAACTGATTAGATTTTCAGCAAAAGCGGTTTGACTGTTTTTTATGGAGAATAAAAAAACTGAAAAAAGTAGCACTACAACCCTATGTGGATCTTGGCGGCCAGCACAATTCTATCTAGCACTGTTTCCTGTTCATTTTCAATGTATATCTTTCGCATATCCGATAAAACATTGTCTCTCCATCTCATTTCAGGTCTTCCCGGTGGTCTTCTGCTCGTCGGTGCTTCCTGCCATGCTATTTTCAGCATTCTGTCATCCAGTGTTCTTTGTACGTGTCCTGCCCATCTCAATCTTTGTGACTTTGCTTCTATAATATCTCCCTGGTACAATTGTTTTAATTCTGCGTTTGTTCTTATTCGATATTGCCCTGAACTAGAATCCTTGGTTGGTCCATTTATTTTTCTAGGTATTTTTCGCTCGAACCTTCGCAGGGCGTCTTCGTTTGCTTTGGTCCACGCTTCACATCTGTACATGACTACCGGTCTTATAGTAGCATGGTAAGCTTTCAGTGCATAATAGCATCTATTACCGCTCTGCATGCGGGCCTTCATTTCTTTATTCATGTTGTTGTCTGCTGTGATGACTGCGCCGAGGTATTTGAATTCTGAGACCCGTTCAAAATTGTAGGTGCCAATGGTTACATTTTTCCCTAGTCGATCTCTTTCCTGTCTCCGGGAATTATACATGTATTTTGTTTTGCCTTCATTAATATGTAATCCTACTGTGCCTGCCTCCTTTTCTATTTTTCCGAACAACTCTTTGGTTTTAATGGTTGTTTTACTGACAAGATCTATATCATCTGCAAATGCCAGTATCAGGTTTGGTCCACTGCTTGAAAATTATACTATTTTTAATACAGAATTAAATTAAAATACAGAATTTTAAGGTCTTTTGAATAATATAATTATTGCATGTTAGGAATATTTGTATAAAAAATGTGATGACAATATTTCATAAAAGAAGATAGTTTTAAAAAACGAAAATAGGAATTGGAGAACAGTGAAAAATTATTGTTAGTAATAAGCAAGCATTGTTTATAACAATTGAATTTTGTTACTAACAAATGATTATTGATTAAAATAATTAATTTTTTTTTTCAATTGTAATAAAAAATTGAAAATAGCTTCTGCTTATGAAATGATAAGAAAAAGTTTGGAAGAATACGGTTGAGACATAAACAGAATTTTGTTAATGACAATTATAATTTATTATAAACAATTTGAAATCGTTTTTTATAATAATTTTAATAATAATTACAGCAAAACATATGGTATTTTTTCATTCTTTTCACTGAGAAGTTAGTCGTGTGGACCTCTCGGATCGAACCCAGACCACTGATATTTTTTTTAATTGGAACTTGCAAAGCCATGTTTTGCCTCATTTTTTATAAATTTAATTACATTAGCAAATACTTTTTAGTTTCCACAGAGTACTTCTTCTTATTTTGCGGTCTACCCATTTAATATAGCAAAATATATTAGTAACAATAAACACCCGTACACCCACGCACTCATACAACTATTAACAACTAAAAATAAAACTAAACCATATCTAATAACCCCTGCCACATGATTACATATTTCCACTTAAAAATGTTCCTGCGTACTTCTTTGTTTACCTTCAAGCAGGGTTATTCGACAACCGTCGTGTGTTTTTGACATTTCTTCCTACTCCGACTGATTTCACCGGAAGCTGTCCTTATCACTAAAAATTCATCTTTTTTTTACATTTTAACTGGAAAAAAAATCTGAATGAAATTGAGGTTAAAAACAAGAAACGACCGCGGAATTGGATTTAATATAAACTACGGTTATTATCCATTTAAATAAATTCATTAAAAAAATTTCCTTAGGATAATATTAACACACAACCCTCTTCCATCAAATGTAACTATTTATATTATATTATCCTCCAATATTATAATAAATTTTTTTTTTGTTGCAGTTGCTTTCCTGTATTTTATAAAACCAAAGGTACATGCTACGTAATTTTTTTGAATTATTTGTATTACCTACACTCTTAAAATACTTGCTGTAACATTTTAGTTATAGTCTGTGTATAAATGGAAAATGGATCACTTGAAGATTACAAATATAATGATTAAACCAAATAAAAAACATGAAAACAAATTTTACTTTTAATCAAAATGTACATGTTGGTCGATACAAAAAAGTTTTTATGAAGAAAGTAAATAAAAGCATACATTTTAGTTTTTTCGATTTAAAAATAAGGTTATTTCGAATGATATTCCATTGTTCCCTTTATCGTCCTTGTTTGGATATTTGGACACAGTTAAAAAGTAAGTTAAAATTTTATGTGTAGAAGGAAAATATTTTTACGTAAATAAAAGTGAGGGTAAGTATAACACGTTGTAGCGTTATCAAAAAATACCATCCCAAAATAACGTTCCACAAGTAATGACCCATCCCTACTTTTATTGCACGCGCACGATATTATTTCCAACACATCGAAATAAATCGATACCTGTAATGGCATAATTGCTCGTAAAGGGAATAATTTTATTGAATCCCATGGCCGGAAGCGTAGGGATTGCTTAGGAACTCGAATTTTGCAAAAATCTTTATTACAACAATAGAAAATTGAAAAAATATAAACACATTCATATCTCGGGCGATAATCAAACTACTGCAAATTTTTTTTAAATTGTTCGTTTTCGAAAAACGCGTTAGATAGTCCAAAAATGTTTCAGATAATTTTGCAACTTTGGTCGGAATTGTTATTAGTTTATAAGCAAAAATCTAAAATTGCCAAAAAACAGTATCTATTTTCAACAAAACTTTTTTCCAAATGGCTTTTGCATGATGATACGAAGCTCTTCGATTTTTTTCCACCCTGTGGGCCTTCGTCGGGAAATTCTATTGAAGGACAGAGATTTTTCGATGATCGCAGATTGTTGCTTAACTATACCTTGTAGATCGATAAATCTTGCACGATTCTCTTGGGGTTTGGCTCCTTTATATCGTGTACGAGTTTCAAACCGATATGTTAATAAACATCCGATTGCGGTTGCAAAAACGAAATGTAGAATTTTCATTTGCCATTAACCGCTTAATTAACAATGTTAGCACTTTTTTTCACGACCTTTTTTACAGAGGACGTTTTGATGAACAAATTTTCTGGGAAACTTTTTTCGATAGGACGCGTTCCAAAAAAATTATCTTAAAAATATCAATTTTTTAATTTTTAATAATTTGTTATTGCTAAAATATACCCCGGCAATGGCCGAAAACTCAGTACTACATTCTTGTAGGTCCAAAAAACCTTTAAAAAAATTGACCAGAGGGTGCGCCTTTTGAATAGAACTTCGTAAAATATGGCCTAAGGTGAATGGACTATACTACCTACTCTGGGCAAACAGTAATGAGACTGTCTTTTTAAAAAATACGCTCGCTATGAATATCAACGTTTATATTTATTTGGTATGTTGGTATGGCTGTTGTAAACAGCTGACATAAATTTCATGACATCTATCTTACTAAGTCAGAAATTGCAGCGTTTTTTGCGTATTCTAGCGATTATTTTTAGGTGAGATTCAAAACAAAAACATCACCATCCTTCTTAATATTAACGGTCTTCTTTACTTAACAGATTTTTTAATTTACAGATAAAAGTATTTAATAATTAGCACTGATACACAATGACATTGGATCAGTAATGAGTTTCAAGTCCTATAAAACATTTCTAGTGTCCAGTCCATCGATGACCTACAGAGACTTATTAATAGGGTGACTGAAGCTTGCGAAGTATTTTGTTTGTAAATAAACACGGCAAAAAACAAATACATGCTAATAAGCAAAGGAGATCATAATTCAGTAGCTAGTGTCTACGTCAACGGAACACAATTAGACAGAGTCTCAAGTGCGAGCTACGTTGGTTGCAGGATAAACGAGGACTGGGATCCATCAGTTGAAATCAAAATACGTATTAAGTGTGCCTGGGCAATATTTATTCGCATGAAAAAACTTTTTACCAGTCACTATCTATTGATTGCCCTGCGAATGAGGATGATTAGAACATATGTCTTTCCAGTTCTTTTGTATGGAGTCGTGAGCTGGACACTAGCAAAAGCCACGCTCAAACGTCTACAAGCTTTCAAAATGTGGTTGTACAGGAGGATGCTAAGAGTAAGTTGGTTGGAAAAGATCTCAAACGAGGAGGTGCTTAGAAGAATGCATAAACATACAGAAATGGTCGATATTGTAAAACAACGAAAACTTGAATATTTCGGACATATCATGAGACACCCAGAAAAGTATGACATTCTACATCTTATAATGCAGGGTAAGATTAATAGTAAGAGACGCCCCAGCAGACTTCCTGGCTCAAAAATCTCAGACAGTGGTTTGGTCTCACCACTATGCAACTTTTCCGAGCGGCTACCAACAAAATAATGATTGCAAACATGATAGCCATAATGATCGCCAACGATCGTTAAACGGTCATGGCACCTAAAAGAAGAAGAGTGTTCTAGAATATCTCGAATCTTCTAAAGTATTTCAATACTCCATTCTGGAAATTTATAGAAATTGTATGACAAATTGTATGCCTGGCAACATGTTTTGATGTATCTGAATCTACTCCGGCGTGACAGGGCTAAACATTTTTTAATTCGGGCAAAAGGCAGACTATGTAGGCAGATTCGTAATGAAATTTTCATGTCATGTGGCAACAATCCATTTGAGGGATAAACAGAAATTTTTCTTTTGTGGGATTTTCATTGTGTACTAGTTGCTCACCTTCCCAAAGGAGATATGTAGGAAAAAAGAGGTTTTTTTCCGTATATCGATATATGTATGTATGTGATTTTATGAAAGCATTCAAAAATAATAGAGGTCAAGAAGGCGGTGGAAAACGAATTTAAAATTTGAATATTTATGGGCCTGCGGGTTTATATGATGTTGACTCTCTTGGGAATATGAAGCAATATTTAATATTGAATCAAACACCCCCTCACGAAGATGTGCGTGATATTGAGCGGCTTAGGTCAATATAAAATGAAAGTATATAGTCCTTATATAGGGCAATTTTTTCATAGCTACTTCTTTAAATATTTTTAAGTCATCCCAAATATCAAGAACCAATTAATCCCGACGAAGACTTGTCTTGCAACTTCACATTTTACTAATGTATTACAAAAAGTACAATTGGTCCCTATAAATTCGCAACATTTGGTAATAAATTTTCGTTGGAAATAATAAAAGAAGTATTTCTAATAAAAATATATATACAATGTTATTCAAATTAAGTCTTTATTGATTTTATTTATTAAATTTAAAATTTAAAGTAGAAACATAACATTTATTAAATTACAAACATATTGTTACGAACTGCGGCCAACGGGGGCCGTTCCTGTCCGACTATTTACCTTAAAGCGACGGCGCGTCGATCATAATAAAGAAAAATGTTTGATTCTTGGTGGATAACAACAAATGCAGATGATTTATTACCTAGGGCGGTGAATGTAACCAGAAAAAAATCGTTCTATCGGATAAATTTCTAGAATAATTGATTTAGATTTATGTTAGAAGATATCGAGGTCGTAGTTTAAGTTTGAAGTTAAATTTAGAAGGTGATATTATGTTTAAGTTTTGTAAAATATCCAAGTGATTATAAAAGAAGAATTTATTGTGTAGAGAGATTAGAATAAATTTTAGTTTTTGTACTACTGAGTTTTTAAAATCATCGAACCCAAGATTAAATATCGCAACAATATACAGGGTGTTTCTTTTGGAATTCCAATTACACGTTTTAGAGAAAATTGATATAATTAAAATCTGAAACTATAAGGTTCAAGATTTTCGGGTATGCCGAATTGATCTAAAATATTTGGAGCTTCTAACTACTTCCGGTTATACCGGAAGTTGAGTATAGCTTGCTTATTTTAAATAGAACACCATGTATATTATTACGTTTTTCGATAAAGCTACTCTTGGAGATTCTCCAAATATAAGGTTTTGCTACCTTACACTGAGTGTTTTACGAGATATGACCATTTTTATCACGAAAAAGTGTCAGATTTAACACCCTGTATCATTATAATTAATGTAAATTTAAACATTGTTTTTGCATAACGTTTTTCTAGTATTGTGTATTTTTACTAAACTTGGTCATTTTGTTAATAAAATGATTATTATTGTACAGTGTGATTCAAAACGCATATTTAAAGATTTCTCAACTTTCTTAAATGGATCACCCTGTATTTTATAACATTGATAGACAGAACTTTTACTTCTATTTAAGTTTCGTTAACAACTCTCTATACCTAAATCAAACCGTTATTGAGATATCCAGGGTGATTCTTTTGGAGTTCCAATTAGACGTTATAGAGAAACTTGACATAAATTAAATCTGAAAATTTAAGGTGTAAGGTTTTCGGATATGCTGAATTGATCTAAAATATTTAGAGACTCCAACTAATTCCGGTTATACCGGGAGTTGACGATAACTAGCTTATTTTAAATAGCCAGAAAGCCAGAAAGTTTTTTACTCCTGATCAACTGTTGACGACGTACAAGGCTCAAATCCGACCTCTACTGCAGTATTGCTCGCACATTTGGGGTTCAGCACCAAGGCATTCTCTTCGTCTTCTAAATTCCATTCAGAAAAGAGCCATTCGCTTGATAAACAGCTCAACTCTCACAGATACCCTTCACCCTCTAGGTCATTGCTCTACAGATATTTCCATGGCAGATGCTCCAGAGAAATAAAAACTCTTGTACCACCATTGGCCACATTCGGCCGAAGAACTCGGCACGCTGATCAGTCTCACCCATTTACTCTCAAGATTGACACTACTAGGACCAATCTTCATCAAGAATCCTTCTTTTACAGGGCTGCTACGGAATGGAATAAGCTTCCAAAATCAGTTTTTCCAGAGAACTATGACCTGCAACTTTTTAAAAAGCGTGTCCACAATCATTTCCTTTCTATAATCCCTTCCCCTTCTAATAGTCGCAGTGCGGGCCGTCCGCGGCCCACACGATAGGTCTACCCTTTTTGCGACTATTTTCATAAAAAAAAAAGTTGAATATAACGGTTTGATTTAGTTATAGGAAGTTGTTAACAAAACTTAAAGAGCAGTAATAATTCTGTCTACCAATGTTATAAAATACAGAGTGATTCATTTAAGAAAGTTGAGAAATCTTTAAATATGCGTTTTTAATCACCCTGTACAAAAATAATCATTTTAATAACAAAATGACCTTGTTTAATAAAAATACACAATACTAGAAAAACATGATGCAAAAAAAAATGTTAAAATTTACATGTCATTTTAATAATACAGGGTATCAAATCGGACACTTTTTCGTGACAAAAATGGTCATATTTCGTAAAACACTCAGTAAAAGGTAGCAAAACCCTATATAGGAAGAATCCCCAAGAGTGGCTTTTTTAAAATACGTAATAATATACATGGTGTTCTATTTAAAAAAAGCAAATTATAGTCAACTTCCGGTATAACCGAAAGTAGTTGGAGTCTCTAAATATTTTAGATCAATCCAGCATATCCGAAAACCTTACACCTTAAATTTTCAGATTTAAATTATGTTTCTCTAAAACGTCCCATTGGAACTCCAAAAGAATCAGTCTGTATTATATATGCAGGAAATTGTACGTTAGTGACAAATCCGTGGGTTAATTCTTCACTATTTTTATTAACAACTACTGATGTTTACCAATAACTGTACACTATAAATTATTACTAATTGTGTTAACTTTTTATCACCTGCCTATTGGTCGTGTACCAAAGGATTGATCTGTATTTATTAAACCACAGCACATGCCCACATAGCAATGCAACTCTCATGTTAACGTTTGGGAAACAAGTTTGAGCGCCCCAGGCAGACGGCAGGTAAACTTATCACAAAGGCGTCCTTTTTAAAATATTCTTTTTTGAATATTGTCTTCGGACTAGTTTCAGAAGGCCGCGTACTTGCGAAAATACAAACACTTGTATATTTTTTGGCCTTTGAGAACCAGTCCTAAAACTTAATTTTATTTTGAAAGACAAACAAGACATTTGGGTTAAAAATAAAATAGTAATATTTGTTAAATATTTAATTAATGTATAATTTGTTATTTAAATTAAACAACTTATATAAATATATATGCACATAATACTAACTAGGTTAGGTTAGGTATCATGTGAGTGGGGCGTGGTCGCCCTTCCACTGTTACAGTTCACCGCACAATCCAGTCCTTCTCACGAAGTTCATGGTTGTATAAGGTTAGATTTTTTGAAATTGGTAGGTTCTAGGTTGGTGTAAATCCTAAAATACTGCGTCTAGCGGTTCCGAAATGGTCAAAGGATTATTCTGGCACTCTCTAGAAAAAGGTCGAATAGTGGCGATTCTTGTCGTAATAATTTGTATAAATATAAAAAGGCAGCGGCCGCGGAAGCGGAAGTCAGTTTTAAGAACCATAGTTAACTATGATTTTGATATTAGTACATAGAAGAAGACCAAGTTAGTCGAAGCAGTCCATCGCCAGTCCAGTTCCTGTGTTTAATCATGTGTATTTTTTTTGGGCAGACATTACTCTTACTAAAAAATAAATATAAGTTAAAAAGTCATTAATTTAATCAGAAAATTGTTCGAAAAGAAACATTACTCCAAACTTACCTGTTTTGTCATAATTGTAAGCAATTTTAAACAATTTTAATGTTATAATTTTAAAAAATTATTATCACAATCTTCAGCGCAAACCTATAAATATTACCTAATTTGACAGAAACTCTCAGCTCATAGCCAACCAGCGAAGACTACACATTGAAAACGCCAAGTAAAGCCTTGGCGAAACGTCTGCAAAAACCCAATCGGATTCTAACCAACGAACTGATGCATTCCCGCATCGATATTTCATCACATTCCACCATTCGTAATATATATATATATATATATATATATATATATATATATATATATATATATATATATATATATATATATATATATATATATATATATATATTATTTATAATAAGGCGTGACTTTTTGTATGTATGTATTTATAATTATATATTTATATATATATATATATATATATATATATATATATATATATATATATATATATATATATTTATTTCATCCGAAATGTTTACAAGATATCAATACAAAATAGATTTATATAGAAAACCTGTAAACCCTACAGAGATACAACAATATGTGAGCGTAGGCTTGGGTATCTTAAATTAATAACTAAAAAAATAGCAGTCTTATTTTAAAACTAAGCATTCAAAATAATAAAATTAAAACAAGATATTAATATTTAACAAACAAAAAACGCAAAATATTGAGTGATTTAACTCAAGATCAATGATTAGAACTAATGGAAAATTGATAACAACTTTATTAGCTAATATTCTCTGATATGATTTTAGAAGTAAGTATTTAATGTTTTGAGGTTATTAGGTAGATGGTTAAAAATATGTATAGCTTTTATATAACTATATTTACTACCAACAGTTTTAAATATCTGAGGTAGTAAAATATTCTTCTTTCTATTGATACTATTCGAGTTATTGTACCTACTTATTCTTCAAAATATCATGAAAAATGAGTGATTCTAATGCAAAAAGTTGATCCAGGTTAAGTGGTTCTATATAAATTTTGAACTGATTTTTAAAAACAATTTTTAGTAATTTGGATTGCAATTTTTGTAGCAGTTTTATGGAAGGGTAAACAACCACTCCACGCAATTATTCCATAATTGATAATACTATGAAAACGGAAAAACTGCAAGTCTGGACCAACTGCCAGCGGAAATTCTTAAACTGATAGAGGCGGACCGGATTCATGTTTTGGTAAAAGTAATCAATACCATATATAGAACAGGAATAATACCAAATGAGTGGCTGCTATCAACTTTTATAACCCTTCCAAAAAAGAAAAATGCCAGGCATTGCTCTGACTACCGCACAATTAGCCTGATGGTTCACACATTGAAAGTCCTGTTGAAGGTAGTCCATAATAGAATATTCAGGAAACTGGATGTAGATATCAGCGATACTTAATTTGGATTCCGTAAAGGCTTAGGAACAAGGGAAGCACTATTTGCACTAAATGTCCTATCACAAAGAAGCCTAGACATAAACCAAGACATATACGCCTGCTTTATAGACTACAATAATAATTGATAAAGTTAGATATGACCAACTCATAGAAATATTGGTCAAGAGAAGGATAGATCTCAGAGACATAAAATAATATAAAACCTATACTATGGCCAAAAAGCAGCAGTACGAATAGAAGACATGACATCAGAGGAAATAGAAATACAAAGAAGTGTTCGTCAGGGGTGTATACTATCACCAATCCTCTTTAATCTGTATTTGGAGGACATAGTAAATAGGGCACTTGATAATCAGGAAGAATATGGACTATCACTAAACATAAGCAAAACAAAATATATGCTGCTAACAAAAAGAACTCAAGACAATCGTAAGATATATGTGAGGACCAGCCTATTGAAAGAGTAAGACGATACAAATACCTAGGCACGATTGTTAATGAGAACAATGACAGCTCCCAAGAAATACGAGTCAGAATAAAACAGGCGAGAAGCACCTTTACAAGAATAAAAAGGCTTTTCTGGTGCAGAGATTTAAACCTTGATTTAAAAATACGACTGATGAGATGCTATGTGCTGTCTATACTATACTATGGGATGGAGGCCTGGACACTGAAGGTAACCGACATGGGGAGACTGGAGGCATTTGAGATGTGGATGTACCGGAAAATATTGAGAATCTCATGGGTAGAGAGAATAACCAACGTGGAAGTGATGAGACGTACGCATAAGGAGAGAGAAGTGATTCCGACAATTAAGAGAAGAAAACTGCTGAACATGGGACATGCCATGAGGGAAGAAAAATATTAAATGCTACAAATAATTAGGCAGGGAAAAATCCAAGGCAAGAGATCTATAGGAAGAAGACGAAATTCATGGCTGAAGAACCTTAGGGATTGGTTTGGATGCAGTAATAATGAACTTTTTAGAGCTGCGGTTTCAAAAATAAGAATTGCTATGATTGACGGCACCTAGAGAAGAAGATAAAAATATCAGTGGTCTGGGTGCGACCCGAGAGGTCCACACGACCAACTTTCCAGTGAAAAAAAAATTATATTATTTAAAAGATATTAAAATTCTGTATTAAAAATAGTATGATTTATAAATTGCAAAATTCAGGTAATTTACCATTTTTTTCAGTGTTTTAATTCTCCATAAAAAACAACTTGACCGATTTTTCTGAAAATATTATCAGTTCTAAGTTGCGTAATTATGCGTTGAATTCAATTGGTCCCACGCCGATATCATTTTTTGTTCTCGAGATAATCGAGACGAAAAATAATTCCGAAAGTTTACCATATTTTCAGTTTTTTTATTCTCCATAAAAAAAGATTGACCGTTTTTGCTGAAAATCTAATCAGTTCTAAGTTGCGTAATTATACGTCGAATGCAATTGGTCCCACGTCAATATCATTTTTTGCTCTCGAGATAATCGAGACGAAAAACAATTTCGATCGCACATACGAACATACGAACAAACGCACATACGTACATACACACACAGACGTACACTTAAAAACTATTGTATTCGGCTCTGGGGACCTTAAAATGTAAAGATATGTCAAAATTCGGGATTCACAAAATCGGACCCATTACTAAAAATTCCGCTGGGAAGTTAAAAAAGCATAGTATATCATTAACCGGAGTAATTAATATTAAATAATTAACAATAGCATTACTTTGTCGTTAAAACAGTATATTCCAGTCACATTAGTACCTGATACCCATGGTCTTAAAGTAGCTCGTCTGTAACTTAACTGGAATTTTGTGGCTTATTCTGGCGACAAAGAATCAATAGTAGTCTTTTTTTTGCAATTTAATCGTAAAATCCATTATTAAAAGTGAAATGGACAATACCGTAGTTTTCCTGTTACTAAAATTATCTGAACTTATGTTTTTATAATAATACTGTGGAAAAGTCGCCCCATTTAATTTTACTTTATAATTATTATTTAGTTCGATAATAGAGATGATTTATTTAAGAAAGAGGTTCCCACTTTATTTCCAACGAAGCGGATTTTGAGTGCCGATTTAAAAAGAATTGATTACCACCCAACCACACCTTTACTTCTTCAACATAATTACATATTCCCGCTTGAGAATATAAACGCGTGAACTTTTATTGCCAAGCAGAATTATTCGGCAACCATCGTGATTTTTGACGTTTTATCCTACTCCGACTGATTTAACCGGAAGTGGTCCTAACAATAATAATTCATCTCTACTAACGTTGCACATTTTGCTCCACCGCTGGAGGGTAAGCGATTCGAACTTAGACAAGGAAAGAGAGTCGAATCAACTTAATACATGTGATTGTTATGACTAGAGGGTAAAAAGCGTGAAAAGGACCATAGAAGCATTAATCAATAAAAAATGCCGCGATGTGAAACAAAATGTTATGAATAAATTTTGAAAAGCTATTATTTTGCAGCAATAAAAATCCACAATGAGTATTAAAATATAGTTATAGATTTTTATTTACAAAATAAACAAGTAACTACTCTTTTTTTATATTTCAATCTTAATGTACAGTTATTTAGGTTAATTAAACCAAGACGTTTTCGTACTTTTTGCAAGATGTGACATAAATTCCAAATGACCTCTATATCAAAATACTTGAATAAGTTTATTGCAAGCTCTTTAGCTAGTACTTTATATTTGTTTACAATAAATAAGTTGATTTTGTTTACGTTTTCAAAATGACCAGAATTAAGAAATTAACATCAATCATGTTCCTTCCATGGTATTGCTATCTTCGATACTTAAAAATTAATAATAAAAATTAAGTGAAAACCAGTGTCGACCGGGGGCGAGCGACAAGATGAAGAAAATGTTGTCTTAATGATATATTGCCGTCAGCATCCTGGAGATGTCGCCGTCCGCTTTGATGGTATGTTGTTTTCCATCGATAGTAGGGTCGCTGATTCGAATGTTATTTAGCTGTATACATGGAGACGCCATTTGTCTCTATAGAAACATGATTAATAACAATTTCAGGTTTCCTATCATCAGAATTATTTCACTGGATGTCTGTTTAAATGCGGTTATAAAAATCTGAGTAAAAATAAAATAATATAATGTACCTACTACATTTTAACATGTGGGGTTCGACCAAAATGTGGTTTGCTCAATGGCTGGGAAGCAAGAGAGAGGCACAGATCATATATACGGATAGATTGGAAACTCAATGTCATTCTGTGAATCCAAGTTTGCGCGCCACCTACAGTTAGGAGTAAAGTAAAATAAGGAATGACGTCATGGCGGTTAATTCAAATGAATACTTATTGAGCAATTTTAGTCAATTCCTAGGAAAGTTAAATGGGAGAGGTGGTTTCATAACTTTTCAGTGACGTCACATGTGGAATTGTTTCTGAAAAGTTATGAGTCACCTACAATTAGGAGTAAAGCTCAAAAATGATTTGACCTTGCCTATTAGAGTGACCACCGTGTGGTTCGAATGCAAGAGAGAGCGAAAGGATCAAGCGCGGCTTCGCCCTTCTTTTTGCGCTCAAGTCCGTGCTTTTAATTGGTCCGCGTGTAATGATCTTTTGCACACGGCGTTTATAGCTGTTTGCTAACTCGTGCAAAACGTATGATAGTTTGTCGGCCTGTCTGGGCCGTATTAGGGGGGTTTAAGTCAAGGAATTTCTTGGGGACAAATTTTACCATTGAAATTTCAACAACCAGTATTTAGTTAGCATGCGTTTTAAAAAATTGAAACTAGTAGAAATTGAAGGCCTTCGTTACATCTATAATTATCTAGTTATAACTAGAATTTACTGCTTACTAGTTTTAAATTTGAACATTATTTAAAACCATTTTTAACTAGTTAAACATAATCTGGGAAATTTATTCAATTAAAATCAAGTATCAATTGGGATTAAAAATATTTGTATTTTTTATTACAATTTTTATTAAAAATATTATTCACACATCTGTTTTTAATATCAATTAAAGCAATACAAACGTAATCATACACTTTTGAAACATTTTAAAGGAAATCACAGAGCCATGAAAGTATTACAAGTAATATTAATAAAAGTTAATAAAAAATAATCAGTAAAAAACACAAAATAAAGATAATAAGTTAACATTACTTGTTACTGCAAGGCAAGTCGTAGCATTTTGCATTTACACAAGTTGTCTTTTTTCACAAGCATTTCTTCGTCTTAAACACACAGCGAACAATTTCTTGGCTGCTGTCTTGGCCGCAATTCTTAAAGGTATCTTTTTCTGTGGCACTTCTTCTAGTAAAAAAACTTTTCTTTAGATATGGTAATATTTGAATTTGAATCATTAATAAATAATTATTTTAAATGTTGCCAAAAATAGCGAAAGATTTTTTTATGATAATTAAACCTCATAATATTAATGAATCATTTGCATAGTTAGCAACATTAAACAGCGGCACAATTGAACAATACGTACCTGCAATACAATTTATCGTGTATCCCATATTTCATTCCAATTTTGTGCAAACCCTGTTGATGCATAATTTCAACTGAACCATTTTGTCAAAACGCGTTTTGTCTAAATCCAACTAGCTTTAACTTACATTTATTTTTGATTAGTAGTTTTAACTAGATAATACTTATGGTCTTTTTATTACGAGGTATAGTCGAAAAATTCTTGGCTGGAAGTCAAAAGGTCTACTGCGCTTTCATAGACTTGGAAAAGGCCTATGACGGAGTGGTGAGAAGTGAATTGTGATCGACATTGTTTATGTATGGGGTGAGCGGTAGTTTAATACAAGCACTGAAATCACTACGAAAATTCCACTGCTTGTGTCAGGATAAACGAAGCTTACACGGGTTGGTTTAACATCAAAAAAGGAGTTAGATAGAGATGTGTGGCTTCGCCATGGCTGTTTGACTTGTTCTTCTTCTTCTTATAGTGCATCTTCTATCGGAGGTTTGCTATCATCACAGCTATCCGGACCTTATTGACTGCAGCTCGGAAGAGTTCAACATTGCTACAATTAAACCAATCCCTTAGGTTTTTAAGCCAAGACACACGGCGTCTTCCAATATTCCTCCTTCCACCAATCTTTCCCTGAACTATTAGCTGGAGAAGTGCGTATTTGGGTCCTCTCAGTATATGACCTAGATATTGAAGCTTTCTCTTTTTTATGGTGTTAATGACTTTACATTCCTTATTCATCCGATTTAGGACTTCCATATTAGAGATCTTTTCTGTCCAGGGAATACGCCACATTCTACGGTAGCACCACATCTCGAAGGCTTGTAGTTTGTCTGTGTGATTCTTCTTGAGAGTCCATGCTTCGACTCCATACAAAAGCGCGGAAAACACGTAACAACGCAGCATCCTCATCCTAAGTCCAATCTTGATATCGACTGGTGAACAACTTTTTTTTTTCGTAAGTGTTGACCTGGCTATCTCTATTCTCGTTCTTATTTCTCTTGTTTGGTTACCCGATTGTTCTATCCAGACTCCCAGGTATTTGTATGACAGCACATTCTCTATTAAGATGTCCGCTACTGACACGTTTACATGGTTGTGATTTTGGGGGAACTTTGTAACTACCATTAACTTGGTTTTCTTAAGATTTATCTCTAGACCGTATTCGTTACATCGATCATTTAATTTGTGTAGAAGATGTTGTATGTCTCTTTGATTGCTCGTTAACAAGACGGTGTCATCAGCATATCGCATATTATTTATAACTTCTCCGTTAATAACTTTCTCACCGATTCTTCTTGCAAGGTTTCTTTAAAAATAGCTTCGCTATACAGGTTGAATAGTATTGGCGATAGGATGCATCCTTGTCTTACACCACGACGGATTGTAGGATTGTTTAAAAGATTTGAAAGAGAGTGCGTCATATTAGCGTCATCTGAAGAGGAGTCGCAGGCGATGTTTATTGTTATGCATGATGCATGAAGCAAAGTTATGGTCTTGTAAAAAAAAAACTGCGAGGTGATTAAATGAGTTCGCATACTTGGGTTCAAAGTTTACGTGTCAAAAAAGGCACGTTTGGCTGTGCATAGAGAAGTGTTGGTTTCTACACTTATGTATGGTAGTGAATGTTGGGTTCGTCAGAGGTAGCTTTTGTATAAGATTAATGCTGCGAAGATGAGTAGTCCGAGAAGTATAGCCGGGGTGACTTGGTGATTGATGAAAGTAGAAACGTTTCCTGCAAATCTTATCCTAAATAGCGGAAGGGGGCAAACGAGTGATCATTTTAAGTAGCTAGGTTGTCTGGTCAATGAAAAGTGGCATATGTGTCAAGAAATACACAAGTGATTGCAATGGTGATCGCCAATCTTCGATAGAACATATTAAACGGTACCTATATAATAAAAACTAATATCATGTGCATAATTAAAGTCACAGGAATATAGTTGGAAGGTAAGTGTACAAAAATAATTTACCGGTTAAAAATCATGAAAGTTGGACATCAGTGCGGTTTTAGGCATTCATCTGCATTATCTTTCATTACTCCCGATTATTTTCCCGCAATAAAATCGTACAGAAACTTCACCGAGCACCTGTTAATTTTCGGGCGCATGTGTAAATTGTGCAGGTTAGTTCTCTCGACTCCTTTTATGCGGGAGTTCAAACGATCGTTCTGCTTCGTTCAGTTCTCAAAACGACGCTGACGGTAGACGCCGTTAATCGACGTCCCGACGTTCCTCTCCACAGACGCTGAAACTTTTCCGCGATACCGCATTCATTTTTAAACGATTACCGAATTAAAATTCTTTTTGAATTTTCGAGATACGACCGCATTTCGGCGGTTGCTTTTTTTTTATATAAGCGAGTGTTCGAAAAAAAAACAAAATAAAATTTTTTTTTATTAACTTCTAATAATAACAGACACGAGGTGGTTTTAAAATAGATTTCCGCCGGTTCTATTAAACTTTTTAACCTAAAAAATTCTTTTTGACGAACTCAGACATTGTAAATATAGAAGTTTCGCATTTCTAATAATAATAATGTGAAAAGAGTTTGTGTTTCGAAACACGTGATAAATGTTTTAAATTTTGTGTAGACGTTAGACTTTTTGGGGACTAATAATTGCAAAGCAGCTGCTGACGATGATTTTCCTTACTTCTTACATTTTTATGTTTGCTTCTGTTCTTCTTACTACAGGTAAACATAAAATTTCTAAATTGTTGGTGTGCTTATCAAAAATACTCGATATTTACTGTAAAAATTCTCTTTTATTTTGAATAACATAATGAGTGCTTGAAATCAATCTTAGTTGCATGGCCGGTTGTAACAGTTTTTTGTGCAGAAATATTTTTACTAAAAATCCTCAATTTTTTATCGCAGTTATCGAATCTCGTTGATAATTTAAAATTCTGCCAATATTATAAATAATGAGTCGATCAATTTATTCGTACGTATTTTCTGTAAAATCAAATTAATTAACGTGTTAATAGCATCCGGCCTTTAATTTGTTTTAAAATTAAAGTCATCTAAAAATAAACATGATTTTTGATTGCCTTGCAAAATATCTCGACTGTATTCAAATATATAATTATCTGATTTGTTTAAAAATATAATCACAATATCACGATAAACCATAATTTTAATTATTGATTATATTTTTATAGTTCAAAACTTATAAATTATATGTCGGACCGTATTTTCAAAAGCTCGAAAAAAAAGTATTTTATTTAGGTATTTAAAGAAATTATTGTCAAAATATATTCTATAAATAATATAAACAGGGATTGTTAATAAAATATCCTAATATTTTCGAAATAAATGTATTATGGATTCGCATGCGAACTTTATCTTAAGTATTATACATAGATATATCCTAAAGACGTTTGTGTGAATACCCACATTTACCTATCTATTAATGAAGTATTAAGTTATTCTTTGTTTGATCAGAAGAGGATAGGTAGTAGAATGAGCATGTATGAGATAATAAAGTATATTCAATTTAGTCATTGGTTTTAGTATCTTTAATTGTGTCATGACAAAGAAAAAGAATTTTACGTTGATATTATATTTTATCTTGTTAAATACTCTCTGTACATATATGTGTATAAGACAAAACTAAGAAGTAAAACAAAAAAAATAATTTTATCTAATGGTTAAAAGTTAATGGTTAAAGGTTAAAATTTGATTAAAAAATCTAATGAATGTAACTTAACGAGTGACAAAAATGTGTAGATGATACTAGACTATTGAGATTAATGTGATTACAACGAAGAAAATACTACAGAACATATTTAAATTCGCGATAAATAAAATAAAAGTAATTACAAAAAATATAACAAAAAGTAAAATCTTTATTTTTAGCCATATTTTACTGTCCCGCTTAAACATTTCGTTTTAAACTGCATATTTTAACATACATACATAAAGTCAAGCATTTTTCCCGTAGGGGTAGGCAGATACCACTTCTTTTCACTTGCTACGGTTCTTACACACACCTTTTGCTTTCTCTACTTTCATCAGTGCTCTCATACATGCTCGTCGGTTGTTGGTACTCTTGACCTGGCCTTTTTTCAAAACAATGTTAATCTGATCGCCAAAGTCGAGTTCAACCGACTTGTCAATTTACACTTGCCTTATAAATTTGTTTCGTCAATCTTCCTTCATCCATCCTTTCTACGTGTCCAAACCATCTAAGCATTCCTTTATTTATCTTTGTAACCACATCTTCTTTTACACCACAGCGTTCTCTTATCTCACTATTTTTTACTTTATCCAACCGAGTCACTCCGGCTATACTTCTCAGACTCATCTCCGCAGCATTAATCCCGCTTTCATGCTTCTTTTGCCAAACCCAACATTCACTAAGTGTAGGAACCAACACTCTTCTATGCACATCCAGACGTGCCTTTTTTGATACTTTCTGGCTGTTCATAAAGCTATGCAGTGCCTCATTCATTTGTTTTCCTGCCAACATCCTTCATTCAATGTCACTGTCATACTTTCCATCTCTCGTAAACTTTAAACCCAAGTACACAAATTCATTAACTTGTTCCACTCTTTCTCCTTTAATCAAAACTTCACAGTTTGTCTTTCAAAAACCATTACGTTTTGCTTACATTTATTTTCATCCCTTTGATTTTCAGGGCATCATGCATAACATTAACCGTCGCCTGCAACTCCCCTTCAGATGACGCTAATATGACTTGATCATCGGCGTAAAGAAGGCATTTTACGATCAAATGATTCATTTTCAGTCCATACGCACTTTATTTCAAATATTTTAAACAATCGCTCATGTATAAGTTAAACAGCCATGGCGAAGCCACACATCCCTGTCTCACACCTTTTACATATTTTATTATTTAATAAATCAAATGTCTTTATCACCTTCTGTAAATTACTCCTAAAACTTACGGGATTTAAATCAAGAGTTATCATCTAATTAAAATGGATAAAGATTTAAGAACGCATCCTTTATGATTTATAATTGTAAGCTATAATTCGGTCGTGATTAAAATATGTTATTATCAGCTACATAACTAAACCTTAATCTTGCACTATGCAAATATATTGGATATTTTTGACTAATTTTAGTAAAAGTAATTTTGGTTGATGGTAATTTAAATAAGATTTAAAAATGTAATCAGCGCGTGATATTGTGGTGATCCAAAGCTGGTCAAATGGCCAAACGGCTACTCCCTATAAGTTTACAGACAATTTTTTATTGGTATATTTGCGAATTATGTCTGGAGTCACTGTTTGTGCAGGTTTTTGGGATTTTTATAATTATTAAGCAGATGGCAGAGTTCAGTAAATTCGTAAAAATATTATTTATTTGGAACGAAATACAGCATCTGAAAAAGAGTAAATTTGCCCAGTATTGTTCATAATATTCTTCATAATTTTTTGAATGTTTGGTTTGTAAAAAAATTGTCTATAGTTTAGTAATAACCAAATTATCATTCTTTAAATAAAAAAAAAATATCGACGTTTCCAGAGTTCGGAAAACTATTAAACCTTTTAGAGACAAACATTTTCTGACAATGATTTAGAAAAGTTTTTTGCGAGGTAATGACAGTTTGGTGCTAAACAATTATAAAAAAGCCATAAATTTTAAATATGAAAAAGCAGTCAGTAAAAGCATTAAATTGAGAGTTGTAAAGTATCAAAAAAAAAAATGATAAAATATAAAAATGGATTTATCTATTTTTTTCACATCTTTTTGCTATATTTCAAATTGAAAATCCGCTTTGTATAAATTATTTATACACTAGGAAACAGAAAGTTTAATTTTTTTGTTGCAGAAATTTAATGTGGATAAATAACAAAATAAAAAATTATTTACATAGGAAAAGTTTTAATAATAAAGTTATTTCCAGTAAGGATGTAGAGATACATTTTTATTTATGTATCTGTGTAGGACAAATTTTCTCTAATTTTATCACTGTGGATTTTTTTGGTTACATTTTTATAGTACAAACAGTGCTGATTTTAATATTTATCATTATTTCAATTATTTTTTAATTCTAAGTAGTTTTTTAATCACTAAATTGTTTTACTGGTTACCTTGAACTTTTTAAATGAACTTTCAGAGTGATAAAATGTGTTTTCTAGAACATAGCTGTCCAATTTCAAAGGGCACAAGAGCCGTTATAAAAAATGCATCATAAAATACTTTGTATGTTACTTTATTAGTGATTTGTAATAGATACAAAAGAACGTATTTGCTTGCATAATTATTATTTTAATAATTAAAGTACAGGAAAAATTAGTGGAAAGTATGAGGATTTTGGTTTTCACGATGAACCAGTGCAACAATTTTACCATTAATATTTATTGTTAACAAAAATTAAGAGTAAATGACTTACCAGGCAGGGCATACCTATATTTTGACATTATAAATACTGCTGCTTTACGTGCTTTCAGCATTGAGATTGTTACAAGGTCCAAGTTTCGCAATTTCATCTGGTAGTAACTTAAAAAAGTCCAATCCTTTTTCCGTTCTTCTTTGGTAAACAGGATTTGACTGTAAATCACGAACTTTCAGTTGATAGTCTGCTCTGCTTAACAGAAATAATAAGTGACTGCGTGAAAACTGAAATTTCTCCTTCGATTTTCTTTAAGTTTTTATTTCACACTATTTACTTTGCCTGTTCCACCTGACTTAACATTCTTATATGTGCGCACATGGCCACTCAAATGTTTAAGAGAGGTCCAGCGAGATCTTCAATGTTCCAGTAACGGCCTCCTATCTGCCTCCTATCCATCGCCAGTGGCGTCACATAGTCTATGTATAGGTTAAATCATTTTATTTCATCGTTGGTGTTGGTATAAGAATGACTCGCTTGTGTATCTTTTCTTTTGTTAAGCATATTTCTATGCCTTATGTTGGACAGGTCTGTTCTAGAATGACCAATTTTGGTGAACCAGCAGTAAACAGGCTCAGCTTCAACTTAATTAAAATGTTTTTTAAATGGTTTCTTAAAATACTTAATTTTTTTACTGCTTTTAATTTAACCAACTACCTCTAATCGTTATAGATGCCAAAAATAGGAATGAGTCTAATTTTATTTAAATTTGACTTTGTTTAAAACGATCTCGGAGGGTAATCGTTTAACAATTCAAGTAGATCCAGTCCTGTTAAAACTCTTTTAACCAAAAATTGATATACTTGCCACCAACTTCTCTTCTTTTTTTTCTTCTTCTCCTTCTTCTTTTTCTTCTTCTTCTTCTCTGTAGCACTACAACCTAGGGTAGGTTTTGGCTGCCTTCACCACTTGTCTTCATTGTTCTATTGTTTTCCCGCCATTTCTAATGGTCTCCTTCCTTGCGATTCTTCCTCCAATACTGCTTTAAGCGCAATAGGTTTACCTTTACTTCCTGTACGATATCTGGGCTATCATACAACTGGTATAGTTCAGCGTTCGTCCTTGTTGTGTATCGGTCAATTTCAGGGTGCCGGTGGGGTCCGTATATTCTACGTAATATCTTTCGCTCGAACCGTCTTTGTACTTGGGTGTCATTTACGGTCATGGTCCATGTTTCGCCTGCATATGTTACAATCGGTCTTATAATGGTCTTGCGTCTCCCGTTTAGACCAGTGTTGATATCAAACGAGTCGCTGTACTCTCCTTCTATTTTGATGCAGCTTCGGGAGTCCTACATACATGTCCTGGTCATACGCACTAGTTTGTTGGGTACTCCAAACTCTATCATTGTCTTCCATAGCCTCACTCTAATGATGCTGTCATATGCTTGTTGGAAATCGACGAATATGTTATGGAGGTCTATGTTAAATTCGCAGCACTTCTCCAGGAGCTGTCAGATGGTAAAAAGCTGGTCCATTGTGGATCTGCCGCCGCTGAACCCAAATTAGTAATCGCCCACAATCTCCTTTGCATAGGGAGGTATACGTTGCAGGAGGATATTTGAGAGGATTTTGTATGCGTTGTTCAGCAGAGCAATACCTCGATAGTTACTGCACGTCATTTTGTCCCCTTTCTTGTGCAGTGGCATGATGACCCCGTCTTCCAATTCTCTGGGATCATTTCCTTTTCCCATATGCAAACTATCAGACGATGCATGACTTGTGTTAATTGATTTCCCCTGTTTTTAAAACAATCTGCTGGGATTCTATTTCGGCCCACCGCCCTGTTGTTTTTTAGCCTTTTTATCGTTTTGTCGGTTTCCTCCAGACTTGGTGCACTAACCTGTGTTTCTGCTGTATGGACATATTGATGGTTATCTTGGTTTGTTTTATTAAGGAGTTTGGTGAAATACTTTTTTCATGTGTTAAGTACTTCGTTTTTTGCTGTCATAATTTCGCCATTTTTTCGCTTTAGCATGATTAAGGTTCCTGGTCTGAATCCTTTCTTTTGGGTTCTTGCCATTTGGTAGAAACTTCTTAAACTGCCATTTTCGCGGCTTGTTTCCATCTGTTGGATTTTCTCCGTTTCGTTCTCTTTCTTTTTCCGTTTAATCATTTTTCGAGGAGTGTTTCGTAAAGAATTGTATCTTGCGATGGTGTATCCTGTGGGGTCCTGCAGCTTTTCGAGACGTGCATCCGTTTTTCGTTGACTCAGTTCCTGGCATTCCGCATCAAACCAGGCTTTTCTGTGCTGCTTTGGTTTGGATCCTTATACTTCCTCGTCGACTCTATTGATTCTTTCTTGTATATGTCTCCACATTACTTCGATGTTATCGGTATCGGTGGTTTCTCGGATTAGTAGACAGACAGACATTTTTTCCCCATAACGTCTTTCGATCTTTGTACCTTTTAGCTTATCGGTGTCAACTAGGTTTCATTTCTCTGTTGTTTTTTCCACTCCAGCCGCAATTCGTATTCTTACTTTTATTTTGACTAGCATGTGATCTTAGTCCGCCTCGGCTCCTCTGCAAGTTCTTTTGTCTATTGTGTCTGCCATCTACCAGCAGATGGTCTAGTATACCAACTAATAGGACAATACAAATAGAAAATTATTAAAACAACAAATTTAATTTTGGTTGAATATTTTTTTTTATAAAGAATCACTCATCTAACGTATACACTGTTATACAGGGTGTCCTGAAAAGATTGTTCATACATATTCTGGGTTTAAAAATAGGTTGATTGAACTTCACTTACCTATACACAAAAGTGCACAAAAAAAAGTTACAGGTTGATTTAGTTAGGAATTTAAATTTTCATTTTTTTAAAACGCTTTAACGTTAATTTATGAAAATTTATACGAAATACTAGTATACGATAACTAATAAATTGGAAATTTATTATTATTTATTTATTATTTAATTATTTTTATTTTATTATAAATTTTCAGAGGGGATCAACACCCCATTTACCCCTAATTTTTTTTAGGGTTATAAAAATATGGAATGCCTTTTAAATAAATTGTCTCCTTGTATTTCTTGGTAAACATTTTAGTTTTGAAGATACAGCCACCCTTTAAAATGTCAATTTTAAAATATTGAATATTTAAACTCTACATTTTTACAAATATTGAGAACATCTTTATTATTAAATTACAATTTATAAAATAATAAATAGGATAATAAAATTCTAATGTAAGCATATTCTTAATTAATCCCAAAGTTTAAAAAGTGCGTCATCATCACATTAATTTTAGAGTAAACGTTTGGGCCGGAATAATCGATAACTATTTCATAGGGCCAGTGTTTCGCCCCAACAAATTAAACGTGGAAAATTACTTATCATTTAAAAAAATGATCTACCAATTATTTATTTTGAAGATGTCCCATTAGCAATTAGACAACAGATGTGGCTTATGCAAGATGGTGCGTCACCACATTTTGGTAATGCCGTTAGAGTTTTTTTTTAATTCGAGAATAACCAGGAGGTTAGATAGGAAGCACCAATCGAATGGCCACTACGCGGTCCATATCTGAATTCATTGGATTCATTTGTTTCTGGGGATATATGAAGGAAAATGTTTATTCTGTGGAAATAACCAGTGAGAGTCAATTAAGGAATCGAATTTTACAAATTGCCAACAAGTTTCGTCAAAAACATTTAATTTTTCAAAACATTCGGCATTCCTCGTTAAAACGATGTAGAAATTGTATACAGAAAGAACGAGGTCATATTGAACACTTGTAAAGTTAAGGTAGATTGTAGATTGTAGGGGGTCGTGAAGGCTATGCAACCTCTCAAGCACCTCGACCTATCAGATCTTTTGTGCATAACCCTGAATCTATTCGAGGCCCGGGTTTCCGAGACTTCAAGCAAAGTTTATCAGTTTCCTGGGGGCTAAGTTTCTGACATCGAAGGGCTTTAGTAAGGCCCCTTTCAGAAACTTAAGCCTCTTGCATAAAAGCGCTGGGCATTCGCAAAGCAATTGTTCTGCAGTTTCAGTTCTCGCAGTAGCGGCAACTATCACTCTCTGTTTTGCCCATCTTTTTAAGGTCTTATCTCAGAGGACAGTGTCCAGTGAGGAGCCCCGTCACCAGTTTCAAGTCTTTCTTGTCCAACTCGAGAAGCTGTTAAGCTTTCTTGGCGAAAGGCTTACTAGCCTTTTCGCTTGTCTTTGTCCTGGCACTTTATGCCAGTAAGATTTCTTTTCATCTGTTTCCCAGCGCCAAACCTCTTCTTTCAAGTGGGCTTTGGTAAGTCCACAGAAGGGTTCTGCCCCCCCCTTGTGACCTGGAACCCACATCAGAGTAACCTGATTGTTCGCTGCCAGTTGTCTCAGGGACTGTTTACAATCCCAAGTCAGCTTAGACTCACAAGTGTATAACTTTAGAGCTTTAAGTGCTGCTTGGCTATCTGATAAAATATAGATTTCTGCTCTTCGGGTGTTTCTTTCGATGCACTCCTGGGCACATATCTCTATGGCATGTAATTCTGCTTGAAAGATGGTTGGGGTGTTACCAAGCGATTTTTAGAGCCTTAAATTCGGTACATTCGGTACATCAGTGTACCACACTACAGCATCCCTTCCTAGTTAAGGTCCATTCTCTGTCCAAACTTGGTGGTTGTTTATAACCACTTCAAACTATATTTCAAAGTCGTACCTAACTGGCATAATATCTGTCGGCTTAGACATGGATTCTAGGGAAATATTTTCTAAAATCTTTAAATGTCCATTCCGATTTCTTGCTCTAAGATTTATTGTCTGGCTCAGTCTGAAGGCACTGATTGCTGTTTCTTTTATTACACATAAGTGCAATGGTGGAAGGTTCAGCATTACCTCTACGGCTGCAGTAGGGCACGTGGATGTTGCCCCTGTGATTCCCAGCTTGACTTGTGCCGAAATTTGTTGCATTCTTGGCCACCATATCAATAAAGCATAGGTGACCATTGGTTTTACGATCGTTTGGTACGACCAGTAGATCATTTTTGGTTTCAGACCCCATGTCTTGCCAAAGACTCTGCGGCATGTCCAGCTTGCCGCTATAGCTCTGGAAAGAATGTGGTTGAGTTGGCTGTTTCATGTCAGTTTTTGGTCGATAATTACGTCCAAATATTGTAAACGTGTAGAGTTTAAATATTCAATATTTTGAAATTGACATTTTAAAAGGTGGCTGTGTATATTCAAAATTAAAATGTTTACTGAAAAATACAAGGCTACATAAAAGTTCAAGGATGGACGTTTGATTCCAATGGCATTCCCTATAGTCCAAGAGGCCACCGCAAAAAACCTAGCCGATAAGAGGTACGCTTAAAACATTTCATTTATCTAGTATAAACTATTACAAAAACAATAGCGCTAACGTGCCCGAGCTGCGTGGGTTTATACGACCTGCACAATTTTTAAAAAAATTAATATTTTGGAAAATAAGTATATCAATTCCGATTCACTTGAAAATAAGTTGAATACTTTCCATTTCATGTCTAAAAATAAATAATAATTATGTGCCTTGATTAAATTAGAACTATTATGCTGGCACGGCTTGTTTATTTAATTTTATTGTGTACAGAAACTGTACTGTACTGTATTACAGTTTAAACTGTCCTTTATTGACAAAAAAATATGTGCCCCCTCCATGTTGGTGTTAATTACCTGGCTTAAGGACAGTTTAAACTGTAATTTGGCATAAGTTTTAAGTGGATCGCGATAGGTACAGTTTCTGTACACAATAAAATTAAATAAACAATCCGTGCCAGCATGATAGTTTTAATTTAATCAAGGCACATGGTTATTATTTATTTTCAGACATGAAATGGAAAGTATTCAACTAATTTCCAAGTGGATCGGGTTTGGTATGCTTATTTGTCAAAATATTAATTTTTTTAAAAATTGTGTAGGTCGTATAAACCCACGCAGCTCGGGCACGTTGGCGCTATTGTTTTTTTAATAGTTTATACTATATAAAAAGAAATGTTTTAAGCGTACCTCTTATCGGCTAAGTTTTTTTGCGGTGGCCTTTTGTACTACTATTTTGTTAAATTATAACCCTAAAAATAATTGGGAGTAAATGGGGTGTTGATCTCGTCTAAAAATCCATAATAAATAAAAATAATGAAATGCGAATACATTTATTGGTTATCGTAAACTAGTATTTCGTATAAATTTTCATAAATTAATGTTAAAGCGTTTTAGAGCAATGTAAAAAAAAATAATTTAAATTCTTCACCCTGTTACTTTTTTTGTGTGCACTTTTGTATATAGGCAAATGAGGTTCAATTAACCCATTTTTTGCCCCAGAATATGTGATATAATTTATGACCAATACTTTCGGGACCTATTAAACATCCGATATAAATAGAGGGTTGGTGAATGGTTTTCCGGGTATATTGGCCGTCGTAGGTCTGACTTTCTACTTGACGTTTCGCCATCTCTAGTGGATGGCATCTTCTAGAGATGTAATTGTCTGCTTTTTAGGGCTGACAGTCGATGACATTTGTATGTCGCGATCGCAGGTTGTATACGTTTTGGTGGGCGGGGCATATTTGATGGCTGTTCAGAAATTGGTCACGTTCCGGAGATTCATTCTTCTTCTCCTTGTAAGGAAGCAGCCTGGTATTTTTAAGTACAGGTACCCATATTCTATTAATTTTAAGTGTTTCTTCAGATTTATTAATGTTCTGTTTCTCTATAAAGGCTCGGGTAATATGCAGATTGAAGCAAGTAAACCAAATAAAGTATCTAGGCAGCATAATAACTAACAGCGCGGATAGTCAAACTGAAGTGAAATCAAGTATTGAGCAGGCTCGAGCAGCATTTAGAAACATAAGTAGGGTCTTGTGCTGTAGAGATCTAAAGTTAACTTTAAGAATCCGACTTCTCAGATGTTATGTCTTCTCCACCCTGCTGTACGGTATGGAAGCCTAGACTATAAACAAGTACGAAGAAAGACGACTTGAAGTCTTTGAGATGTGGGCTTAAAAGAAAATATTATTAATATTAAATTAATATTATTAATATTAATAATATTATTCATGGACGGAAAAAGTATCCAACTTGGTAATACTCCAACGTCTGAATAAATCCACCGAAATTCTTACCACCATCAAAAGAAGGAAACTGCAATATTTCGGGCATGTTATGAGAGGCGAAAAATACCGATTACTGCAGAACATCATGCATCATGCCTTTTACAATATGTAAATACAGGGTGTTTAAAAAAAAATTGACCACGTCTCTAGGATGGGTAGAAAACTGAAAAATAATTGGGGTTTGCATCGTGAAAAATTTTCGTAACGCCATTCGTATTCAAGATAAAGGGCGTTGAAGAAAAATAATTTATACACATTTATTACGATTTTGCAGAAACTACTAAAAACTTTGCAATGAAATGTAATACGAATATGTTTTAGAAGCTGATACATCCCATAAATTTGTTTTTATATCTGAATTTCATAGAGGGCGCTAGTTACACCGTTCGTACCAAGTAGTATTGAACATAACTTTTTTAAGGTTAGATGTATTAATCAAAATTTTAGGTGAACTTAAACATCATTTAATTTTACACCAAAAAAGTACTCTTGGTAAAACTCGATACTGTGTACCGTTTTCGGAATATTTTGATTTAAAAATTATGAAGTAATAACCGATGCTGGTATAAAGTAATGAAGTTATTAATTATTATTATTATTAATTAATATGCATTATGTGAATTAAAATTTTTTTGTCGCGTATATGAGACCTTATCGATAAAACGGATACATGTTAAAAAATTGGGATTTGAGGGCTTTCCTTTCTTGTAACGTTTTACAAAAATCCATTCTAATCGGTATATCTTGATTTTCTCTAAGTTTGCCATGGAAAACTGACATTTATTGATAGTTATGTCAATAATTAGATTTTTGAAATCTTGTTATCTGTAAAATTAGATATTGTTAATCAAAATGTACTCAAATGTTGAATACACTGATATGTTATTAACCTTAGGTGAGTGTTTAGGAAACTCTAGTGCAGCTGTTACGCGTTATGCAGAAAACTTACCAAGTAAAAATACATTAAGAGCCATTGAACGAAGTTGTCGAGAAAATGGGAAGGTGAGACCAAAAAAAAATAAATTCTGGTAGTCCAAGAACAACAAGAACCATTAATAAAGAAAATATTATTTAAAATTTAGTTGATCAAGATCCAACAGTTAGCGTAAGAAATATGGCAAGACAAACAAATACGTCTTCTTCAAGTACTTGGAGAATACTTAATGAGCAGCAGCTACATTCTTATCATTACAGACAAGTTCAAGAGCTTTTGCCAGACGATCAACCGATTTTTGTCAAACATTACAAGAAAGGAAAGCCCTCAATCTCAATTTTTTAACATGTATCCGTTTTATCGATAAGGTCTCATTTACTCCACAAAAAATTTTTAATTCACATAATGCATACCAATTAATAATAATTAATAACTTTATCATTACTTTATACCAGCATCGGTTATTACTTCATAATTTTCAAATCAAAATATTCCGAAAACAGTACACAATATCGAGTTTTACCAAGAGTACCTTTTTGGTGTAAAATTGAATGATGTTTAAATTTACTTAAAATTTTGATTAATAAATCTAACTCTTAAAAAGTTATGTTTCAATACTACTTGGTACGAACCGTGTAACTAGCGTGTAACTTCGGTAGTTTCGGCAAAATCGTAAAAAAATGTGTGTACATTTTTTTTCTACAACGTCCTTTATCTTGAATACGAATGGCAATACGAAAATTTTTCACGAAGCAAACCCCAATTATTTTTCAGTTTTCTACCTATCCTAGAGACGGGGTCATCTTTTTTTGAAATACCCTGTATAAAATTCATTATGATTCTTTTTATTTTTTTTTATTTATATTTTCGTGCCCAAAAATTTAATTATTTTTTTCAAAATTTATATGTAAGTTGTAATTTTATGTAAAGAAATTTGATTAAATTTGAAATATTCCAGATGTGTGTTTAATCCAAAGTTGACTAATAATTATATTTAACTAATATCAGTATTTGTTAGAAATCAATTTAAACATTTTCAATGCGCAATATTTCCTCGACAAAAAAAATTCGAAGACTGGTTAAAAATCTATTCTAGTATAAGAAGAGAACAAACACTAAAATGACATAAAAGAGAATTCACAAATTTGATGCTCTCTTTCATCTTTACCGTATCGTTAGAAAAAGGTAGAATGTTAAATAAACATACTGTACAATTTTATTCTGGTTTTATTCTTTGTCAAACGTTTTTTCGTAATGGAACAAATATAAGAATTTTCCCGTAAAACGCTTCTTAATCCTGCATTCTTTTCTGCACCATCGGATAATTATGTAATTTTCTTTGTTTCACCAAAAAAACGATTTTCGAATCTGAATTGTATTACTTGTATTTAAATTACATTTAAATCTTATCTACAACTTATCGATTATCGCAGCACTACAAAATTCTGTTACTGGACAGTTTGGGGTCACTTTAAAAGTATTTTGCTTCGTAGAATCTGAATTTGAGGACAGAATTAGGACATCACGTCATGATTTTAAAATATTTGAGGTTATGTTATCAAAAAAATGGTTTTTTTTTTATGAAAATAGTCGCAAAAAGGGTAGACCTATCGTGTAAGCCGCGGACGGCCCGCACTGCGACTATTAGAAGGGGAAGGGATTATAGAAAGGAAATGATTGTGGACACGCTTTTTAAAAAGTTGCAGGTCATAGTTCTCTGGAAAAACTGATTTTGGAAGCTTATTCCATTCCGTAGCAGCCCTGTAAAAGAAGGATTCTTGATGAAGATTGGTCCTTGTAGTGTCAATTTTTGGGCGTTGAACTGAACAAGATTGTTGGTTCCCCACTCGACGATTGCTTTAAGATCCCTGTTGATGGAATCAACCTGTTCCTGCCTGAGTCTATTTGTATCATTCACCGAAAGTGATCGATAGGATGTGAAAGTTGAGACAAGTGTGCTATCGTCTGCGAAACTGTAAATGGGGTTCGTGGTGGTTTTCAAGAGGTCGTTGATGTGTAAAAGAAATAAGGTGGGGGGCAGGATGGAACCCTGGGGGACCCCGGCATTAGTTTTAAACGCATCAGAAGAAATACCGTCAACTGCCACATGTAAGGAGCGATCTTGCATGAAGCTCAAGAGCCATTGGCGCAGTTTGGTTGGGAGACCGTAGGCAGATAATTTACTTAACAATGCCTGGTGCCAAACACGGTCAAAGGCTTTAGATATATCCAAGGCTATTGCACGGGATTCACCAAACTTTTCAATAGTGTCTGTCCAGAGCTGAGTGACATAAGCCAGCAAATCTCCAGTAGACCGAAGTTGTCGAAATCCATATTGTCTGTCATGGATTATCTCAAATTTCTCCAGATATTTGATAAGTTCTGTGTTAATCGTTTTTTCCATAACTTTGGATATGACTGAGAGCAATGCAATAGGGCGATAATTTGCAGGAATAGTCTTCTTTCCTTTTTTCGGAATCGGTTGGACTTAAGCGTTTTTTCACATGGACGGAAATACTCCTTTGCTGTATGATAACTTGAAGAGTCTACAGAGAACTGGGGTGAGCTCTTTTGGTTACTTTGAGGTTATGTACAGAATGCAATCATTTTTTTCCAGTTGTATCATTTAATTCTATTCTTACTCTTCAAAAAAAAAATAAGCTATTGATAGTCACCTACGATTTTTTTTGTCAAGTTACGACCAGTTAAAGTTAAGAAATAGTCATGAGTATTCACGTTAACCCTCACAACCCCAGTACTGTATTTTAAAGACCAATATCGTTTTATGCATTCTGCAATTTTGGAAATAAAAGTTTACTTTTTTTGACATAATATTCGTAATCACATACTACAAAAACCCCGAGTAAAATTGTTTATAAAATAATATTATTTTTTGTACATTTATAAACAAAAATTAAAATTTTCTGACTAAATATTTATACTCATAGACCCCCAAAATGTATGTTTTTTGGGGTGCTGAATCTGAAAATCTAGTTATCAACTAAATTAGGGTTTGGCTTCACCATAAAAATAGCAAAATACCATAAAATTTCGGAAACTGTTTAAGTTTTTCGCTTATAACTCCAAAACCAGGCATCCTAGAGAAAATTACAGAAAGCTGATGAAATCTCCCTTGAAAAAAAGACTAGAACCAGTTCGGTAAATATGTTTGTTTGGCCGCTAATGCGCGCCAAAGATTGACCATAGTTTTCAAAGTTATCCAAAATCTTCGTATTTCTCCTTGTAATGGACACTTATGGCTGTACGAATATAAAGAATTAGACAAATACCCAAAAATAAATTTTTTTAAAAGCAAAACGTGTTTACAATGAAAAGAACGTCAAATATGAATTTTCACACGTATTAAAAAAAATTAAAACAATTGCTAAATTAAAGTAGAAAAGGGTGGATTTAGAGGCTCTTATCTGGCGTGGCCTTCTTGTCTTGGGCGGCTACTCTTCTGAAACACAGAAGACACATATTATAAAATAAAAATCTATATTCAATGTTTCTTAAGACTGGTGATATAATGGTTAAATGAACAAAAATATTAATACCTTTAGTTTCACAAGAGGTTTCTGGTAATTCCTCAGCAGCCTCTTGCTTATCATGCCCGATATCAGACCCGGGCGTGACATTTGAAAAACATGATAGTTGGATCGTTTAAGTAACTTTGTTTAGAAAATAGTCAAGCTATTGGGTTGTTTGAGATAATGTTTGCAAAAATAAAGGAGTAATTTGTAGTTGACCGCTTAAAGCTTATTTTGAAGGGCTAGAGTAGTTTTAAATAATGCTACTAAAAAAAGAGCAAAAAAAAATGTTGTGCATAATTTAAATAACCTCCAAAGAAGCTATAAGACCCATTTTTTGAGTAGATAACCCCAAAGATTTAAAAATTCTGAAGTGATGGTCTAATTCTTACCTCGAATTCGGATTCTACGAAGCAAGTTTTTTCGAAAATGAACCCCAGCTGTCGAACAACAATCATAACCTCATTTTTTGTAGACATGTTATTTATTGCTTCTTTGGATTAATTATCAACTTTCAGTACCGACAAATCGTGCATGTTGGATAATAACATCTTTAACGTCCCATATCTGAATGGTCAAAACGTCGATACTGTCCTGTCACCTTAGGCCATATTTTACGAAGTTCTATTCAAGAGGCGCACCCTCTGGCAAATTTTTTATAGGTTGTTTGTACCTACAAGAATGTAGTTCTGAGTTTTCGGCCATTGCTGGGGTATATTTTAGAAATAAAAAATTATTGAAAATTAAAAAAAAATTGCAATATTTTGATTATTGCCCGAGATATGAATTTGTTCAATTTTCTATTGTTGAAATAAAGATTTTTGCATAATTCGAGTTCCTTATCAATCCCTACGCTTCCGGCCATAAGATTCAATAAAATTATTCCCTTTACGAGCAAATATGCCATTAGAGTTATCGATTTATTTCGATGTATTGATAAAAATATCATGCGCGTGCGATAAAAGCAGGGATGGGTCGTTACTCGTGGAACGTTATTTTGGAATGGTATTTTTTGATACCGCTACAACGCATTATACCGTTCCAAAATAACGTTCCACAAGTAACGACCCATCCCTACTTTTATCGCACGCGCACGATATTATTTCCAATACATCGAAATACATCGATAACTGTGATGGTATAATTGCTCGTAAAGGGAATAATTTTATTAAATCCCATGGCCGAAAGCGTAGGGATTGCAAAGGAACTCAAATTTTGCAAAAAAAATTATTACAACAATATAAAATTGAACAAACGTAAACACATTCATATCTCAGGTGGTATTCAAAAAATTGCAATTTTTTTTAAATTGTTCGTTTTCCAAAAACGCGATAGATAGTCCAAAAATTTTTCAGATATCTTAACAACTTTGATCGGAGTTGTTAATTGTTTATAAGCAAATATGTAAAATCGCCCAAAAACAAATTTCAACAAATTTTTTTTCCAAATCGGTTGTGCATGATGATACGAAGCTCCTCGATTTTTTTCCACCCTGTGGGCCTTCGTCGGGAATTTCTATGGAAAGGCAAAGATTTTTTGATGATCACAGATTGTTGCTAAACTATATCTCGCAGATCGATAAATCTTGCACAATTCTCTTGGGGTTTAGCTCCTGCACATAATGTACGAGTTTCAAACCGATATGTTAATAAACACCCGATTGCGGTTGCAAAAACGAAATGTAGAATTTTCATTTGACATTAACCGCTTAATTAACAATGTTGGCACTTTATTTTTCAGGACCTATTTTTGCAGAGGACGTTATGATGAAAACATTTTATTGAAAACTTTTTTCGATAAGACGCGTTCCAGAAAAATTATCTCAAAAATATCCATGTTTTAATTTTCAATAATTTTTTATTGCTAAAATATACCCCGGCAATGGCCGAAAACTCGGGAATATATTGTTGTAGGTCCAAATAGCTAGGAAGCCAGTGACAGATTTGAACGACCAATTTCCTCTCGACCAATACTTCGTGGAATGCTTTCTTTGGCTATCCTATGAGCACCGTGAACGTCAGCTCGTGCACTTTGGGTGGGTTAGGGAATGGTAGTGCCCTAATCCCGTAAAAAAATAATTGTTTTTATTAATTTCCTTTTGGTTGAAAATTTACTATAACGAAAAGCAAACGTCAGCTAACAGGTATTAAATTTTTTCTATTTTTCATTAATTCCAGTCAGCCATTACGACTATTTGACCCACTTACCAATTCATTGTTATTTTCGAGGTCTGTTTTGGAAAAGTTCATTTAAACTAGGGTATTGTTATACATAAAATGAGGATGATGGTGTCGCTAAAAATTTGAATAATACAATTTTATGGTCAACACTTACCGGTTTATCAACAGTAGCAAAGTTTTACTGTTATAGCTAAAGATCCTATAAAATTACAATGTATTTCCTAAAAATAAAGGTTTTTTGTTATTGTTTGAAAGATTTGTGTTACTATTTTTCGCACAATTTTTCAGATAAAATTCGACAGAAACGATTTCATTAAGAAAATTATTTGTTTTGGAGTCGTGTAAAATATAAATGGTAAGCATAATTAAAAATTATATAATAACTATTATATTATTTATGTCCTTACACAAGTGTCTAATATTAATAGTTTCTTTCATTGTAGAATTGATGGTGAATTTTTAGCAACCGAAACTAGTTATATTTAGTCTTTTTTCCAAGCATACATTTTATTATTGCTACTACAAATGCAAGTATTTCTTAAATGAAATTTTGTAAAAGATGTGCTCTTATAAATTTTTTAATATTAGCTGTATATTAAATAAATAAACATTATTAAATAATTAGTCATTGTCCGCGATCTCGTCCGCATGGAATTTAGTTTTATCTTAATATCTTTAAATGAGGATAAATTTTTTTCTTGACCACCATATGAGTTTTAAAAATGAACCGTGAAATTAAGTAAATTTTTAAGGAACTTAATTTTAAAATGATGTCGAAAATACTTCCGTCTCTCGTAAACTTTGAACCCGAGTACACAAACTTATTCACTTGTTCCACTCTTTTTCCTTTACCTCGCAGTTTGTCATAATTTCTTTAAAAATCATTACTTCCGTCTTATTTACATTTACTTTTATCCATTTGATTTTTAGGACATCATGCATACTATTAAGATTAACCATCGCCTGCAACTCCTACTCAGATAATGTTAATATGACCTGATCGTCGACGTAAAGGAGGCATAACGTGGTAAAATTTATTTGTTTTTTGTATTTTATTAATCTGATTTTTGCGTTTAGTTTCTATCTACTACGCGATTTAACCTGCTCCATTTTTTCTGTACCTATTTCTATGTTTACTTCTCCATCTTTTCTCCAATAAATAATATGTTTGTCTTGTTTTTTTTTATTAACTTCCCATTGGGTGTGTGTGTGTGTGTGTGCGTGTGCGTATGTTCGTATGTGCGTTCGGAATTATTTTTCGTCTCGATTACCTCGAGAACAAAAAATAATAACAACGTGGGACCAATTGCATTCGACGCATAATTACGCAACTTAGAACTTATTGGATTTTAATAATTTTAAGATCTTTTGGATAATATGATTACTACAAGTTGGAAATATTTGTATGAAATATATATATATATATATATATATATAAATATATATATATATATATATATATATATATATAATACAGAATTTTAAGGTCTTTTGAATAATATAATTATTGAATGTTAGGAATATTTGCATGAAAAATGTGATGACAATATTTCATAAAAAGAGATAGTTTTAGAAAACAAAAATGAAAATTGGAGGATTTTAAACTTGTGTCAGTATTCAAAGAATAGCATTGAAGACACTACAACAGTGAAAAATTATTGTTAGTAATAATCAAGCATTGTTTATAACAATTGAATATTGTTAGTAACAAATGATTATTAATCATAATAATTAAAAAAAAATTATTTGTTACAAACAATTGAAAATAGCTCCCGTTTATGAAATGATAAGAAAAAGTAAAAAAGAATACGGTTGACATAAACAGAATATTGTTAATGACAATTATAATTTGTTATAAACAATTTGAAATCATTTTTTATAATAAAATTAAGTAATAATAATAATTATAACAACACCACAAACAAAAAATTATAAAAACAAAACATATGGCATTTTTTCATTCTTTTCACTGGGAAGTTAGTCGTGTGGACCTCTCGGGTCGCATCCAGACCACCGGAGAGCACTGATATTATTTTCATTTCTTATTCGTGAGTTCTAAAATTTGATAACTAAGAAACAATCGTTACAAAAAATAATGAAATTTTGTTACCTGTAGAAGAAAAAATATTTCACAACCCTTATTTTTTCCAAAGAGATCATTTTTTATTCCTGTATACCCTCTGGGTACTGTTTAATTTCGGCGTAAATTATCAACACAAAAGGTTTATCAGTAAATTTATCGTAACTAACAAAGTGACATTTCAACTTTGCAAAATTGGTTATATCGCATTTTTTCCGCGCCAGTTACTAGCAGAAAAAGTAAAAGTTCGTACCCATCCACCTTAACTTTCATTTATATATACGTACTTCTAGACTGAGCGGAAAAAATACATCAAACTTTTTGATAAATAATGATATTTTTCCTGAAGTTCCCCGAGAGAAAAAATAAATTTTGCGAAATTTCAGAATCTAGGGTAATATTCTTCGAAATGAAAAAGTAGCTCATAAAGTTTAGTGGAAAAACCAGAGACTGTATTAGAATATTTGGAATTTACTATAATTAAATTAAATTAAGTAGCGGGTATTTATCCTACTTTAATTTTACATACATTCATATAGTAACGCCTTTTTTCCGTAGGGGTAGGCAGAGACCACTTGATACGGTTCTTACACACATCTTTTGCTTCCTCTTCTTTCATCAGTGCTCTTATGCATGCTCGTCGGTTGTTGGTACTCTTGACCTGGCCTTTCTTCAAAACAATGTTGATCTGATCGAGATATGTTCGCCGAGATCAACCTCTACCGACTTGTCCATTCACACTCGCCTTATAAATTTGTTTCGTAAATCTTTCTTCATCCATCCTTTCTACGTGTCCAAACCATCTAAGCATTCCTTTATCTATCTTTGTAACCACATCTTCTTTTACACCACAGCGTTCTCTTATCTTACTACTTTTCACTTTATCCAACCGAGTCACTCCGGCTATATTTCTCAGACTACTCATCTCCACAGCATTAATACTATTTTCTTGCTTCTTCTGCCAAACCCAACATTCACTACCATACATGAGTGTAGGAACCAACACACCTCTATGAACAGCCAGACGTGCCTTTTTTGACACTTTCTGGCTGTTCATAAAGCTATGCAGTGTCCCATTAATTTGTTTTCCTGCCAACACCCTTCGCTCAATATCACTGTCATACTTTCCATTTTTTGTAAACTTTGAACCCAAGTACACAAATTCATTTACTTGTTCCACTCTTTCTCCCTCAATCGAAACTTCAGTTTGTCATGCTTTCTTCTCTTTCAAAAACCATTACTTTTGTTTTGCTTGCATTTATAATCCTCTCTTTGATTTTCAGGGCATCATCCATAACATTAACCATCGCCTGCAACTTCTCTTCAGATGACGCTAATATGACTTGATAATCGGCGTAAAGAGGCATTTGACTATCAAATCATTCATTTTCAATCCATATGCACTCTCTTTCAAATCTTTTAAACAATCGTCTATGCATAAGTTAAACAGCCATGGCGAAGCCACACATCCCTGTCTCACACATTTTTCGATGTTAAACCAGTCCGTGCAAGCTCCGTTTATCATGACACAAGCAGTGGAATCTTTATAAAGTGATTTCAGTGCTTGTATTAAACTACCGCTCACCCCATAGATAGACAATGTTGACCACAATTCACCTCTCACCACTCTGCCATAGTCCTTTTCCAAGTCTATAAAAGCGCAATAGACATTCTGAATTCTAGCCAAGAATTTTTCAACTATACCTCGTAATAAAAAGACCTGATCCATACTGATCTTCTTTCTCTTCTAAATCTTGCTTGCGCATCCTATATTATCTTCTTAGTTTCATTCGTCACTCTTTTAATCAATATTTTTGCATACAGTTTGCCGACTATGCTGAGCAAACTAATACCTCGGTAGTTCTTACAGTCCTGCTGCGAACCTTTTCACTTGTAAAGCGGCACAATAACGGCCTTGCACTAGTCATCTGGTACGCTACCACTCCTCCAACAAAGGTTAAAAAGGCGGTACAGTAGACTAGCTACCACGTTTTGTCCAGCCTTCAGCATTTCAACTGTTATCCTGTCGTACCCAGTGATTTACCCAATTTCATACTGTTCGTACAAATTAACTTTCGAAGTATTCTTTCCATCTCTTTAATACGCATTCCTTTCCTTTTACCATACTTACATCTTGGTTTCTGATTTTTTTCAGTTGCGAGGTAGTTTAATTTTACAAAATTTATTTTCGTATGGACGTCAAATCTTTATATTGTGATTAAAGTTAGTACGACAAAGGCCAAGCGGTAAAAAGCCGACACAAGCATACGTTCATCAGTTTTGCGAGAAAGCGAATTTGAAGTGTAAAATTTGGTTTTGTGCACAATAGTACAGTAGAGTTCTTGTATTCCGTTATTGTTATTTATAATAAATAAACAGAAACTTTATACTATAAACTTAGCCAAATATACCTTTTTTAATGGCATTACCTATTTTTTATTTTATACAGTTTGTAAAGTCTGAAATCAGAGAAGAGGTTTCCTGCAGCTAGGGAAATATAAATTTTGTTGCAACAGTGCTTAATTCCTTTCTCCGGCCGGCCAGCCGACAAGAGGGAGCGACTGTTCACGATTATTTCAGATTTATTTTGTGGATAATATTAAATCTATTAAAGAAATTTTATTTTCATGTTCGCGCCTTTTTGAACTAAAAATTTACTTTCAGAGGTACATCTTCCACGAAGTATAAACAATTATTAAATTGATAATAATGATATTCATCAATTTTATCGATGCATAAATTCTACACTGCTAGTTTTCGCTCGTGGGGATGCGCTGTTGCCATATTGGTCAAATCTGATCAAATTGCGAGATTCACTCGTCTGATTTCAAACTTTGGAAACTGTATTTAAGCTCGGCTCATTTTTAAGAATCTCCTGATATCGAACACTTTATCTGTTATGTATGGCTTTAATTCCTTGGTATCAAGTTATATTTGGTTAGGTTTGAAGTCAGAGAGTTCCTTGTATATTTATGAATTTTAAAATGTTTATTAATTTTGCTTGTATAATTTTTTTGTATCTATTATAATAACGGAATACAAGAGCTTTACCGCACTATTGAGACACCCTGTATACTTAAAAGTATTTGTACCAGTATTTATTGCTAACAAAAGTAGTGGTTATTAAAACATTGGATTTTATTATCAAGTCACGGATTTCGTTATAAATACAACTTCTGTGAAAATTTTTGTTTAATTTTCTGGCACATATCTCATCCGCAATTGACAGTATTTTAACTTTAAATCCCCTTAATAAATACTGGCCATTACGACAGACATTTCTTTCCTTGTATCGTAATAAAACAATTTTTAATCTGGTTTATTTTAATTCAGAAAATATACTACAAAATGATGTCGTCTTTAAAAATTTCGAACATGTGTATGTATTAATTAAAAAAAGTATAAAAACTATAGGGATTAAACGTCCTGTGGATAAAGTAATGACAATAAATAAATTACTTGAAAAATTTACCGTGAAGATAAGATTTCGACAAGGGAATCCCCTAGCACCAATACTTTTAAGCTTAACTGAAAAAGGTGCTATAAGAACAGCGGAGATCGATAAAGACAGTTAAGTCTACTATAAAAGATCAGAAATAAAATATTACTCTAATCAAATCGAATAAACATTTTATCGAATAATACGTTTCATCGTATAAAAAGTTAATGCTGCAAAAAAAAAGAAAAAGTTTTTTAAGTTTAATAAAAGTTAATTAAAACCATACAGTGTGATGTATTCTAAATTAACCAAGATCTGCCTTAGAAAAAAAAAGATTTGATATTAACTAAGGTAAGGGATGCTAATTTCACCCCCTAATAATGTAATAGGAATGTTGACAAAATACCGGTGGTTAGTCCTTTGCGAGTGCACGGAAATTACAAAATTTAATATAAAGTTTTTATCTTTACCTAAGACTTAATTTTACTCACCACCTAATAGAGGTGATATCTCGGAAGAAGGCTGAGAAAATTTTGTTATAGGAAAGATCAAGATCCATCTTAAAATCATACGGAAAATCACCTCCTGAATTTTTTGCATGACAATATAAAATAACAAATAGGAATTGAAGGCACCTTTACTAGTGATATCGAGCAAAAACAGCTCACGTTTAACGAATGCCCGATACAAGATTGCCCAAACAAGTCTTACAATGGCAACCAAGTGAAAGAAGGGTAAGGAGAAGACCTCGATTGGAATGGCAAACCGGTATTCGCAAGTCAATGAGCGGAAGAAACCTAACATCTGAGGATTGCGAAGACCGAAGGAGGGAATGGAAATTAGGCGTCGGACAACGTCGAAAGACGTTCTAAACCGGCATATATATATATATATATATATATATATATATATATATATATATATATAGAAACACCCTGTATGTCTTTATAAATACATTTATTGCGTTGAACTCTTATCACTTGACAAAATCTTACTAATTTTTTTTGTTCGACGAATTATAAGTACTAGTCTACTTATTTCCCATCTACATTAAAAATGTTTAAGGAACACAATGTGATTAGTCAGCAATGAATTTATTTTAATTTTAGTGTAATTTTTCTTTAACGATAAAATCAAAGAAACGTTAAAAAGTTCACTAATTTCATTGAAATTGAAAAATGTTTCTAAAAATCTGTATTTTCTCCATCAACATAAGTAATAGTTTGACAACGTCTTGGCAAAGAACAACTTGTTGTGGACTCAGTGATACTTCGACAAGCACAGAAAGAGCGTCAAATAAATTATCTACTTGATATAACTCACCAATTTTCCACTGAGTTTGGTTTGTCCAAGTGCAAGACCCCACACATCGAGAAAGGTATTGTCACAAACGAAGACGTTTTGACGTACTCTTTTGGAATTCTATATTGGCAAAGCAGCTTCAAATACGTGGCTTACTTGTAAAACCTTTTGCCCAGAAACCGAGGGCTCCATGAAAGCTATTCAAGACCAAGTTATCAACACTAACAATCACAAGAAGTATGTGCAATCCGACAAATGCAGAAAGTGTCAGCAAACATCAGAGACCATTGAGATTAAACAGATGTGGCACAGCAAACATGTGGAAATAGTCCCAGTTGCATTGTCACCAACCGGCGTTGTGCCTAAAACCCTGCACGAAAGCATCTCCAAACTGGGACTACCTAAAAACACCTTCTCCGACATCCAGAATGCTGTGATACTGAATACTTGCCATACATTACGTAAGTTTATTATGTGAACTGAGCCTAATCTTTGTGATACTTTGTATCCGGGATGGTTAGGTTAGGTGGGTTAGTTATCATGTGAGTGGGGCGTAGGTCGCCTCTCCACTGCGTTTATTGTGGCTCACCCCTAGAGGTTACAGTTCCCCGCACATAACATAACAGCCTTTCCAGCCTTTCTTACGAAGTTTATTGTTGTATGAGGTGAGATTTTCTTAAGATCGGTAGGTTCTAAGTTGGTAGAACCAACCTTATGCTTTCTAAGCAGGGGCATGAACATAGTATATGTTCAGCAGTTTCGTCTTCCACGCAGCAAAATCGACAGTCCGTTTGTTGATTCAGACCTATCTTTCCGAGGTGGTATCTTAGACGACAGTGTCCTGTAAGCAGTCCTGTTAGAATTCGCAGGTCATTCCTTCTCCATTCTAGGATCTGATTAGTTGTGTTTCTCGAAGGTTCAGGTGAGAACGTCTTAGAGTGAGTCAACCCTGGTATATTGGACCAGTGCGTAAGTATTTTAATCTCCACCCATTCCGAAATAATTGTTTTGGCGGCACTTGTAGAGACTCCAAGGACCGGTTTTGGTCCAGTGAACGCAGATTCGGCTCCCTGTTTTGTTAGGGTGTCGGCTTTTTCGTTTCCCTTCACCTCTTGGTGCCCAGGTACCCATGCAATTCCTTACAAGTTTAGAATTTATCTTGTTGGAGCTTAGTGCTTTTAAAGCAGCCTAGCTGTTTGATATTATACTTATGTTTTGTTTGCTAGAGGTTTATTAATCAGCTCTCTTGCACACAATTCGATAGCGGAGACTTCAGCCTGAAAGATTGTAGCATACCTTCCAAGACTGGTAGATATTTCAATCTTTGGTTTCATGCTAAAAACACCGGCTCCAACTCCATCTGGGGTTTTTGAGCCATCTGTGTACATTACCTATTCAGTCTCTAGGAAGAGGATTTCTGCCCCTAACCCATTTATATCTCTTCGGAAAGAGAACTTTAAAGGACTTTTCTACGTGTATTTTTGTGGCTGGCATGTCAGGAACCATCCCGAGAATTTGGTGGTTTTTTTGTTTCCCTCATTATATCCCCGAGTTGCTTTCTATTAATTTGCCTTTCCACAGACAGGAATCTGTAGGAGACTATCCTGGCCTCCCTTTCTAAAAGAATATCTAGGGGAGGAAGATTTAGGAGGTATTCCATCGCTGTCGTTGGTGTGTTCGACATTGCTCCAGTTATTGCCAGGCATGCTAGCCGCTGAAGGCCAGCCAGCTTTGCTCTAGCTGTCTGTTGTAACACTTTGGTTCACCAGACTACTGAACCATACGTGACCATAGATATTATTATTGTTTGATAAATACAGTAAATCTGTTTGGGGTCCATTCCCAAGATTTGCCGCATACTCTTCTGAGTTTCCAAAAGGAAAACCTGGCTTTGTTTATTGTTTTTTCCAAGTGGGATAGGCAAATGATACCAGCTCCAAACTGAGTAGTGCATAAGCTATAATAATAATAAAAAGAAAAAAAGGTAATGAATTTAAATATTTGGGTTCACTTGTTACTAATGCTAAAGAAGTTGAGATATAAATTGAAGAAATAATTTCTAATGCTTTGCAGAAACTATTACAATCTAGCTATGTAAACATTAAATTTAAAATCTTATTTATAAAGTGCTAATTAGACCAATTATTTTATACGGATACGAGACTAGGACTTTAATTGAAAGAGACTCTGACCTTTTGAGAACATGGGAAAGGAATATTCTACGGAAAATTTATCTTTATCTGAAAATGGAGGATGAGAACAAATCAGGAATTTTATGACAAATATAATGACATAGATATTGTCACAATTATAGGGAAAAAGAAAAATTCAATGCTTGCACATGTAGTAAAAATGGACGAAAAAAGAACTACTGAAATATTATTAGAAGCAAACCCAGGTGAATCAACAACTAAAGGAGATTTTTAGCTAGATGAAAGAAGCAAGTAGAGGAAAATCTAAAACTGCTTGGTATTAATAAAAACACAACAAAGGCGACCAATAGAAAATATTGGGCAATACTTTTAAAAAAACGTTAAGGCTCTACAAGAGCTATAACACCATTATGATGATAATGATAAGTTATTTCTTTCACATAGTACACTTCTAGTCACTTGACAATCACTCTTACAATTATTGCCAGCTTATTATGAAAGGAAGTCAAACGCTTTAGCAATTTCATCTGGTGAACGAAATGCATGGGATTTAAACATTTTATCTTCGTTATATTTGTTTAAAAGGCCATTTTGTTGAATTTTTCTGTAGATGAAGAAAACACCCATGGGTCTTTGCTTGAGAATAAATAGTTTTTATAAAGTTGATTGGCGCCTGCTCGAAGTCGAATTTTTTTTTTGATTTAACTACAACTAATCGAGAAACAAGATTACCGAGCAATATTTTTCCATCAAAATCTTAAAACTGAAGTGTTATTCTGAGTTTAGCCCACTGGTGTTTTCTTAGATTTGTTATCACACACTGTGTTCTGCTTTTAAACCACTACAACTAGCTTAAAAGGTTTGATCACTAATCCGCTTCGGTCTAGCAGCTGAATATTGTGGTTGTAAAGCCGTACTTCATACTTCTTTGCAAAGTTTCCTTGCTTCATCTGCTACCATCTCCACTCTCAGTTCTCTGTGAAGGTCACCGTCTTTTACATACCAAGGGGCATTGACAATACCTCTCAGTACCTTGTTCTGGAATCTTTGTATGATCTGGACATTGCTCGAGCAGGCACACCATCAAAGTTGTACGCCTTTATCCACACGGGCTTTAGAACCTGCTTGTATATCATCAGTTTATTTCGGGTTGATAGTTCAGAATGTCTAAGTAATAGCCAATACAAATTTCTATATTAAAGATTCAGTTCTTTTCTTCTTAATGAATTTTTCTCATCTTAGCCTCGCATCTAAGATGTCCAAAATGACTTTTAAATCTCTTTGTACGAAAAAAAAATTTATAGCTTATATAGTTATATTTTCAAAAGTTCTGAGGTAAAAACTGTTAATGAAAAATATTTTTATTGCTGTTTGAAAACCGTAACACCGCAAATAAATTTCCGGTGTAGGAGTTTCTGATGACTTCAGTGAAACTCGGCTTTTGTTGTGACAAAACAACCCTTTACGTTCTAATCTGTCGAAAATGTGAACTCTAAGCGAATATCATGGTCAGTTGCCTCTATTCTGACACACATTTATTTCTGAATATAAGGCCTCGCAACGTGAAGTCCCATTCTAAAAATAACAACGATCTAATTATATTATATGTATATTGAATCCAACACGTTTTAAAGATATTTGCCGCATATCTATTTTGTTAGAAATTTTTTTAATATTCTTTTTTTTTTTCGGTGTTTGTATAATGGCTTTTTTTAGACACACCGATATTTATTAAAACTGCTCGAGATTCTGTTCTTAGGTTAAACACTTGATACTAAACGTGTCACTGCTAGTTTTTAGAACATATTTCACAAATATAAAATTAAGCGAATAAATTGTGCATAATTTTGCGTGCAAAAATAAATAGTAGACATTCTTAATATAATCGGTACAAAATTTCTGGAAATTGGTTACAGTACAAGTATGTAAGGATGTAGACCTTTTGGTTGTTTAACGTACACGGTTAACAGGTGGATTTTTTGAGACGAATGGATGAGGGGACAAATCCTCTTCCCAGAGACTAAATACGTAATTTACACAGATGGCTCAAAAACCCCAGATGGAGTTGGGGCCGGTGTTTTCAGCAGGAAACCAAAGATTAAAATATCTACCAGTCTTGGCAGGTATGCTACAATCGTTCAGGCTGGAGTATTCGCTATCGAATTGTGTGCAAGAGAGTTGACCAACAGACCTCTAGCAAACAAAAACATAAATATAATATCAGACAGCCAGGCCGCTTTAAAAGCACTGAGCTCCAACAAGAAAAATTCTAAACTTGTATGGAATTGCATCGAATCCTTAGAGTACCTTGGTGCGAACAACAGGGTGACCCTACTGTGGGTACCTGGGCACCAGGGGGTGGAAGGAAACGAAAAAGCCGACACCCTTGCAAAACAGGGGGCCAAATCTGAGTTCACTGGACCAGAACCGGTTTTTGGAGTCACCACAAGTGCCGCCAAAACAATTATTTCGGACTGGGCAGAGAGGAAAATACTCACGTACTGGTCCGACATACCAGGGCTAACCCACTCGAAGGCGTTCTTACCGTTACAACCCTCGAGATCCTAGAATGGAGCAGAAATGACCTGCGTATTCTAACAGGACTGCTTACGGGACACTGTCGTCTAAGATACCACCTCAGAAAGATGGATCTGAACCAACAAACGGACTGTCGGTTCAGCTGCGTGGAAGACGAAACTGCTGAACATATACTATTTTCATGCCCCGGCCTGGGAAGAATAAGGTTCAACATATTTGGTGACACTAACCTAGAACCTACCGATTTTAAAAAAATCTCACCCTATACAACCATGAACTTTGTAAGAAGGGCTGAATTGTGCGGTGAACTGTAGCCTCTAGGGGTGAGCCACAATAGACCTACTAAGGGTCGCGGTGGAGGGGCGACCACGCCCCACTCACATGAAACCTAACCTAACCTTCTTAATATGATCGGTACAAAATTTCTGGAAATTGGTTATAGTACAAGTATGTAAGGATGTAGACCTTTTGGTTGTTTAACGTACACGGTTAACAGGTGGATTTTTTGGAAAGTAAAGGAGTGTTACGATGCATAAAAAAAAACAAGTGTGCTTAAGACTCCACGACTGACGTAAAACTTATTTAGCTCCATCTATCTGTATATTTATATATATATATATATATATATATATATATATATATATATGCGAAAATTATAGAAAACTGAATTATTGCAATAAACTATAAAAGTATAATGAAGCCCGACAGCGAAAATTCTTCTTTTACTTCTTCTTACGTTAGGACTACGTCCTGTGTTTGCCTCAAAGGTTGCCCAAAAACAATTGGGACGATGAAGACCAGCTATCATACCATCTTTTTGGTAGGCGTCCAGTTGGGCGTGGTGTGTTGGGCCGCTTCTCTCTCACAATTTTTGCCAGCCGGTCGTTTGGTATTCTGCTAACATGGTCTCTCCATTCTTTTCTTCGGTTTCTTGCCCATCTTACTATGTCTTGGACTTCACACATTTCCCTTATCTCTTCGCTTCTTTTATGGTCAAGTAAGGTATAGCCAGTTATCGATCTAAGAATTCGCATTTCCGTTGATCTAAGAAGTGGCTTTGTAGTCGTGTTCTCCACTCTGGTCTCTATCGCGTATGTCAGCGAAAATTAGATGTGAAAATTATGTATTATGTACCTACATATTTTTAATATATAGGTATAGGTGGGTCGATTATATATCAGAAAACAAAATACTCCTCTGGCTATATGCCTACGACAGGCATTGAATTACGTCTAATATATAACCCTGTATACTACCCCATCACAGGAAGCAAGGTATACAGATGCTTATTAAATGATAGAAAAGGCTATTGAATTTATTTGTTCGAAGAAACAACCTGTATACTAGTTTCGGAGTGATTGCTCCTTATCAGTACAGGGCAGATTTTCTCGAACAACTACATTAAACCTAGACTCCTATTAAGTACACATGAAGGACCACGCAAAAGCGTAAAAAGTATAGATGTCGCCACTAACGCTTTACATATATTTTTATTGTCGATGCTCTTCAGAAATATCCTCGGTCGTTCCACCGTTGGTAGTTTCTTCGAGATTGACCCGACTGGTTCAATCTTCGCACCCTTTTACCGTTACTCCGGAGACTTACCGAACATCTGTCTTTCAGGGCTCTTTCTTTCCACGAATTGCCAAGCTTTGGAACCCATTGCTGGCAGAAGTTTTCCCCGAGACATACAGTCCCCTAAAGTTCAAGAAAAATACTAATTCCTACTTGTTTCCATAGTTCCCACGATGTTCCCTGAACATAACATGATTCTCCTTTTCATGGAAACCAGAAGATAAAAAAAAACTTTTGCAACAATAAATTTTCAACTTTCTTTTATTCAGAATGTTTCTTGAAAACAATGCAAAACAATATTGTTATTAATATACTCACTAGCATTCCTCTTTCTTGTAGTAGAAGACCAAAATGCACATCGCCTATATTCTATTAACAACAGTTTCTTGCATTCCAACATTCCATAGCAACACATGGCCCGTAGAACATAAAGCTCGATTATCTCCAGAGGATTTCATAATAATTTACCCAATTAGAATGTATACGGGTACACGTTTCTGGGGTCGGAATCATCAATTTTGATTTTTGGGTTATAAACGAGAGAAGCACTAATGCTTTTGTATATCAATCAGCGACGGGTCTGGTTTTTTTCCAAGGCTTTCTTTCATAGAAAATTTTTGAGAAAAATAATTGTTTAAACTCTTTGTTTAGATTTATTATTATTTAATGTATAAGATTAATTATCCTGCAACACGATTAATATTTTAATTAAAAATTTCATTTCATTAAAATTCATTTAAAAAGTATGTTAACATCGACCTGAAGATGGATTTAAATCTAAATCAATTGCCAGTTATTAGTTTACCAACTGTTTAATGTATGACGGATAATATTTTACTATTTTCGTTTATCGTGGGTTTTATGGTAAATAGTTAACCAATAGATTACAAGACTAGAGTTTAAAACTTGATCTCTGGTCAACACATTTTCTGTTGTATGGTGGTCGATCAAATCAAGTTCAGCTGATTTGTGGTTCTGTCTGTTAGTACTATGTTGGTAGCTCCGGAGGTAAACATGCGCTTGCGCAACAATATTGATTTTGTACGTTACTGCTCTGTGATTGGTTGATAAATAAAATTCCTGCATATCCTAAAATTTTAAATTTCTAGTCTATGGTGGTAGGTACTTAGGAACCCTACTATAAAACTTGCTTTGTAGCATTTTTGTTGTGTGTGAGAAAAGCGTGTGTTAGTGTTACTTTCATTATAAACGTTATTATTGTTTGGGATTTTGTTTTATTATACTGTTAAATTGTTGGGTACTCTTGAAAACAGATGTGGGAAAAAGAAATAAAGGTAAATAAATACTTACACACAATTTATAATAATAATATGAATACCGTTTTTTAGAAGGGACGTTAAGAACAAAATTAGGAGAGTGGACAGCTACAAAAACAAAAATAGCAAACACATCGGAAAGAGCATGGTAGATAAAAATAATCTAAAGTTAAAACCTTTGCAAAACAAAATTGAACAACAAATGGAAAAACACAATTTAGAATTGCAGCATATGAAAAAAATTCATTAATTGAAAATTAGAAATGGAAATTCTGTTAAATAAATTGAATAATTTTGCTTTATATAAACACACTAGTTAAAATTTTGTAATATAATGTTTATATTTTTTTTTTATAAATATGAAAAAAAATTTCTAAATAGACTAATATACATAATATACCTACAATAAATTTTTTTAATTAAAGTTGACTAATAATAATTACACTACCTTTGACGTGTAAGTCTTGGAAAATAATTGTTAACTAAATTTTGCTTTTATATTTATATCATTACCTTGAGGAATATCAGGATAAATGCTATTCATAGCCTGTATTGGCGTTTTCAACACAAAATTCAAACAAAAAGAAAATATCGTGGAAAATTCCCAACTTTACTCGTAAACAACGCCGGTTGATCCACAATCAGCCTTGATCTGGGAGTTGACTCGGCACTGTCTGCCAATTTCGTGATCGGCTGTTTAAACCATGAATCAACACTGACCGGTAACCGTACAACGCAGTTTCAGATGGTGATTTTAGATTAGGCTGATCTAGTAGTTAAACTCGGTCCATACAATCTGCCCTTAGAGCAGTGGTGACATGCCATAGAAATATGTGTCCAGAAGTGCATCGAAAGAAACACCCGAAGGGCAGAAATCTATATTTTATCAGATAGCCAAGCAGTACTAAAAGCTCTATAGTCATACACTTGTGAGTCTAAGCTGACTTGGGACTGTAAACAGTCCCTCAGACAATCAGGTTACTCTGATGTGGGTTCCAGGTCACAAGGGAGTTAAAGGCAACGAAGAAGCAGATTCCCTAGTAGAAATTTATCTTGGCGCAATATTGGCTAGACGTTGGTGCCAATATTCGACAATATTGGAAATAGAAAAAAATGTTAACACTTTCCAATATACGTCCAATATTGGCAATATTGATCAATATTGCGCCAATGTCTGGCCAACATTCGCAACCGAATCTTGGCGGTATATTGAGAATCAATATTGGGCCAATATTGGCTAAGTATTGATATGGTGCACCAATATAGCCCCAATATTCCAATATTGGCGCGAGGTTGCGCCGATGTTTTTCTAACATTCGGTTCTACTAGGGTTGCCTTGGCAAATACACAATTTCTGGCCCAGAACCCTTCTGTGGACTTTCCAAAGCCCACTTGAAAGAAGAGGTTCGACGCTGGGAAACAAATGAAATGAAATCTCACTGGCATAAAGTGCCAGGACAAAGACAAGCGAAAAGACTAGTAAGTCTTTTGCCAGGGAAAGCTAAACAGCTTCTCGAGTTGGACAAGAAAGACTTGAAACTTGTGAAGGAACTCTGCACTGGACACTGGACACTGCCCTCTTAGTCATTACCTGAAAAAGATGGGCAACACAGAGAGTGATAGTTGCCGCTACTGCGAGAACTTCGCTGAAACTGCAGAGCATTTGCTTTGCGAATGCCCAGCGCTTCAAGTTTATGGAAGGGGCCTTCCTAAAGCCATTAGATGTCAAAAACTTAGCCCCCAGGAAACTGATAAACTTTGCTCAAAGTCTCGGAATCTCGGGCCTCGAATAGATTAAGGGTTATGCACAAAATATCTGATAGGTCAAAGTGCTTGAGAGGCAGCATTGCCTTCACGACGCACCCTACAATCTACAATCTCTAGAACAGTGGTAGTTCTTTTACTTTTTAGTACAAATACTTTCAGTAACTGTCCAAGAAACAGTCTTCTATGCTCTTAAAGAATAACAAGCGGCCGTTTTTGATCAGGGCTTTTAGATTTCGTTTAACTAGTATCAGTTTATTTTCTTACCTAGTGTATTTAGGCATCGCCTAGTTCTTTTACTTTATAGTACAAATACTTTCAGAAACTGTCCAAGAAACAGTCTTCTATGCTCTTAAAGAATAACAAGCGGTCGTTTTTAATCAGGGCTTTTAGATTTCGTTTAACTAGTATTAGTTTATTTTCTTACCTAGTGTATTTAGGCATCGCCTTCGTGAAATGTTCATTAAAGAAACTTTGTTCCATACTAAAGTTATGGAGTGTACTTATTTTTATACCAAACAGTGTGTATCTATACAAAAAATAATTTTCATCATCCTATGCTGTCAGATTCGGTTGTTAAGAGCCATCAACAATGTGATATTTACGAAAGAGCAAAATGGGGACGATTTTTTATTTAAAATAATCCGAAACAATGAAAGTCTATCTTGTTAATATATTTGTTCGTATTGGATGTAAACATTTCTACCTGATCTGCTCCTCACATAGGTCCTTTGAACTCCACTGCCAAGCTGAACTGTACAATTATCTATCGATTTTTTTTCCTTTCATCTCTGCGAGGATTCATTATACCGACAGAATCATTAATATTGGGAGTAATTGATTTCTATTCACAAAAAAACGTAACATACGACTCGGCAAAGAATACTGAAATGAAAGGTTTTTTTTAATAACGAGGCTTCATGGCTACCAAGAAAAATAATAATGAAGTGTCGATTAAAAATTATTGATATAAGTGTTGATACGATATCGGTTTGATTTTTACAAACAGTGTCATCCCCAAAGTATGCACCAAATGGGAAACTTATTTATTAAGGGTTTTTTGACCAAAAGTTATTCTTGGTAAAAGTTTGTGCATCCCCTAAAACTAAGCATGCACCAACAAAATATGGTAAAACACACGAAATATATGAGGAGCCTTCAAAAAGTATTCTTTGAGACAAAAGTAATGTATACCCCTATTTTGAAAAATTTTAAGAAATGTTAGTTAAAAAGTTGTTCAAAATGGGGACTACGAAAAAAAATAGACGTTAAATAGACTACATCCTGTATACGACGGTTTATTTAAAGTAGTTCCTCCGTGGTATAGTATAGTCAGAGCATTTACTATTGTCAGAAATACGAAGCCTCTGCGCAAGACATTCGCGCACAAATATTTTTGGTTATGATGACCTGGCTACGTTGCTCCGAGCACATGTATATTACTGTTTGTATACTTAAGCAATCGCTTTGTTTTTGAACATTGTCAATGTTAATCTAAAAAATACCAAAGCAATTACGTCATAAAGGACAATTTATAAGGCAAAAAAATTTTAAAAGATAGAATTTTAAAGAAAGTAGCCATTAAAGGAATAACGTAGGAACTATTTAACAAAAATATTGATGATTTGGATGAATAAGGCATCATACAAATGATGTCGGATAAAATGAACAATAGAAAACCACGAATCACAACAAATAAGCGAATAATAATCGGCCAAGTGGTTAATTTCTTCGAGTACATGTAATTTGGTTCCCAGAGTGAGAAAGGTAAAAAAAATGAGTAATTCGGCTTCCGATATTTTAGGTTTACCTGATTTTAATGTGTAATTTGATTCCCGATATTTTACTTGGTGTCTAAGTTTAATTTGGTTCCCGGAAAGAAAAATTATTTTAACCAATTAAAACTTGTTTATTAGAGGCAGTAAAAGTAAAAAAATAGCCTAACCTAACCTAACACCAACAGTACCTTTATTGAATGTGACTGACTGTCACAGAAGCAATACAATGCACTATATCATTTTGAAAACCAAAAATCTCGGGAACCCAATTTAACATTTTTTCTGACCCTTCTTACTCTGGGAATCAAATTACATGTATCCGGGAACCAAACTACCATCACCAATTTTTTCAAGTCTAATAATAAAAGCGTATTATTTTATTGCGTCTGATATAAAGTTTATTAAATGGTTTTATTAATATATTATTTATTAAGTTTAAATAAATATTAATTATTTAAAAAACAAAACCTTTAAAACCTTATTATAGAACTAGGAAAAAAGTATGGAAATGTTTTCATTAAATCGGTACCCCCTATATATTTTTTATTTATTTATTATACATTTTTTATAAATTATACTATAAATTCTATTTCCATATAAATATGTGATTATCGTTAGAGATTTAACACTCCCAGTACTTTATTCTAAACTATAGTAGGATACCACAAATGTATAGAGTGACTCATATTTTCAACGTAAACCTTTGCGGTTCCAAGAGGAAAGGAAATCGACGAGTCATAGGCGTGTGGTTATTATTATACAACTAAAAATAATCTTTAGCATTTTAGAACGAATTAGATGTCACAAAAATTCTTTTCTTATTTTAAAGATGCCCAAGATGAGAAAAACCAGCAATAATAATTATCAAATAAGTTTAATAGGAAAAAAATGTTACATATTATGTCTTCCTATTATTAATGTTTGTTTTAAGTTAGGTACATTCAAATGTATAATATATTTTTTGTATATCCGTTATAAACTGTATAGTCTTTTAAAATATTAGCAATAGTAATAAATAGTTAAACATAATTGAATACTTCTTTCTATATAATATAAATAATATGAGCAGATAAAAGTTAACTTTATTTCGATCTGAGTCGCCTATGTCATCTTCAGATTTATTAGTAGTATCTTCGCCTAGATCCACAACTACGGGTTCGATGATAATTTCAATGCAATTATCAAGATTCCACATATTCTGCTCTTCTTTCACTACATGTTCGATACATTATACCCACGACTGTGAGGTTACTTTGTTGACAGCACTACTAAGCAAATTTTTTACGTTATTTAATTTAAAAGTAACATTGTTCCTTGCTACTTCATGTTTTATTTGAGCCCATACAAGTTCCATTGGATTTAACTCACAGTAGTAGAGTGGCAATCTAAGTACAATTACGTCTCGTTCTTGTGCCATTTCATCTACTACATATTAGATATATTTATCTTTATGACATCGTGCTAAGTTTAGTAATGTAATTTTCTAAACTGGTATATTAAATTAAATATTTTTCTTAGCAAGCCAATCTGCTTCGGAAACTTTTTTCAAAATACTACATAATGTAACACATTTCTGATCAAGTTTTTTTCTTATGGTTTTAAATTGTGACGTTTCCGTTTGATATTCGGTTTATTATTACTATTCTCACTCATATTTATTATTTGTCACCAAATTTAATTGAAGCTAAATTACTGCAATTCACACTTCTAATTATATCGAAGATCAACGAAGAAATATAAACAATGTTTATTACAAACTTCAAAACTATGAGTCTCGACGATAAGTACTGCACGTAAAAATATACAACAAAAACTAAACGTAAAAACGCCTTTCCCTAATAATACAAAAAAAAACCGGTCTCTGCTTTACGAAACCCTTGCAGCACGTCTATGAAACTTCCTAAGCGATAAAATCCAAGACAAAAACTATCTGTTAAATGACGTTGTTGCCAATAACGTAGCTTTAATTTGCGACGGCATTGTTGATCTTGTCTATTATCTACTGTTAGAGAAAGATATAATTACAACCATACAGATACCTTTAAATTGAATCATACACGCTGACAACGTTTTATTTTGCATCGAATCCGTAATTGCATAGGAGAAATGTGAACAGTTTAAAAATAAACCAGTCAAATTAAAGAAAATATTTCAACAATATGAGACCTGTTCGGAAAGTAAATAATAAACAAATAAATTAGTTATTCAAAAAATATATAAAGATTGCGATTTTCTCAATTTTTATGAAACCACCTGTACGTATAGTCTTTGGACAGTGAGTAAAAGAAGAAGTTTTTTGTAATTTTGTAAAAGATTATAAAATTTTTGTTAGAACCCACTTACTTTTTTATTAACTGAATCTTTCTTTTTTGTCGGTATTCAAAAGTCAACAACTTTTTGGTACAGGGTAAACGTCTAATTTGATTGGTCTATAAATTCGCTGTACAATATGAGTCACTATTTACAATTGTGGGATTCAACTATAGTCGAGACAGCTGTACGCACAGCGTTGCCAGATCACCATCAACCATAACAATAAAGCGTTCGAATTGAAAAATTACTAATATTTTATGTTGCTTTATCTCGTATACAAAACGGCAAAGTGCTTTTTTTAATTTTTTAAAAAACATTTATCTTTAATACAATAAAAAATAGTTGCATGCATAGGAAGTTTGACATGCTTTAAATGGAGAGTGACCCCGAACATTGCAAACTTTGTTATTAAATATCTCGCCTTATAAAGGGCCAAAAAATTTGAAACTTCGGAAAATGTTAGTTACATGATTTTTAGTTTGTGAAAAAAAAATTAACAAAACCTGCTGAAAAGTGATTTCACAAAGGAAATATCTGAAATATTACAAATTACATAACTATTGTGTTAACAACGATCAATTTTTTTTAAGAGTAAAATAATTTTTAGTCTTTAATGCAAAGTTATTTTTATTTTTTCTTAACACCAAAAACTGCTCACAATTATACAGTTGTGTAAGAAGAACTTAATATTCAATAATATCAAATCACAAAACATAAAAATAAAATATGTATTTCGGCATAAACTCATTGATTTATTTTGGACAAAAAAACCTCCAGAAAATCAATGAGTTTGTGCCGTAATACTTATTTTATTTTTGATAATTTGTGATTTGATATTATTGAATATTAAGTTCTTGTAACAATACTATATATAATTTTGAGCAATTTTCGGTGTTAACAAAAAATAAAAATAACTGCACCAAAAACTATTTTGTTAGTGCATGTTTGGTTTAAGGAGATGCATAAACATTTTGTCGAAAAACCCTTAATAAATAAGTTTCCCATATGGTGCATACTTTGAGGATGACACTGAATATGAATAAAAGATTTAAAACAGCCATATCATTTGACATACAAAAAGCTGAGAAGGTTTTGATGTCTTACTTCTTTGGATATTCACAGTAATTAAAAATTTGAGCATTATTCTGGAAGATTAAATTTCTAATTTATTCTAGGCCTTGTAACAAAAACTCTTAATTATTATCTGTGTCTTATTTTTATTTATTGGTTTATTTTATTATTAACTTCCCAGTGAAAGTTATTGTATTGGGTCCGATTTTGCGAATCCCCAATTTTGACAAATCTACACATTTCAAGGTCCCCAGAGTCGAATACAATAGTTTTTAAGTGGACATCTGTGTGTGTGTATGTACGTATGTTCGTATGTGCGTTCGAAATTATTTTTCGTCTCGATTATCTCGAGAACAAAAAATGATATCGGCTAGGGACCAATTGCATTCGACGCATAATTACGCAACTTAGAACTAGTTAGATTTTCAGCAAAATCATTCGAGATTTTATGGAGAATAAAAAAACTGAAAAAAATGGTATACTACCTGAATTTTGCAATTTATAAATTATACTTTTTTTTTATGTTCTGGTTCCCACGAAAAGGGATATCCTGTAATGTTCAGAGAACATCGTGGGAACCAAGGGAAAGAAGGTAGGAGTTGGTGTTCTTCTTAAATTTCTGGAGGTTGTATGCCTCGGGGAACACCTCCCTAGGCAATGAGTTCCAAAGCCTCGCAATTCGTTGGATGAATGAGTCTTTGGAAAGTGATGTTCTGCAGGTCTCCAAAGTGACCACGAAGGGGTGTGAAGACTGAACTTGACGGGTTAATCTCGAAGAGACTGCCAAAGGAGGAACGATTGTTGATATTTCAGAAGAGCATCGCCCATGAAAATATCTATAAAATAGAGACAAATCGCCAACTTTTCTACGGTGTTCCAGACAAGTGAGCGAGTTTGTAAGCGAGGCATCACCGAGTGGCGAATTGCCCTTTTTTGGACAGAATCCGGTAGCTTCAGGATATGTTTAGGTGCTGCACTCCAAATATGGGAACAGTACTCCAGTACAGGTCGGATCTGTGTCTTATAGATCATAAGCAGCTGACTGGAGGTGAAATAGCTCTTGGCACGAAACAAAAAACCAAGTTTTTGGGATGCACTTTTGGCAATGGACCTCACGTGATTTTCTCAGGAAAGGTTATTGCTGATAGTAATACCAAGCATCGATATGGATGACTTCAGTTACTCCTGACAAAGTTATGTTAGGCACAGTGAGATCGGCTTTTCTAGAGAAAAGACATGCTTGTGTTTTGTTTGCATTGAATTCTACCAAGTTATTGGATCCCCATTCGAGAATTGTTGCTAAGTCCATATTTATATTGTTAACATTTCTTCCTCGTTCATTTCTGGTTTCACGGGCTGATATAGGGGCCCTGGAAGAGAATGCGGTATGGAGGGTACTATCATCGGCAAAGCTGTGTACGGGACATGAAGTTGCTTTCAATAGGTCGTTGATGTGAAGTAAAAATAGTGTTGGTGCTAGAATGGATCCTTGTGGAACACCAGCATTTATGAGTAGAGTGTCAGATGAAACTCCATCGACCACTACATGGAGAGACCTGTTTGAGAGAAAACTAGCAAGCAGAGAACACAGCTGAGGGGGCAAGCCATAAGATGGAAGCTTGGCGAGGAGTCCCTGGTGCCAAACTCGATCGAACGCCTTGGAGATATCTAATGCCACAGCTAAAGTTTCTCCATACTTTTCAATAGATAGCTGCCATATATGTGAGACGTGTGCGAGCAGGTCACCAGTTGATCTCTGATGGCGGAAGTCATATTGCCTATCATTGATAATTCCTGAGTCTTCCAGATATTTCATGAGCTCGATGTTGATGGCTTTTTCCATGACCTTTGAAATAATAGATAGCAGTGCGATAGGTCTGTAGTTGCTAGGTAGAGTCTTTTTGCCTTTTTTAGGGACTGGCTGTACTCTTGCAATTTTTCAATTGGACGGAAATACTCCCAAATTGTAAGAGTGGTTGAACAACTTGCAAAGAACAGGTGTTAGTTCGGGGGCACATTTCTTGAGAACAATCGGCGGGATTCCGTCAGATCCACAGGCTTTGTTGGTGTTGATACCCAGCAAAATCTTTCTGATAGTACGTTGGCGAAAGGTGATCTCGGGCATGTGACTGTCAATAGGTGTAATGTTCGAGGGTTGTTTTCCCAAAGAATCCAGAGTGGAATTTCCAGCAAATAGGTGCGCAAAGATATTGGATTTTTCCTGGGCAGTCGTTGCTAGTGTTCCATCTTCATTGGTTATGGGAGGAAAAGAGCTGGAAGTGAAGTTTCTTCCCACAGCTTTGGCGAAAGACCAAAATGAACGGGATCCGTTAGGACATTCAACAAGTTTTGATCTTATTTTGGCATTATGAGCATCTTTTGAACATTCTATTGTCTCTTTGCATATGCCTCTAGCCTCAACATATGCTGTTCTGGTCTCAGGTCCCGGATTTTTTTGCCATCGATGGTATGCTGCCTGTTTGGAAGCCACAGCTCTAGAGCAGTTTCTGTTAAACCAGGTCTTATCGGATGATGTTCTTCTTTCGGTATTCGGTATGTAAGTTTGCATCCCTAACATGATGATTTCAGAAATTGTCTTAGCACATCGTGTTGGATCTACTGAGGAGAAACAAACTCTCTTCCATGGAAACGCTGAGAAAAACATACGAAGACCCTCCCAGTCGGCCGAATTGTAATGCCACATGAGACGGGGTGGTATTGTGCTGCTCGATGGTAAATGGAAAGAGCATGTTGTGGAGATGAGGGTGTGATCAGAGTTTCCAAGTGGGGCACAAACTTCTATTCTATACGGGTCAGGATTGGTGGTGAGGAAAAGATCTAGTGTATTGGCAGCCTGGTTGTTGACATCAGGGATGCGGGTTGGTAGCTCGACCAGTTGTTCTAGACCATGAGTGATGGCGAAGGCCTCAGCTGGTTGTTATATGAAGGTTCATTAGGTGATAGGTAAAGGCAGCAGAGGAACTTAGTCACTTTGGTATCAGATAGCTTAAACCACATCACATCAAAGTCTTTCGGTTCCAAACTCTCTTCACGCTGGCATGAAAGGTTAGCCTTAGCGTAAAGGCAGACTCCACCTTTGAACCTGAGTCGAGAATGGAGTTCGTAACCAGGACAAAGCATATGGACCTTGTTGGTGGACTATTTTTAATACAGAATTTTAAGAACTTTTGAATAATATGATTATTTTTTATTGACTGCGGAAACTAATAATATGATTATTGCATGTTAGGAATATTTGTATGAAAACTTTGATGACAATATTTTTAATAATAATAATAATTATGACAACAAAACATATAGTATTTTTTCATTCTTTCCACTGGGAAGTTAGTCGTGTGGACCTCTCGGGTCGCACCTAGGCCACTGATATTTAAGTGTTTAAAATAGGTAGGTGTACAGCCTTAAACCAAGCGTTTAAAAGCTGCACGGTGTGGGTTTTTTTTGGGAAGCAGTTAGGTATGACCAATTCAGTGAAAATTCTTCGTTTTTTTAGTCGAGCTTTCAAAAATGTGTATTTCCTTTATCAAGACTCTTTTTACAATTTACCTAGTTATGTAATCAATATCAGAAACAATATAAATATATTGACCAACCTGAAAATACTAAAAAAATAACTATAAAGAGAAACATTGGACGTTTTTGTTTTAAAAGAAAAAATAGTTCGACATATATGATTGATTATTTGACTTTATTGTGTTGGTAAAGAATATATGTATGTGTAAATAGAACTCAGATCGTCAATAACTGTTTTATTATTTATGGTGCTGTATTTATTTTTAAAAATACCATTTTCAAAAAGAGCCGTTTTGTCAATACACTTTCACCAGCTAGAATTTTTTCGTTACAATCTTTAAGATCAATGGAATGACAGGAAAGAACACAATCACTTTTTAACTCTTTTAGAATCGGTTTTTCCAATCTACATACCAAATTGGCCCCCAGAGTGCAATAGGCTTGATTGGCAACTGTTCTTCATTCTTGTCAGTTTTTTTTAACCAGATCTTCCTCTGTTTGTAACCATTTACTTTTTTGTCTGCCCTTTTTTCTTACAAGTAATGCTTATGGTTAAGGATATTTTAGTACCTCAATCGTCCGATAGGCGGTTGTGGTCTAGCTACCTGCTTCTCTGTGATTCTATTACTAAAGTTATGGGTGAGTTGTTATTTAGTTCCGTGTTTTTCTGATCCGTTCTTTTTCCCAGTTATTTTTCACTTTATTTCCTCTATAAATTTTGCGTAGAATTTTTTTTTGAGCTCTATTTCATATGTCGTACTTAGGAACCATAGTTCACTACATTACAGTGTAACCGGTCTGATTACTGTTCGGTACAATCATTCTTTTGGTTTTTTTTGAGACCGTCTCGGTAACAGCTTTACCAGTTAATAAAAAAAGATTCTTTGTAAGGCCTGGATCGTTGATCAAGCAAATAGTTTTCTTACCTTTTGATTTTCTACCAGTTTTCACTTAATTTATATTTTTTTTATTTAAAGAACCATTTTATTCGCGATAGTTTCTCTTAAACCTCGTTTAAAAAAAGTATTTTTATTTGGATATGAAGACCCAAACAGATCGGAAAATCCTTCCACTTATCAAACACCAAATTTCTTACCAATTACAGTTGATGAAGTTACTCAAACAATAATAGGGCTGAAGAATGGGAAAGCGCCAGGGCCAGATAATATCCGGAACGAGCTTTTAAAACTATTGAATGAGAAAGATATCAGATGGCTTACAGATATATTTGATGAAATATACTTCACTGGAATCATACCCGACGTGTGGTTCAAAAGTCCATTAATAACGCTACCAAGAAATAAGTGCAAAAAACTGTAAATACTTTCATACGATTAGTCTCATGAGTCACTCTCTTGAACTATTTTTGAAATTAATCCATTAATGAATATATAGAATCTACGAAGAAAAGATCAGCTCTACCCAGTTTGGGTTTACGAATGCCCTAGGTAATAGGAAGGCACTCTTTAGCATTCAAACCTTATTTCAAAGAGCTCGAGATGTTAATGATGATATTTTTGCATGATTCATTGATTATCAAAAAGCATTCAATAAGGTTCAGCATAATAAGATGATGGAAGTTCTTGAATCAACTGTACTGGAGAAACAAGATCTAAGAATTATAGCAAATCTTTATTGGAATCAGACCTCTTCGGTCAAAATAGAAAGTAAGGAATCCGATAAAGTTCTGATAAATAGAGAAGTTCGACAGGGGTGTGTACTTTCGCCAGTACTGTTCAACATATATTCAGAATACATATCGAGAAGTCCTGGAAAATACCTATATATATATATATATTAATACCTCTATCTCTTATTTCCTTATCTATTCCCTCTCTCCAGCTTCTCCTTGGTCTTCCTCTCCGTCTTCTTCCTGCTGGAGTCCACGTCATTATCTGTTTTGGCAGTCGCTCGTACGTCATTCTCTGGACATGGCCGTACCATTTCAGTTGTTTCGTATTTATGTCATCTATAATACTGTTTGTACTGTGCAGTCAGGTGGTCAAATAGTTCATCTGAACTATACTTGATCAGTTCAGCGGAAGCGTTTCCTGGTCCTGGTTCTTTTCTGTTTTCAAGATAGGTCTTTATCCTATTTTTTATTGATTCTGATGGGCGATGCAGATATTTCTATATTATTATTGTCGTTGTTCTCTCTGTGATTGGGACGGTCTTCAGTTAGTAGTTGATTAAAATATTCATCCCACAGTAGTTAAACAACAGGAATTCAAGCCCACTTGGAGTGGGGGGAGGAGTGGGGGTAGGAGTGGGGGAAGTGGAGGGGGTAGGAGTGGTGGAGTGGGGGTAGAAGTGGTGGAGTGGGGGTAGGAGTGGGGGTCAGAGTGGTGGAGTGGGGGAAGTGGTGGGGGTAGGAGTGGGGGTGAGAGTGGGGGCAGTGATGGAGTGGGGAGGAGTGGGGGGGAAGTGACAGGTGAAGGAGTGGGGAAATGACATTGTTGACATATGACATTGTTGACATATGACATTGTTGACATATGACATTGTTGACATATGACATTGTTGACATATGACATTGTTGACATATGACATTGTTGACATGTGACATTGTTGACATGTGACATTGTTGACATGTGACATTGTTGCCATTGTTTACATACGGCATTGTTGACATACGGCATGTTGCCATTGTTGACATATAACATCATTGTTTACATTGTCCCCATCGACTCGATTAAGAGGGTTACGTAAGCACGTTGAAAAGTGGTGTGACGTAAGCGTTGAAAAAAACTTGGTTTCTCGGGGGTTTGAACCTTAATCCTTTGACTTACTAAACAGTTAGCTATACCATTCAGATAACTCGCATATTAATTTTATCGTGCAAGATTGGATATACAAATATATATTTGTGACATCATTTTTGATAAAAATAACCTTGAACTGCGCTACCAGATAACTTTGTTATCGTATACTTAAATGAGGTGTAATATTGATTGCGACAGAGATAATAATTACACACGCACATAGTCCCAGTTTAAATGTGTGCGATATTGTTGTACATGTACAGGGTATGTCACAAATTAAGAAGTCAAAAGAACCTTAACGAATGTTGGCATGGGAAAAATTGTTTTTATGAAAATTCCCCATACGCTAATCTTAAGATACGCCGTTCTAAATATAAAGGGGTGCATTCACTGTTGCAAGAGATCTAATTCGAAAAATCAAAGCACTGAGTTATCGTATACTTAAATGAGGTGTAATATTGATTGCGACAGAGATAATAATTACGCACGCACATAGTCACAGTTTAAATGTGTAAGATATTGTTGTACAAGTACAGGGTATGTCACAAATTAAGAAGTCAAAAGAACCTTAACGAATGTTGGCATGGGAAAAATTGTTTTTATGAAAATTCCCAAACGCTAATCTTAAGATACGCCGTTCTAAATATAAAGGAGTTGGAAATTCCGATTAAATTAAATCAAATTTCAAAGTTCGAGAAACTAAACGAAATTTCAGTTAACATCTATGCTTTAGAATTGATCGAAACAGAGAAGAGATCATTTTACATGGTTATACCTGCGTTTTTAACCAAAAATAAAATGAAACGTCACGTCAATTTGTTACTAATACAAGATCAGTATTTTCGGAAATTAAATGATTATAAAGCGCCACCTATCGACAATGAAAATGTTGAAATCAAATATGTTTGGATAAGTATGAGGTATGTCGTAAATTAGGAAGTCAAAAGGACCTTAACGAATGTTGGTATGCGACCCATCAAACGATTCAGCGTTGCTTAAAGTACGTCAAGTGTCACGAGAGTACGTTAAATGTCACGTGAGTACGTTAAGCGTCACGTAAAACGTCACGTGTCACGTTATACGTAATGTGTCACATTAAACACACACACACACACACATGTTGAATATTTTTGTTCATGTACAGGGAATGTCACAAATCAAGAAGTCAAAAGGTCCTTAACGAATGTGGCATGTGACCCATCAAACGATTCAACGTTACGCTCGTCACGTGTCACGTTATACGTAACGTGTCACATTAAAAACACATACACACACACAAGTCGGTCGACCTCGGAGAACAGATCAGATCAACATTGTTTTGAGGAAAGGCCAGGTCAAGAGTACCAACAACCGACGAGCATGTATGAGAGCACTGATAAAAGTAGAGGAAGCAAAAGATGTGTGTAAGAACCGTAGCGAAAGTAAAAGGAAGTGGTCTCTGCCTACCCCCATAGAAAAAAGGTGTGACTTTATGTATGTAATAAAATCTCAAGAGTACCAACGACCAAGAACACTAATGCAAGTAGTTCATTGTATTTAAAACAATTTCCGGTAATAATGTATTATCGTACCGATCGTCGGTAAAACATCGAAACCATGACAATAAAAACCCCAATAATCTTTATTAAAAATCATGAATCAAACAAACAAAAATTAACTTAAGTCCTCATGATGACATTTATTGCCTGGGATTATCGATACTCTTGCTTTGGGTCATTATAGTTTAAATAAATATTTTTTTTCACCCTAGCGCATATCTATAGTTAAAAAAATGAATAGTTTGTTCCTTATTCAGCATTTAGACGATGCATATCTCTAAAGGTAGTGTCAAGGCCGGGATGCGTACGCGTTCGCTGGCCGCTGCAAAAATAATATAGATAGGTATATATACAGGGGGGTGCATGAACTGGCAAAACTTTTGGAACTATTGGAAAAAATATCTTTTTAACAAAAAAAAAAAACCTTGGTTAAAAGAACTATTTAAGCTCTCTTTTTTCATGTATCACGCAATAAAGTGTCTTGCTGCGTCATCAAAAGATTCAGCATTACGCAAAGTGCGTCGACCGTCATGTGAGTACGCCAAGCGTCACGTTAAACGTCAGGTGAGTACGTCAAGCATCACCTTAAACGTCACGTGTGTATGTCAAACGTAAACGTCACGTGTCATATTAAAACACACACACACACACACACATACCAGTTTGATTTAAACAATCTGCATGGTTGAAGCCCTATATCGAGCTGAACACTCGTTTAAGGACTACAGTTCATGCATCACCTTAAACGTCACGTGTGTATGTCAAACGTAAACGTCACGTGTCATATTAAAACACACACACACACATACCAGTTTGATTTAAACAATCTGCATGGTTGAAGCCCTATATCGAGCTGACTACTCGTTTAAGGACTACAGTTCATTTGCAAAGAAGCTCCCCTTTTTCATGTATTACGCAATAAAGTGTCTTGCAGCGTCATCAAAAGATTCAGCATTACGCAAAGTACGTCGACCGTCACGTAAGTACGCCAAGCGTCGCGAACAACGCGGTGTTCGGCAAAACAATGGAAAATAAACGCTTCCGCAGTTAGTAAGTTCATACGATTGTCGTTACAGGACAAAAAATTTAATTTCTAGAGCCAGATTTCACAATAGATCAATTTTTGATGATAATCTAATGTGCAAAGTACGTCGACCGTCACGTTAAACGTCACGTGAGTACGCCAAGCGTCACATTAAACGTCATGTAAGTACGTCAAGCGTCAACTTAAACGTCACGTGTGTACGTCAAACGTAAACACAGCGTCACGTTCAACGTCACGTGTTTATGTCAAACGTAAACGTCACGTTAAAAGTCACGTGTTACATTAAAAAACACACACATACCAGTTTGATTTAAACAATCTGCATGGTTGAAGCCCTATATGGAGCTAAACACTCGTTTAAGGACTACAGCTACCAGTTCATTTGCAAAGAAGCTCCCTTTTTTCATGTATTACGCAATAAAGTGTCTTGCAGCGTCATCAAAATATTCAGCATTACGCAAAGTACGTCGACCGTCACGTGAGTACGCCAAGCGTCACATTAAATGTCATGTAAGTACTTCAAGCGTCACCTTAAACGTCACGTGTGTACGTCAAACGTAAACACAGCGTCACGTGTTTATGTCAAACGTAAACGTCACGTTAAACGTCACGTGTTACATTAAAAAACACACACATACCAGTTTGATTTAAACAATCTGCATGGTTGAAGCCCTATATCGAGCTAAACACTCGTTTAAGGACTACAGCTACCAGTTCATTTGCAAAGAAGCTCCCTTTTTTCATGTATTACGCAATAAAGTGACTTGAAGCGTCATCAAAAGATTCAGCATTACGCAAAGTACGTCGACCGTCACGTGAGTACGCCAAGCGTCACGTTAACCGTCATGTATGTACGTCAAGCGTCACCTTAAACGTCACGTGTGTACGTCAAACGTAAACACAGCGTCACGTTAAACGTCACGTGTGTATGTCAAACGTAAACGTCACGTTAAACGTCACGTGTCACATTAAAAAACACACACACCAGTTTGATTTAAACAATCTGCATGGTTGAAGCCCTATATCGTGCTGAACACTCGTTTAAGGACTACAGCTACCAGTTCATTTGCAAAGAGTCAGTTTAAACTCGCGAACAACGTGGTGTTTGGCAAAACAATGGAAAATAAACGCTTACATAGGGTAGTAAAGTTAGTAAGTTCATACGAGGGTCGTTACGGGGCAAAAAATTTAATTTCTAGCGCGAGATTTCACAATAGATCAATTTTTGATGAAAATCTAATGGCTATCGAACTAAAAAAGTCTGAATTACTTTTCGATAAACCCCTTTATATTGGAATGTCCATTCTCGATATTTCGAAAACGTGTATGTATGATTTCCACTATAATTTTATGCTCCCCACCCTAGGGGTGAACAATTGTATCATAAACTACACCGACACCGATAGTTTCTTCTACAAAATAATGAATATCAATGTTTACAAAGACATAATCGGTAGGTATATCGAAAAATTTGATACCTCCGATTATAGTGGAAATAACATATACAATATCCCGTTACTTAACAAAAAAATACCGGGTCTTATGAAAGATGAAGCCAACGGCAAAATCATTACGCATTTTGTTGGGTTACGATCAAAAATGTACGCGTTTAAAATTCAGGGAGATAAAAACGTCCCTAAAAAGTCTAAGGGGGTAAAATATAATGTTGTCAAAAATAAATTGACGTTTGAAGATTACGTAGATTGTCTTAAAACATTTAAACATAAAAATATTACACAGTGCACAATTCGATCCTATAAACATGACGTATTTAGCATAGAACAATCGAAAATTGCTTTAAGCCCTGAGGATGATAAAAGATATTTAATTTCGGGATCATTTAACACGCTACCATGGGGTCATTACAGTATAGAATAATTAGAATTAGAACCGTTTGCGTAGAGATATAAAAAATAATAACTTTACATATTCCTCATTCCTGATATCATTAATTTTATAATTTCATTCTGTTCCACTTTTATAATTAAAAAAAATAAAAAAATAAAATTTAAAACGAATTATAAAATTCGCGTCATTGGCAGGTGGATGTCAGTCATCATGTGCAGCAGTCAAGACAGTAATCATTTTAGTATGACGTCGAGTAGTGATGATAGCGTGAGTAGTGACTTTGAAATGTCCGAATTCGTATTGCCGGGGGCAACTTCCATAGAAACAATTGTTCAATCCTACGAAGATGCTGCCAAACGTGAAGTGCATTACTTACTGCTAACGACATATATGTTGTCAGAATATGAAGTTCGATGTGGCCTTAGTCCTGCTCGGACGTTTTCTCCGGCAATCATTTTGGCTAAACATTTTGGGCCTACTAAAATATCTTTTGACGTTTTTGAATGGGGTACCCTCATCAGTATTTTGGAGAAAAGGATGGAAGATTTTTTTCATGAGATGTCGCCTACGTATCCCGATGAAGACGATGATAACACCCCTATAACGTTTCACTGTGGCGATTATTGTACTATCATGCAACAAGTTTATGATGATACCAAGTTCCTGGTTTTAAGAAAACACGACGTCGAGTACTATTTGTGCGAAGAAGATGTTCAAGAAATTCTTAAAATCCACGCGCATTTGCTGACGCATCGAGTAAATTTATTAAACAAACTTAGTTTCTGTTCATATTATCACAATATTATTGGTTTTTGTAAACTGCATGGTGAATTATCGTTATCATTATTGTCGGAAATACTTCCAAATGATTTGTTAAATAGTGCATTGAGAGAGTTTATCTACTTTTATAGAATTACCACAATTAATGATTTAAATAAATAATTTTTTTAAAAAGTTTTGTTTTATTTGTTCCCCGAAATTTTAAGTTTCTATAAATATACTGTAAATAATATTTGTTAATCATTTAAGATGCTGTGCCCTACTTAAAGTTTGAAGAAACAATTGAAATATCTACTATTAAAGCTAATTTCATTTTACGAATAACATGTAATTTTTTTTTAAATTGTTGATTTGTGCATGTATTTTTTTAATATCGATCTTTTCTTCATTTAACGTTCATAAACCATTAAGGCTTATTTGACTAGCCAATATGAAAACAATTGTTTAAATTTCAGATATTAAATGCATTCTATAACATTTCTTCATATAATATAAGAGTGTAAGAATTTTAATTGTAAAATAAATATTTTAATTTTTTATGCGTGTTAATACTACTGGGAAACCATAACGCGAAAATGAATGGATGTACTGTTGTGGCCAAGGCACGTGGGTTAGAGGTGATCTTCGTGGAAGCAAATATGATGTGTACATGAAATGATTATAATATGATATTGTTTCTTGAAAATATAATTGAATGCAAAAATTACAATTGGGCTTTTAATAACTGATGCTATTGCTGACATTGATATAAGTTTGACCTGGTAATTCAGGAATGCTTGAATCTACGTTTCTATAGAATATGTATTATAAATATATTTGCATAGTTGTTGCTCTGTTGTGTTTTCAAGTGTCACGCTTATTATGGGTAAGAAACATTTTTGTTAATTTTTATTTATTTAATTTCTATGTTAGAAAAAAATAATTGTAACTATTTTATTATAAATAAAGAAATTTTGTCGGTGTTTTTAACGGACGATCAATTTTTCTATCGACTTTTTTTTTAACTTTATTAAGCAATGGTTTTTTAAAATATAAAAATATTAAGTGATTTTAAGTTTTAAAGTAAAGAAATCAAATCTTGTAACACCTTCAATAAGCATTTACAATTAAAATATTGTGTTTCTGTTTTAAATCTTAAATTACACAGAGGACATCTTAAATGCGTAATGATATGACGACAACTTATCTTTTTAAACGGTTTGTAACAGAAATTACAAATTTGTATTTTTACAGATTTCTTTAAACTTAGCAAATTTATTGTTTTTGCACTAAATCTAAAAGAAAAACAAAAAAAGCGCATACAGTGACCGCTTACCTTAAATATATTTTACCTACGGTTTAAAATCTATAAAAGGGAAAAACAAAAAGTGCATTTTTACTAGAATTTAAAACGAGATGGATAAGTAACTAAAACTTTTTTAATTGTGTTTTTATTTTAAATTTTTACCCTTTACAAAATTTTAGCAAATTTTCAAAATACTTTTATTTTAAAGTTATTTTTCGTCAGTTAAAAAATAATTTAAACACCACTCACAAATAAATTTTTTGTCTATTCTTAGTTACTCGACTATTTATTAATCTAGACAAATCTTTGATGCAGCAATAGTTATATTTAATTTTACAATTCTCATCATTTGAGCTTCATAATTATTTAATTTTTGATAATACTGATTTTTAATCAAATTTGTTATTTTTTACACACTAGTTTTCAATTTAAAATTGTTTTACAGACAGATTAGAATACTACATATATAGTAGAGTAAGAGGAGCATTACCCCCGCATCAAAGAGTAAGTAAACAAAACCATTTGCTAATTATTTCTACCAATCTTACTTTGGTGTTGGTAGTTTTAACAATAAATTTAATTTCCAACTAAAATTTCTTAGGCTAACTTTTTTTATGCTAATTTTTGTATTAACATAAGGTTTTAATCATTTTAGATATTTTTTTACTAAATTAAAAATTCTTTGTGTCAATTTTAGTAAATTAAATTTTAATTAAAACTTTTTTTTTTACAAGCTAAATCCATTATAATTATGATGGGTTCTCGTGGAGGCAAACCACCTCCATCAATGATATGCGTAGGGGATGTGGGCCCCTACAGTATATATATGGAGGTACTAGAGAGCGAGATATGGGTTTGGGCATTAAGGTATAAATTTATCTATGATTTTATATTTATATTTTACAAATGTTTTTTTTTTTATGTTGCAGATAATGGGCCTATTCTACTTTAATTATGTAAAGTAATTAAAAAAAAACTTTGAGTTAAATAAAGGAAATGAATGAATATTGTTTCGTTTCAATTATTTTTGAAAGTAACGTTCGACACATGCCTCAAACATTTGACAATTATTTCAGTTAATTAACGTAGAAAATGTTAAAATGTTTAAAATTTAAGTAAATATCTAAAATTGGATTTAAAACTAAAAAAGTACTCGAAAAAATCATTTTAACAGTATCATACAAATAAAAATGTTTATAAAATTAATTTTTGGTTTTAAAATATAAGTGTTAAAAATAAATTTAAAAAGTTAAACAAAAGAAAATTAATTTAAATACAATGAATATGTGAATGAAATAAAGATTATGTATCAAAAATCTTGCTTCCCAAATTTTCCAAATAATTGTGTAAACTAATTAAAATTTTTTTTATTTTTGAGTTAAATAAAGGAAATGGATGAATATTGTTTCGTTTCAATTATTTTTGGAAGTAACGTTCGACACACGTCTCAAACATTTGACATTTATTTCAGTTAATTAACGTAGAAAATGTTAAAATGTTCAAAATTTAAGTAAATATCTAAAATTGGATTTAAAACTAAAAAAGTACTCGAAAAAATCATTTTAACAGTATCATACAAATAAAAATGTTTATAAAATTAATTTTTAGTTTTAAAATATAAGTGTTAAAAATAAATTTAAAAAGTTAAACAAAAGAAAATTAATTTAAATACAATGAATATGTGAATGAAATAAAGATTATGTATCGACAATCTTGCTTCCCAAATTTTCCAAAATTCCGTAATGACATTAAATAAAAACATATGTAGTCTCATAGTATTCAAGTTTAAGGGAAATTTGATCACATATGTCAACAATGCCGTATGTAAACAATGGCAACAATGCCGTATGTAAACAATGTCAAAAATGGCTACAATGTCATGTCAACAATGTCATATGTAAACAATAGCAACAAGTCATATGTCAACAATGTTAACATTGCCCAGGATCCAAACCCCTGCCACGCCTCTGGACCATATTCGTGTACCGAACGAAATGTACAACGTCTCCGTCACTGGTTTTCTAATGTTGTATTACCATTATAATTATTTTAAATAAATGTTTAAGAAAAATTGGATGTTTTATTAATTCATCATCAACTTTTATATTACATGTAGATTTAAATTTTCGTTTTACAATTTTTAAGATAAATTTTAAAATTAAAACAAAAATAGATGCCAATATTACACAAGTCATTGCAAAAACATTATCGACTTTATTTTTCATGCTCTCTTTTGTTGGAATATCGGACTAAATTTCTTTAATTTCAAATGCTGCAGCCAAATGGGGGCGGCCACAATCGTAAGATCCTTGGTATGTTAAGCTGTATTTCCCTTTCTCGAAATGGCTAATATACGGCTCATAGGTAGCAGTCACTCTGTTGGGTAGGAATGTGACTTTATCACCCAAGTCAAGAAGAACGCTTGTACCATATGGTGTTTTGGTTATTTTCGCAGCATAAATTGCTTGAGGAACTTCTATTGGTAGCTCCTGCAGCTTTACTATAAGTTTCCGTGCTGTAATGGAGGAAACTTCGTTTAATTTTTCCAAATTCATCTAAAATCAAAAATAAGAATATTTTGTGAGACAAAACACACACAACAATAATTTAAACTTACTTTTTTCTTCTTGGAGCACTTGCACGCAAAAATCTATCAACGTTTAATGTGAATAGTCAAATGGTACTAAACCGTATGGCTTTTTCCTTTTTATATCTAAAGGATGTTTATAAAAAAATATATAACAACGAAGCTAAAAATTTAGAAATAAAGTCAAAATTGATTAATTTTAATACATAATGCTTATTTTATAATAAAGTTAAACAAAGGAAAATGCGAGCGTGACATTTTTTTTAGATAAGCAATTTCTGGAAGCTTCTAGAATTGCTGCGTCGCAAAAATGGTTCTAATAGAAGTCAGCGGAAATGATGCATATAACTCGCGCATATTTGTAACCTTCCTCCCCTCCACTTAAAAGTCGATTTTTGTTCATAATTAAACAAATGTTGCCTTTTATGCCTAACCATTTGACGTACATTTTATTTCCTTTGCGTCCAAGTTCCTTTTCTACTAAGTAGATATCAAGATTAGCAGTTTTCTGTAATTCTTCCGCGTAGAAGGCTCCTTTGATTTGTGCCTCCATCATATCTTCCAGAAGATACGTTGCAGGATTGGTTATCTTACATTTTGTGATTTTAAATAATTCCGTTGACCAATTGGGTGTATAACCTTTCTTAAAAACGTGTTTGGCTTTACTAATTCGTACAATGGCGCCAACTTTAAATTTTCGAGGTCCTGCAATTTTCAAATGACTAAAATGTTTTAAAATATCTTGCTCGTTCGCTTTCAAAAATTGATCTATTGTGAAATCTGGCGCTAGAAATTAAATTTTTTGTCCTGTAAGGACCCTCGTATGAACTTACTAACTGCGAAAGCGTTTATTTTCTATTCTTTTGTCGAACACCGCGTTGTTCGCGAGTTTAAACTGACTCTTTGCAAATGAACTGGTAGCTGTAGTCCTTAAACGAGTGTTCAGCTCGATATAGGGCTTTAACCATGCAGATTGTTAAAATCAAACTGGTGTGTGTGTGTGTGTGTGTTTATGTGACACGTGACGTTTACGTTTGACATACACACGTGACGTTTAACGTGACGCTGTGTTTACGTTTGACGTACACAAGTGACGTTTAAGGTGACGCTTGACGTACTCACATGACGTTTAACGTGACGCTTGGCGTACTCACGTGACGTTTAACGTGACGGTCGACGTACTTTGCGTATTAAATTATCATCAAAAATTGATCTATTGTGAAATCTGGCGCTAGAAATTAAATTTTTTGATCTGTAACGACCCTCGTATGAACTTACCAACTGCGGAAGCGTTTATTTTCCATTGTTTTGACGAACACCGCGTTGTTTGAGAATTTAAACTCATTCTTTGCAAATGAACTGGTAGCTGTAGTCCTTAAACGAGTGTTCAGCTCGATATAGGGCTTCAACCATGCATATTGTTTAAATCAAACTGGTGTGTGTGTTTTTTAATGTGACACGTGACGTTTACGTTTGACATAAATACGTGACGTAGAACGTGACGCTGTGTTTACGTTTGACATACACACGTGACGTTTAAGGTGATGCTTGACGTACTCACCTGACGTTTAACGTGAGGCTTGGCGTACTCACGTGACGTTTAACGTGACGGTCGACGCACTTTGCGTAATGCTAAATCTTTTGATGACGCCGCAAGACACTTTATTGCGTGATACATGAAAAAAGAGAGCTTAAATAGTTCTTTTAACCAAGGTTTTTTTTTTTTGTTAAAAAGATGTTTTTTTCAATAGTTCCAAAAGTTTTGCCAGTTCATGCACCCTCCTGTATATATACCTATCTATATTATTTTTGCAGCGGCCAGCGAGCGCGTACGCATCCCGGCCTTGACACTACCTTTAGAGATATGCATCGTCTAAAAGCTGAATAAGGAACAAACTATTCATTTTTTTAACTATAGATATGCGCTAGGGTGAAAAAAAAATATTTATTTAAACTATAATGACCCAAAGCAAGAGTATCGATAATCCCAGGCAATAAATGTCATCATGAGGACTTAAGCTAATTTTTGTTTGTTTGATTCATGATTTTTAATAAAGATTATTGTGGTTTTTATTGTCATGGTTTCGATGTTTTACCGACGATCGGTACGATAATACATTATTACCGAAAATTGTTTTAAATACAATGAACTACTTGCATTAGTGTTCTTGGTCGTTGGTACTCTTGAGATTTTATTACATACATAAAGTCACACCTTTTTTCCATGGGGGTAGGCAGAGACCACTTCCTTTTACTTTCGCTACGGTTCTTACACACATCTTTTGCTTCCTCTACTTTTATCAGTGCTCTCATACATGCTCGTCGGTTGTTGGTACTCTTAAACTGGCCTTTCCTCAAAACAATGTTGATCTGATCTGTTCTCCGAGGTCGACCGACTTGTGTGTGTGTATGTGTTTTTAATGTGACACGTTACGTATAACGTGACACGTGACGAGCGTAACGTTGAATCGTTTGATGGGTCACATGCCACATTCGTTAAGGACCTTTTGACTTCTTGATTTGTGACATTCCCTGTACATGAACAAAAATATTCAACATGTGTGTGTGTGTGTGTGTTTAATGTGACACATTACGTATAACGTGACACGTGACGTTTTACGTGACGCTTAACGTACTCACGTGACATTTAACGTACTCTCGTGACACTTGACGTACTTTAAGCAACGCTGAATCGTTTGATGGGTCGCATACCAACATTCGTTAAGGTCCTTTTGACTTCCTAATTTACGACATACCTCATACTTATCCAAACATATTTGATTTCAACATTTTCATTGTCGATAGGTGGCGCTTTATAATCATTTAATTTCCGAAAATACTGATCTTGTATTAGTAACAAATTGACGTGACGTTTCATTTTATTTTTGGTTAAAAACGCAGGTATAACCATGTAAAATGATCTCTTCTCTGTTTCGATCAATTCTAAAGCATAGATGTTAACTGAAATTTCGTTTAGTTTCTCGAACTTTGAAATTTGATTTAATTTAATCGGAATTTCCAACTCCTTTATATTTAGAACGGCGTATCTTAAGATTAGCGTTTGGGAATTTTCATAAAAACAATTTTTCCCATGCCAACATTCGTTAAGGTTCTTTTGACTTCTTAATTTGTGACATACCCTGTACTTGTACAACAATATCTTACACATTTAAACTGTGACTATGTGCGTGCGTAATTATTATCTCTGTCGCAATCAATATTACACCTCATTTAAGTATACGATAACTCAGTGCTTTGATTTTTCGAATTAGATCTCTTGCAACAGTGAATGCACCCCTTTATATTTAGAACGGCGTATCTTAAGATTAGCGTATGGGGAATTTTCATAAAAACAATTTTTCCCATGCCAACATTCGTTAAGGTTCTTTTGACTTCTTAATTTGTGACATACCCTGTACATGTACAACAATATCGCACACATTTAAACTGGGACTATGTGCGTGTGTAATTATTATCTCTGTCGCAATCAATATTACACCTCATTTAAGTATACGATAACAAAGTTATCTGGTAGCGCAGTTCAAGGTTATTTTTATCAAAAATGATGTCACAAATATATATTTGTATATCCAATCTTGCACGATAAAATTAATATGCGAGTTATCTGAATGGTATAGCTAACTGTTTAGTAAGTCAAAGGATTAAGGTTCAAACCCCCGAGAAACCAAGTTTTTTTCAACGCTTACGTCACACCACTTTTCAACGTGCTTACGTAACCCTCTTAATCGAGTCGATGGGGACAATGTAAACAATGATGTTATATGTCAACAATGGCAACATGCCGTATGTCAACAATGCCGTATGTAAACAATGGCAACAATGTCACATGTCAACAATGTCACATGTCAACAATGTCACATGTCAACAATGTCATATGTCAACAATGTCATATGTCAACAATGTCATATGTCAACAATGTCATATGTCAACAATGTCATATGTCAACAATGTCATATGTCAACAATGTCATTTCCCCACTCCTTCACCTGTCACTTCCCCCCCACTCCTCCCCACTCCATCACTGCCCCCACTCTCACCCCCACTCCTACCCCCACCACTTCCCCCACTCCACCACTCTGACCCCCACTCCTACCCCCACTCCACCACTTCTACCCCCACTCCACCACTCCTACCCCCTCCACTTCCCCCACTCCTACCCCCACTCCTCCCCCCACTCCAAGTGGGCTTGAATTCCTGTTGTTTAACTACTTTATGAAGTGGTATGGACGATATTATATCTTTTACATTATTTTGGCGCATTGATTTCAGTAACCTCCAACTTTCGGTTCTTTTTGTCCCTTCTAAGTAGCAGTTGAGCGTGTTACATCGCTTTTCCCACGTCTCGTTCTTCTTCTGTACTATTTTCCTTCTGACTTCCGTTTGTGCTCTTTTGAACGTCCTCTTATTATCTTCTGTTTTGTTGCTGAGATATATCTTATATTTAATTTTTTTGTCTCCCATCTCTTTCTCAATATCCTCATCCCACCAGTAAGGTTTCGTGGATCTCTTTTTTTTAAAGCATCCCAATGTCTCCTTCGCTGCCTCTTTTAAGCATCGTTTAATATAGTTATAATGGTCTGTTGTGTTTTCAAACCGTTGAAGTTGTAACTTTTCATTTAGTCTTCGTCTGTACAGGTCTCTTGTGCTTTCGCAATCCAAGCCTTTCAGATTATATCTTACAGAGTCTATTTTTCTATGTTGTTCCTGATTTTTTGTATTTTGTTGGTATGTTTCTGATCTTATTCGAAAGGCTACCTTCGTAATCAAAAGATGATGATCACTACCACATGTGGCCCCTCTGTAGACTCTGACGTCGTGGATCACTAGGGAGGTGGTCTGCCGTACGATAGTCTATAATAGATCGAAGGTTTCTTGTGTGTTGCGTCTATGTGTATTTATGTATCCATTTATGGGGAAAGAAACCGTTCATAATTTTCAGTGCGAATGCATTAATAACATACGATATGCGGATGACACAGAAATAATCTCAACCGATCTAGAGGAACCTTAAAGATTAATGAACATGAGTGGTGGAAGTAAGTGAAAGATATGGACTGCGAATAAATGCAAAAAAAGCCAAATTCATAATTATCTCTAAAAATAGACGCATGGAAGGCCAGCTACTGATACATAACAGACCCATCCAAAGAGTTAACAAGTATGTCTATTTGGGAACAAATATTAATGAAGAATGGGATCACTCGGTTGAGATAGGATGCCGAATTGAGAAGGCTTGAGCCATATTTCTTAAAATGGCAAAATTGTTCAAAATTAGGGATCTGTCTTTAAACACTTAAATGCGGATACTGAGGTGCTATGTGTCCTAAACTCTTCTATACGGCGTTGAGTCGTGGACGTTATTTGAAACATCTTGCAAAAAAATTAGAAGCCTTTGAACTCTGGCTCTTCCGTCGTGTTCTGAGAATTTCATGGGTGGATCATATAACCAACGAAGAGGTGCTACGTAGAATGAAGAAAGAAAAAGAAATCTTATATCAGGTAATGAAACGTAAACTTGAATCCCTCGGTCACATCATGAGAAATCCTAAAAGATACCGGCTTTTGCAGCTTATACTCCAAGGCAAAATACAAAGTAGAAGGAGTGTAGGAAGAAGAAGAATCTTATGGCTGAAGAATTACCAGTGTGGTTTAATACATCAACTGTGGGCTTATTCCGTGCATCAGTGAATAAAGTTCGTATGCTCGCCAAAATCCGGAACGAATAGGCATCAACAGAAGAAGAAGATGAAGTGTTTTGCCAACAAGCGAGGTAGTTACTTGTTAAATGTGCCTAAAAAGTAATTATGCTAAATTGTTTTTACATATTTATCCGATTATTGTTTGTGTTGAATTTTTAACTTAAACGCAGGGCTCAGTTTTCAAGACTTTTATAAATTAAACATTATTTTTAATTGATATATAATAAATAAACATTATTAAGTTTTTTCGTCAAATTCTTAAAAATGTTTGTGTGCAAAGCTCCAAGCTTTTCCGATAAAATGCCACCGTTTTCCAAGATTAAAAAATAATCTCTTCCTAAACGGGAACTTCGCATAGCTAACGCGTTATCAAAAAATTCCTTAGTAAAATAACGCAACCGAAATATTTCGTGCTAAATTAAAAATTGTTCGTAAAAAAACTTACAAGTGTTTTTGTTCTCATCGCAAAACCCGTTAAGTGGCAATACTTGTTTGCAGAACGAATTACGCCCACTCGCCATCAAATAAGGGGTTAATTTTTTAATAAGGAAAGATGTAATTTTAATTAACGTTACTTATTTATAATCAACCGAATTAAACTAAAGGATGTAAGGGTGTAGAGGTAAAATTTCTTCGGCGATGTTTCGAAGATTTATTACTTGTTTCCAGATAATACGTTAACAAGCAGGTAAGAAAATTCAGAGGGTGATGCTCAATTTTTATTTAAATTTTTTTTTCGCAAATCTAAAATATTTTTTTAACTGACTAGCTTGTTTGCTATTAGGTATTCATAGATAAATACACATAAAAATCTGTTTCGTCAATGTTTTTTCATCCATCCTCTCTGCGTGTCCGAACCATCTAAGCATTATATCCATCTTGGTACATCATCTTCTTTCACACCACAGCGTTACCTTATATTCGTCACTTTATCCATCATAGTCACTCCGGCTATACTTCTCAGACTACTCATCTCCGCAGCATTAATCGTTTTTTCATGCTTCTTCTGCCAAACCCAACATTCACTACCATACATAAGTGGTAGCTAGTCTGCTGTACCGCCTTTTTAACCTTTGTTTGAGGAGTGGTAGCGTACCGGACGATTGGTGCAAGGCCGTTATCGTGCCGCTCACAAGGGAAAAGGTTCGCTTCAGGACTGTAAGAACTACCAAGGTATTAGTTTACTCAGCCCAATCACAACATTCGGATGATTATTGTAGTCGCAGTCTTTGTCATAATTGAATGCCGCTAAATGCAAATCGATTCTTTGTCTCGATTGAGCTGCTCGTAATAGATTACTTTCAAGCCGATTTTCATGCTCTTGAGGAGTTTTAGCAGCTCTTGCTGTAGTACATTACATAACAATCTTGCGGTTGAGCCGTTGGTATCGGCACCTATGTCACCTAGATCTTTTAATACTCCGTGACAACCGCTGTGTCTTTAGGGCATCATAATTCTAGTCCGCTGATTTTGGCAAACCTTAGGATTTCTGTTGGCCCTGTCTCTTTTAGATCGCTTGGATCCATTATCATACGGCCCCAGGTTTGATACATGTACACCGCTAGCATCGGGTAGTGATACAGTTGTTGTAGTAACTCTGATTCGACTTTGCTCTAGGCGCGCTTCATGTTGTTCTTGTGTTTTTGCTGCTCTTAACTGCTGCACTTTTAACCTATTTGACTCCAATCGTATATCATGTTGTTCGGCAGTCTCGGCTGCTCTTAACTGCTGCACTCTCAACATTTTTGACTCTAATTGCATTTCACGTTGTTCGGGCATCTAGGATGCTCTTTTGACTCTTTTTCTTTTTGCACCTGCTGCATTTTTTCCAATTCCCCATTTTTGTAGTGGCATTTGTTGTTATCTTTAAAAAGTAATCTTCTTCTTATAGTGCATCTCCTATCGGAGGTTTGCTCTCATCACAGCTATCCGGACCTTATTGACTGCAGCTCGGAAGAGTTCAACATTGCTACAATTAAACTAGTTCCTTAGGTTTTTAAGCCAAGAAACACGGCGTCTTCCAATATTCCTCCTTCCACCAATCTTTCCCTGAACTATCAGCTGGAAAAGTGCATATTTGGATCCTCTCAGTATATGACCTAGATATTGATGCTTTCTCTTTTTTATGGTGTTAATGACTTCATATTCCTTATTCATCCGATTTAGGATTTCCACATTAGAGATCTTTTCTGTTCAGGAGATACGCCACATTCTAAGGTAGCACCACATCTCGAAGGCTTGTAGTTTGTCTGTGTGATTCTTTTTGATAGTCCATGCCTCCACTTCATACCAAAGTGCGTAAAACACGTAACAACGCAGCATTCTCATCCTATGTCCAATCTTGATATCTCGACTAGTGAACAATTTTTTTATTTTCGTAAATGTTGACCTGGTTATCTCTATTCTCGTTCTTATTTCTTTTGTTTGGTCACCCGATTGTTCTATCCAGGCTCACAGGTATTTGTATGACAGCACATTCTCTATTAAGATGTCCACTGCTGACACGTTTACATGGTTGTAAAAAGTAATATAAACCTTTAACTTTTTTTTCCAACTTCTGATAAACTTTTTTACTCACAATTAAAAACAATAATCAAAATTACCACCAAATTTCACAGCAGTCCAAAATCGAAACGAAGCCAATCCAGTCAATAGCAAAATTGTTTTCCAACAGCCCAAATCAAATCCAAGCCAATCCAGTCATTATCAAAATTGTTATTATTCAAATCGTAGTCAAAGTCCAATCCAAAATCAAAACCAGCCAATCCAGTCAATATCAAAATTCCTAACCAACAGTCCGAAATTTTAACCAAGCCAATCCAATCAATATTAAAATTGTTATCCAACAGTCCAAAATCAAAACCAAGCCAATACAAATTGGTATCCAAATCGCAGTCATTCAAAATCGAGGTAGTTCTTGTATCACAAATATTTTTGCTCAAATTGAAATGACTCAAATACATAGATGTTTGACAGCTTCAATATTTTCGAATAAAAAATTTGAAATGACAGGTGTTTGGCTACGAATATTTCATTTGCTACACAAAAGTTTTTTTTTCACTAAAACCACCCCTGATATGTATAAAACAACTTCTGAAAATTTCATCCCAATCGGTCCAGCCGTTTGGGAGTTTTTGAAGGACATACAAACATTTTTTCATTTATATAATATATATATATATATATATATATATGCAAAAATGTGTAACTGATTGTTTAAAAACCAGCTTACTTTCGCTGAATGATACCGATTTTAATATAGGTATATATATAATATATATATATATATATATATATATATATATATATATATATATATATACATAAAATTATTTAATAAAATTTTTCTTGGTTTTAGGTCATTTTTTATATACAAAAAGACGGTTTAATTTGGTATAACCATCTTTTATTAACGTTTCGGCTTACTCAGCCTTTTTCAAAATATACTTACAACCTAAACGTAAATTAATTAGAAATATCTATTTCATTGTCCATAGTTAAAATTTTTCTATACTATACTATACTATATACTATAATTGAGTTTAAAGTAATTAAATGTGTAGATTAGCTGTTGTAAATGTTTATTGTTTCGTGACAAACAAAAATGCTTTATGTTTTTACCAAAAATTTTCAACTATGGACAATGAAATAGATATTTTTACTTAATTTATGTTTAGGTTGTAAATATATTTTGAAAAAGGCTGAGTAAGCCGAAACGTTAATAAAAGATGGTTATACCAAATTAAACCGTCTTTTTGTATATAAAAAATGACCTAAAACCAAAAAAAATTTTTTTAAATAATTATATACTAAATAGGTCAAAGAAGATCTTTCACACATAAACATATATATATATATATATATAGTAGTTGTTATCTGATGTATAATCGACCCATATATATATATATATATATATATATATATATATATATATATATATATATATATATATATATATATATATATATATATATATATATATATATATATATGGGTCGATTATACATCAGATAACAACTACTCCCCTGACTATATGTCGCGACAGGCATTGAATTACATCCGATGTATAATCGTGTGTACTACCCCATCACAGGAAGCAAGGTATACAGATGCTTGTTAAGTAAGAGGGAGTGCCATTAAATTTATTTAATCGCAGCTACCACCTATGTACTGGTTTCAGGATATTTATTATAACTGACAAAAGGTCTTAAACCGATGCCATTCCCTTCTTCAACAACAAAAAATTATATATAATGCATTAGAGTGTACAAATGTCATGAATAAAAGCGATGTATACTTATAGGAAACTTTTTTATTCTTAGTTTTATGAAAAAAAGTTATTCTTTATAAAAAGTTATGCATAATCTGAAACTTATAATACAACCATTAGATATCAATTTTTATAAGCCGTATACGGGGTTTGTAAAAAAATATGAATTTTACTTATGAGTAAAGTACCTTTATTTTTGAAAAAAGCGACAATTGTTAAAACGAAAACTAAATCATTATTGAAAACTATTTTCAGATATCTAATATTATCCATCCGCCATAAAAAACGATCTTTATTAATTTTCGGTATAAATAAATTATGCAAATTTTGTAAATTACACATCAGCTATTTTATTGAAAAACATGATATGATAACAATTCGGTTTACTAATAAGTTCTGTGACAATGTTTTATTGCATTTGAATAGTTAATGCATACATATCATAATATTTTATTTTGCAAATGAAAAGATAACCAAGTTAACTAATACGTAATAAGTAATTGAAAATAAAATAATTTATATTTTGCTTCAATTCACTAAAGCCTCAATATATTTATCATCTTTTGCTAGACATTTAATGGTTTGTTTATTAAATTCCCTTAAAGCATTCTTGATCATATCTTCAGTAATATCCTGACATGCTTTTGTAATTATTCTTTTTAAATGATTATTATCTTGAAAGGGTTTTTGCTGATAAACCCTATATTTTAACGGGCCCCATAAGAAATAATCCAGAGGACTTAAGTCTGGAGATCTAGCCGACCAAAAAGTCTTGTATTACTTTGCATTGAAAATATTTTCAAATAACCTAACAGCGACTGTAGTATGGCATGTAGCAATGTCTTGTAGACACCAAATACGTTGACGGTCTATTAAAAATAATTCGCCAATAAAATCGTAGAATTCATTTGGTAAATAATTTAGATAGCGTTCGGCATTCATGAACAGTTGAAAAAAATATGGTCCTATTATTTTATTCTTATGAAAACAACAAAATCTGTCTTCTCATAGTAGATGAACAATATTGGATATCTAACAATAGTTTTCAATTATGATCAACTTTTTCCTATAACAATTGTCGCTATTTTTAAAAATAAAGGTACTTTACTCTTGAGAAGAATTCATATTTTTTGACAAACCCCGTATACGGTTTAAAAAAAATTGCTATCTTATGGTTATATTTTAAATTTTAGGCCATGCATAACTTTTTATAAAGAATAATTTTTTTTCATAAAACTAAGAATAAAAAAGTTTCCCATATGATGCCGACTTAATTGGACACACTGTATATATATGTTACGGTAAATGTACACTCTTGGGAAATGTACATTATTACCGTAAAATGTGTAGATTTCCCAAAAAGTTAGGTTTATGTGAACTGAATATAATGTATATGTACATTTCCTGGCAAATGTGTACTCTTGCCTTCACGTTTTGGTAAATTTATACTCTTACCTTAATGTTTTAAAAAAAGTTGGAATACAAATAAATTAAAAATGTTGTTGCAGTTAAAAAACATTTATTTAAATAAACATAATACAAAAGGCTTTAATAACAGAAATTATTTTGATTAAAAAATGTAAATGACAAACAAAACATACTTTTCTTTGCATATTATATAATATGCATAAAGAAATTTCATAATAAAAAGAGTTTTATTTATTTGAGCAAGAATTGCTATTTTGGCACTTGGAATTACATAATATTCCAGCATTTTTACACTGCATTTTTTTGAGGAACATGTTCCTTTACAGATGCATCTTTTAAAACCTTGTCCACCAGTAAGGGACTGCATTTCTATAATTTCTCTTACCGATTTCTCAACATCTTGAGAAACATCTTTGTATGATATAAACTTTTGTTCGCAAATGACGAATAAGATTGTTTTAAAACTCCCTGTTTAGTTCCTAATTTATATAAATTTTTATCGTCATCTCTAGACAAAACAACGAAAATCAAATTTTTTGGATCCGTTTTACCACGATCAACGTCTAGAATGGAAACTCTAACATTGTCACCAATCACAGCAGCGGTAAATTTTTCTTTCGAAAGATTACACATTATAATAGCTTGATTTTATAAATTTTTCCTTGCTTTCTTTCGAGCATTATCAATTAAAATTTTCTTCTCGTTTAAAACAGAATTTAACTCAAAACTTCCATCTTTATCTTCAATTTGGTTGCATAATAAACCATCATCCAAAATTATGTCTAACGTTTCAATGGAAAATTCATCGTTTTCTGCGACTTTGCTATGTGGTAAATTGAATGTGTGTACTCCTTCTAGTAATTGCTTTAACTCTTCTTCTGTTTCCAACCGAAACAATAGTTCGCGTACCAGTACAAGTGCGCATGCGCACCACATTACTAGCACTTATGATTTCGTATTTTGTATGCTCACATTTACCAAAACGACATGGTCATTGTGAATTAAATGTACATTTCCCTGCTTTGAAATTGTAAATGTTAGTTGAATGCACATTACCCAAACGAGGAGGCAAATGTGCACATTTACCGAAAACCGTAACATATATATATATAAATATATATATATATACATATATATATATATATATATATATATATATATATAACAATTCTTTTTGTAGCTGAATACAATTGTAAATGGAAAATTTTTTTAAAAAAAATATACTTACAGTACATGAGTTAAATATAAATTAATATCCAGAAAAAGAAAAAAATTTTTTGACAGTAGTTAATGAAAAGTCAATATTAAGTTGTTTAATGGAAGATATAAGTATAAAGGATGTAGTAGAATAGTAAATAGAAATTATTTTTATAAAAGGTTAAATCAAGTTATTGCTGAAATATTGAGTTTATGGTTTTTTCTACCCAATTTCATTTCAATATCCAAAATATTGGAATAAATTATATTTAAATTTTGAAAATCAGTTTTTTTCTTCATCGATTTTTTTTCATTTTTTATGTAGACCATATCTAAAAAACGTCTTTTAAATAAATTATTTTCTGTGACATTCGTTCAAGACCAAACGCTTGCGCATTATCACAACATGCAAATAGTACAGGACATTCAACTGATTTTACTAATATTTCAATTTTAACTAAAAAAAATAATTTGTTTAAAAGACGTTTTTTAGAAATGGTCTACATAAAAAATGAAAAAAAATCGATAAATAAAAAAACTGATTTTTAAAATTTAAATATAATTCATTCCAATATTTTGGATATTGAAATGAAATTGGGTAGAAAAATCCATATTCTCAATATTTCAGCAAAAGCTTGATTCAACCTTTTATAAAAATAATTTTTATTTACTATTCTACTACATCCTTTATACTTATATCTTCCATTAAATAACTTAATATTGACTTTTCATTAACTACTGTAAAAAATTTGTTTTTCTTCTTCTGGATATTAATTTATATTTAACTCATGTACTGTAAGTATATTTTTTTTAAAAAAATTGTCCATTATTATACTATGATTTCAGAGTAACTGATGAAGAAATAAAAATTCTTTTAAAAGCTTTTATAAAAAAGTAAAAAAAGAGTTTTATTAAAAAATAGCTGCATCCCCAAAAAAATTTATATTAACACATATACATATATTTACATATATCACATATTACGAGTATTAAATGTACTAACTACAATGTATTTATGTATATTTTAAAAAATATTTATAAAGAAAATTAGGTGAGCAGCTCGGTAAAAATCAGTTAGCCAGTAAAAAAAATCTTAAATTAAACCTGTTAAATTGCTTCTCATAAAAAACAATCTAAACGACGTTAATGCAACAATCAATTAAAATTTCCGAGCCGATAAGTTACATTTAATATAAAAATCAAGTTACTCCTTAATTTTATAAAACTTAAACTCTTTAATAGCGGATTTATGAGGTTAGATTAGTAGTATCACGTCTTTTTATCTTTCTGTAGTTAATCGCCGCTGTATTGTCAAGAATTTTTACAAAAAGTTATTGTAGGTGTAGTAAGTCTTTCAGAAAAAAAAACATTAGGAATTGTGTCGATGTGCGGCTGTACAACTTCAGATGGGAGAGCGACAGTAAATGGAAGGTACAGATAAAAAATGAGCCAATGAAACAAATATAATTACGGCACTCATCTCCGACGTTGCAGCCAAAGTATATGAGAAAGACGGAAATTTTAGCTGAAATGCATTTTAATATCGGGCAGAATTTTATTTTCTATTCCAAGTTTAATTAAATCACAGCAAATCTGGCATTACTGTATATATTGCGAAATAATATCGAAGGGGAAATAAACCAAGACATTTTACTATTAAAACAGTGTTGGATTCAATTTTATGGGACAGCAGATTGAGTCTAAGCTAACCTATTTCGTATAAATTGATTATACGCCACATAACGCGAATTATTCACACGCTATTTGTGATCTAATTTTCACAGTTAATAGAAATAGACAATAGATGCCCACTGATTTACTGATTCGTACTGGGTCGGAAAAAAATCGTATTATTTGTGCACCGGCGTGATACAAATCATGCTTGTGGTTAAGTTTAAATCCTTGTTAACTGGGAAAACTAATCTGCAGTCAAAGATCACGTGGCACTGTTCTGTGATGTCTGAAGTTGTATATCGTATAGTGTATTTTATCCGTCTGCTTTGTGGACTACAAAAAGGCCTTCGACCGCATTCAACACGAGAAGTTAATACAAATTTTGCAGGACATATAACTAGACAGCAACGACATAATGATAATCCGCAACATATACTGGAATCACCGGGGATGCATTCGAACAACAAATGGCAATACATTTCTCGAAAGGGGAGTTCGCCAAGGTTGCCTTCTATCCCCCTTACTATTCAATGTATATGCGGAGTATATAGTTAAACAATCGTTGGAAGAGCGACCAGAAGGAGCAAAAATAAACGGTATCGTGATCAACAACATAAGGTACGCAGACGACACTGTAGTCATGGGAGAATCCGAAGAAGAACTGCAGGCATTGATAAGCACTCTAACGGAGGAAAGTCTAAGAATGGGATTAGAGGTGAATGCGGCAAAGACTAAGACCATGGCTTTCGATGGAAACTCACAAGAACAACATGTAAACATCGTAATCATCGGCGTCACCCTCCAGAATGTTCACAGCTACATATACCTGGGCAGGGTAATAAACCATCAGCTGAACCACGCTAAAGAGAATAAAAGAAAAATAGAAATAGTCAGAGCAGGTTTTCTAAAAATGCGAAATTTACTGTGTAATCCAGGTTTATCCCTCGAGGTGAGACTAAGAACAGTAAAGTGCTATGTGTGGTCCCTGCTCTTATACGGCTGTGAGACATGGACGGTGAAGCAGAAAGAACTCCGGAAATTGGACGCCTTTGAAATGTGGATGTACAGGCGAATGCTCCGTTTAACCTGGACCACCAGAACAACAAATGCAGAAGTTTTAACTAGAATGAATACCCGCCCTCAATTAACAAATATCATGAAGATAAGAAAAACAGTCTATCTGGGACATCTAATGCAGCACAAGGAGTATGAACAACTACAACTAATAGTGGAGGAAAAAACTGAAGGTAAACGAGTCATAGGGGGAAAAAAAAGTCCTGGCTAAGAAACATAAGAGACTGTACAAACATGGATGGTAATACCCTGATCCGTCGAGCCCAACATAGAGAAGAATTTGCCATAGTGGTCGCCAACCTCAACAGAGACAGCACCTGAGAGGAGGAGTGTATTTTATGGACGTTACTGGCACACTCAAAGAAAAAAACAGTTCTTAAAATTATTTGTAAAAAAAGGTTAGATAATCCCCTGATGTCTAAAGTCGCATGGTATAAAAGGTGCATAAGGTTAGAGTATCTTAAGACCGTTATTGGAACACCCAGAGAAGAAACCACATGGAAAAAGGTTCTTAAGGACACAATTATTTGTAAAAAAGGGCCGTCACTGCTTTATGACGATGTTCAGTAGCTTAAAAGATGACGCTCCAAATATGACGTTTTGGCAAGGTAAATGTGAAAATGTTAGAAATACCTTTAGCCTACAAAACTCAAAACTCACCACTTACACTTTATGACTTTTACTAGGCAAAGAAAAACCTGAGCCAGAGAGCTACATTATGATCCACAACAACCTCTTAAAGTTGGTAAAACAACTGAGTTTGGAGGAGGAGCTCTAAACACAGTGAGGGCACAATAGATCTCATCGGGTCGGAGTGCATACTAACAAAAAACCCTCCCCTTAAAATATAATCTAATTTTATGATTTCCACAAAATAAATGTAAGAAAAAATGCAGATCCTTAAAAAAAACTAATCATGTAGGTAGTAAATAAATTTATAATCACTAGAAGTTCCATAACTCCATAAAAATCTTAATAATTTATTTAAAACATATATAAATACCTTTCCGTTTTATTCAATAATTTTTAGCCAATTTTATGAAATATTTAAAAAGTTGTAACACAACTTTTGCGACAAATCAGTAAAGTAATCTGTGAATATCTGGTTGGCGAGCAAATAATTAAATATTTTTTGTTTAATTGCCTGATAAATTAAGGATAATTTGGTCCAGTGAGGAAAATAAAAAGTTTTTTGCTTATAATTGACGTTCCCTAGTGGCTTAGTCCATGCCTGGTAATGAATGAAGAATTCTCATAGCCTGATGTCTCTTCTGCCTCGTTGAAGGCCGCACCCTTAACATTATAATGAACTCTTCAGTGTTCAAACGTGCTGTAGAAATGGAATTATTTGTAATCCCCAGCAGTGCTGAATGCATTTTAGAATGTTTATAGGGGACAAAACTCGTTTTTTAAATGGACCACATGGATCGAGGGTGTACGCTATTGCTAATGCATAAAATGGGGGTAAATGTGCCCCATTGTTTTTCTTCACTCTGTAACAAATGTATTAATTTATCTACACAATGTTTATAAATTTAATTGCATAGTTTTAAAAAGCTATAAAGCTTGCAACACAATAAATTGTGCAAATTAACCTTTTGGATAAATTTGTTCAAGACCGAGTCTTTATCTTTCAAGAAAAAATTTCTCTGCAGATTTATATTCGGCTTAACAGAAACTGTAGTGCAAGTAAAAAGCCTGGGTACAAAAAATTCCGTAGATCTCAAAATGAATATGAAAGTTGCTTTGTTATTAAGGTTAAAGTTTAAAACGCTGAAAGAAATACTTTATATGTAACGGATAATATATTCCAAACGCCCATTTACAAGTACATGAGGCCTTCTGCTACTTATTGGTATAGCTAAGAAAAGCGAGCACGAAATCAGTTTACCAGATCATAATTATGACAATTTCTGTACTATGATTCAATAAAAAAAAATTCTGGTTTTGAACAGTGTTCTATGTATCGTTAGCTATTACGATTTGGTCACCTGAGAAAAGTAAAGTGTGCAAAAAACTTCCATTTATATCCAGTCCCATGCATAAACATTTGTTTTGCCATCCCTTAAGTATTTCGTTGACATAATATTAAAGAGAGTTGGCGATAATCAACAACCTTGCCTGAGGCCTTTTTTCGGTTTTAAAAAACTAAATCCATGCATCCAACCATCCACTCATGGTTATAAACGTAAACGTTAATATCCCTGGAAACGTCGAGAAATTTAAGTATCTGGGGTGTTGGATAACAAAAGACATAGACCCAGATATAGAAACAAGATCACGTATCGAACAAGCAAGACATGTCTTTCTAAAAATGATGCAATTGTTCACATTCCAAGCACTCGACCTCAAAATCCGACACCGAATGGTAAAATGTTATGTGTACAGCACTTTATTATATGAAACGGAGGTTTGGACCTTAAAGGTGAACTCACTCAGGCGTTTTGAAAGGCCTTCTGCTACTTATCAGTACAGCTTAAAAAAGGAAACATGAAATCAGTTTTACCAGATTATAATTATGAAAATTTCTGTAAAGAGTCTTTACTGTGATGCAATGAAAAAAAATTCTGATTATGAACAGTGTTCTATGGTAGAAACATATTTAAAGCACGCATTTTAAAATTTCCTTTTTTGGTAGGATGCTATTAAGGATCGCAGTGGAGGGACAACCTACGCCCCACTCACATGATACCTTATGGTAGGATAACTGCTTGAGTAAATCTCCAGGGCATTATGATTTATTGCACTCATTAGTATGTCGTTAGCTATTACGGTTTGGTCACCTGCGAAGAGTAAAGTGTGCAAAACACTTTTAAAGAGGGTTGGCGATAAGCAACAACCTTGCCTGAGGCCTTTTGTCGGTTTTTAAACTTTGGATAGCATCCTGCCAACCTTTATTCTCGTCTCTAACCCCTTGTACAACGATTTTATGGCGGAAACATATTTTCCATGTATGTTACTCTTTTCTAGAACCTCGTAATGTTTTTTGAGGGGAAAGTGTCATATGCCTTTTCTAGGTCAATAAATATTAGTTTTTGGTTCCCTACTCTTCTTTTTTCTAAAGACTGCCTAATGGTAAATATGTTGACGACACACGATCGTCCAGCTGTGAATTCGCTTTGTTCTTCGCCTATTTATACCCCATTTAGTCGTTCTTTGATTATCCGTCCGTACAGCCTTCCAATAGTAGCAGTAACACTAATGCCTCGGTAGTTTTTACATTCTGCTTTTGACCCCTATTTGTGTATTGATGTGAGAAATGCTATTTCCTCTCATCTGGTGGATCTTCCACATTCAGCAAACATTTGTTGAAGATGGTCTTTAGTATGTCAAATACTGTATCTGGAGCATTTTTAAGTTATTCTACTGGAATGCCTCCGGGACCTGGGGCTTTTTCATTGTTCATATTTTTAAGTGATTTCCTTATTTCCCCTATTGTTATTTCTTGTACATTTTCATCAATGTTTGTTTCGGTTTCTTGCAGCCTAATATATTCTTCTTCTTCTCTTGTTTCTGTTATTGTATTTTTCCCACTCCGTTATATTAATAATTTCTATATTAAATTGCCTGTTATTTTCTTTTCTTGAACTTTTTATCGTCTGCCAAGCCATTTTTGATTTTGTTTCCCCAATGTGGTTTTCAATCTTCGCGCAAAAGAAGGATCCAGCAAAAAAGAAATAACCCATCGCATTAATTAGGGAAAACGAGCATTAAATAAACTAAAATCTTTTCTGTGGTCAAATAATATTCAAAAACGAACAAAAAAAAAATATGAAACTATTGTACCAAGAATACTATTATACAGCTCAGAGACATGGGAGGTAACAAAAAGAGATAGGCAAAGGTTAGAAGCAGCCAAAATGGACTTCCTACGAAGGAGTTGTGGGGTATCAAGATTTCAAAGAGTCACAAACACCGAAATAAGGCTGAGAATGGCTGCAAAAATACCTAAAACGGAGGAAATTGAGAGACGACGACTTAAATGGTATGAACACGTAAGACGCATGGAAGATGATCGATGGCCCAAAAAGATATTAGAATGGAAACCAAAATTCAGGCGAAAGCGCGGGAGACCACCAGAAGAGTGGTTAAAACAAACAAAAAGGGACATGAAGGGGGGAGGATTAGAAGAGGAACATTGGCAGGATAGAGAAGCATGGAGAAGATGATGCGAGGGACAGCCAACGATGCTGTAAAAAATTTGCCTATATATATGTATATATATATATATATCCCCTGTACTTTAAGGTACTTTTTTATTAATTTTTTTGTATGCAGTTTTGGTTTAGGTACTTAAAATCAGAGCAAATTACAATCAAAGTTAATGATCCAATGATCAGCATGTGGCCGTCAAAATGTTTTTAACTGGTAAATATTTGAATGTCGCATTAAAAAGTGTCTTAGATACCCACAAAACAAAAGAGGTATTTGAAATGCAAATCTCAGATATCGGAAAGGTGAATGGTGAGGATTTACATATTTTTTTTTTTATTTGAATAATAAAACGAAATTTCATTGGAGAATATAAACACACGCGGGCATCTTTATGAGACGCTTTAAAACAAACTAAAGGGAGCAAGCGGCATTCTGAATTAATCTGCCTTGTTTATTTATTGGTATTAAGGAATTTAACCGCAAATAATTGTGAGCTGGTGATTTCAAATGAACTGAAAAAGGTTTTATTTTTCTATTTTGACATGGTGGATTGAAAATACTGCAGGTGGCATATAAACGGTTTTTGATTAAACATATTTCGTATTTCACGTGGTAAAAAAGCCATATGACGTTTGAGTAAATATCATTTTAGAAATAAAATTGGCTTTTGGCGTGTTTTGCAGTGTTCTTTGACATTTGCATACCTGTAATTCCAAACAAAAACAACGAATTTGCACGTGTTGTACATACCTTTTTTTTTCTGTATACAGTAGAATAAATTGACCTTTACCCTGACGTCACTAACAATAAACAGTAGTAAACACGAACTTTATATACCTTATCCTTTTCTACTGACAGTAGAAACACATCATACAATATGTACACTTGTCTTTCAAGCAATGAAATACGTTCTTTTGTATCTTTAATTATGACCTCTAAATGTTGAAAAGAGATAGCGCCAATAACGATTAATCGATTGTATTTAGAATTTATTTTGACCTCTTATGACAACTGTCATTATTTTGATACATCGAGTTTTTTTCAAAGCGTTTTATCATTTGTATTCAGATAAATTCTATAAAATCGGTTTTTTTCAAAACCCTTAATTTGTTATTTTGATTTTACGGTGAGTACTAAATTTCTTGTTTTGCATTTAATAAATATTTTTAACATAAACTTCTTAGACGGTTGCTAAACTTTCGTGAAACGGGAACAATATTTATGGTAGATTTATAAAGTCAATTAAAGTAAGAATTACGTTAACAACCAAGAAATAAGAAAGATACATGCATGTAAACACTTATAGAATTCTATAAAAAGGTTTATAAAGGTAGTGGTGTCTACATACATTCATCTTTTTTAATCCTGTAAACTGAATTCTTTTAGATTGACAATTGGTTATGCTTGTAAGCAAATTAAAAGTTATTTGTGATATTGACGTGGAATCACTAACTGTTAACTATGAAAATAAATGTATGAATAGTGTACTTTTAATACTTTTAATAATGTTATTAATAATAATAATTGTTTTTGTTAGCCCTAAATTATGTGCTTTTTTAAATTTAAATTAACTTATTAAATGAAAGATTCATAGAAATTTCTACTTTCGTTAATGGTTACAGAATAGTTTTTTTGTGTGTAAGTAGCAGACAAAATAATTATTAGTGAATATTATAGGACTCTTATTTAAATTTTCGACTATTTTAAAACAGTAATATGGAATTATTTAAATTGACTTCAACCAACAGCAATATTTAGTTATTTATAACGCAAAAAAATACTGACAAGATAAACAAACAGTGAAAATATTTGGGCACGCGACAAAGTAACAGTAGCCATTTTTGACTCATTGATTCATTTCGCTAGGTTTGTAGGTATGACGTCAGGGAAAAGGTCAATTTGTTCTACTTCTTATTACAATTAGGTTAGCTTAGGTTATTATTATAGGACTATTACAATGTTTGTCGCATGGAAAATCCTTTTTTATTTTTTAATATATTACACTTAATTCATTTTTAAAGGTGTCATTTTTATGTCATAGAATTATGGAATAGAAAATGAGAAAATTAATTATTTAGAACCCAAAAAATTCCAAGGAAATAATAGTATACCTATTATAAATGGGTGAAATAAGTCATTGTAGGTAAAGTACCTACACGTGACATTTTAGCATGAAAACGTTTGAAAGAGTAACATACATGTGACGTCATAGTTTGAGATTTTTCTATCCTTTAAAAAGTGGCCTCGGCTACAGGTAACATAAACCCTACTTTTTAACACTTGAATATTTATGTTCAGTCTCATAACATTACAATATTGTTGCGATATTTACTCTTGAGTTCGGTGATTTTTAAACACCCAGTACAATAACCAAACAATGTATTTTATAAACTCTTACAATTATTAAGATAATAACAATCGATATACAATCTCTTTATAACACTTTTAAATAACTGACTTTAAAAACTTAATATCAAAACTAAATAAAAAACTACGACCTTGAGATTTATTTTTATAAGTCTAAATCAATTATTCTAGAAAGGGTACGTCTATTCGAGAGTTTTCCAAATATTCTAATATCGTCGGTGGCGATAACACATAACCTTATGAAAGATATGTTATTTGTTGTACAACGTGCACGTTTCCTATCTCAAGAGGTGCCACGCGGTGCACGTCACATACGCGTGTATGATGTATAATTCTTACAAGGGTATAACGGCATTTTACTCACATGTAATATATGACGACGTTTGTTTTACTCAGTATCCCGGAGTGATCCCCGAGTTGCTCTTTATTAATTTGCCTTTCAAAAGACAGGAATCTGTAGGAGACTATCCTGGCCTCTTTCTCTAAGAGAATATCTAGGGGAGGAAGATTTAGGAGATGTTCGATCGCTGCCGTTGGTGTGCTGGACATTGCTCTAGCTGTCTGTTGTAACCCTTTGGTCCACCAGACTACTGAACCATACGTGACCATAGACATTATCATTGTTTGATAAATCCAGTAAATCTGTTTGGGGTTCATTCCCCAAGATTTGCCACATACTCTTATGAGATTCCAGAGAGAAAACCTGGCTTTGTTTATTGTTTTTTCCAGGTGGGCGTTCCAGGTGAGTCTTTTATCCAGAACTACACCCAGGTATTTCACTTCCGCCGCAAATGGAATGCTCTCTCCGTATATGACAGGCTGCCGAACCTTATCTGGCTTTTTCCTTTTTGTAAAAGGATGCTTACATGCATTTTTAATAATTATATTAGTTATTTCATCGACTGATGATACACTAAAACGTTTGGGATTCATTTTACGAATTTCTTGAAAACTCATGACAGACGCGTCAGATCAAGAAAATACGTTGTTATGTGGTTGTCATTCAATAAAAACAATGTACATGATAATTCTCGCTGGAATAATGTAAGTAGATTATTCCCTTTATAATTATATTTTAATTGGCTAGAACGTATATAAATTACTAAAATTGAAATTGGTTTCGGGAAACATAAAAAAATATTCAACGAACTGTATTAATTGCGATTTTAAATTTAAGCATTTATAAAAACAATAAACAAAATTTAAATTGTGTGTAATTATGTAACTGCCAATCTAATGCCTGGTTTGATTCTACGGATTAGTGTTCTGTCCATCGAATTAATTAAATTCTAGACCCGATTATATGAAATTCCCTGCCAAAACCCTACAATGCGCACAGCATTCAAATGCTACTGAAGACGGATTGTAGGTATCTGACGAATCTCAGGAAAATGCGTGATTTGATTTACAAATCGAAGGAAATATTCCTAGATTAATTAAACAATCTAAGTTTGCCAGATTATTTAATTTTATTAAATCAAGTTTAACACAGTTACTCATATTTAAAATTTTAACAGGCTTATGATCGGAAGGCAAACGATGGAATGTTCACTCTAAGAAAAGATTAGGTTTAAAGTTATTTAGAAACGTCTTGCAAACCTCGAGGATACGAATGTCTATCTTTTCAAAATAAGTTAAATATTAAATTGCTCTCTTCAAACTTCTCGGTTTTATTTTTTCCGAAATTTATGACAAAATCGAAAGTAATTTTATCGAACATCTGGAACTCTTTATTATATTGAAAAGACTGCCTAAACTTTGTCCGAAGTAAAAAAAAACGGTATTTGCTTTTCTTAAGCCGCCGAACGGCAGGTTTCATAATTTTTAAAATTTGATTGAAACTTTGTGTGTACCAGAAGATCGCTTAAAAACTTTACGGAATTATTTCGCGACATCGGTTAATATCGAAAAATAAGAAATAATATCCATCTTGTCTTAAACTTTTGGCTACCGATACACCAAAAAGTTTTGACATCGTGCGTTACTGGTTATAACTTACAATATAGTTTATTTTAGTCCAAGAAATATTTATTACTTTTTCACAACCAGTATTTTGAAAACAATTAAAAATTATAATAGGATACCACAAATGTATAGAGTGACTCATATTTTCAACGTAGACCTTTGCGGTTCCAAGAGGAAAGGAAATCGACGAGTCATAGACGTGTGGTTATTATTATATTATTAAAATTAATCTTTAGCATTTAAGAACGAATCAGATGTCACAAAAATTCTTTTCTTATTTTAAAGATGCCCAAGGTAAGAGAACCGGCAATAATAATTATCGAATAAGTTAAATACGAATTTTTTTTTACATATTATGTTTTTCTATTATTAGTGTTAGTTTTACGTTAGGTATATTCAAATGTATAATATATTTTTTGTATATCCCTGTTATCAACTATAGTCTTTTGGGATGATAGTAATAGTAATAGGCGTAATAGGGCTTGTAGGTATGCCGTGTGATGAGGTGTAGGCAGCTTTACCGCCGGAACCTCTATTGCCTGCTGACTTCCTAGCTCGTGGACGGCGTCGTTTTACTGCGTAGATGATGAATCCTTCGATAACTCAGTAATCGCTGGTTCGATCTGTCTTTTTACTACTGTAGGCTAACAGGTTTACTGCTTTTTATGGCCGTGAATTAATATTTTTACAGTAAATAAAACAAACACGTGTCATCGATAATATATTGTTGATTCTAATACATGGAGCTTACAGTTTTAAAGCCTCCTGTATCTTTAGAATGATTTCACTGGTTACTATAGTCCGTTCATAATTTGTCGATAGCACAAAATGTGCGTCCAAGTCATAAAACGGCCGTAATAGTCGTAAAATCATAGGCGGAGGTTCCTGAGGTGTTTATTCATGTCCGTACACAATTTGTTGATAGCTCACTGCAAGTTTGACCCTCATTAGGTTTAGTACGTTTTTGATCGCATTTAATTTACGGCTCGTTGGTGTTTCGGCGTCTACGGCAGTAATTAACGTCTCTAATATTTATTTTGCGAATTTTGTGCAGTGCGTGAGTAACTTTTTTTCATATTCCTACAAACATATACGTACCTTTCGTTCCTGCTTGTTTTGTTTGATTGCTTGCGATGGCTTCGTCATCATCATCAACATCATCAAGTTTTACACCGGTACTGTTGCGTACAGTCAGTAAGTCTGTCTATTCACCAAGAGAGAAGACTATTGTTTTGAACGTTCACGATGCTCTGCTTTCTCAGAATCCCACAAACACTGTTCAGAACATAATCAAGAGTTGTGCCCACATGACGGGCGTAGGGGAGTCAACAATATATAGGTTCCTATCAGAAAGAAAAAAACAAGGTATAGCTAACCCAAATACAAACGAATACTTAAAGAGGGGGAGAAAACCTATTGAAATTGATGAATTTGCCAAAAATGGTATTCGAAGGAAAATTCACGAATTTTTTTACAAAAAAGAAATACCCAACTTAAAAAAAAATTTTACAAGAAGTTAGAGACGACCCGGATTTGCCTCATGTCGGACGAACCAAATTGTGGCAAGTTTTAAAAGAATTAAATTTCCGGTGGGAGAAATCAGACCGAAAATCACTTTTGATTGACCGGGAAGAGATAATATGTTGGAGAAGAAAGTATCTAAGATCTATACGAAAATTTCGGGCTGAAGGAAAGCCAATTTACTATCAGGACGAAACGTGGGTAAACGCAGGTCATACTCTCACAAAAATTTGGTCAGATAAAAATATATCAAGCTCCAGGCAAGCCTTTATGGAAGGTTGGTCTACTGGTATTTCCCCACCCTCTGGTAAAGGCAGTAGATTAATAGTTTCTCACATTGGCAGTGAAAAAGGATTTGCTAAGCATGGTTTGTTGGAATTTCAATCCAAAAGCACAAAAGACTATCACGAGGAGATGACAGCTGATGTTTTCGAAGAGTATTTTGAGCAGATGATTGAACATATACCACCAAACTCAATTATAGTATTAGATAATGCACCTTATCATTCACGACTAGTAGAAAGACTTCCAACGACTGCGTGGAAGAAACAGGATATCATTGAATGGCTGCGGAATAAGTCCCTGCCTTACAAAGATGGAATGGTTAAAGCAGAACTTTTAAAAATTGCCCGGCAACACAAATCTAAGTTCAAGAAATACGTAGTTGACAAAATGGCGGAAAGACGAAACATCACAGTCCTTAGACTTCCACCCTACCACTGCGAATTAAATCCAATTGAACTCATTTGGGCACAAATGAAAAGCTATGTGGCTAGAAAAAATACGTCATATAAAATACAAGCTGTACGTGAATTGTTATATGAGTCTTTACAACATATTACAGAACAAAATTGGCGAGATGCAGTAAGACATGTAATAGAAGAAGAACAAAAAATGTGGGATCTTGACAATATAATTGATGCGACTGTAGAGACACAACCGCTAATTATTAACCTGCAAGACGACTCGGATTCCGAAGATGATCCTGTTTATTTTGAATTTGAATAGTTTTGTAAGTAATCGTAGTTTATATCATTTAAAAATATGTATTAATTAAATAAATGTATCTTTTACAAATTGCAAGTAACTTTTTATTTTTAAATAAAATAAAGAAATTTTATTAAAATAAAAATACAATTTACAGTACCTACAGTTTAAGAATATTAATATATTTATTTATTTAAAGTAACGTAATGTTTTAATCATATACTCTACGACACTGGTCAGTCATTTCCACTCAAAATACCTACATAATCGGATTAAAAGTTCTATAGCTGTATTGTATTTATTCAGATACAAGGTGGGTTAGTCGAAAACATCTTAAACTGCCAGTTTTAGGTTGGTTTTTGTTATTATATCATACTACCTGTCCTCTCTGTATTTCAGTTCTCTAATGAGGGTCAAACTTGCAGTGAGCTATCAACAAATTGTGTACGGACTATAGCTTTTGTTTGATGTATTAAACTTGATTATAGTTATGTGCATTTTACCACGTGGTGTTTTTTAAAGTATTGCTCTGAACGCTAGAGGTTATACCTCGGCTGAACATATGCGAGGCGCTGTGCTCTGCATTGCTTAAAGTTCGGACAGCGAAAGAGAACGAGAGAGGGTAGTTCGATCAGACGTGGCTTTGCAAAACCGTGATCGTATGCTCGCGACGATATTGGAATGTTCTGGAGGGAATAACAAGTGTACGTGTTCTAAATTGCACGGGATCCCTTGTTTATACGAAAGTTAATTTCCACGTAATAAATGCGTGACGTTTAGATGATTTTTGTCAGCGTCAGGGCCGTACTGAGTAGTTTTAAAAATCAAAGAATTTCTCAAAGAGGAATTGAATAATTGAAAGTACTGATTTCCAACAATAAGCAGATAAAAGATAACTTTATTTCAATCTGAGTCGTCTATGTCATCTGTAGATTCATTAGTAGTATCTTCGCCTAGATCCACAACTACAGGTTCGAAGGTTATTTCGATGCAATTATCAAGATTTCACATATGCTCTTCTCTTACTACATGTTCGATACATTTTATCCACGACTGTGAGATTACTTTGTTGACGGCACTACTAAGCAGATTGTTTACGTCATTTAATTTGAAAGTAACATTGTTCCTCCCTTCTCCAAATTTTTTTTGAGTCCATACAAGTTCTATTGGATTTAACTCACAGTGGTAGGGTGGCAATCGAAGTACAATTTCGCCTCGTTCTCGCGCCATTTCATCTACTATATATTTGATATATTTATTTTTATAACATCGTGCTAAGTTTAGTAATTCGATTTTTAAAATTGGTTCATTGAATTTAATATTTTTTTTAGCAAGCCAATCTGCTTCGGAAACTTTTTCAAAATACTACATAATGTAACTTCAAAACTATGAATCTCGACGATAAGTACTGCACGTAAAAATATAAAATAAAAACTAAACGTAAAAACACGCCTTCCCCTAATAATACAAAAAAATTCCGGTCTCTGCTTTGGGAAACCCTTGCAGCACGTCTATGAAACTTTCTTAGCGATAAAATCTAAGAGAAAAACTTTCTGTTAAATGGCGCTGTTGCCAATAACGTAGCTTTAATTTGCGACGTAATTGTTGATCTCGTCTATTATCTACTGTTTGAGAAAGATATAACTACAACCATACAGATACCTTCAAGTTGAATCATACACGCTGACAACGTTTTTTTTTGCATCGAATCCTTAATTGATTTGGAGAAATGTGAACAGTTTAAAAATAAACCAGTAAAATTATTGAAAATATTTCAACAATATGAGAGCTGCGCGGAAAGTAAATAATAAACAAATTAATTAGTTATTTAAAAAATATATAGAGATAGCGATTTTCTCAATTTTTATGAAACTACCTGAACGTATAATCTTTGGAGAGTGAGTAAAAGAAGAAGTTTTTGTAAATTTGTAAAAGATTAAACATTTTTTGTTAGAACCCACTTACTTTTATATTAACTAATACTGAATCTTTCTTTTATGTCGGTATTCAAAACTCAACAACTATTAAAAACAACTTTTTGGTACAGGGTATACGTCTAATTTGATTGGCCTATAAAATCGCTGTACAATATGAGTCTTTACAATTGTGAGATTCAACTATAAGTACATTTTTTTTAAGAAATTAAATTGCCTTTAACAGTCTCCTATTACAATCATTCCAGCTTTAAGTTTAAAAATCAAAAAGTTACTTTTTTAAAAAGTTGTTTTTGACAACAAGAACAAAAAAATATTTGTAACAGATGACTATTTTAAAGAAAAATTAAGCAATAAGCGTTCAAGAGTACGGAATATTTCGGGGATTATTTAAATTAATATCAAATTTATAAACTAATATTAAAAAATGGGTTTTGGCCTTCAGTAGGATTGAAACAACCTATGGAGTGCGAGCCCTAAGCTGATCCCAAGCGAGCTTTGAAAACTACCGAACTAGTAAACACATTAATTCTTCAAATAATTTTTTTTTAAGAAAACACCCAATCAGGGTATTTTCAATAAGCAATTTTTTTCAAACCTAACTTAACTCAGGTGGAAAATTTTTAAATTTCAAGGTCCTACTCATTAGTATACCTTAGTGTCCAATATGACTAGCAACACTACCATTGACGTGTTTTGTGAGATTCACAAAAATACTCTGCTTTTAACTAAGACAGTCACTTAAACTACTTCACTAACTCAAACGGTTTGATCCTGTTGAGTCTTTTCACTAGATTGGTATTGTCGAGAAGCTGGATAACCTCAACGTTCCCATGTTGTAGTAACCGTTGTTCATGGCTACTGGCGAATTTGGCTATGGTCTGGTCAACAGTTTCTACATCGAGGTCCCTATGCAGATCACTGTTACTGTGCATCAACAATGTTCCTCAATACTTTATTCTGAAAACGTTGTATCACTTGAATATTATTTTTACTGGCATAGCCCCAAAGCTGTATACCATATGTCTAGATAGGTTTTAATATCTGTTTGTAGAGAAGCAGTTTGTTGTGTATGGACAATTTAAAGTTTCTTCCTAGTAGCCAATACAACTTTTTATATTTTATACCAAGCTCTTCGCGTTTCTTTTTAACGTGGACTCTCCATTGCAGTCTAGTGTCATTCCCAAATACTTTGCAGTGTCAGCATAAGGAATTTAAGCATTATTGATTGTTCAAATAAATTAAGTTATTATTGGTTATTGCATAAAATTAACATTTTAATGAAAGTAGGCCTGATACCACCAAAGCTGAGAACATAATTCTTCCCATCACGAAAGACAAACTCAATAATAATAATAGTATTAGTATGGTTGCTTAAAATCTGGAATCTGAGAATACTTCTTTTGATAATGTAATTGATGGTATACTTTATACGAACTAAGTTGGACAACGCAAAAATCGGGGATAACTCCCGGTATTGTCTACATGGACTGTCAGCGAACCTTTTGTGATTCTATGCATCTTATTGGATAGTACTTAACCCTAATTGGCCAAATTTTATCGGCAGTTTTCTCATCGCAAAAGTCGATGCGGGCAAAAAAAAAATCAGTGTTTACACAACTATTTACTAGTGCCGTGTTGTTTTAAATACATATTTTTCCGTTTTATACATACCTATTATCTTGTTTTCTGTTTTATTGGAGTATCTGTTATATGGTTAGTAACATAGAAATACATTTAAAACTGCACACAAAAAATTGTTGGACTAGTGAAACAACAAAATTTTAAGAAAGAATACGTCATACAGTTTTGCGTTTGCCTCCATATTATTGTGTATTCAACCCTATTGAACTGATCTGGGCTGCTTTAAAGAACAAATTACGAAAGTGTAATCAAGCTCCTCAATTAAGCGATTCTGTTTTAACAAATATAGGAAAAGTAATTGATAAACTCGCCGAAACTGACTTATGGACAAATTGTGTTTTCTACGTCAAAGAAAAAGGAAAACAATATTTTGTTTTGCCACAAATCGAACCGAGAGTGATAAATATTCAAGAAGACTCTAGTAATGATGAGTGTTTCGATAGTGACTAATGTATAATAGTGTTTCGTTAAGGAGGTCACCTTTTCACGTAAGTCAAAACAATACTTACTTAAAGTTTTTGAAAAAAATTTAAAATGAGTTTAAAAATACATGCCAATCTACGAACCCAACTAAATAAGTTTTGAATTTAAATAGGTATACTCCAAAACCACTTATATTCATAAAAATACATTTCAAAATATATACTTTATTGAGAACATTGTTAACCCAATAATTATTTAATGTAGTAAAACTACTATTAAAATATTTGTTGTGACGCCTATGCAACAACAAAGTTCGGCAAGCCGCAGGATGAAATATTATTTTTATACTTGTCCAACTGATTTCATAGGAACTTTTTGACTTGTAGTGATGACGACGAAGAAAATACAAAATTGCTTTCTGAAACTGAGAAAAAAATTGAAATTAGGAAGCGGCTGATAATACCTCTTATAATATTTCACATTCAGCATTAAAAGAGCTTTTTACCATATGGAATAAATCTATTTTAGATTTCTTACCAAAAGATCCTTACTTATTACATTATTGAGGACTCCCAAATCCATAGTGCTAGTTTCCTTAGAAAATGGCACTCACTGGCACAAAGGCTTTATCTCGGTACTTGGTAAGGCACTGAACTCATTGGAGAATATTTCTAACATAAAATCGATTTTTTTTTACTTTAACATTGACGGCCTGCCAATACATAAAAGTTCCAGGTGCGAGTTTTGGCCAATATGCAAAGTTAAACCCCTAGTTATTGGAATCTTTTGTGGTACCAGAAAATCTCCACCGAAATCATATCTTCAAAATTTTGTTAACGAAGCAAAGCAACTACTGAATGATAGCATTGTTGTAAAAAGTTCTAATGGCAATCAAAATGTAATAAAATTTGACCGTTACAAGAATTTTAGTATCCTATAAGATATATCTTGTAGCTGTTTATACAAACCTCATAGAATTTAATTTGCTACTTGGGATCTGACCCGAACCTGGTAATCCCAATATTCTACATCAGTTGACAAAGAAAGGAGACAGTATCGGCCGACATTTCGCAAATTCGCGCGCGCGAAACTCAGTTTTATAATTTTTCTCTTTTATTTTTTGCTTAGTATAATAAAATTTTTAAATGAACGCTTTTCTTAAAATTTTCAACATGATATATGTTCAGCAGTTTCATCTTCCACGCAGCAAAACCGACAGTCCGTTTTTTTATTCAGACCTATCCTTCCGAGGTGAGTCAACCTTGGTATATCGGACCAGTACGTAAGTATTTTCCTCTCCACCCAGTCCGAAATAATTGTTTTGGCGGCACTTGTGGTGACTCCAAAAACCGGTTCTGGTCCAGTGAACGAGATTCGTCTTCCTTTTTTGCAAGGGTGTCGACTTTTTCGTTTACCTCCACCCCCTGGTGCCCAGGTACCCACCACTGGGTCACCCTGTTGTTTGTACCAAGGTACTCTAGGGATAAGATGCAATTTCATAAAACTTTAGAATTTATCTTGCTGAAGCTCAGTGGTTTTAAAGCAGCCTGGCTGTCTAATATTATAGTTATGTTTTTGTTTGCTAGAGGTCTGTTGGTCAGCTCTCTTGCACACAATTCGATAGCGAAATCTTCACGTAATTGCACGTAATTTGTTTCCAATGTGAAAAATAAAATACAAATTTATTGAATGAATATAATTAATACAGTAGATAATTAAAGCCGCGTTAACACCGGAGTTAGCAACAAATGTTATAAACTGTTTGTTGGAAACACAGGTTTATAACAAAAGTTATTAACAAAATGTTATTAACATTTGATTATCAACATTTCGTCACGTCAGTTGCCGCGAGAATGTCGAGTGTGGAGGACGTGGTTCCTGCTGCAGCTGCTTGTGTCATTTTGGCGAAGCAGAGGACACCTAGAAGATTCTGGGTGAAGCTCTTTCTAAAGGCAAGAGCTAAATATGGTGAAAGTGACATGCTATGACTTTCAAGATGGTAATGTCGATCCTTTGTCGGGTGAATTAAGGTATGATGGGAGCTTTAAAAACTTTCCACGAATGACCAGTTGTGACATTAAATATTTGATACAAATGTTAGGTCATTATTTATTTTTGCATTGCGGTCTTCTAATTCGGCATAAGTTTGGTCTCACAGAACGTAGTTTTTCCGATAAATATCTATGAGTTTTAATACCAATTCCCTACTCTACTCTGTTTTACCAAGTACATTGTGATTTGTGAGCACAACACAATCAACTAGAACAAACGCTGTTTATAAACAAAACACAAACACTAGTCTACTTTTTTACTCGCCTAGCTCAACCGAAATGGCAGGAGCTGTTGCGGAGCGCGGCGTGGAGGTAGAAGTGTTACCAACATCCAAAATGTGCAGTAACATTTGTTAATAACACATGTTATCAACAATCTGGGAAGATCAAAGAATGTTACCGCCTCTTGGTGGATAACAAAATTCGTTATTAACAAGGGATTTTTAATGATAACATCGAATGTTACCAAAAAATTCAGGACTGTTTTTTAAATGTTATTAACACGTGTTATAAATTCCGGTGTAAACTCGCCTTAAGAATGGGGTTTAAGTAATTTACTTTTTCACAAAGTACGTAATGTTTTTTAAGTAGAATTTATAAATCTAAGGTACATTTTATTTACCTTGTCAATCTAAATCACTGCCATACGAATGATATTCATAGTTTTCACAACACCAAAAAGTTTTTTAATTGTTTAATTTCTGCATTGTTCTCGCGATCCCTTTATAGAATAAACTGCTAATAACAACGACAATGGATACTAGCCGGCGCCGGCGATTGGTCGGGGATCTTTTTTCTGCTACAGGATTCATTTTTAAAATAAAATAGACAGGTATTGTAATAAATAATAAAGCATAAAATATATATGGACATATTTCTGAATTTATTTTCAACCTTGGAAAAAAAACTAAAAATAGTCTGCTTAATTAGTTTTTTTAGACAGTATTTTTATTAACGACTTTATTGGATTGATAAAAATATTTATTTTTGTACAAAGTAAACAACTAAAACTACGTAGCAAAATTGATAATGAAAGGGTTTAGAGAAATTTTTTTTTAAATAAATACAGTTAAGATCCTAATTTTTAATTTTGCATTTGTTCAGAAACAGCTTTGGTAATTATACAGTTGAACCTACACCTCTCTGATTTTCTTGAAAATTTAGTATGTTGTCAAGTTTGTCATCCTGAACAAGTATATATGTATATATATATATATATATATATATATATATATATATATATATATATATATAGGGCGCGGAAATCATACCTTAAGGAACTTTTTTGCGTTTGAGGAATCAAATAATTGTAATTTGCCACGTCTTTTTCGTTCTCTATAGAGTACTCTGCCAGCGGTCTCTCTACTGGCAAATTATGCCCGAGCTCAGCTGTAGAGGGTAGAAGAAAAAAAATATATAAAAGTGAGCCGCGCCACCGACTTGGACGGTTCAAGCCGGAAACCCCTAGGTCTTATAGGCACTAGCAGAGCCACACGATAAACAACTGAGATTATGGTGAACTAAATAAATGAAATTATAGCTAAAATATATTGGATACTTTACTCCTACAATAAATCAAAGTACACAGTTCAATAATAAAATTATAACAAATATAGTCAAAATTAACAGCCAACAATAAATCAAAGTTCTCAGTTCAATAATAACATTATAACAAATATAGTCAAAATTAACAGCTAACAATAAATCAAAGTACTCAATTCAATAATAACATTATAACAAATATAGTCAAAATTAACAGCTAACAATAAATCATAGTACTCAGTTTTGGCATATTATCTAATGCAATAAATAGTTTTTAATAATGTATTATAATAATAAATTAAAACAAAACTTAATCATGGTGTCAAAAATAAGTCACGTCGTTAAATATTTAAAAATAAATCACTTGTAACCTTTGGGTATACGAATGCACTACTCCTGTGGCCGGTTTGGTTATGGAACGGCACCTGCTAATTAACAATGGCTTCCCTCAAACAAATCCCGCATGCGGTTATTTTAACTCGACACCAAAATCCAAAATATCAACAACGAAGGTAAGATAGAATGGTCAAGTTAAAAATTAAATGATTTTTCTTCAAAATCCAATTAAGATGGCCCAAATACAGCCAGATATGAAAGAAAAACCGTAGAGGTCTTGCACACTTGTTAATATCACACTGCCCCAAAAATTCTCACCACACCACTCCCAAGACTGTCACCACGCGACTCTCAAGACTCTCACCACATGACTCGACTAGCACTACTTCCCAAGCCGGATATCAAGAAATGACACGGAACCTACGTCAACCAACAATATTCGCAAGTCCATGCTCCACACCAAGAATCGCGCTCGTCCGTGTTGATAGCCAGCCCCATCCACACAGAAATGCAAACCAAACAATAATATAACCGACAACACACAACAATCGAGGCCAAAAACCAAAGCAAAATCTAATAACGAAAACACCCCACTCAATCTCCAGCGATCAACAAAAATGCCACAGCCATTAACAATCGAATCCTATCACAACAAGGTATGCAACACTATTACAACGAATGATATATTTAAGTTACAACAAAATACGGTACGTGACACTATTTACGAGTACCTGTGGAATACAAAACTATCAGAGACACAATTATAATGGAACTTTAGAAGGGAAAAAAAAGGCACGTTACAAATTTTTAAATTAATCGTTAAAAAATATAAAAGAGTATTCACACCCCAAGACACAATTAGTGAGTCCAAACAATCAGTGCGAAAACGATGGGAGAAACTTTGGGAAGATTTCGTTTCTATTTCCAAAAACCCTTACGTGTTCATCCACCCTCTACTTCCTAAAAACATTCCTTACTTAAACACTTTCAAGTTATCTAGGCTTTACTCTTCTACCATAACAAGAATAAAATTAAACCATGGAGTTTATCCCTCACACTTAGTCAGAATTGGAGTTAACATATCACCTATCTGCCCTTGCAACAACTCCTCAGAAGCAGACATCAGCCACTTAACATTCTCATGTAACACACATCGGTCGGAATTTTTAAATAAATTAATCCTACAAGGTATCCAATTGCCAACAAATATTGTTATTCTGCTGAGTACATATAAAGAAGATATATACATAATAATTATGGAATTTCTGATCAAAGAAAATATCACAATTAAATTTCAATATAATATCACGATAATATATATATAGATAATAATGATAAAAAAGTCTGTGGCAAAAAAACTACGGTAATGCCAACCCACCACAAAAAAAAAGATAAAAGAGAGACAGGATAGGACAATGCAAAATTTAGTCTAAAGTTTTAACACCCCCCCCCTTTAAACTATTGATATATATGTAATCATAGGCAACAATTTAATTAAATTATTATATAAAAATTGATAGTTAAGAGGGGCTAAACTTCACCCCTGACCCCTTTTACCCCTCTTAACTATAACTATAGATTTCACCCAAATATTTATATATATATATATATATATATATATATATATATATATATATATATATATATATATATATATATATATATATATATATATATATATATATATATATATATATATGTATACATTTTTATTTAGGATGACAAACTTGACAACATACTAAAATTTTAAGAAAATCGGAGAGGTGTAGGTTCAACTGTATAATTACCACAGTTTTTTCAATGAAAATAATTTACCAAATACACTGTGGAACACAAACATCGGTAACTTAATATTTGCTTCTGTGGTAAATTTATAGAAGCGACACTTTTCAGAAAAAAAAAGAAAAAAAATTTGGCTCAAATATTGTTTAGGACAACCATAATTTTTTAATGCCATTAGTGTTTTTCGGTGTAGTTTGACCTCATAAGTCAAATGAACTCACTTCTTACTTTGGAAAACCTTTCTTTAAAAAGTTATATATCTATTTGATTTCCTTACCGTCTATGAACTTGAAAATATTTGCGCGTAGCATCAATGACAGGACTCACAAAACTATCAAAGTGAAAGCCAAAAACATTTACTCAACTATTCGATTGGTGAAACTGTAATAGTCCAGTCAAACTTAACACTAGTCGGGTCGAAGATTGGTTTAGTAGAAATTATTATTAAATAAGTAGATATATTTTTAGTAGCTAAATAAGAAAACTACACATAGGTACTTTCCTAAAAAATGTATATAAAATAATTTTATTATTACGAAATTTACAAAAAATTACTGTAATGGTTGGCAACCTTAATCATCGTCTTCTGTTAGACAGTTATAATTCACTCTCACTGGTACCTTCTCCAACATTTATTGTTGCACCTTATCCATAATCATCTTTCGGTATATCATTCTTTAATCTTCTCTACGTGGGCGCAAATGTTTTGCCAGTTCTGCCCCGGCCTAAAAATAATAAGGTTCAACATATTTGGTTACACCAACCTAGAACTTACCAATTTCAAAAAAATCTTACCCTATAGAACCATGAACTTTATAAGAAGGGCTGGATTGTGCGGTGAACTGTAACCTCTAGGGGTGAGCCACAATAGACCTACTAAAGGTCGCAGTGGAGGGGCGACCACGCCCCACTCACTAACCTAACCTAACCGTACCCAAATAGGAAGATCTAAAATCACCAATACATGGTATAAAATTTCCAAAAGGTTGTGATATATTTACAAATAATTTTTTTAACTATAAACTTTTTCCAATTTTTTTATTTTATTACACGTACATTAAATAATTAAAATACAATGAAAATTTAAAAAACCTTTACCTAAAATAATGTCAATGCTAATTAAAAACTATTTCGCCCACAAAAAAAATCTATCATACACGGTAAATAGCTTTTGAGTAATGACGTCAGCACCAGTTTTTTAAGAGAATAAACCAATGTCTTCTATTATTATGCTTGCGGCTTTTTCTTCTCGTTGAGGTCGACAGTCGACAGTGACGGCCTCAAAAATTGTAACAATATTCTATTTTGTTTTTGATTAAGTATTTTAATAGCTTTCATTAAATTAAGTGGAACTTTGGATGTTATCAATAATAAATTTGTTTCTTCGCTCGTTAATAAAATTTTGTAAGTGGTAAGAGTTAACCAGAAGAATTTATATAATTTGTTGAATTTTGTGTGAAGTTCTTATTGCAGGCAATAGAAAAATAAAAACAAAGTTTTTAATCGTTTAAGTCGTCTTGATCTGGAGGTTAAAATTAAACAAGAAAGCAATAATCAGAAATAACAAACAACAGAAACTTCCTAATTAATTAACTTACTAAATAGAAATAAAAAGTAAGGGAAGTTTTGTAGATATTGATTCAATAAAAACAGATTCACTCTCCAATGTCGGTAACAGCAAAGTTTTTAAGTGTTACCCTTTCATCCCTTCAGAAAGTTGTTTTGTGATCAGTAAGATACTTAGAAGTTAGGTAAGAGAATTTGTCAAAATTTGGCGAACCAGAAAATAATCCTCGGAAAGTTTAAGCTATAAATTCGTTTTAGCAGATTTTGTTTCTAGGAGTATTTTAAAGATGTACTTTTGCCTAAAGAAGCTACCTAATTACTTTTCGTCTTTTCAAATGGCAAACTAAAACGGCTTTGTCTTTACTTATTAAACAAAATTTGTATAATAAAATTAACACGACTTTAATTTCAATGCTTATCTGCGTGGTGCATATTTGCCAATTTTTATTTTCCAGATCTTTGATACGAGCAAAGAAAATAAAAACACAAATCATTATTTACCAATGGTGGTAGTTTACACTACTCTATCCTTAATTATACCATCATTAGTTGAGTGCTACAACCATATCTTCATTGTGTGGTAGGCACTAATAAAAGAGCTGCAACTGATCCATGCCAAATGCCTATAAGATACTATGATTTTCCTGTCATTTCGAATTTTAATATAAGAATAAAGTGAGTTCGCTTTAATTAGTTCCGCTTCTTGTACTAGAGGATCATACTTGGTATTTCGTACATGTTATTTTAGTAAAACTGGTACTTGAATCAAAAGCCAAGAAGGTACAAATTTCCCTGTTGAAGAACGTCGTGGATGACTCAACATCCGTTCATGTAAAGTAATGAGCCAAATAAGAGATCTCTTTAAGCGGTAGTGGCATCGTGTGCAGGAATCAAATAGTGTACTAGAGCGTATAAAAGTTAAGAATTTACAAGAAGAAGGTGTAAAAGAGGAGTTCGTAAGTAAATCAATCGAGAATTTTGACAGTTTGGATAAAGCATGTGAGGTTAAAGAAATGTGGAGGCCATTCAAGAAAGGAGTCATGGACGTTGCTATTGAAGTTTATAGTGTAAGTAAAAAAAGGAAAAGGTGTAAGTAAAAGAAAATGTGTGTAGAGGTTCAAAAAGCAGTGCCAGAGTACAAAAAGCCTGCTTGGATTGGCTGACTACAAAAGTCAATCAAAGAACGCAAAAGGCAACGATTAAGGATGTAAACAAGGCAAGGAATAAGTAAAAAAGGTTAAAAGGTGAGACAAAAGAGGTTGTGGCAAGAAAGAAGGAGAATGATGGATTTGATGACGATTTCCAAAACAACATTAAATTCTTCTGGAAGTCCATAAGAACAGCCAGAGGTAAAAATACTACCTCGTAACTGAAAAAAAATAGAAACCAAAATAATAGTATGGTGAAAGGAGAGGAATGCGTTTTTAAAAGATGCAGGAATACTTTGACAGTTTATTTAAAAAAGAGCATACTCAAGCGTATGCCCCATTTAAAAAAAAAATGAGTGAATGTTGCAATAAAAGTGAGATTAGTACGACATAAATTGTGAAAGCGTTAAATAGTATGAAATTGGGTAAGGCTGCAGAGTACGATAAGATTACAGTTGAAGCGTGGTAGCTAGTCTGCTGTACCGCCTTTTTAACCTTTGCTGAAGTAGCGGTAGCGTACCAGAAGAGTGACTAATAAAACTGATAAAAAGATTTGAGATGTGCAAGTAGGATTAAAAAGAGGTAGGAGATGTATAAATTGGGTTTTTTCATTACGAGGCATAGTCGAAAAATTCTTGGCTATAAGTCAAAAGGTCTAGTGCGCTTTCGTAGACTTCCATTTTACTTCAAAGTTAGCAGATTCTGGTAAGACGTCAAAGCGTTAAAGGCGTGTATATATATATATATATATATATATATATATATATATATATTGAAATGATACGTTAATTATGTCTTAAATATTATTAAATTTAATTTCTTTTTTTTATATGCCCGGTATATATATTTTTTCTCTCAGAGAGGTTCAGTTTAAAAAAATTTATAAACCCTTACAAAACTTTTATTATTACAAATTTTTTTTTATAAAGCTTGGTGCAAACGATTTATGATAGTCCTAAAAAAACTTGTGTTCTATGTGTTTGCATGTGAAGCTAATGTAGGGTTTCTTTTTTTGCAGCTAATTGCAAAAAATAATCTGGTTGTAGACCTTGTGCGACCGGTGTGTCTCTTGGATACATCTCAAGTTTCTATGTAACGGGTATTCATTTGGGAAATTATGTGCCATATGTTAGTGCTATATCCGTTTGTCAAGCGTCATTTTCTATTATGTCTATAGCTCTCAGCATGTGCGGTTTATGTCCTATATATGTCTATGTCCAAGTTCAATTCAAAAATTCATGTGATTTTCTCAGAACTCAAATCAATATGTTTTGACATCATTTATGTAAAACACATGAAAATAATCTAAGCGTATTTTCTTTTATATTTAAATGTTATTAAGTTTGTTCATTATCATGTATTGTATATTTTGTTTAAATAAAAAGAACAGTAGTGCCTTTTTCACACATACGCACAATAAATTCCATCTAGGTCGAGAAAAACTTTTAGCTGACTACAAAGGTAAATCAAATTTGAAATTTAAAACGTTTCTTGTATTTAACATAATTTATTCTTATGTATTTACATTTTGACTACAGCGCGACGCTCGAACGGACATCAACGAAAGATAGCTTTTTCAGTGATAAGCTTCAAAAGAAAAAGTTGATTTTAAACATTTATAAATAAAATTTCGAAATGTATTTTTCTCAAATGGCAACGTATACAGGGTAATACATGGATGATTAAAATGATCACTTCACGAAATGTTAAACCTGGAAATATAAACTATATATTATTTAATAAATCAGCTAGTTTTTTATTCACTTGGAATTTTTTTAAAGTGAAAGCTTATTTAGGCGCGTTGAGCAAAATTTGGTAGGGGGCAAACTTATGGTTTCGCGAAATCTGACGTTAGCGACAGTTAACATCATGGCTTCTTTTTCTTCTATATGTCTGTCAAAAAGTAGCCTTGAGCTGACAGCCTACTTTTATTAGGTTATTTATTATTCATTGATTATAATTTACAAAACATGAAATTTTAATTTTTAATACAATTAATTTGAAAATCCAAGTTTTTACTTCTGTCGCAATGACTGCTAATTTTTTTTTAATATAAAATTTGTTGATGGTAATACTTGGTGCTGTGACTGAACGCTTTATTTTTCATATATTAAAATAAGAGCATTAGATCTTTAGTAGAAAATGTCGATAAAAAGAAATAAACGATTATAGAAAATTACTGATAAATTTATAAATTGTTTATTCCAAAAATCCAACTCAATTTTTCCTGTCCGGCATGTTTGCTTTTATTGTGTTAATAATGATACATGATCACAAAATAGATTACATTTTTACAGTGAAGAATAATTGCATGATGTAGAAACGTAGTGCTGATTTGTTTATACGAATTCACCTATAAAGTCTATTTGCCTAATTTAAATTTGGAGGTTTATTTTGTGCTGATTGGAATAAAGTAAATTATTATTTAAAATTATCGAAAAAAAATTTTTATTTTAAAAGTGAAAAGTATAGAAGGGTCGCTTTTTTAAGTTTTTTACAATAATAAATTTTTCCTTGAAGACTATGATAGAAAATCATTAAAGCCGGCACTGGCATATTGACGAATTTATTCTTATTCTAAAGTCGTCCCTAATCATGTCCTTATCAAGATAGTTAGCGATAACAACTAGTACGATTTACAATTTGTATACAATTTGTACTATAAGGGCAGATTGTTAATTGTAACTGTCAGTTCAAGTCGATAATAATTATATTGTGAATTTGGAGTATAATTGTGACCGACTTTTCGGATAAAAACTCTTTCTTTTCGGATGTTTTTGGTTGTCCACTGATTTTTGGTTTTTACTGAACTTTTTGTTGTTCACTGATTTTTTAGACTTTTTGTTGACAAACCTTTTTGGATTTTAGCTGCTCAGACATTAAGATTTTCGCTGCCCAGAAATTTGGATTTTTAGCCGTTCAGACATTTGGAATTTCGCCGGCCAAACCTTTATGAATTTTAGTCGCCCAGACATTTGGAATTTCGATGCTCAGACATTTGGATTTTTAGCTGTTCAGACACCCTCTCTCTCTTACTCCTCTCTATCTATCTCTCCTCTCTCTCTCTCTCCTTTCTCTCTCTCTCTCACCCCTCTCTCTTTCTTTCTCTCTCCTCTCTTTCTCTCTCTCTCTCTCTCACCCCTATCTCTCTCTCTTTTTCCTGCCTATACTGCGCTTCTTCTCTCTTGGTCTTCATTTTATGATTCTCGACGTCCATCTATCGTCCTGTCTTGCTACATGACCCGCCCATTGCCATTTCATCTCTGCCATTCTTTTTACAATGTCTTTAACTTTTGTTTTGTTTTATTTTGTTTTGTTTCGATTAAGGGAGAAAGAGTGAAACAAGTACATAAATTTGTGTACTTGAGTTCAAAGTTTACAAGAGATGAAAAGTATGACAGTGACATTGAGCGAATGGTGTTGGCATGAAAACAAATGAATTGGGCACTGCATACCTTTATGAGCAGCCAGAGAGTGTCAAAAAAGGCACGTCTGTCTGTGCATAGAGGTGTGTTGGTTCCTACACTTATGTTTGGTAGAGAATGTTGGGTTTGGCAGAAGAAGCATAAAAATAGGATTAATGCTGCGGAGATGAGTAGTCTGAGAAGTATAGCCGGAGTGACTTGGTTGGATAAAGTAAAGAGTAGTGAGGTAAGAAAACGCTGTGGTGTAAAAGAAGATGTGGTTACAAAGATAGATAAAGGAATGCTTAGATGATTTGGACACGTAGAAAGGATAGATCAAGGAAGATTAACGAAACAAATTTATAATGCGAGCGTAAATGGACGAATGGAAGTCGTTAGAGGTCGACCTCGGCGAACATATCTCGATCAGAACGACATTGTTTTGAAGAAAGTCCAGGTCAAGAGTACCAACAACCGACGAGCATGTAAGAGAGCAGTGATGAAAGTAGCAAGTGGAAGTAAGTGGTCTCTGTCTACTACCCCTACGGGAAAAAGGCTTGATTTTTGAATTTTTAATTAATTATAGCCTGGCCAGGATTTTTTCAGGCAACCCATTTTTTTTATAATTTTTAACATACTAAATTAATTTTTATCCATTAAAAAAGATGGGTAAAGATCGATCTTACTTCGGATCCATTCTTGTAACTAAAACAAGTTAGTTGTGACATTTTATCTTTAACGTTACGTACCAAAACGGTTAAACTAAATTATTTTTAAAAACTTTATGATCAACATGATCATACGTGAAAAAATTCTGTCACAAGTCGTAACCAACATTACATTTGACCAATTAGCCTCGGAGAAAACCGATGTTTTTACGTAATCCTCAATAGCAACTTTTAAGCATTTAAAATCGTCGTTCCTTTTAGGTTTTCGAACCACCCAATTAGCGTTATGTGCAGATAGACGGATCGAGTAATTTTCCTCAACCCTGAAGGGTTAGAAACTGCTGTGAACAAATCCTATTAGTATAAATTGCCCTTGATGTCGTACAGTGACGCGCCGTATATCTCCAATGATTCGGACTGTTACAAGTCACAATGATTTCAGTATAAATCTTAGAATGGTGTGTTTGTTTATATCCGATATCCGTTGTTAGCAGTTTACGTTTGTAATGCGTATTGCCCTGGTAAGCCCAAGGAGACAGAGTTTTATTGAATTAAAAGTTTTATTTACAAAAATATAATATAAATATAATAATAATAATAATATTCTGATTGTGGTTGCCGTGCGTAAATAACCAGTGAATAACGTTCTGTTTAAACGTACAGTGGATCATCTTTTTTTCTCTCACCCACACCATAGTAAAGAAAATATCATTTCAATAGGAAGTACACCTACTATATGTAGATCTAAAAAAGGCCTATGATAATATCCCCCAAAGCAAACTATGAAAAGCGCTAGATAGGACCAATATTAATGTCAACTTAAATAAAGCCATAAAAAATCTGTATAGGGACAACGCAACCAAAATTAAAATAGAAAAAACGGGTTTAGAGTGGACAAGGGCCTGAAGCAGGGATGCTGTCTTTCACCGACAATATTTAAAATCTACCTGGAACAAGCCTTAAAACCGTGGAATCGGAAGTGCAAAGATATGGGTATCTCACTAAATAACACAACTTTAAACACTATGTGTTTTGCCGACGACCAAGTGGTTTTAGCCCAGGATTACGAAGACCTAGAGTATATGACCCGAAACTTAATGGAAAAATATGCCAAATGGGGTCTTGAAGTTAATTTAAACAATACTGAATATATGTGCATGGGCGGGACGCAATAAGACCTAGTCCTTAAATACACACAGCAAAGAATAAAGCATACCAGCAAATGTAAGTATCTGGGAATGTATATGACAGTAGACGGCAATACTGATGAAGCAATAAGGGACCGAATAACCCAGGGACGCAGAGCCATCAGCCTGTTGAATAGTGTACTGTGGGACAAAAATATATCGAAGGCCAACAAACATCGGATCTACAATAATATTATTAAAAGCATAACCACATACGGCAGTGAGATATGGCAACTGAAACAGCGCTCGTAAAATGCGCTAAGGGCAACCCGCGCTGTGGGAAAGTCAGGATTGGAAAGAATCAGAAATGAGAGGATTCAAGAAATTATGGAGGTCAAACATACAATAGTAGAGGACATTCAAGTTGCACAACTTAAATGGTATGGACACGTTCAGAGAATGAATGAGGAAAGATTACCTAAGCAAATCTTAAACTGGACACCCCAAGGAAAAAGAAAAAGAGGGCGACCCAGAAAAAGCTGGAGAGAGGGTATCGATAATAAAGTCCGAGAAAAAGGCCTAGAACAGGATTTATGGATGGATAGGGATCAAAGGAGACTGGAGATCGGAAGACGTCGAAGAACGTTTTAACCCGAATTTATATATATATATATATATATATATATATATATATATATATATATATATGAAACGTACGCCTTCGCTGTTCAAGTACTGACGACTTGGACTGTTTCTCACTGCGTGTGTGGGACTCCAACTTTGGTATTGTATGTATCGGTAAACGTGATTTTTAGTGTTCTACAGGTCGAACAGTTAGACTGGGATCTGAGTTACCAACGGATCAATACTCCATCGGTTTTAGTATTAGGATACAGGAATATCGTTTATAGCTGGTCAATACCCGGCTTAACGATGTTTCCTCTTGGTAGTATTGCAGATATTTCGTTGTATCAATACCACACCAAAATTGTTAGAACAGTTAAAACCATCGTATATGTTTTCGTTCATACCGAAAATTAACGGCGGTTCTAGTGAGTGTGTGCAAAGCTAGATCAATACTCTGACTTCGTCCAAAACTCGGCAGGTGACGGTGTAAAGCTTAAAGATTGAAGTCAATTTCTTCGATCTACGCCTCACAGGTGCTTCAACTGCTCGATGCATCGTCTTTTATATCCGTCGTAGTGGTTTCCATCTACCATTGATTCATCGTGCGCATCCGGAGTGGGAGTTCTGCGGCCTGGTGGTGGATATGGACATCGTGGTAGTATTAGAACTGCTTTCGTGAGTGAAACTTATAGTAACGTACTTATGTCGTTACATGTTGCAATGCTCCTTGTCTAACAACCTGATAAAAAATCAATATCGACCAATAGTTGGAATTGACTCCTTTTGATTTGGATTAATTTTTGTTTTTTTACGATAAAATTTATGGAAAAACATTGAATTTTTTTTTCAAAAGTTATGCAAAATTGAATATTTCACCATTTTTCGAATTTTTTGGGTTTATTTTTTAAAAACTATTATCGCTTCAAAAATAGGGTTAAGTTGGTTAAAAAGAGCATATTTAGAGATAAATTTTTTTTTTAAAAATGATGAATTGGCAGAATTTTGAAATTAAAAAAATCGTAATTATTGAAGTTCAGTATTAAATTTTTGGCTTAATTGTATTTAAATGCCTTTAATTAATATTAAAATATCCTAAAATAAAAGAAAAGGGTGTTTTTTTAAAAAAAAATTTGCAACTCCTAAATAAATTTAAATTTAACATATTTTTAATTCTGTAACTTTGAGTAATAAAAAATTTAATATACGACTAAGAATGTGAACCTAACAACATAATTGATATTAATTGTTTTATTTATGTCATTATCAAAAAAATGGCAACTTCAATTATATTATTTTTAAATTCATATTACGTAGATTAAATTTTTTATTGCTTAAAATTACAGAACTAAAGATTTATTTTACTTTATTTAAAAGTGGCAAAAACATTTACTTCTATTAAAATTTAAAAAATTAATTTTTCTTGAAAATTTAAATAAATTTTAAAACAATTTAAAGGCATTTTATAAAAAAATTAAGTTATAAATTTAAAATTAAACTTCGATTTTACGTTTTTATAAATTTCAATATTCTGCCAAACGAACTCAAGCCCATTTTTGTAGCTATTATAGTTTTTGATAAAAAAATCGAAAAATTGTAAAATTTTTAATTTCATGTAAAGTTCGAAAACTTTTTTAAATGTTTTTCTTTGGCAAAACTTTGTTTTAAGATAAAAGAAAAGTTTTAAAAAAAATTCACCCAAATCAAAACGGGTTGATTCCAACCATTGTTTGATTTAGGATGGAATGACCCATATATTTAATTAATTTTAAAAAGGACAAAGATAAAAATGCTATTCTACTCAAGCATCTTTATTAACCGAAGCACTGGCTATTGTCTGCAACCAGTCAATGTTGCACAAGCAGTTTGTATGGTATATAAAAATTTATCCTATAAAATCCTTACAAGATAGTTTGCCAACACATAAAACAGTGCTACCCACACGAAACAGGCAGTTGAAAATAGAAAAGTTCGACTGCAGTAAAAGAGACACTAAATGAATTTGGAATTAGAAATTAGACCAGAAACAAACGATAACGAAAAATGTTTAAAAATGTAAGTTACCATCCTGCAAATAAGTCTTAGATTAAAGCATATCAGATGCAACAAACCACCCGCATTTTATTCTCAAATGTTTTGGATGATTAAGTACGTGCTGTTGGTTGGTTACAAAATGAAATGTCACAATATGGTATTTATGGATGACAATAACTGTCTCCTGCCTTTGATGGGCCATTATCATTCTATTATGGCCAGGAAACTTTAGGGAACAGATATAATCGGTAATCACTATTCAATTGTATGGTATCAAAATAATCATGTAGTAGCACGAAATAATTTCTTTTTGTCCACATCCACTCACATAAACAAAATTATACTACTTTTCACATTACACGAAAAGTGTGTTTAGGCATGACTATTTGTGATCATATCAAATATTTTTTATATTTAATAACTTGATCAATATGTTTATTCGTCACCTGAAAGTTGGTTTGTTCAATATCCACTTTATTCATAAAATAAGTTATTGACGAAAATATATTCCTAGTATTGAATTGTTCAATATCCCCATAAATTAATATGTATATATTTACAATTGCAGTCATATTTCAGTTTAATTGTATCCAATATTCCATAATTTCAGATTTTTTGAGGGTGGGTTTGTTGATTATCCGGATATTAAACAATGCAGTATAAGAATTTTTTTGGTGTCCGACATTCATCAAAAGCTTTAAAACCTATTTGTTCAATATACACTTTGGCCAATAGTAAAAGAGACTGCTATCACGTGCGCTTGTTATGACAAGTAGTAAAACCTAAATAATCTATGTGATTTCCTCAATATTCATTTTTAAATAATTTGCATCAAACCAGTCTTTAATATTTTTCATTTCTTCTTCTACTAAAGTGTTCTTCTTTTCCCTAAAATTCCCGAGTAAAAAACAGTGGTATCGTCTGCAAACGAAATTATATTTCCTGTCTTGATGGACTAATTATTCCCAACAGATCTTTAAAACAACATTTTGTCATTCGGTATTACTAAAAAAATTTTTCTACGAGTAATTTCTAAAACTGCCATTTCAAAAATATTTGACCTGGTATTTGATGTACCTTATAACAATGTTTACTTTTAAGCTATCACATAAATAGTTTCAATGAAACATTGGCCAATTTAATAATTTATTCATCACAGTTCATGAACGTTGTAGATTTTCTGCGAATTTTTTTGTCGCTAGAATTAGAAATCGGTATAGAACTTTCCAAATGTTTGCATTTGTAGGCGATTTGGTCCTGCTAAGCAGAAACCAATTGGCACTTAAGAGTAGAAAGGGCTGTGCAGATCTGCCTTTGTTCTCGAAGGAAATTAGTTTACGTGATAATGACACAAAAACAAAGTGTTTGATTCAAACAGGGTATTATAATAAGCTGGAAGGCGGTTTCTTCCGAATCCCGTCAACGGCACTCATACAATGTCCATTGTGTCTCCCCGTAATAGCAATTAGCGACCTCCAACACCTGTCTTCCTCCAAAATAAGAGCAAGTCGCCGATAGATAATTGCCTTAGTTGTTTCGGCTTATGTGAAGCTAAGCTCTGCACAGTCAGCCTTAACCCAGCACACGCCGGGTATTAGCCAATTATATGGAGGCTGGTTTCCTCCTCTTCACACATTCCACAATTGGGGCTGTTGGTCAGCGATCCCGCTTTTGCTTACTTATCAGCCCTCTTATTGTCTTTGATTCCTGGGTGACCAGGAATTCAGACAAGAGGAACTTTGTTGCTTTTGCTCAAATGCCTCTAGGGCTTATCTGCAACCCAAAGTCAATTATGAATTATTAGTCAGAGTCTCGAGCGCTTTAACTGCCACCTGGCTATCCAAGCATATTTTGAAGCACCTGCCGGTCCCCCCTATACAGAGTAGACCAAAAGTCTGGAAACGGACAATTATCTCATAAATTGCTAGTCCTAATTGTACAAAATTTAAGATTGGCCTATTTTGAGATACGGAGATTCCAGATTTGACATTAACAACGTTGTCAAATTTGCCGTTTCTCTGATATTATTAGTCATTTTAGTTTTTTAAATGCCTCACCCTGTATATTCAGTTATTATTGGAATCTCCTTTTCAATACAAGTTTAGCCACATGTGTCACTCATGATTGTATGTAGTATAAAAGGTCTTAAATAAATAAATCAGAAGTGTGGCAATGCTTAATTGTAGTAATAATTTTTTTATACAAACAATTTTCAACAACATTAAAACGTAATGAAAAGATTACAACATTTTTAACATATTGATTGCTTAATCTAATATTCATAATGTGCTCCATTTGTAAGTTGACCCTAATCGATGGAAGAATGCGTCTACCATATTTCTCCATGATTGTTTAGACCTTGACTAGACCTTTAAGAGTATACAAATTAGTAAGTGTTGCATATGGCTGAACTCGCATTAAACAGGAGATTCCAATAATGACTGAATATATAGGGTGATGTATTTAAAAAACCAAAGTGACTAATAATATCAGAGAAACGGCAAATCTGACAACATTGAAAATGTCAAATGTAGAATCTTCGTATCTCAAAATAGGCTTGTTCCAAATTTTGTACAATTCGGACAAGCAATTTACGAGATAATTGTCCGTTTCCAGACTTTTGGTCCACTCTGTATAGAGTGCTGTCTGTGCACATTGCATTATTGTTACAGTCCTGGCGCTCTTCTTGGAGCCATCTGTAAATTATTGAGTAGCACCGATCTTTGGGATCTGATCCATTGTTCTCGTTTCGGGAAGCATACCCGAAATGGTCTTTCCCAAACACGGATAGCCGGGTATCCTGTCCTGTCTTATGCTAAGCATAGGATCGATGGATGTTTCTGTCCGAACAGTGTTGGCAAAACAATTCGACAATTTAACTCTTTTATCGTAATCTCAGGCGGCAACTTCATTATTTTATACCGTTTGCAATTAGTTTGCGCCAGTGCTGTTTACACACAAAAAAACTTCCCTATGTTGTATTTTAAATATTATACGAAGCATAACTTCAAAATAATTTGCATATCGTTAATAGAAATTTTATTTGGTGTAAAATATTTCACGTTAATATTTTCGAGTTGGACGCGTAATGCAATTATGAGTAAAACATTTTCACGGGCATTAGTTATGCATAGCAGTTTCTTAAATTGATTATAATGCCGTTTGGTTAATACGCAACGGGGTATGTTTCGCGATCGGGATTGAATTCCACATTAAAATTAATTTTCTTCCCGATAATATCATTCCGGAAATTAAAATGTAAACGTATGCCATTAGCTTTGCTCTAACTAAAAACTCAGTTTAGTTTTTTTTAACTGAATTGCAACTGTTTTATTGTATATCGTTGCCTTTCTACTTACTTTTTTTCTGCAACTATATATTTTTTTAAATTTTAAACCAGTACCTACCGCACATACAGGGTGTTTCAAAAAAGGTGACCTCGTCTCTAGGATAGGTAAAAAACTAAAAAATAATTGGGGTTTGCTTTGTAAAAATTTTTCGTAACGCCATCTGTATTCAAAATAAAAGGCGTTGGAGAAAAAAATGCATACACATTTGTTACGATTTTGCCGAAACTATTTGAAACATTGTAATGAAATTTAATACGAATATGTTTTAAAAGCTCACACATCCCATGAATTTGTTTTTATTAGATTAGATTAGATTAGATTTATTAATAAAAATTTCAACTGAACCCAAACATCATTCAATTTTACACCAAAAAAGTACTCTTGGTAAAACCTGATACTATGTATCGTTTTCGGAATATTTAAATTTGAAAATTATGAAGTAATAACCGATGCTGGTATAAAGTAATGATGTTTCAAAAAAAGGTGACCCCGTCTCTAGGATAGGTAGAAAACTAAAAAATAATCGCTTGATAAAAAAATTTTCGTAACGCCATCCGTATTCAAAATAAAGGGCGTTGAAGAAAAAAATGTACACACATTTATTACGATTTTGCCGAAACTACAGGAAACATTGTAATGAAATTTTATACGAATATGTTTTAAAAGCTGATACATCCCATGAATTTGTTTTTTTATCTGACTCTCATAGAGGGCGCTAGTTACACAGTTCGTACCTAGTAGTATTAAACTTAACTTTTTTAAGGTTAGATGTATTAATCAAAATTTTACGTAAACTTAAACATCATTCAATTTGACACCAAAAAGGTACTCTTGGTAAAACTCGATACTTTGTACCGTTTTCGGAATATCTTGATTTGAAAATTATAAAGCAATAACCAAATTTTTTTTGTTAACGCCCTTTATCTTGAGTACGGATGGAGTTACGAAAAATTTTTACGAAGCAAACCCCAATTATTTTTCAGACCTATCCTAAAGATGGGTTCGTTTTTTTTTTAAACACCCTTTATAAAAAATTAATTATCATTGGAATTGTTAACAATAAATTCTTTACCAATTTAAATGGTTTTATGTGAATTTATCGTTAGTATGTATAGGCTGTTGTACGAGAGTGCTTCGTAATACAGTAGAATAGATTGGATCTTTCTTTATTGAGAATAGTTCGCGACAGCGATCCAAGTACACGTAAATGTCGTGGATAATAATGATGTTAAAGAGTGTAAAATTGTGGGAAGCAGAAGAAACTTTGCATGAAACTGTAGGTCCTGTTAATAAATGATTGTAAGAGGTGGGTTGTCCTAAGTGTTACCCTTATTACTACAGCCAGAAAAAAGACCATGATAATATTTTTTTTAAACTTTAAATATAAAACAGTACTAAACCACAGTTTGGTTAAGTCACACCTAAATCATGGCATTATTGGTTGGGAAGGAGTATTCAGGAATTACCTTTATGCCCTCGAAATCTTTCAAAAGCGATTCCTCCGACACACCTGCAAGATATCCAAGCTTTCTACTTCATACTAAAAGAAAAATGTCAGACATAAGACAATTGTATATTATTTAGATGGGATATCAGCAACATAATATTAAAAACGAAGTTACCACTCAGAACCACAGATACGCGACCGGATCAAAGAATAAATATTGTTTACCAATAGCATCTACAACAATAAATCTAAAAAGTTATTCTTATTTGGCATCCAAATTATTCAGTCATCTAACAACAAAAATAATCAATGAACCTTTTTTAAAAAGATTTAAAATCCAACTCTCAAAATTTATTAAAGAAGCAGACAAGACAAAACTATGACAGAAGGTTGAATTATTAATAGAAAAGAAGCACAACCTAAAAAAAAATCTTCAATATTTTAACTCATTTCAACTGCTATTACTGTGTTCATTTAAAAAGTAACCACCCTTAATATTTTAGAAATGCGACATAATAGAAAGACATGCTGAGACACGTCAACTTTTACCTTAAGGGGGTCACTTTTTAGCGCTAATGTCATAAACGTCAGATTCACCCCCTCCCTACTGGAGATACCCCTTTTTTTCAAATAGCGTTAGGTATCAAGACATACCTCATTTTTTTTTTACTGAAAATAGTCGCAAAAAGGGTAGACCTATCGTGTGGGCCGCGGACGGCCCGCACTGCAACTATTCGAAGGGGGAGAGATTATAGAAAGGAGATGATTGTGGACCCGCTTTTTGAAATGTTGCAGGTCATAGTTCCCTGGAAAAACTAATTTGGAAGCTTGATCTATTCTGTAGCAGCCCTGTAAAAGAAGGATTCTTGATGGAGATTGGTTCTTGTATAGTCAATCTTGGGAGTAAATGGGGGAGACTGATCAGCGTGCCGAGTTTTTTGGCCGAATGTGGCCAGTGGTGGTACAAGAGTTTTTATTTCTCTGGAGCATCTGCCATGAAAATATCTGTAGAGTTATGTCTGTTCTGCAACTTTTCTTCTATGTTCTAGTGGGTGAAGGGTATCTGTGAGAATTGTGCTGTTTATTAACCGAATGGCCTTTTTCTGAATGGAATCTAGAAGACGAAGAGAATGTCTTGGTGCTGAACCCCAAATGTGCAAGCAATACTCCAGTAGAGGTCGGATTTGAGCCTTGTACGTGGTTAACAGTTGATCAGGAGTAAAAAACTTCCTAGCTTTTCACAGAAAACCCAGCCTCTGGCTTGCAGACTTTGCGATGTTAGCAACATGGTCATGCCAAGACAAATTATTAGACACCGTGACTCCCAAAATCGAGATGAAGGGACTTGATTCAAGGGTATTTCCGGACATTGTGATGGATTGATTTGAGGAATTAACTTTCTTGGAAAACGTGGCGCTTTGTGTTTTCTGGTTGTTTAACTGAAAAAGATTGTTGGTTCCCCACTCGACGATTGCTTTAAGATCACTATTGATGGAATCAACTTGTTTCTGCTAAAATCTATTTGTATCATTCACCGAAAGTGATCGATAGGTTGTGAAAGTTGACACAAGTGTGCTGTCGTCTGCGAAACTGTAAATCAAGAGGTCAAGAGGTCGTTGATGTGTAAAAGAAATAGGGTGGGGGGTAGGAACCCTGGGGGACCCCGGCATTGGTTTTTAACGCATTAGAAGAAATACAATCAACTGCCACATGTAAGGAGCGATCTTGCATGAAGTTCAAGAGCCATTGGCGCAGTTTGGTTGGGAGACCGTAGGCAGATAATTTGCTTAACAATGCCTGGTGCCAAACGCGGTTAAAGGCTTTAGATATATTCAAGGCTATTGCACGAGATTCACCAAACTTCTCAATAGTTTTGTCCAGAGCTGAGTCACAGAAGCCGGCAAATCTCCAGTAGACCGAAGTTGTCGAAATCCATATTTTCTGTCATAAATTATCTCAAATTTCTCCATATTTAATGAGTGCTATGTTAATCGCTTTTTCCATAACTTTGGATATGACTGAGAGCAATGCAATAGGGCGATAATTTGCAGGAATACCTTATTTAAAAGGTCTAGTAAATCTCTATTTTATCATATTGTTTTGCTTTCGATAGCAGCCTTCCATTGTAATTTAATTGTTGTTTGAAATTGTTAAGTTGAAAAGGACCCACCCTAAGATATTTCAGAAATGGGACATATTAAAAAGAAATTCCGAAGCACGTCAACTTTAAACTTGGTAGTTTTTTTTAAATACCATCATTCAGGAAACTAAAATGCAAACGTTTGCTATTAGCTTTGCGCGAACAAAATATTCAGCTGATTTTATTTTTTAAATTAAATTGCTGCTAGTAGGTAGGTTGCAGAGATATCGTTTAAACTTTATTTACTTCTTTTCTATAACTACCAGTTTTTAAAATTTTAAACCAGTAAAGCACAAGGTGTGCTTCGAAATAAAGTATAATAAAATCGATCTTCCTTTATGTCAAACAATTTGCTTAGGTGATGATAAGGTCAACTGGCATGGTTAGGTCCTCAACAATGAAAAAATGTATTGCTTTCTTTTACTGTTAATATCTTCAGGTTATTATGGATTATTTTTTTTGTTATTGCCATTTAAGTAATTTGGAGTGGTTTCTTTTTATGGATGCTGTGTTGGATTTACTGGCGCCACCACATAATTCGATTTTCCAGCGAGTAAATCTGTTTACTTTTTAGGACCATTTGTTTCCGTTTTTTCTTCAAAAGTATTAGTTTACTTAGCATCGTCGGAAACTGTGTGTATTAATGTGTATTAATTAAAAGAGTGACGAATGAAACTGATAAAAATATATGGAATGTGCAAGCAGTATATAGAAGATGAAGAAGATGTATCGGGTATTTTCATTACGAAGCATAGTCGAAAAATTCTTGGCTAGAAGTCAAAAGGTCTACTGCGCTTTCGGAGGCCAATGATAGAGAGTGGTGGAAATGAATTTTTTATTTCACGAAAACTTAATTTCCGTGATGATATCCAGAAAACGTAGAAACGTTCCATAATTATGACCGACCTTATTTGGTTACTATTGACGATTTATTGTGAACAAAGTTAATCCCGTGAGTGGAGTAGGACAAATATGACAGTTTTATTTTGGCGACGTGCATAAAAAAATAAAATTTGTTCACGCATATTAAATATGCATAGGATTATACACGGTCTTTAATCGATTACTCTTTATATCTCTTTTCCCCCAAATATATGAGCCGGTTGGAATGGAGCAGGCAGGCACTTTAAAGTAGATGTTAAATACAGATTGGATTTTTATTTAAATATAATTTCACTTTTAATAATTTGCTAAATTTATTTTTATTTCGTTAGCTATATACCAATTTTCAGCTTGCACGTTAGGGAAAAGAGATTCCTAAAAAAATTATTTTAAAATTTCATTTCTTTGGACGCTCGTTTTTGCAATATGTATTAATATAATGTACAGTCAATTAAATAATTAATCAATTTTATACTACATAAATTAAAAAAAGGTCCTTAAATATAAGTATGTATTATGTAAATTTTGTATTTGAATATCTACATTTAACTGCATACATTAATACAGAGTATTAATTTTATGTATACAGGGTGAATCATTACCAACGGGACGAAGGAATATAGCAAAACAGTCAAAGTTTTTAATTTTTTGTCACTTTAGTAGTTTGTATATTAACCCTTTGCACTCGTGTATATGTTCTTTTGTGATTACATTGTACTCGGAGTAATATTTTATTTACCTATCTATCTACTCGGAAATTTTTTTTGTAAGGAAATTTTTTAAAAATGCGCTAAAATTGCGTATTAGATATACTTAGTGTAAAACAAAATAAAAATGTGGAAATTTTTTGTTTTGTTTTGAAAAAAAAACAAAAACGCTCAATGTCAAAAACTATGGGATGTTTTTTAAAAAATAACATCTTTTGCACAGAAGTTTATTCAAATTAAATACACAATAATTTATTACCATTATAACATGAAAAATAACTAAATATAAAAAACTTGAAAAAGACTAAATAAAAAAATAAAAGTATACAAAAATAATAAATCTTGAGGAGGGAGAACCATACATAAAACCTTACACTATCATAATCATTACCATTATCTTCTATATTTTAAAACCTGTAAACCTATGATTTATTTGCATTGATTAACATATTTGGTGTTCTGGACCCAAAAGCGTTGGAATATCTTAATTTAATATCGCCTGAAGTAGTAGGGAGTTCTCTCTTTTAAGCATAAGCTAAGAGACAATTTTACAATTTTTTTTGTCATAATCCTTCGTTCCATTTACCCTGTATATATATATAAATATGTTAAAAACCAGCTAATTTCGCATGTATGTCACCTATATTAAAGGTTCATGTAGGTCGATTATGTATCAAAAAGCCAACTACTCCTCTGGCTATATGCCGCGACAGGCATTGAATTACATCTGATACATAATCGTGTATAATACCCCATTTCGGGTAACAATATGCAGATGCTGGTGAACTAAGATAATTTTTGCAGATAACAATACTTCTTCTTAGAAGCTATTCACCTGGGTGGTGCTTGTTAAAAAGTATAGATGTCGTGACTGGCGCTTTTCGCGTAGTACTTCATGTGTACTTAATAGGAGTCGGATTTGTTGATGAGTCCAGTCGAGGAAGACCTACCCTATGCTGATGAGAAGCAAAACACCCCGAAACCGGTCCATAGGTGGTTACTTCGTGTAGATAAACCTAATAGTTCCTTCTTTTACTTATCAATCATCTGCATATTGTTACCCGAAATGGGGTATTATACACGATAATGTATCAGATGTAATTAAATGCCTGTCGTGGCATATAGCCAGAGGAGTAGTTATTTTTGATACATAATCGACCCACATGAACCTATGATATAGGTGACATACAGCAAAATTAGCTGGTTTTTTAAAAATCAGTTATATATTTTTCACATCTATTCACGCTGTCGAAAAATGTTTCTAGTTTTCTATAATTGTTGCAGATATATATATATATATATATATATATATATATATATATATATATATACAGTGTGTCCAATTAAGTCGGCATCATATGGGAAACTTTTTTATTCTTAGTTTTATAAAAAAACTTATTTTTTATAAACATTTCTGCATGGTCTAAAACTTAAAATGCAACCACCAGATATTAATTTTTTTATGACGTATACGAGGTTTGTCAGAAAATATGAATTTTACTCAGGATTAAAGTACATTTATTTTTGAAAATAGCAACAATTGTTATTAAGAAAAGTTAATCATAATTAAAAACTATTGTCAGATATCCAATATTATCCATTTGCCATGAGAAATAAGGTTTTGTTGTTTTTATAAACTTATCTGTCTTAGCATTGATAATTTACGTCAACAGATAAACATTTAATCTAGGATGCCCTGACTAATTCTATACAGTATCTATGTACCTAGCAATTTGTGTATAGAACGATATTTAATCTAGAATGTACTGACGGCAAATGTCAAATCGCTAGTTGGATTTAAAAAATACAAAAAATGGCAGCACTATTAACTTGTAAGGAAAGTCAGACAAGTCGGTAGAGGTCGACCTCGGAGAACATATCTTGATCAGATCAACATTGTTTTAAAGAAAAGCCAGGTTTAGAGTACCAACAACCGACAAGAATGTATGAGAACGCTGATAAAAGTAGAGGAAGCAAAAGATGTGTGTAAGAACCGTAGCAAGGGGAAGGAAGTGGTCTCTGCCTACCCCTATTGAAAAAAGGCGTGACTTTATGTATATATATATATATATATATATATATATATATTAAATATTTTAATTTACAAAATAGTAACGAAATCAGTCTTATATTAACAGTATTATCCTAGATGGTACTGGCGACTTGAAATTTTATTATTTTTTTTTATTACAAACAACTGCTTCAACCTTTTGGGTTATTAGTGGTTTAGTTTATAGGTTACAGTAACGCTTTGTTTATTAAATTCAAATTATTCAAAAGTGAAATATTATTGCTGCTATAACTATGATTTAATGTTTTCTTAAAGTTGTGGAATCTTATTTTTTAATTCTGCTTTTTTTAAATTTTCTTTTAGCATTATTGTGTGAAATGTATTCAATATTATTTTCCCACGATTTCTTTTTTTAACTTATTTAGGCGAATTTTATGATTTCTTTTGTAAATTATATAATTGTAATTATTGTAAAAGTTTCCCTAGTATTAGGATTTTTTTATGTAAAATTTTGCTTTACACCAATATTTTACTTGTCAATTTTTGATCACCAAAGCAGCATGTTCAAAATAAAGAACTTTTTAAGTTATTCAAATAAGCTGCTCTACGAGTGGTAATAAATTTTACAGAGTAAGTATAACAGAGAAAAAAAGTAATTATAAAAAGTTTTTAAACATTTAAATTTACTGTTTGATTGATGCAAATAAAATTATTTGGAATTTCAATTTTCTGTTCATATAGTTTGTGTCAAGGGAATAGGAGTAATTACATTTTATTTAAAGTTCTAGAAAACTTCCGGATATTTTCGAATACTTTGGGGATAAAATGTTTCTTTACTCTTATCTAATTTTGTTGAATAATGGCTGCCATCCCTGATGACATACATTATTAATAGATCTACTTTAGAATGTCGGATGATATATTTTGCTGCACAATGCGCGGAAATACAACGAAAAATACAAATATGACAGTAATGCAAGTTTTTACCTGAATTTATACCTGAACGTGCATTGAACCAATACACACGCTCTACTCAACAAAATGTGTCTAGGTACATATTTATTTTCAAATAACTGACTTTTTAGAGGAAATTTTTAAATTTTGTAATAAATTTTTTTATTTATTTCCTAACTGTTGCAATTTTTAAATAAACATCATTACCGGTTGTTGGTTTGTCCAGTGTAAAGAAAAATTAGCTAGTTGTAATTTTAAATTTAATAACTCAATGAGCAAAAACAAATTTATATCAGAAAGTTGAACTTTTTCATTGGTAAATTCTGTATAATTATATAGTGCCCTTTGGCCTTTGCTCTTTGCATATTACAATATTAGGGAAAAGGCAGTTGGCATCCATATTCGAGTTATACCAAAATATACCATTAAGTTAAATTAATAACTTAGCAACCACGATAAATTATCAACTAGATCAGAAACACTAATTTGATGGACCCTTCAGCACCTGGTTAATCCATCAATGTGGGTATTGACAGATTAATATTTAGTGGTTCTAAAACACCGAAATAAATTTTGAAAAAGCAATTAAATACCGATGGAAAGGTGTCATTAACGCTTGGAAGAAAAATTGTCTCAAAATGATGGTTTTTTTTTCATCAATTATAATTGTGATAAATAAATTATTGTTTTTTTTAAATAAATCAGTTAATACCGTAAAAAAATAGCAGTAAATGAAATTATACGCCTAATTTTAATTTAATCGTTAACTAGTTTTTGGAGGAAGAAGGGCACTTAAGAAGCATTATTGTTTAATTTCATGAGTGGTACTTTTATTTTATATTTAACTAGTGTTTCATAATATCTTAAATAAACTCCTGAACAAAATTAACGCACCACTCATATTTTTTCAATAATCTATATTTATTGATAACTCACTGTACGACAAGTAGGCCATGGACCTTGTTTGACAGTGACAGTTGTTATTTAAGCTATCTTTAATATCACATAATCTTGTTTTAATAATAATTTGTATTAAACTTCGTTTTAAACTAAAACTGTGTTAAAATTTTCATAAAAAGTGCCGATTACAGCAAAGTGTCTGTGAGAAACAAGCTGTTTATTGTGATTGTTTTTATAACGTGCATGTTTGGAAGTTCATTTGTGAGTAAATAAAATAAGAAAAATGAACCACCAGAGAAATTTGTCGATGAAAAACCCAGTGCGAGCAACGAATCTCCTGGATGAAGGATATTCAATACAATATGTTGCAGGTTTGTTAGGAAGACATCATTCCAACATCAGTCGCTTGGTGAGACGACATATTGAAACAGGCTCGTACCATCGAAGACCAGGGCAAGGGCGTGGGGCATGGGCTTGGGTTTGGCATTGGAAAAATCCATTTGCCACAGACTTTTGTTATGTTATAACTGTTAAAGGTTTCAAATTTTTTTCTGCGCATGTTGTTCTCGATTGGCCACAGACAAAAACCACCCAAGAAACTGAATCTTTTGAAAAACAAATCAAGTAATTTTCCATTTTTTCATTAAAGCATGCTTAAAATTACCTGTGAAATTTTTTTTATCGAATTTTAAAATAATTCATTATTGAAATAAAATGAAATATTAAAAAAAAATTGTGCAACCAAAGATATTATCTGCTTTGAGCATAGCAATCTTAATTTGTCATTTTAGAGAAATAGGCAATGTAACAATGTACACAATGTTGTTAAACTTGACTAATACAAGTAGGTATCTGCCACACCAATGATTGTTAGATTTAAATCACCTAAAGCGTTTTAATCTTTATACTTAAGTATTAGATAGAAAATTTAATTTGTTAGATAATACGGTGAAAAACATTAGCAATATTTTTGTTTTTGAGAGCATATTGATGTATTTCTTTTTTTATGGAGGTTAATGAAATTATTAAAGACGTAATGTGGAGCGTAAAGTCCTATCTTAGAACTTATGAACTACCTTTTGTTGGAAAACTCGTTAGCAATCCATTTCAAGAGAAATAAAAATTCCTAGACGGCGTCACATTTAAAATCATATAAGCAACCCAAAAATGTAGCGTTACGAAATTTAACACGAACATTTGTTTAATATTAAGATACATACAATCCTCGGCTAACGTAAACACATGTGCGCTATAAAAAAGCAGGTTATTTTTTCTACGAAAAAAGAGCAGTTTTTGATAGTACCTACTTTCTCGAAAGATGTAGTTAACATTTTACTCTCGAAGGTGACTGTTAAGTTGTCTCAAAACTTAATAAATAAAGGAACTTTAGTCTAAATATAAAAATTAAGTATAGTATTTTTGTAACCTTGATTAGTTGATTCTCGTTAGTAAAGGTAAAAATATCTTTCTCTTATTTCCAAAAATGCTTTTTTGAACTCAAAATAATACATGAAAATACATGTTATTCGTTGTTACATTAAACAAGGTGATGAAAATAAATTGTTTTATTGAAACTGTGATCCAAAATATAAAAGAAGAACAGTTCACAGTGAACCAGCTAAACCTATTGAATTATAAAAATCTCCAAGTTTAATCGAGGATAGCCAAACCAATTTCTCCATTAATTGGTCCTTCGAGCCAGATTTACGAGTGCATAATAAGTTGGTGAGTTCGCTAAGAAGGTCTTAGCCGACCAGCGAAGACTACGCATTGAAAATGCCAAGTGAGACCTTGGCAAAACGTCTGCAAAAATCCAATAGGATTCTAACTAACGAAGAGATGCAATTCCGGATTAATATTTCATATATAATAAATAGTTTATTCACTTTAACCATATATAATAGTTTATCATTGTTTTATTTCTTGGGTTAAGGTTACGAAATAAAACTTAAAGTTTACTTAATATGACGTTTCGCCCCTTCACTGGGAGCTTTGTCCAAAAAATTTTAATGATGAAGTGAAAATGTTAACAATTTTTAATTCACACAAACATTAAGCTGGTTTCATATAAAAACTAACATTGAAACGTATAGAAAACATATTATATTGATAACAAGCTACGAGTATATACTTCAGAATAAATTTATTCTGAAGTATATACTCGTAGCTTGTTATCAATATAATATGTTTTCTATACGTTTCAATGTTAGTTTTTATATGAAACCAGCTTAATGTTTGTGATCTAAAATTGGCAATATTAATATGAAATGTTTTCTGCGTACTCATCTTCTTTTTTATATGCCGTATCCATTAACGGAGGTTGGAGACCACCTCTCTAAATGCCTCTCTCTATTTGGCAACGTGTAACAGCTCTTTTACCGTCATATTTGTCCATTCCCTAATATTTCTCAGCCAGGACTTCTTCTTTCTTTCGACACCTTTCCTTCCGTCTACTCTTCCTTGTATTATTACTTGTAACAGATGATATTTATGCGTACTTATAAATAATTCAAATGTAACTGATAATAAACGTTTGTGTTATTTAAAAACCTCTGTGAAAGGTAAAGCTTATAGGTTGGTTAAATTTTTAAAATGAACCTTATTAAAATTACTGGCACTATCCCAGTAAATTCATGTGGGTTTGAAATAGTTTTGTAGTGCAATGAATAAGTGCAAACAAGTTACTGATTCAACAAAAAAAAAGTTTCAAAATGTGTGTGAAGTGTCATTTAATGGTTGTTTGTATGAACTTAAAAGTAGAAGATATAAAACACTACACGATAACGATTGCCAAATATGCTAAAATCCCATGGTTTAGAATAATTTAAACGTCATTTAATCATAGTTTCAGTGACACAACCTTAATTGATACATTTAGGGAGATTTGGCGATAAATGATATATTATTAGCAAAATAAATTATTGATTTCGTGAATTTAAATAATCATTTGTGGCATTTTCAATATCTGATTTTAAATTTTCTAAAATTTATCGTATTGCTAGAATATATGTCTACACGTGACTTTTCAAAAAATTAAAAAAAATAATTTTTGTATGTTACAATGCCTTTATAAACAATACAAATCGCTTGCAATAAATAGTAACTGATCTGTTGGCAATTGAGAACGAATTGCTTTTAAATTGGTACAAAGGAATTTTTAGACTCTAATATTCGTGACTACAATATTGCAACTGTTTTTAAAATAATCTTTCATACAAATTTGTATTTTCTGTTTGAATAAAAGTTAAGCTAAACTGACTTTTTTATTTATTTATTAATGATTCTCGCAACATATTTTTAATAAAATTTTAGAAATATGTAAAAGTCTGTTGCTAGTAATTTAACATATTTTTTTTAAATATATATGATTTTAATATATTTTTATAAACTCTAATAAAATGTGCTTATTTATAAACTACGATAAATACCATTATGCATCGATTGCCATTTTAGCAAGTGGTATTGTGAATATAACAAAATTTTAAATCCAGTTGCGTGTTTCGATGCAAATATGTAACATGGGAAATTTAAATTTACAACTTTGAACTTGTTATTTTTTTTCACATGTTTTGCTCGATAAAAAATATTCATCCTTTTTTAGGTCGATAAAGTATACATAAATGATACGTAAGCGTGGTTTTGGTAAAAATTCGATATTACATTTAAAATACAGCATTAAAATCTTTTTTGAAAATAGTGTTTTTTCGAATTTTGCCTGAAATGTAATTTTTATGTTTGCTATAGTTTCTGTTTAAAAAAATTACTTAAATTAGATACAATTGAAGTTGTGAATACAGAAATCTGGGCAATTAGAAGCTCGAAACCAGCTCGAAACTAGTAGAGGAATGCCAAATGTATCTGAGAAACCTGGCAAAACACAAAAGAGTTAAACTGCTGGTACACAAGGGTATTGAATGCAATAAAAGGCCAGACGCACTCGCAAGGATGGGTTTTGCAGACCCGTTGCTAAGGCCTGAATCCGGTGTGGGCAACTCTTGGCAGCAAAAACGAAGCTGACTAGATACCAATAGCCTGAGTCTCGGCAAAAAAAGAATAAAGGGATCAAATCTTTTACTTGCTATTTAGGCCTTAAAGTTAACAAAAATACCAACCAGAGACGACTGGTTAAAGAAAACACAATTTACCAGCCCAGGAGTGAAACGATGGTACACTGATGGATCAGGGTACCAGAGCAGGTGTGTTTGGAGCATCCTGCAACCACAGGGGAAGCATTTCTCTCTCTCTCTAGGCCTCCCCTATTTTTTGCCATTCATCTCTATTCTGTGCCACTTGATACCATCTCTTTCCTGCTTTTTTCTTGATATTATCAATCCATCTTTGTTGCGGTCGCCCCACACTTCTTTTGTTTTCTCTAGGTCTCCATTGTCCACCTTTCATTCTCTTGTCTGGCTACGTGTCCCGCCCAGCTCCATTTTAGCTAACTTATGCTCGAGATCACGTCCTCTACTTTGGTATTGTTTCTAATGACTTCGTTTCTTATATGATCCATAGGACTTATTTTCAGAATTTTTCTTTTTATGGCTCTCTGTGCTCTTCTTAATTTATTTGCCGAGTTTATCGTGATTAGTATCGTTTTCATACCATAGGTCATGACTGACTGGCAGGATGCACGTATTAATTACTTTTCTTTTGAGATTGATTGATATATCGTTGTTATTTATTATGGTATTTAATTTTCCTACTGCTGCCCAAGTTTATTATATTCTTGATATTTCTGCTGTTTAATTGTTTTTTTCTAGTTGCATTTCGTGTCCTAGATAAATGTATTCTTGTACTTTTAAAACAATTTGGTATTCTATGTATATGTTTCCTTCTTCTGAGGTAATTATTTTTGTTTTTTCGATGTTCATTATTAAACCTACAATCCTAGACTTCAACTTTGAATCCCTTAACATTTCTTGTATTTCTTCCAAGTTAGTGTTAATAATTACTTTGTCAGGAAAGCATACCCCCGGGGAAATACGCCTTGGTATTCCAGGCTAAAGTCTATGCCATACTCAGGTGCGCTACACACCTGACAGAAAACAGAGTGACCAACAGTGAGATTGGTATTCTCACTGACAGTCGCGCGGTCATTGGTGCCCTCGTGAGTTAGACCACAGCAACATCGGTGGTGTGGGACTACATAAAGGCCCTCATTGAGTTAGCGACTGTAAACAAAGTCACTCTTACATGGGTTCCTGGGCACAAAGGGATAAATGGCAACGAGGTAGCCGACGAACTGGCAAGAAATGGGACCCTGGTGGAACCAAGAAGCCAGTTGGTCGGATTTCCAATTGCCGAAGTGAAACATGAATTGAAACTTATTCTTGAGCAAGAACATATCGCTCAGTGAAATGCAAATACTGGCTAGGGAACATCAGACAGCTGATGAAAAAACCTCTCCAGAAGAGGGCTGACGCACTCTGGACGATGGATCGGAGTAGGCTGAGGAGCACGCACAAAGGGCACACCTCTTCAAACTTAAGCTGGTGGATAAGAAAAACTGTCGACTATGCGGAGAAGAGAAAGAGAGCAGCATACACATTCTGTGTCACTGCCCGATGCTAGCGGTGTACAGGTATCAAACCTGGGGCTGCATGATAATGTATCCACGTGATCCAAATGAGCCAACAGAAATCCCGCTGTTCGCCAAAGCCAGCGGACTGGAATTCTGATGCCCTGAAGACACAGCGGTAGTCACAGAGAATCAAAAGATCCAGATGACATAGGTGCCTATACCAATGGCTCAACCGCAAGATTGTAATGTATTGTAGGCCTTAAAGTTGAACAGAAAAAAACAGCATTCTTTGTCATATTTGACTATGACGCGACGCCCGCACAAAAACTAACAATAAAATACAATTTAATTCAATAAAAGTAAAAGTTGTATCGAAAGCCTATCTAGATCAACATATAAAATGTGTAACTGATTTTTAAAAACCAGCTTACTTTCACTGTAGGATACCTATTTTATTAAAGGTATATGTGGGTCAAATATACATAAAAAATAACCACAACTCTGGCTATATGCCGCGACAGGCATTGAATTACATCTCATATATAATCGTAAATGCTACCCCATCACAAGAAGCAAGATATACAGATGCTTGTTAAGTAAGAGAAATGACTATTAAATTTATCAGCTTATAGCGTTCTACAACGCCTTTTGACTCCTAACCGCCATTTATCTTTATTTTGCCGTAAGTGCTCTGGCAAGTTTCTTTCTTTCATCTCTTTGTCAATGCCCTCTATTCAGCTTCTTCTTGATCTTCCTCTTCCTCTCTTCCCTTGGGGTGTCCATGTCAAAATTTGTTTTGGTAACCTATCGTCTGACATTCTTTGGACGTGACCATACCATATTAACTGTTTTGTTCTTATATCATCAACAATCGTGTGTCTGGCACCCATTGTATCTCTTATTCTGTCGTTGTTTATCCTGTCTCTTCTTGATTTACCCGAAGATCTCTTCAAGAAGTCCATCTCAGTTGTTATTAGCATTTTTTCTGTAGACTGTTTTAATTGCCATGTTTCTAGGTCAACATAGTTTCCATAAAACCAAACCTTCATGAGTTCAGAAACAGCATTAAAGAAATACATAAGCTTGTTGCGATGTTATTAAAACTTTAATTTTCAACATGAATTGCTAAAGGATTTGTTACTTTAGAGTCTTTTTGCAGAAATTTTGATATTATTTTTCTAGTAGAAGGCTGCTATTTTAATATTTCTTGGATGGAGTTGGTGGGGCGTAAAGTTGTGACGAGGGTTAGTTTTTTATATTTTTAGTTTCTTTTTCTTTTCCTAAAAACAGGTAAAAACAATTTTTTTATGTTTAATGAAAGTTCCTAATTTATCTGCTTGTTTTATATCGTTGGGAATAAAATACTAAAATTCGCACTAAATTAAAAGAATTTATCCAAGCTAGTTTTGGTATTTAATTCTGTATAGTTAATTATAAAACAAATTTACAGTCGGCTGACAATTAAACTCCATATCAAGCAAAATACCTCTACGTTTGTAGTAAAACTTAATTTTAGAAATTCGTCCCGTAGAAAAATAAATTTATACATGCAGAGAATTATTTAATTAAGCATCAACTTGGACTCTATTTTACTGGCTTTCTGTTCTTTGTGTTTTTGTTTTATATACATATCCAGTAAATTCATACAGTAACTCTCATATAGTGTAAATTCCGCATGAAAAGGGTATTTCGTGACTTTTATTATTTTTACGTGTGTTGGACAAATTTTGTGTTTTATTTTCGTAATTTAAATGTTGGTAAGGAAACGGGGTAATCAAGACATAACAAACGTGAGAGAATGGAATATTGATGTATTTTAATATCTCATATTCGTGGGGACATTTTTTTTGATACTTAAATATATATTTCTTAAAAAATAAAACCATTTTTAACAGTTTTTCTCTTTTGTCGAATATAGGTCACTGCGGGAATTCTAGAGCACAATGGAAATTTTACCTTCTTTGATATTTGGAATGCACAAAAGCTACATATTGCAAAAGTGATTTTTTTTTGTACCCAGTTTTTTAATGATATATCAAGAAAAGTAAAAGAATGTATTTAGTTACGTATTTTTTTATCGCCATAAATATGATTTTTATCGTTTTCATTATTTTAAATATTTTATTCTCAAAGCACAAACAAGTGTGTCATTTAAAGCTTAAATGTCTAAAGAAATAGAATTTTTCAGTCGTGTGCACAGCTAATGCATCTTTAAGCGTTACAAAGGCGTGATTATTAGTGGTGAGCAAAGTAAGAACAAGACCAAGAAATTCTTGATATTGGTCTTACTTGTTCGGTCTTGGACTTGGTCTTGCTTAAATACTTCTGGTCTTGGTATTGGTTTAAGTCTTGCTTATTTAGTCTTGGTTTTACTTTTTTAACTTGATTTTTTCTTTATAATTTTCCTACCTACTAACATTACAAGCATTTTTCAAAGGCATACATAATCAATATTTAATTAATAAAACATTTTATTTTATTGCAAACCAAAAATTATTAAAAATCTATTACCATCCATAAATTTTTAATAATTATATTGTATATATATATATATATATATATGAAACTGAGAAGATGATATGGGATGTGCAAGCAGGATTTAGAAGAGAAAGGAGATGTATGGATCACGCCTTTTCATTACGAGGTATAGACAAAAAATTCTTGGCTAGAAGTCAGAGGGTCTATTGCACTTTTATAGACTTGGAAAAGGCCTATGAAAGGAGTAAATTGTGGCCGACATTTTCTATGTATGGGGTAAACTGTAGTTTAATACGAGCACTGCAATCACTACACGAGAATTCCATTGCTTGTGTCAGGATAAACGGAGCTTGTACGAAATTGTTTAATATCGAAAAGGGCGTAAGACAGGGATGTGTGACTTCGCCGTTGCTGTTTAACTTATACATAGACGATTGTTTAAAAAATTTGAAAGAGAGTGCGTATGGATTGAAAATGAATGATTTGATCGTCAAATGCCTTCTTTACGCTGATGATCAAGTCATATTAGCGTCATCTGAAGAGGAATTGCAGGCGATTGCAGTCATGATGCCCTAAAAATAAAAGGGATGAAAATAAATGTAAGCAAAATGAAAGTAATGGTTTTTGAAAGAGGAGAATGCATGACAAACTGTAAAGTTCTGATTAAGGGAGAAAGAGTGGAACAAGTAAATGAGTTTGTTTACTTGGTTTCAAAGTTTACGAGAGATGGAAAGTATGACAGTGACATTGAGCGAAGGGTGTTGGCATGAAAACAAATGAATTGGGCACTGCATACCTTTATGAGCAGCCAGAAAGTGTCAAAAAAGGCACTTTTGGCTGTGCATAGAGGTGTGTTGGTTCCTACACTTATGTATGGTGGTAAATGTTGGGTTTGGCAAAAGAAGCATAAAAATAGAATTAATGCTGCGGAGATGAGTAGTCAAAAAACTCCGTCGTGGAAATATTTGCAAAGGATAAAGAGTCGTCCTGTAAAGGTTGAATTGATTCTCCTCTTGCAGTGCTTTATGGTAACTTCGTAATTGTAATTTGGATTAGAAATTGATTGGTTATCTAAATTTGGTAGTTGATAGTCCTCAGGTAAACAACATTCATTTGTTTCTTCTCTTTCAGAAATATCCACTTTAGTTGTGGCTATTTGATCCACGTGTCTTCGCTATTCTTTTTCATCAACATTGATGTAATAATGTAATAATCCCTCTTTCCTGATTATTTTTCCAAATTTCCATTTACAGTCTTTTTCATAACTGCGGACACAAACAATTTCACCAGGAACGAAATATTTGATTTCAGGACATGGCAGACTTCGTTGTTTGTCTGTACCATCGTATCTAAGTAAATCAAGTTTAGTCTGAATGTCTTTCTTCATTAAGAGCATGGATGGTGATATCCCGGTAGTAGTATTTGGTGTTTTCCTGTAATACATAAGAAAATTTGCCAATTTAGAATCCAAAACGTCTCTAGTGTTGCTAAATTTTTTTAAAGCATTTTTCATTGTCTGGACGTCTCGTTCAACTTGACCATTGGTTGCTGGATGTTATGGTGCCGAACACTTGTGTTGAATACCGTTATTTTTCAGAAAAGTCTCAAACTCGTGAGATTTGAAAGTTGGTCCATTATCACTGACCAAGGTGACTGGAAGACCAAAACGGGCAAAAATATTTCGGAGAACAGATATTGTTCTTGAAGCCGTCATAGAAGTCATAGGAAAAATCTCTGGCCACTTGGAATATGCGTCGACTATAATCAAAAATTATTTACCCATGACAGGCCCAGCAAAGTCTACATGTATACGTTGCCATGAAGAACTCGGATATTCCCAACAATGAACTGTGGTTTTCCTTGGTTGATTTTGAACACTTTGGCACGACCAGCAACTTTTTGCTAAGTGTTTAATATCAGCGTCAATTTTGGGCCACCAAACATATGACCTCGCTAGAGCTTTTATTCTTACTATACCGGTGTGACCTTTATGTAGTTCTTATAAAACTTTCTTTCTTAATATTGTTGGGATAAAAATTCGAAGGCCACTTCATGGGTGAAGGTGTTCTTTGATCAGTTTCGTCAGTGTTTCATGGGATTTGTCTTTTGGTTCATCCGGGCTGGTAAGATTGTATAGAAGTTGCAATGTTTTTGTACCCATTGAATGTATTAACCATTCTTTCTTCTTATTGTCAATCTCTTTTGAGGTGCCTTTGAAATTTTTCATGGTGAAAATGTTCTCTAGCCTTTTGAGGAAAATTTCCCACGATTCCGTTTCATCGTTAAAAGGTTCTAATGGAATGACTTTTGTAGAAGTGGATTGACGTGAAATCTGCAAAGTTTCAGTCAATGTCTTCATCAAAGTGTTCAAATTGGTTCGCCGGCCTCGTCGCCAATATTATATTTGCAAATTATTCTTGGAATAGTTTGTAACTCTTTATTTTTTACAACATTCATGATGACATATTGATAATAATTCTCTATCTGACACTGTCATACGTGACATAAGACCTTTGTGCCCGATGGAATCACATACACTGCGTGAACATAAATATAAGAACATAACATTTTTAAACACATTGTATGGTTAATATTTTATTGTAAACTTTCGTCTTCATAAAATTTTTACTCAAATTTTCTTTCAAAACGTGAGATGTGTAATAATCATTTCTACGTGAAGCATTACTAGTGAATATAAGTAATTTTTCAGATATTTAAATACCTTCAGGACAATGTTGTCTTTGATGATACATACCGGAAAGCTATTTATCTTTATTTAATTGAGTTAACGATACAGAAAACAAACATTAAGCGTGATTGCAAAGGAGAGACAAAGAATTTAATAACGGTAACGTAAAATGTTGAAATTTATATTGTCAAAGAAATACATTGAAAGCATATTGTTCGTTTAATCCGTTGTTAATAAAGAGGCACAAAATAATATCGCCAAGTTCTTATTGTACACAACACAATTTATTATTCGCAACATTGTAAAAAGAAAAAGAAATTTTTCGTGCGTTATTAATGTTCAACGACTTTTTTTTAATTCTTTAAAACTAACGGTTCATTTTTGTTTTTAAAATTAGGCATACGTAAAATACAGCATAAAAATTTCTAATTCCAAGATGTTACCCGATATCTGGCAGTATTCACAAGAATTTAAGGAAATACTGAAACACATCGATTTCTGTTTCAAGTGGGACACATAATTACCCCTCCCTCCACTTTCCCAACCACACAATTTAAAATAGAAAATGTACCATGGGGGCTCATTATTAGAAAGGTATTTAGATGAAGTATTCACGCATATAAATATTCATGATTTTTTCGATATTGATATTTTAACCTTCATTTTCCTGCGCTGTCATTCTGTCGAAAAACACATGTTTTTGACGTCAAGCGTGATCGCATTTGCTATAACCTATGTGTTTATTAAAGAAAGTATACAATTTGGTGAAATTTTTGGTATTTCAACGTTATTAAATTTAATTATTTTATATTGGAAAGAATTCATATATGGTTCTAGCATTGTCCTCGATTTTTGTTTATCTGGCTGCTACTCCAACGTAGTCGATGCATCGTGAAGGGTGAAGCTGTTCTTGCAGCAAACCACATTATTGTTTGTAGTGTCAAAGAAAAAAAGGATGATAAGTGGATAATCAGATCTTATTGTTTACAGACCAGTGCTATTAAAAGTGATCCTCATGAAATCAATAGATGATATGACTTCAGTGATAATTATAAGCATTTATTTACTTTTTACATCAATAGAAATAACCAACACGAGAACTTGGTTGTCTTCTTTCAATGAGTTTTTCAAATCTTTTCTTTTCCTCTTCTATCTTTACACTTTTGGAATTTGTTATAATGCTGGACACAGGTAAGTTTGTACTTGGTATAGCGGTGTTTTTCAGGTGAAGCTTTTAAAAGCCCCTAGACAGATTGCTAGGGAAATTCTATTAACCACATAAAATATAGAAAACAAAATAGGTGTTATGAAATGTTTCTCGAAAAAATGTTTAGAACAAACTCTTATGTTTTTGGTAACTCTCTTTTCTATTTTCAGTTTGATCTCCCACAGTTTCGTTCTATCAACCATAGTCACCATTCCCGATTCTCTAATATGCTTAATTTTTTTACCCTCATTTGGGAAACAATAAAAAGTCAAATTGGGGTTTTTTTACACACTGAGTTACATCTAGGTACACAACAATGTGCTCTGCTGGTCATTTTCACTATTAACAAATTATAAGTCACTATTAATCTTCGCACAAATGCGTGCTTCAGGATATATAAACACAAAGCAATTACACTTGTTCATCACGTGATATTGATGCGAGTTTATTCCGTCAGATGGCGTATTGCTTAGCATTGAAGGACAATTTACACCGTCTTTGCAAAAAAAGTCTTAATTAATTTAAAGTGCAACAACTCTTAAAAATGAAATGCAACGCCTATGTTTTGATAATGTGTCAATTTTTATGTCACGTCGAAAGTAAATTAAAACGAATTTTGTAAAAACAATAGGAAATTTATCAAGTGTAATGAAACTAAAATTAACTAAATTGTAAGCTTTTGATACACAAAACAGTTTACTCAAATTAATTATAAATTAAATGTTCAAAATGGCGTCCATTGACTTCCATACAATTGTAGAGTCGCTGTTCCAAATTAAGTCGAACGTTTTAAAGCATTTCAGGGATTATTAGACTGCATTCATGTAGGTACTATTCACCGTATTTAGTTCTTCAAACGAAGCGGGTTAGGTTGTATAAATATTGCTCTTTAAATAACCCCGGAAAAAAAATCCAGTGGGGTTAAATCGGGGGATCTTGCAGGACATTTAATAGAGCCTTTTCTTTCAATCCATTGCTTATGAAATCGTTCATTATGATATTGCCTTACAGCTCTATTATACTGCGGAGGTGCGCCGTCCTGTTAGAAAAACAAGCACTTAATTATTGATGATATAAAGTACCTATTTAGTCAAAAACACATGTTTATAAATATTTTATTTTCGCAGAATAATACGATTACGTAAAAAACGCCATACATTTAGAATTTTCTGCCCTTACACGAGAGGGTAATGGTATGGGGTTAGATAACATACGGTAGGTAACAGGTCAGTATTAAGTCACAAAAATTTAAATGCAAATTATTACATACCATCCACGCCAACCGGTCGGTAGCCAAACTTTTCAGCATTGTATAGGTCTTGCTCCTGCAGTTTCTCTTCATTTGATCAATATACTTTATCGTAGGTCTTTCTATGTCTCTTTTTCCTTCTATTTGACCTTTTAAGATTGTTGCCAGCATCATCATCATCTTCAACCCATACGCGTCCACTGCTGGACATAGGTCTCTCTTAGTCTTTTCCATCTGTCCCTATTCTGTGCATCCTGCATACAATTGCTACTAACACATTTTAGGTCGTCAGTCTATCTGGTAGGTAGGCGGCCTCTACTGCGGAACGCTTCTTGCCTTGGCCTCCACTCGACTATACGTCTTGTCCATCGGTTGTCAGATAATCTGGCAACGTGTCCTGCCCAGTTCCATTTTAATGTAGCAATTCTTTTTATAGCGTCGATTGTCCCTGTTCTATGACGTATTTCTTCGTTTGGGATCCGGTCTCTAAGAGATACCCCAACATCCGGCGCTCCATGGCCCTCTGTGTTACTCGGATCTTGTCTACGACCTTTCTTGTAAGTGTCAATGTTTCCGCACTATAGGTAAGAACGGGCAGCACACATTGATTAAAGGTTTTCCTTTTGAGGCATACTGGCAAGTGCGACTTAAATATTTAATTTAATTTTTCAAAGGCTGCCCAGGTTAATCCTATTCAACGGGGGAGCTTACATGTTTGGTTATCCCTGCCTAGTCTAATTTCGTGTCTCAAATATTTATATGACACAGTCTGCTCAATATCCTTTCCAGCGATAGAAACATTACGGTTTAGCACCAGGTTCGTCATTATTTGTATTTTGTTCATGTTGATTCTCAGTCCGACCTCGAAGGAAGCGTGATAGAGTTTTTCCAACATTGCTATTGCATCGTCCATACGATCGGCTATGAGGACGATGTCGTCAGCAAATCTTAAATGACCAAGCTTCTCTCCATTTATGTTAATACCATGTTCGTATAGGTCTGCCAGTATACTGGATGTGAAATTATATGGCCTATCCATCTACTTCCTCTCTGCGCAATGGACCCTATTAGACATTTCTTCTCCTCCAATTTTTTTTAGGACTTCCTCATTTGTGATTCTCTGCATCCATTGTATCTACAATATCCGACGATAGTACCAAATTTCAAATGCCTCTACATGCCCTTTCGACTTTTCATTAATGGTTCAGGACTCACATCCATACAATAATACGCTCCAGACCAACGATTTTAGAAAACTCTTCCTTATCTCCAGCCTAATATTATTGCAGTCAAAGAATTTTGATTTCTTGTTGAAAGCGAGACTTGCTAAAATAATTCTATTTTTTATTTTCTGTTACTGCTGCTACCCTGCGTGATTAGGCCTCCAAGTTATGTAAACATATTTACTTGATCTATGGTCTCCAGGGTAATATTTATTCTGTTTGGTTCTCTCCTACGAGGGTTAATTAAATCTCTTTTCCAACAAGACGACACACGTCCTTAAACAGCAAGAGTTAGGTACTACAAGGTTCTTAGAACTAAATAACATGACACTGCTTTCATGGGCTGTGATGTATAATCAGCAATCGACTGGGTAATTTACTCCAATCACCAAATAACCTAGTAGACCTTCATTACCAATTTTAGGAATCCTGGAAGGACCTTCCTCAGGATACCATAAATCATTTAATTTAAAGCACGTGTATAGTTATTAAATGCATAAAAAACCACGGCAAACCCACTTATTATTAAATTTTTTAATATTTTGTTAAAAAATATAATCATTTTTAACACGCTTATATTAGTTTCACTTGTATGTTTGTATGTTTGCCTTTAACTGACTCTTTGTATAATTTGTTTGTAACTGACTCTTTGGCCTTGATTTTGCCCTACTTTAAGCGAACAGATTTAATTTAAACTTCGCACACTTGTCAAAGACCGATGACAATGCAAGTTTCTCCAGGATTCATAAATTTCTTCAGGTATCCTTTGCATGAGAGTAAAAGATATAGAACTAGTGTGTGAACTACGCATGCGCGCAATTCAAATGTCATATTATAATGCTGAACATATACTATGTTCATGCCTCGGCCTGGGAAGAATAAGGTTTAACATATTTGGTTATACCAACCTAGGACCTACCGATTTCAAGAAAATCTCTTTCCATACAACCATGAAAAAGTGAGAAAGGCTGGATTGTGCGGTGAACTGTAACCTCTAGGGGTAAGCCACAATAGACCTACTAAAGGTCACAGCGGAGGGGCGACCTACGTCTCAATCACCTTACTTACCCTAACCTATAATACAACAATATTTGATATTGTTTGGACTTTTAAAGAACAGTTAAAACATTCTGCTTTGTTTGCAGTTTCATTTAAGTAGCATTATGCTTAAATTAGACTATTTACTCTTAGTTAGCGTGTTGTATAATCATAATCTCTAGATTTCGGACTTTATTAAAAAGCGGGTGATTTGTATAATTAATGACGATGATGATCTTATGCAAAAGTTTTGCACTGGACATTCTTACCTTACACTTGAAACTTTTTATCCAGATTAATACGTATTAAAAAATATAAGACATTTTTGGTTATTATTGAAAAAGAAAAATATTTTATCATAAAGTTAGAACGTTCTGTATCAGGTAACTTTTTAAATAACGTGAGTGGTCTCTCCTCTATGAATTATTGAATATCGGGGTTGTAGAGTTCAGCATTTTTACCGATAAAGTTGAAGGGTGAGTGTGTACATACATTTTAAGATATTAGCTGAATGATGGGGGAGCTGAATACGGAAAGATAAATACGATAATAATTCGTTTTAAATATGAATTTAATAGGCACTATTTTTGGTGTTTTAATCGTTTACTTAAATATTGCATCGATTATTCCGAACAGTAAATCTTTCAGTTCAAATGGTATTAATTTAAAAAAAGTTCAGCGTTAGTCGTACCAAAGTCACAAAATATTATTTCTACATTATTCAGTGTTCTAATAAGAACAATTTGGACAGCATGAATCTACCACGTGAACTATGTCCACCATAATTCAGTGGTTGGTTGCATTGTAGCTCGCATCAAATTGATAAGATTAAATAAAACCTGAAAAAAACAGAGATTTAATCGATCTCATTGTAAAGGTGAAATTATTACTGATTTTATGGCATTTAATGGATCTTTTAATAACCATTTTATCCTAACATTGTATTATCAGATACAACCGTTGTTTATCTTTAGTATGACCTCTGGTATTGTTTTATTAGATCAAAAAAATGAGTTATAAATTTAATAACAGTAAGATGATGAACTATTTTTATTTGGTTCATAGATAAATATTCGAAAAATTCTTGGCTAGAAGTCAAAAGGTCTATTGCGCTTTTATAGACTTTAAAAAGGCCTATGACAGAGTGGTAAGGAGTAAATTGTAGTCGAATTGTTGTCTATGTATGGGGTGAGCGGTAGTTTAATACCAGCACTAACATAACTTTACGAGGATTCCACTGCTTGTGTCAGGATAAACGGCGCTTGCACGAACTGGTTTAACATCGAAAAAGGTGTAAGACAGGGATGTGTGGCTTGGCCATGTCTGTTTAACTTATAAATAGACGATTGTTTAAAAGATTTGAAAGAAAGAGCGTATGAATTGAAAATGAATGATTTGATCGTCAAATGCCTTATTTACGCCGATAATCAAGTCATATTAGCGTCATCTGAAGAGGAGTTGCAGGTAATAATTAATGTTATGCATAATACCCTAAATATCAAAAGGATGAAAATAAATTTAAGCAAAACAAAAGTAATGGTTTTTGAAAGAGAAGAAAGCATGACAAAGTGTAAAGTTCTGATTAAGGGAGAAAGAGTGGAACAAGTAAATGAGTTTGTTTACTTGGGTTCAAAGTTTACGAAAGATGGAAAGTATGACAGCGACATTGAGCGAAGGATGTTGGCAGGAAAACAAATAAATGCATAGTTTTAAGAACAGCCAGAAAGTGTCAAAAAAAGCACGTCTGACTGTGCATAAATAATTTTTGGTTCCTAACTTATGTATGGTAGTGAATGTTGGATTTGGTAGAAGAAGCATGAAAATAGGATTAATGCTGTGAAGATGAGTAATATAAGAAGTATAGCCGGAGTGACTCGGTTGGATAAAGTAAAGAATAGTGAGATAAGAGAACGCTGTGGTGTAAAAGAAGATGTGGTTACAAAAATATATCAAGGAATGCTTAGATGGTTTGGACACGTAGAAAGGATGGAAGAAGGAAGATTGGCGAAACAAATTTATAAGGCAAGTGTAAATGGACAAGTCGGTAGAGGTTGACCTCGGAGAATATATCTCGATCAGACCAACATTGTTTTGAAGAAAGGCCAGGTCAAGAGTACTAACAACCGACGAGCTTGTATGAGAGCACTGATGAAAGTAGAGGAAGCAAAAGATGTGTGTTAAAACCGTAGCAAGTAAAAGGAAGTGGTCTCTGCCTACCCCTACGGGAAAAAGGCGTGACTATATGTATTAATGTATCTATAAATAACCAAACTTGTAATAATAGGTCATTTCTTTGATATTGCGTACTTAATATAAAATGAGAATCTAGCGGTGCGTTATATTGATTGATGCAAACATTTTAAAGGGAAAAGAAAAAAAACGACACCTATTCAATGAAAGCCTTTCATTTTTCATTAAATGAGTAAACGTGAATTACTTACCTTATGTCAAATCTCTTTATCTAAAGAAATTTATTTATTTCGCATCAAAAAAACGTTTAAAAGTGATTCATTAGCTTTTTTTTCTTCTCTTTTATTTTGAATTGGGAAAAGCTATAACGATATTTTTGTTTAATATCTTTGTTTGCTTCGTTAATTTATTAAGTGTACAATTTTTGGAATGTTTTATTTGAAAAATAAACGTGGAAATTATTATTTTTTAGAAATACTATTTCTCTTGTTTCAATGCGATAATAAAATTTTACGTTTTGTAAATTGATAAAAAAAATGTACAGAACTGAAAGTTTTTATACGGGACGAATGTTTGCAACCGATCATTTGTTCAAGATATTATCAAAATGTAAAACCGTTTTAAGTAATCGACTAACAACACAACTACTCATTAACCAAAATAAAAATGTGTCGGCGACAGCTGATGATATACCCAATGCGTATTTCAGATCAAACAGTTTCTACATTCAACAATACACCGAAATTACCGTTCAGAAACTGTTTCACGAATGATCCCATGTTGGGTTGAAACGGATAATGAAACGTTCGGCAAATCTATCATCAGAAAATACTGTTTACAACAGGTTTGCAGAATTTGTCATGATTTTCTTTGGTCAGATTTAAATTTCGTGAAGGTTCTCCAACATTTGTTGGTCCATTTTTGTAGCTATAAATATTTAAAAAATTTATAAACCTAGGCTAGTCATGTCAAACGACACGAAAGATTATGGGATTGTAGGAGGGGTCGTGAAGGCTATGCTGCCTCTCAAGCACTTTGACCTATCAGATCTTTTGTGCATAACCCTTAATCTATTCGAGGCCTGTGATTTCGAGAGTTCGTACAAAGTTGATCAGTTTCCTGGGAGCTAAGTTTCTTACATCAGAAACTTGAGCCTCTTGCAAAAAAGCACTGAGAATTAGCAAAACAAATGTTCTGTAGTTACAGCGAAGTTCTATCACTCTGTTTTGCCCATCTTTTTCAGGTGATTCCTCAGAGGGCAGTGTCCAGTGAGGAGACCCGTCACCAGTTTCAAGTCTTTCTTGTCCAACTCAAAAAGCTGTTTAGCTTTCCTAGGCGAAAGGCTTATTAGCCTTTTTGCTTATCTTTGTCCAGGCACTTTATGCCATTGAGATTTCATTTCATCTGTTTTCCATTGTCAAACCTCAGCGTCGAACCTCTTTTTTCAAGTGGGCTTTGGAAAGTGCACAGAAGGGTTCTGGGCCAAAAAATTGTGTATTTGCCCCCAACTTGGCAGGACAATCTGCTTCATCGTTGCCTTTAACTCCCTTGTGATCTGGAACCCACATCAGAGTAACCTAATTGTTTGCTGCCAGTTGTCTCAAGGATTGTTTACAGTTCCAAGTCAGCTTAGACTCACAAGTGTATAATTTCAGAGCTTTTAGTGCTGCTTGGCTATCTGATAAAATATAGTTATCTGCCTTTCGGGTGTTTCTTTTGATGCACTTCTGGGCACATATCTCTATGGCATGTAATTCTGCTTGAAAGATGGTTGGGGCGTTACCAAGGGGTTTTGAAAGCCTTAAATTCGACTCTGTAACGCCCACTCCAACCCTTTCATCCATCTTGGATCCATCAGTGAACCACACTGAAGCATTTCTTCCTAGTTGGGGTTCGCTCTCTGTGAAAACTTGGTGGTTGTATGACCACTTCAAACTGCATTTCAAAGTCGTAACTAACTGGCATAATATCTGTCGGCTTAGACATGAATTTTAGGAAAATATTCTCCAAAATCTTTAAATGTCCAATCCAATTTCCTGCTTTAAAATTTATTGTCTGACTCAGTCTGAAGGCACTAATTGCTGCTTCTTTAATTACACATAAGTGCAATGGTGAATGGTTCAGCATAACCTCTACGGCTGCAGTAGGGCACGTGAATGTTGCCCCTGTGATTTCCAACCAAGCAAGCTGCTGTACTTTCTGCAGCTTGACTTGTGCCGAAATTTGTTGCATTTGTGTTGTCTGTATATTACTTTATTTTCTGTCTCTAAGTTTAAAATAAAGGCAACTTTCATGAAGGTTCATCATATTTTTACGTAAAATAAGTAATTTAGAATTTTGTGGGATATTTGTGAAAAATTGACTTAAGTATATAGGGTGGTCAAAAATTATTACTAAATTATTGCCACTTTCAAAGGACTACAACTTTTTTAATTCAAATGGAAGACCCTGTATTTTATCACGAGGGCAGACGTAAAATTTTATTTTCTATCTAATACTATTACTTTTGGGAATCTTCTTGGAAATGTCTTGATTAATAGAAAGATAGATACTTATATTGATAGGTAGAAAAAAACCAATTAGGACTTATTTGGGTCAGCTTTTTACACTTCGAATAATGGTTTTCTCTTACAGTATAGTCAATACACAACATCTTTAGTAAATAAGGAATGAAAATTACAATAAAACCATTTTTTTAAAATTAAGACGACGAGAAAAAAAATCTTTAGGTAAGCAAAATTATCAATTCCAGTAATTGAACCCCAACAAGGTAGAAAATCTGATCTTACACGTTTAATTTTAAATCTGTTTACACTAATTTAGCGTTTATTTTAATGAATTTTGCATAAAATAAAAAACAATAACCAATCTTTTCATTTATTACATAAATAATTGTATTTATGTATCAAATTCCAAAGAAATACGATATAAATTACTCACTACATATAATTCTAATAACATTTTTTACAATCACCCTGTACTTAATAAATAAAACATTTTGTTTCTGAATATCTCACTTGTACTAATTACACTAAATTTAAAATTTAAATTAATTAAAATGATTAGTATTCTGCGTTTACTCATTACTCATTAATGTAAAAAGGTAATTAGATACACAGACTTAAAATACTTTAAACGGTTATTCTTAATACATGGAAATTGCAGTATACTTATTTTGCAGTAAAGTATAAAGTAAAAAATGTGTTGCTGTGGGATGAATTTGTATACATATGAAAACTGTTTAAAATGTGGTATACATTTTAAATATATCAACTTTACATATACCTTTACTTGCTGTCTGTAAAAAATTGTTTTTGAACAACAGTAAATCACTTTATCAGATCTGACATTGTCGGATATTGGTGGAATTTTTTTTAATAAATATTTGTCATTTATCGGTCATTTGGGCTTATTTAGGTTGCGCTCTAAAAGTATGAAAAAAAAAATTTAGCATTCTAAATATGCGAACCATACTTAATAATGGAATTTTTAAAGATTTATACAGTTAAAGTCAGAAATAATTTTTTCTGTTTGACACTTTCGGCACCTTAAAGAATTTAACCGAGGGCAAGTACAGGACCGAACTATAATTGAATATAACGAACAAATAAAAATGTTCTTTGCCGATAATAGCAAGTATTTCGGCACAATACCATTTTCGGTACCGGAATGTAATAATACGTTTTTTCTATTTAAGTCAACATTCACGAAACATTTAAGCAGATTGATTACTCTATTCTTTTTTATCAATATTGTTACGGATTGTGATCAGCGAGTACGCCCCTGGAGTCATTAATTGACTGCGACGCGGCAAATCACCTACAAAGAAACCGTATTATTTATGGCTTTTCGTTAGCATTAAACGCCCTACATATTATCGGATGATTTATAGTCACGGGCGGAAATTGGAAACCTGCGATGTTATTAAAATATTCGTGATAATTCTTTCTGAAACAATTGTTTTGTACTTATTTAAGGATCGTGGGGCCGCGGAAAAAGTTAAAGTAAAAAGTGAAGTTAACTTTTGTAAAAATAGAGACTTGTTTATTGTATTACGTATAGAAAGATTGGAATACTTTGTTTACTTTTTGCGTTGGGTGTTTTAAATTAACGAACCTAAATCAAAATATCGTAACAATATTATAAGTGACGTACCAAGTTTAATCAAGGTAAACCGTTAATCTATCTTGCCGATGAACTTAATCTATTCTACAAGGGTCTTCATTACATAAAATAAATATTTTTTGAGATTTCATAATGGTCTGTACTTTGTATAAGGTACGATATCTCAAACCCAAAGTAAGAAGCATTTTTTTCTAATAGTATTATTGGATTTTTATGGGAAACCCGGTACCAACTTGATTTTATTTTTAATCATATGAAAAGACGAAACAATGTTATTAGAATATAAATTATAGATCTTTTTTTTATTATTGTTTACCATACAATGATCTACACTAATAAAAAATCTCTGATTCTGCTTATTTCTTGACAAACCTTGCTTGTAATTACTTTTCTAGTGAAGGGTTTTGAAATTTTTGTCAAAACGTGTTTCCTTTTTACTAAAAATCACTTTAACATAACGAAGCGTGCCAGAATAACGAATAGGATTGGATATTAAGCTAATAGGAAATAAAAAATTAAACCAACAACCACTAGGTCTCCTCAAACAGACAATTTCACAGCTCCGACTCTTAACAAGCATACATGAAGAGCCGAAGTCGGAACATGAAGTCGGAGCTGTGAAATTGTCTGTTCAAGGATACCTACCCTATGCTGACGCGTGGCAATCACCCCGAAACCAGTCCATAGGTGGTCACTTCGAGCAGATAAATTTAATAGTCCTTTCTCTTAATTAACAAGCATCTGTATATCTTGCTTCCTGTAATGCGGTAGTATACACGGTTATATATCAGATGTAATTCAATGCCTGTCGTGGCATATAGCCAGAGGTGTAGTTGTTTTCTGGTGTATAATCGAACCACATATACCTATAATAAAATACGTATCATACAGCGAAAGTAAGCTGGTTTTTAAAAAATTAGTTACACATTTTCACACCTATTCACGCTGTCAAAACTTAAAAACTTTTTATAGTTTACTGTAATAACATTACGGTCATATATATATATATATATATATATATATATATATATATATATAAACAGTGTGATTAATTGGTGTGATAAAGCTCAGTAGCTCTGTTATCATAAGAGATACCAAAAAAAATTGTGTATAAAAATTGTAGACAGCTTTAAGCTTCACATTTCAAATTTAGTTACAATGTTACAGGGTGTTTCGTAACGCGGGGCCAGATCAAAGTTATGTTTTTTTAAATTAAACATCCTGAATTTTACCTTAAAATTAAAATCCGCCTTACCTCCCCATTACAACAATAAAAGGTTTTAGTGTGTTATACAGAGTATTTAAAAAGTTATAACCAATTCTATGTGGAAATCTTAACGAGTTCAACGGCCTGTATAATTAAAAATAAGAAAGAATAAAAAAAAGTTTTTTTAATGATAGTCAAAGTTTATAAACACGAACGAGTATTAGTTACTTGTTGGTTTTTTTTTGTGTTGGAGTTAACATAAATATAAAACTGTTTACTTTTATCTACTGTAAATTTTTAAATCCGAATAAAACTAACAAGGATTTTTTCAGTTTTTATTTTTTTTTTTAGTATTTTTCATGAACAAATTGCGTCTAGATTAAGCGATTGTGTCCAATCTTACGAGCTGTCACTGCTTTGCGAGCTTTGCTCTTTCGCCATACGACTTGTACTTTTCAGCGAATTTTGTTTATCTATAAAAGTCAAGTCGAATTAATACTAAAATTCGTATCCCAGTAACAAACATCAAAGTTTTCGGGAAATTGCAGCGCAATTAATTAATAACTGTGGATGGAACTGAATTTCATTACAAGATCAAATATTGATGATGTTCGATCGTATTGGTTTACCTGACTTGGGTAATATTTACTAAGTGACTACATATTGCATATCTACTCTGTAATTACCTAAAATAATATTTGTTTATAAATATGCAATGTTATGATTTCAAGTCGCTTTGTATATCCAAGTATTATGACAGCGGTGCTAAAATGTTTCTCCAATACACTTCTTGTTTAAAAAAGATAACGTTTAGGTTAATTTGGGATTTATTTAAGACCCACGTCACGAAACACAATTTCAGTGGCACATTAACGACCCAAGCACAAGAATCTTACTGAGCTTGGGTTGGCAAGGGAAAATTTAACTCGACAGAAGGGCATGTAAAATTATATTGGACATTTTTTAATAAGACATTCTTAATTTAAAAAAAAAACATGAGTTTCGTAGGTTTGACGGAATAACTTATGAGAAGATTTTGTCAGGACTTGGCAACGGATTAGTATATCTATTTTGTTAACAATGTGTCCAAGTTTTTATTTGACTTATCCTGGTAGCGTCAAATGAGAAATAAAATCTAACTCCCCAAACTTTATATTTTTGCAAAATTTCAATAACTAAAGCTTGTGTTAATATACAATGTGTACATAAAGTAACGTAACTTGCTAACATTTCGATTTTTGTTAGGTTTACAAAAAAAATGTTAAATAAAAGTTTTTTTTTATAATTCAGGCCATCTGCATAAGTCGATTGGAAGTAAACAGGGTGTACCGTTACTCCAAAATAGCTTATTGACATAATTTTTTAAATAGTACTGCCTGTATATATTTTTAGTTTTTCATAATTTATTAAATTACAAACACGACCGTCAAAACCGCATAATTCAAAACTTATTTATTCTACAGTTATTGAGAAAAATAATTTACGGAAACGTTTTTATTACCATAATTATTAACAGAAACAAAAAACTTATTAATCTCATTTACTCGGATGTTCAAATTGTATTGCTTTTTCTATTTGACAGTAACCAAGTGTATTATAAAAAGCTGATATGGTATTACACAATTGCTGATTTGTTATTTGACGGGCTGTTATCAGTATTTCATTTCTCAGTTTATCCCGATTATTAGGTTTTATCTTGTACACAATGTTTTTTAGATATCTCCAGAGAAAATCAGAAGATCTGGCTGGCCACTGAATTGTGCCCCCTTTTCCAATCTACCTGTCTTGGAAAACTTCATTTAAGTAATTTCGAACAGCAATACTAAAGTGATGCACGATCCTGCTGAAACCAAATGTCACTAAAATGTTTACCAACTATATTTCTTATTGCAGGAACTATTTGATTTCTTAACAAATTTAAATGCTTTGGTCCGTTCAAATTTTCTTCTTTAAAGAATGGTCCAATAACAGTAGTGCCGATAATACCTGTTCAAACATTAACTATTAAAGGCCTTTGTGTTCTATGTTCCCGCATCCATATAGGATTGGTATTACTCAAATATTAACAGTTGTGGTGATTAACTACACCATTTAACATAAACGTGGCTTTATTGAAAAATACTATCTTACTTGTAAAATGAGGGTCTGCATCTACCTTTTGCATTATAGTTTCACAAAATTCCATTCTGCGGTAATAATCATCTTCAGGTAATTTTTGCAATAGCATTACTTTATAAGGATAAAACTTATTTTTCTTAATAATGTTACAGACGGATCCCACACTAACTTCATGTTTGAATGCAGTTTTACGAATGGATGTAACAGGATTTTCTAGAAAACTTTGCATAACGTCCAAGGATTTTTCATTATTAATTCCTGTCTTTGGTTGGCATGTTTTAGGGCGATTTTTAGTTGAACCCAATCCTTTAAAAAATTTCACAATCCTCCAAACTGCAGTTTTGGTAATTTGGTTGCAATTTGTATACGTACTCGTATCATTAAATAAGTAAGCTACTTCATCATGAGTTATTTTACGATCACCGTAACCTTTCATCAAAAGAATTATTATTCTCTTCTGTTTGGTAAACTTATTTAAATTTTTAAAGTAACTAATTATAATAAACACCTTTCACTAATGACAATTAGTAATAATTCGTACATTATAAAAATCAATAGTAAAAAAAACTACTACTTTTTTGACATAAACAATTTTTTTATAATTTTAGTTTCAAACCATTGTAACTTTATAACTATTAAAAGTAGAATTATGCGGTTTTGACGGTTGCATTTGTAATTTATTAGATTATAAAAAACTACAAATATATACAGGATGTAATATTTAAAAAATTATGTTAATAATTTATTTTGTAGTACCAGTGCACACTGTATACTTCTAATTGACTTATGAAAATGGCCTGAATTATTTGAAAAAACTTATAGGCAACATTTTTTTTTGTTAACCCAACAGAAATAGAAATATTAGTAAGTTCGTTACTTTATGTACACACTGTATAACTACACGCGTTATAATTACACTATCATAAATCGCTTAAAAAGCAGTAACTTTGCCAAAATATTTATTCTTGTTTCTTTGAAGTCTTATCTACACGAAAATCCGATTTAAATATACACCCCCACGAACTGTTTATTATTAGTCTTGATATGAAAAATCTTAAAATAATGATTGAATCATTCTGTTTTTGTAATTAAAAGTAAAACTCGCAATCGTATTTGAATTTTAAATATGTTTTGGGGTTTTCATGAAAAATATTTTAAAATAATTGTTTTATATTTATTTTATGATGTTAAGACGTCCAAAAATAATTTAAAAATAACACACACATAAATATAAGTAAGTAATAAAAAATTAATTTTTATTTTAAACAACATACAAAAGTTCTGTTGATTGCAAACATTAGTTTTTTTGGCGTCGGATGGAGAAAAATCCAATTGTGCACATCTAATGATTTTATGTTCAGACAACTATAGTGTTAGCATCACCTTATTCAAAGGTCATACTTACTAAAAACCTCCACCTACGTAAATGCTTTAAACAATGGCAGTAAGAGACACTAAAAGTGGCCCAATAGATACTTTCAATTAAATGCCAAGCTCGTGGTACTTCCACGTCCGCAGCAAAGTATGCAAAATTGTTTATTGCATTTTTCCAGCCAATATGCTGAATACTTCCTTACATGCTGGCATGATGTTTAATTTCTGCACAAATGATGCTTTTATAAAGCTGTCTTTGCCTTTTTTATGTTGTACCCCATTTTTCCCTTTGTACTTTTTTCGCTTTATGTTTTAGATAACTTAATACGTTCGATGACGCCATGGTCAAGAAGTAAAATATATCGCTTGTCGGGTCTAATTTGACGAGTTGTTGGAAAGCCATAATTTCAATTTATTTTACATCTAGAATTTTTGACGACATTCTTAAACTCCTGTAGGATATAAGGTATGACTTGGTGCACGTTAATGCCGTAGGAAGATCTTAGATGGCAGCACAACACCATAAGAGCTGGGTTGCGATTAGTTATAAATGGTGACACAGCATGAACAAGGCAAGTTAATAGTATGTGCATAAGAGTTTCAGGTTGTGTTTCAAACCCTTTGCAGGAAATGTTTACAATCTGTTTCAGTTTATTATTATTCTTTTTATTACTTTTAGGTAAGCATAGACCCTGTTTAACCACGCAAACTTATTTAAAGTATTCTTTCTAACCTACCATGCTTTTCTCATTTTTGCTCCGAGGATTTTCTTCCCTTCTTTTGTCCACCTTGTCGCTGGTCTCTTTGGAACTTTGTTCTCTAACATCACGTTCCACTTGTGTATCTTCTCCCTGTTCGTCTATATTTATTTTTTGTTAGGTCCATTTGTGTTTTTTTTAGGTCAATTTTTGACTTGTATGTTGTCGACTTCCAAGTGGAATAAATTCGATAATGAAAAAAATTCGAAAAAACCGCCTAGACACGTATTTTTAGATGCGCATTTTTTTTAAAAAAAACTTTTATACAGAGTATGTCATGTAACAGCGTTCAATACCAACTTATTCAATTTTTGGATTCTTCAGAAAATTCTAAACAATTTTGATGTACCCATTTTTAACTATTTCAGAAATATTAGGTGTTTTTAGATTTTTTGCAAAAATTAACATTAAAAAAAAATCGATAAAGAAATTCGCTACAACATACTCAATACTTATTTTCCAGTTAGGTCTCGATGATGAGAAAGTAAGCAAAAACCATTTCAGCATTCCATTTAATGAAAAAAAAACAGCTATAAAAATGTTTTTTTCCCGCAAATAGCTAGGAAATTTTGACATTCCAGACAAAAATTTTTAAAAAAAGTCAAGATTTCCTAACTGTTTGGAAAGATTCATTTCCTAACTGCAAGGAAGTGATATTTTCTTACAGTTGCTAGTGTTCTACATAAATAATTGAAAACACGTTGTTTATAAGGAATTAATTTATATTTTGAAAAGCTCAATGCATTGCAGAATACATTTTAAAATTAGTTTGTTATATTAACAGTTAACAGAATTATTGAAATTTGGAGGAACATTATTAGAACTATGAGAAACATTTTGGACAACATGCGAGTTAGTAGGGTTATTTTTTTGAATATTTTGTACTGTGAAAATTTTATTTGCCACCTCAACTTTATTGTTAAGAGATTCTTCGATATATCCTTCAGCAACGTTTGATGATTTCCATCCGCCATGCCTCTTTAAACTAGTTATGTCGGCACCAGAGTCAACCAAAACTGTTGCAGAAGACCGACGAAAGCAGTGACCAATATATTCTGTTGGATTTTTCGATTCAAATAAATAGCAACTATTTTAGGCATTTTTCTAAATCGATGTATTCCTACTACTTGTTTATAACCCTTTCCGCTTTGATATTTAAAGAAAAATCGGTCACTGTTTTTATTTTCTGGTCTTAACGAAACATACTTTTGATAAAAATTTAAGTACATCTGATTAACTACAAATGATCTTGTTTTTTTGATCTTCTAATCAGGTATGCTAATTAAAAGCTTAGATTCTAGGTCTTCTACATCGTGTAGAGTCATTCGGACTAACTCATCCATTCTACAGGCCCCAGAAATAGCAAATAATAAAGCCACCCAAAAAATGAATAACTGTGTAATTTGAATAGAAATTAAAACCTAGTAAATTACCTTAATCATTAAATTATCTTTATCTGGAGCTTTCTAGATAAATTTTTTAAATTCTTCCTTTGTTAAAATCTTAGATTTTTTTGTCCTATAACCTTAAGCCTGCCGTTTCAATAAAGAACGAAGTTTTGAATAGGTAAATATATTTACATTGTGTTTAATTGCAAGGGTTGACTTTAACATTGAATAATTGGCCCACAATTTTAAAGATTTTATCTTTAAACAAAGGTCTAGGATGTATGCCATTACAACATTTTCCGAGAAAGAACTCGTGTTTTTACTCTTGCGAAAGTCCATAAAACGTTTATATGCATATTCGTACTTTTTTCTTGATTTCTTTGGCAATAACTCTAATAAAGCAGTATTCACTACCTCAACCAGCTCTGGAGGAGTCCCAGAAATGAAAAATTCTTCATCACTTATCATTTTACATTGTTTTGTTTTCGAAAACACCAGAAATTAAATTTATATGCATCAAGTTTGACAATTCGACATTAATACGTTTCCATAGTAATGCAACCAATTTTATTACGAATTTCAAAGCAACATTTAATATTAATTGTACAAATAAAATGTAATGTATTTAAAATTTTAATTCCCAAACTATTTATTAACAGCTAAGTAACCTAAAGGAAAAGATTAAAATATTATATTCAGGGTTCCGTGACTCCTTGATTTTTCGATTGGATTTAATTTGAGGGGATGTGTAGATTTCTTATGAAATACTACTATAAAATGGATCAGGAAGGTATATAGTTCTTCAAATAACAACAAAAGAAGGATAATACCACTGAATAAGTGTTGCTGAATAACAGGGAAATAATGACCTTTTTTGAGAATGTCTCGAAAAGTATTGATTTCGACATCGTTTGGTTTTCAGATTCGTGTTTTACGCCTCAAAATAATACCTGTTTATTTTGAAATTGAAATGAGAGAGAGAAATGAGAGAAGAACATACTCAATACCCTAAAACGGTTAATGTTTGGGCAGGAATCGCTGAAGATCATATCATAGGTCCTTTTTTCATTGATGGCAATTTAAATAGCGATAATTATTTAGCTCTGCTTTAAAATCATGTCGTGCCAACTTTGAAACATTTATATCCGGATCCAGTAAACCTACAAGCTCCAGCGAATACGATATGGTTTCAGTAAGATGGAGCACCGCTCCATTACCAAATCAATATCTGACAGTACCTCAACCGAATATTTCCAAATCGGTGGAACCCTGATCTGACGTCATTAGACTTTTTATGGGGATATGTCGAAAGTATTGTATACAAAACTAAACCACTTAACTTAGCTGACATTAGGATGCTGCCAAAACATTTGCGGTGAGCATTTAGAACATCTAAATTAACATTATTGTTTTTTATTTTTACATTATCAAGAAATAAACAGTACCCATTACTTGTTAGTTTTTAAGTGTGTTGTAGTGAATTTCTGTAATTAAATGATTTTTATTTTTTTAATGGTAATTTTTGCAATAAATCTGAATATTTCTGAAGCAGTTAAAGATAAGTATAGGATACTGCACATAGAATATGTCAAAAATTTTTTGAAGAATCCAAAAATTAAATAAAATACAGGATATTGCTATTAAAAATAAAAAGTTGGTACTGGCCGCTGTTACATGACACACCCTGTACAGAAAATTTAAAAAAAAATGCGCTTCTAAAAATATCAATAGACGTGTCCGAGCGTTTTTTTAAACACGCCCCCGTTTATTCATTATCGAATGTATTTCATTTGGCTGATACAAACTGGAATCCGTTACAATATTGTTACGATATTAACTCCTTGGGATTGGTGATTCTAAACAGTTTATAAATTTACAAATCACTTGGATATTTAACATTTTAGTTTAAATTTTTTTTTTATGAAAATAGTCGCAAAAAGGGTAAACCTATCGTGTGGGCCGTGGACGGCCCGCACTGCGACTATTAGAAGGGGAAGGGATTATAGAAAGGAGATGATTGTGGACACGCTTTTTAAAAAGTTGCAGGTCATAGTTCTATGGAAAAACTGATTTTGGAAGCTTATTCCATTCCGTAGCAGCCCTGTAAAAGAAGGATTCTTGATGAAGATTAGTCCTTGTAGTGTCAATCTTGAGAGTAAATGTGTAAGACTGATCAGCGTGCCGAGTTCTTCGGCCGAATGTGGCCAATGGTGGTACAAGAGTTTTTATTTCTCTGAAGCATCTGCCATGGAAATATCTGTAGAGCAATGATGGTCTGCAACTCTTCTTCTATGTTCTAGAGGGTGAAGGGTATCTGTGAGAGTTGAGCTGTTTATCAAACGAATGGCTCTTTTCTGAATGGAATCTAGAAGACGAAGAGAATGCCTTGGTGCTGAACCCCAAATGTGCGAGCAATACTCTAGTAGAGGTCGGATTTGAGCCTTGTACGTCGTCAACAGTTGATCAGGAGTAAAAAACTTTCTAGCTTTCCACAGAAAACCTAGCCTCTGGCTTGCCGACTTTGCGATGTTAGCAACATGGTAATGCCAAGACATATTATTGAACACCGTGACTCCCAAAATCGAGATGAAGGGACTTGGTTCAAGAGTATTTCCGGACATTGTGATGGGATGATTTGAGGAATTCACTTTCTTGGAAAACGTGGCACTTTGTCTTTTTTGGGCGTTGAACTGAACAAGATTGTTGGTTCCCTACTCGACGATTGCTTTAACATATCTATTGATGTAATCAACCTGTTCCTGCCTGAGTCTATTTGTATCATTCACCGAAAGTGATCGATAGGATGTGAAAGTTGAGACAAGTGTGCTATCGTCTGCGAAACTGTAAATGGGGTTCGTGGTGGTTTTCAAAAGGTCGTTAATGTGTAAAAGAAATAAGGTGGAGTGTCCTGGCATTAGTTTTAAACGCATCAGAAGAAATACCGTCAACTGCCACATGTAAGGAGCGATCTTGCATGAAGCTCAAGAGCCATTGGCGCAGTTTGGTTGGGAGACCGTAGGCAGATAATTTACTTAACAATGCCTGGTGCCAAACGCGGTCAAAGGCTTTACTTCAAATATCTGACTTCAAACTAACCTTGCAAACCAATGTTCTCAACAAATCGACACTTTTTGAAATTATTGGCCTTTTTTCTCGAGAATTATCCAGTGTTTTCTATTGTGCATAGGGCTACCTTCCCTTTTTTTCCGTTGGGGTCGACGCGCTGTCACCTCAAGGCGACAGGGCCAGTTCGTAGCAATATAATCTATAAAACACCAAAACAACCGCTTTAAACGTTGGCAAATATGTTGGTCGGAGTCATCAGGTTAAGTGTTATTCGTTTAGATATTATAGTCTAAGATCTGAAGTAAAATCGGCCTTCACCCATCTGTTTAATGGATAAAAATTATTTTATAAGTAATTTGGTACGTTAAAAATAATAAAAAAATGGGTTGCCTGTATTTTTCCTGGTCTAACTATAGGGTTGCCATGTATAAACAGGTATTTTGGTCCTAATTATTTTCACCTAGTTGTTTAATCTATAAATTAAACATAAAAATAAGCACTGTTTTATTGCGAACACAATGATATAGTATTGCCAGAAAAAAGTCTGTTCTGAATGATAATTGTCGAATTTTAAAAAATAATAAATAAATAATATATAAAATATCTGGTAACAACCATTCATTTTTAGCAATTCTTAGCCCTTGAAGGAAGATAGCGTTTGTTCTGCGGGCCGTCCATGGAATTCTAAACATTCGTCTATAGCAGCATGTCATTTCGAATGCTTCGATCCGTCGTCTACATGCCACATTGATAGTCCATGACTCGGAGCCCTAGGAAGCGTTTGAGAATACCAGGGCTTTCATAAGGCGTTGTTTTGTAGCTTTACTTATGTTGTGATCTTTCCATACTTTTGTTATTTTGGCTAACGCTGTTCTTGCCGTCCCGATCCTTCTTTTTATTTCCTTTTCACTGCCACATTTGTTTGTGATGCATGCACCGAGGTATATAATTGACTCTTTGCACTCTATGTCGGGTATTAAAGAAAGGGTTCGTGGTAAAATTCCGCTTTTATCCATGATCATGAAACAACACTTGCTCCTGTTAAGTTTTAACCCCGATTCTGCACTAACTTCTTCAAATCGTTTTAATAAGTTTCTTATTTCCTCTTCACTGGTTGCTAAGATTGTCGTGTCGTCCGCGTATCTAAGATTTGAAATTTTTCTTCCGCCAATGGATATTTCTCCTTCCCAGCCATCAGTTGCCTTCCTTATGATCCAATCCCCGTAAATGTTGAAAAGGAGGGAGGAAAAAATGCACCCTTGTCGAACACCTTTTTTTACTTGGAATTTCTTTGACAATTGACCGTCAACACATACATAGGCTTTGTTGTGTACATACAGTTGGCGTATAAGATGTGTTAGGTGGTTCGGTACGCCCATCTCTTCTAGAACCTTCCATAAAATGGTCCAGTTCACAGTGTCTAAGGCTTTGGTGTAATCAAAAAAACAAAAAATGGTTGGGACATTGTATTCGTACAGCTTTACTGTTAGTTGTCGGACATTTATTAGCTGATCTCGAGTGCCTTTTCCCGGGATAAACCCAGCCTGTTCTGGTGGAATTTGCGGTAGGAGGTAAGGTTTTAATTGATCATGCAGCACCTGTAGCATAACTTTGCTCGCATGATTTATAAGCGCTATCGTTCTAAAGTTACTGCATACCTCTTTATCACCATTTTTATGTAACGGTACGTATATTGACTGTATCCAATCATTTGGCCATACTCCAGATGTCCAGATTTTCTTGCATAAAAGGTGCATTAGACGAACTCCTCCGTCTCCTGAAACTTTTATTATTTCTGCAGCTGTTCCGTCGGCGCCAGCTGTTTTAATGTTTGTTAACTTCTACTTCACTGTACAGGATGTCTGGTTCAGTTAATCCTCTGAAATTGAAAGTATCTTGAGATGCAGGATTATCGACCACCATGAGTTTGGTACAATATTGTCGCCATCTTTCCAATATTGGATTTAGATCAGTCAGTGTATTTTCGTCCTTATATTTTACAAGTAGATGTCTGGGTTGGAAACTCTGAGACAGGAATTTGACTTTTTTAAAAAGATCACGGGGCTTATTTTCAGTTTTGTGTCTCTTTATGTCTTTGCAAATGGATTCAATAAATTTTTTTTTGTCAGTTCTAAGAACTCTATTAACCACTTTGTTTAACTTATGTGTTGGTTTGGATTTTGCTGTGTTCCTTTGATTTTTGCTTCTTGTCTCTTGCTAATTAACTGCATGGTATTTGTTAATATCCACAGCTTTCTTATTTGTTGACTCTTCAAGTGTTTTTTCACTGAGCCCTTAAGAACGTCTCTGAGCAATTTCCATAAGAAGTTTGCTGTTAACTCATTTATTCGTGATAGTGGTAATTCCTCTATGGCTTCACTTATTTCCTGTTTATAAGAGTCTTCTTGGATTAGGTGCTATTTGTTCCCTTTTCGTAGATTTTTTGATGGTCTTTTGAGTTTAAGGCATAGCTCAGCTACCAGTGCATTATGATCGCTTCCGCAGTCCATACCTGGGTAAGTTTTTGTATTTCTAATAGAGGACCTCCACCTAGACTGAGTGTAAATGTAGTCAATTTGGTTTCTAGTGCCACCATCGGGGGACTGCCAGGTATAAAGACGGCGAACGTGGTGCTGAAAATTTGAGTTGGCGACAAAAAGATTGTTTTCTGTGCAAAAGTCAAGCAGCATTTCATCATCATCCGTACGACCGATTTTGGTATTATAATCTCCGATTATCAGTATAATTTCTCGCTGTGCTATTCTGCTGACTACATTGTTGAGCTTATTATAGAATTGCTCGATTTCTTCTTGAGATGAGGTCAAAGTCGGTTCGCGATTCATTTTCGTTGCCGAAGCTTATGATCAGATTGCCTTCCGGTGATATGAAATGTCCAGACGACTTCTAGTGCGTTTCTGAGACTCCTGTTATAGCTAAGTTTTTCACAGTTTGTTCTAGGACTTGAAATTTGCTTGGGGTATTGAGACCTCTGACGTTCCAGGTGCAAATCTTCATCCTTGACGATGTTGGTTGTGGTCCAGTAGCATATTTTCTGTGTAGAGCCTGGTTACCCACCCTATCACAGCCAGTAGTCCATTTCACACAAGCTGCGCCGAGTGCTGGTCGGATCGCATAGCGTAATATTTCCGGTTTTAGACATGTTCAAGACATGTTCTTAATATATCTAATATAAAATAAACTTGACACAAAATGTTACATACTGTGATACCTACCACTATAATGTTTTCTATAAATATGTGATTTAACACTTGTTTTGTGCGGAACGAATTTATTATAGAGTTTTTTTACTTGATAATATCTTTCCTATACTATATTAAACAATTTTATAATTATAAGTTCAAGCTCAATCTAATAAAAAATAGAGTTATGGTACTACTTACTTTTGCCTTTTCACTGCAGCTATCCACTTATTTTTTTGGTTTATTTTCCATTTTGCATTCGGAAATTTATAAAATTTACATTTATTTTTGCACTCGTATTTTTGCAATTCACTACACAGCAACTGCAGTGGTTGTTTTTACCCATTTTTTAAAAATTTTAGCAATATTAATATTCTGACGTGTATTTTGCTAACTCCGACAAAAAAAATACCGTCCTTTATTGCCTAAGTTATCCACTGCGTGCGCTGGTGTACACTCCACCTTACCCTACCTTAACTTCGCTCGGAGCGAATACTTTAATTGCTCCACAAAAATGTTAATATTAAATTAAATAATTCTTTATCGTGGAATTATGTGTGAATACTTTTACCAAATAAAAAATAATTTATCAATTATTTAACATACCAAATTTTACCTTGGTTATTATTTATTAAATAATTATTAATCCGTACTAATAAATTTAATGTAGGAAAATATTTAAAAATAAAATTCGGAATATTTTTAAATTATTTTGGTGGATAAAAGTTTTGCTAGGTAAATTATTAAACGTCTACCATATTCGGATAGTACACTAATGACATTAGCATGTTATTGGCAGAAAATAAATAAATTCAATTTACGGTTTCTCGTTTTGAATAGTTTCAATCCATTTGGTATGCATCAATATATTTATGTATAGTATCGCGCTGACAAAGCTCCACATTTTTTTAATAAAACCACTTTTTAATATATTCGAATGATTAGTTTTAAAAAATTTAATTGCAAGCATACCTACACAAGTAAATTCATTAGTTAGAATCGAAAATTATTATAAATTATTCCATATTTGTACAAGGTGGTCTCGACCTCATATGAAAATGTATTAGGTATATGCAGCAGGCCAAATAAGTGTACTCTTTTACAAAATTTCCAAGCTTTCGATAATTCTTATAACATCATCAGGGAAATATTTTAAAGTCCGACAGCGAAAGTTAGGTGTGAGAATTATAACTGCTGAATATATATATATATATATATATATATATATATATATATATATATATATATACATATATATGTTATTTAAAATTTACAAGTATTCAGTCTAAGTCAAAAAGAAAAACTTTTCTTTACTTTGCCAAGCTTTCGACAAATTTATTTTCTTTTTCAAGGATAAAAATTAAAAATGGTTTAAAAACATCGAATATAAATAAATGAAATAACCTTACATGCAAAATGAGTTAAATTAACGAATATGAGTACATAACATACATTGACATAGCTTCAAAAATTATTTTTTTGTCTTGTTGACTTTATATCAACTTAATATTGACTTTTCATTAACCGCTGTCAACAAAATTTTTTCATTTTCTAAATGTTAATTTATATTTAACTCATATACTAGTAACTGATGAAGAAATAAAAAATAATTCCTAAAGCTTTTACAAAAAAGTAAAAAAAGAGTTTTAATTAAAAATAGCTGCATCCCCAAAAATTACATCTACAATGGTATTCAGCTACAAAAAGAATTGTTTTATATATATATATATATATATATATATATATATATATATATATATATATATATATATATATATATATATATTTATATATATTATAAATATTTGACGTTTATTTGTCACATACACAAATTTGAAAACACCGAACTTGACAGGCCAATCAGAGTTAAGAGTCAAGATTGGTATTATCGATAATCCAAACTTGACTAGAGCTCCTGATTGGTTTATTTGATAAGTGCGTGAAATTGTCAAGGAAATTTCTTTGATTTGGACAGCTGTCTCTCATAGTCTCTCCTAGATGTGATAAAAAGGTCTGTAAGAGGCAATGCACATTGATAAATGAAGTTCTATTCTAATCAAGCGATATTGTTTATTGTAATTTGTAAAATTGTTGTGAATAGCAAAAAGTTTGTATGTATTTTTTCACGCATTACTTAACATGAGTTTCATTGCGAGTGCAAATAATGTCAGAATTATTCACTGATCTTTCACCTATCCTAAACATATTAATTTAATTAAAAAATTTATATTTCTTAATTATCGTTGCCATTTTAGTTTTAGTTATCACTTGTATGTTCTGGAAAAGCTTTTTACTTTGGAATTGTAAATGTCTAAATTCTAAACTAATTACATTACGTTTTTTCAAGTACATAGTTTACCTAACAGGATGGAGTATGAGTAGGTATGGTTAGAAAATTGACCAATCGTTCGTTTGCTTTTATAATTATTGCAATTTTAACATATAACTACAAATGATCTTTTTGTTTCTAAAAAATTGGCAAGTGAACACTTAAAACTATGAAATACCAGTGGTTTTTTCTTGGTTTTAAAATTCATTTAATTTAAAATTAATAGTTATTTTTGTATCTAGTGCGCGAAATGCTTACTTTGGTGATCAAGAACTGATTTTTTTAACGAGGCGCAGCCGAGTTAAAAATAATAGTCGAGATCACCAAAGTATTTCGCGCATGAGATGCAAACAAAATTTTTTCTACAAACGTCAAAAATATTGTTCTAAAATAAGTAACATGCTTAGCTTAATATAAAAAATAGTATTGAACTGGCTGCCACGTCTTTTTCGTTCTCTATAGAGTACTCTGCCAGCGGTCTCACTACTGGCAAATTATGCCTGAGCTCAGCCGTAGAGGCTAGAAGAAAGAAAAAAATATATATAAAAGTGAGCCGCGCCACCGACTTAGACGGTTCAAGCCGGAAACCCCTAGGTCTTATAGGCACTAGCAGAGCCACACGATAAACAACTGAGATTATGGTGAACTAAATAAATAAAATTATAGCTAAAATATATTAGATACTTTACTCCTACAATAAATCAAAGCACACAGTTCAATAATAAAATTATAACAAATATAGTCAAAATTAACAGCCAACAATAAATCAAAGTACACAGTTCAATAATAAACTTATAACAAATATAGTCAAAATCCACAGCTAACAATAAATTAAAAATCCAAAGTTTACGATTCCATAAAATAACCAAAACAAAAGTAAGAGTAACAAACTTTACCAAGTTACCAAAAAAAACGTATACAAGTCAACTTTTTAATAATACTTAATCAAACGTTCACATAAGGCTGCTAATTTACTCATGTTTTTACCATTTACATAAAGATTTACACTGTTAAAACAATTGAGCTTATTTTAAAATATTTCTTTTTACAATGGCTGTCCTTCAAAATATCAATATTGTAGGATATTTACAAATAAGTATGAAGAAAACATTTTTACTTGGACACAAAGAACTATTGAGAAGATTACTTTAATTAAAGTTCAGCCTTGGCATATTATCCAATGCAATAAATAGTTTTCAACAATGTACCATGTTAATAAATTAAAACAAAACTTAATCGTGGTGTCAAAAACAAATCACGTCGTTTAAATATTCTAAAATAAATCACTTGTAACCTTCGGGTATACGAATTCACTACTCCTGTGGCCAGTTTGGTTATGGAACGGCACCTGCTAATTAACAATGGCTTCCCCCAGTCAAATCCCGCATGCGGTTATTTTAACTCGACACCAAAATCCAAAATATCAACAACAAAGGTAAGATAGAATGGTCAAGTTAAAAATTAAATGGCTTTTCTTCAAAATCCAATTAAGATGGCCCAAATACAGCCAGATATGAAAGAAAAACCGTAGAGGTCTTGCACACTTGCCAATATCACACCGTCCCAAAAATTCTCACCACACCACTTCCAAGACTGCCACCAAACGACTGACTACTTCCCAGGCCGGATATCAAGAAAAATTACACGGAACCGATGTCAACCAACAATATTCGCAAATCTATGTTCCACACTCAGAATCGCGCTCGTCCGTGTTGATAGCCAGCCCTATCCACACAGAAATGCAAACCAAACAATGATATAACCGACAACACACAACAATCGAGGCCAAAAACCAAAGCAAAATCTAATAACGAAAACCCCCACTCAATCTCCATCGATTAACAAAAATGCCACAGCCATTAACAATCAAATCCTATCACAACAAGGTATGCAACACTATTTACAACGAATGATATATTTAAATTACAACAAAATACGGTACGCGACACTATTTACGAGTACCTGAGGAATACAAAACTATCAGAGACCCAATTATAATGGAACTGTAGAAGGAAAAAAAGGCAAGTTACATGGCTTAAACTGATTTTCCAAATCAAGTAATTACTGTAACTATGGAAATAAAATGGCATTTGTTGACAATTATTTCAAAGTGACAGTTCTTGATAATTATTTTGGAGTGACTTTTTATTCGCGTCAATTTAGTGCGTGATATTTATAGCTGTTAAATAATGGAAATTTCGAGCGACGATGAAGTAAGCAGTACCCCGCCTAACTTGACAGATCCGGCCAATTCAGTAATTTCAAATCTTTTACCGGAGAAATCGAGGCGCCAGTATAAAAATGCATATCAGCAATTTAAAGAGTGGTGTGAAGCAAATAAAGCCAGAAAAATATCCGAAAATGTGCTGTTGGCATATTTTGCAGAGAAGTCTAAGAAGCTGAAGTTTTCCACGTTATGGGCTAGATATTCTATGTTGAAAGCAACACTCAATGTTAAAGAAAACGTGGATTTTAAGAAATTTACCAAGTTGGTTCTATATTTGAAAAAATTCAGTCAGTTGGAAACCATCCTAAGAAATCTAAGGTATTGACTAGAGAGGAAGTTGAACAATTCATAAGAGAGGCACATGATGAAACCTATTTGTTGGTTAAGGTAGATTTTTGATAATTGTTTTATGTGTTTTTTAAATTACTGATTTCCTTTTAGGTTGTTTTAATACTGGGTATTTCGGGTGCTTGCCGCCGTGAGGAACTCACTAAAATGATGGTCGATGACATAGAAGATAAAAATTCCATTTTGATTGTTAAAGTACCCGATACAAAAACAAATATACAACGAATTTTTACAGTTTCAAATTTAGATTATACTGACATTTACCGAAAATATGCGGCTCTTCGTCCAATTTATGCTACCAGTCGCCGATTGTTTTTTAAGTATCAAAATAAGAGATGTTTTAACCAAGTTGTTGGAATAAATAGTATTGGAAAGATGCTTAGCTTATTAGAAAAACACCTAAAATTACCAAATCCTGATGCCTACACGGGCCATTATTTTCGGAAAACATCAGCCACACTCCTTGCTAATACGGGGGCCGATATATGTGTTTTGAAACGACATGGAGGATGGAAATCTTCGACTGTGGCCGAAGGATACGTGGAAGATTCTATCAATAATAAAATTAAAATATTAAATAAAATTTAAGACTGTGAAATTTCAGAATCAAGTGCTGTCACCTCTACGGCAGTTGCTTGCAAATCAAAAATGGATAGTCTTCCAACTCCCAAAACTACGATATCACGAGCTGAATCTGAGTTATCTGGTTTAGGAATAAATATTGGTTCGTGCACTGGCTGCACCATTAAGTTAACATTGCAAATAACAAACAAAATTAGGTAGTGTTAAATTTTCTCACAATTTCAAAGCCTTAATTATTGTTATACATTTTTGCTTGATTGAGGAACATAAGGGTTAAAATATAAAAATCCCATATAGTTTACATGCAGTGTGCGAAGTAAGTATTTCGCACACTACTTCGCGCATGGTGTCATGGTAACGAAGGAAAATGAAAGAAAGGGTCACTTCGCATATTGTTGTCAATGCGCGAACCTTGTCATTTTTTGACGTTTGTAGAAAAATTTTTATATTTGTTAATTTAAATCATTAAATAATGAATAACCCAAAAAAAGTGGGCCGTCAGCTCGACATATAGACATATAAAAGCAGAAGAAGCTATGACGTCACCCATCTGTTACTAATTTTTCACTTCAAAATTCGTAAATTAATGTTTTTTTTTCTACTCACATAACTAATGTGGCATTAAGCGCACGGATATATAACCACGCTAAATGATCGATTAGTCACAGGTTCTCACAGGGTGTGACTTTTTGCGATTTTAAACACATTACTAAGGCAACTCAATTCTTTAAAAACATAACTATGGTTACCTTTTGATTTCAGCGGTTTAATAAGCCATGAGAACTGCCCGAGACACTTTAATGAGTCTGTCTGACAGGTCTGTCAATTGTTGAAACTGCCATGTTCAGAATTTGTTCGAGATTATTTAAACTATATACCTATTTGTATTAAAATTCTTAGTTGAAAGTGAAATGGAAAAAGATGTTCCAAGGGTTGCACCTCCTGAGATATTATTACAAGCAGCAGCCACAGTTTCAGGTAATTTGCTGTCACAAAAATCTCGGAGTCAATACGAACGTACATACAATCTTTTTATGGAATGGCGAAAAAAAAAACAAACAGTGTCATTCTCAGAGAATGTGTTACTTGCATATTTTCAAGAACTGTCTACAAAAATGAAACCCTCATCTTTGTGGGCAATTTATTCTATGCTAAGAATGACAATATACGTAAAACACAATATTATTGTGAGCAAATATCCGAAATTTTCTGCATTCCTGAAACGCAAATCAGACGGATAGTTCGTAGAAAAGGTATAATATGTTACTCGTTTATAATAAACTCCACTAGACACTCGTTGATTAAACACTCGTTACTAAAGGGAAGTTTATAACACTTGTTACATAATATACTATTATTCGTTTGTTTTTTCTCTTCAGTCTACACACTTTTTACAACTCACAAAAATTAACTTTTTCTTAAAAGAACCAGCTGCGCTTGTGCAACGTAACTTATCTTTCCTTAAACTAAATTGTGTTGAGCTGGGTTCAAATATGACCTGAACAACGGAAATATATTTTTGAATCTGGTTCATCCCTAAAGTTGGTTCAGGAGAACCAACCCTTGACCCCAAACTGTACAACTGGGTTATATAAGACCCTAATTAATGATATATTGCAGGGGTAAAATATTAAAAAATGAACAATTTCAAATTTTTAGATGCAAGTGTTAATCCGAATATTGGAAATACGAGTATTTGAAAATAAATGCTTTGTTTTTGTTAATCATCTTTCTATATAAAAATATTAACATATTTAGTAGTCACTGTTGTATTGCACAGTGATCTTATAATTTAACAATTAAAATAATAATAATTAATGGACTCAGAAGCAACGCTAACGTCATACCTTCTTTTTCTTCTACCTGTCTATCAAAAAGTGGCCTTAAGCTGACAGCCCACTTTTATTAGGTCATTTATTGAAGAAAGTTGGCAAAAAATAAAAACCGAAATAAAAAAAGCCGCAATGGAAGCACTCGGAGAGAGAAATTCCACAAGGAACTACGAGCAGAGAAAAACCCCATGGTTTTGCCAAGAAGTAAAGGAAAAATGTCATGAAAAGAAAAAAGCATTTCTTGAATATAAAACAAAACAGGCTTATAGACACTATAAGAGGATTCGCAATGAAACTCATGCTCTGGTGAGAAAAATTAAAACGGAACACTGGGAGAGATATTCGAAACAAATGGAACATGACTTTTATGGACAACAGAAGGAAATCTGGAGAATGATTAGGGGACAAAAAAGTGAAGTGAAAGAGCTAATCGAAGTTAAGAATATAGAGAAACAGGAGTGGATAGACTACTTAAAATCAACATACGCGAAACAAGAACAAGAAAGGAAGACAAAAGCACCAGAAATAGTAATAAATGAGGATTCAACCATCAAGCGAGAAGAAGTAGAGGCAGCACTTAAAAAACTTAAAAACAGGAAATCACCAGGAAAGGACGGAATAGCTAATGAGCTATTAAAATATGGTGGGTTGCCTCTCACAAAGCAACTAACAGATCTCATTAATAAAATTATAGAACAACACAAAATACCACAAGAGTGGAGTATAATGATACTGATGTTTAAAAAAGGAGAAAAGTGTGACCCAAGAAACTACAGGGGAATCAACCTACTTAATACCACCTTAAAATTAACTACAAAAATAATAACAAATAAAATGAATACCACCCTAACGCTAGCTGAGGAACAACAAGGATTTGGAAGCGGAAGATCGTGTACGGATGCCGTGTTTGTAATCAGACAAGTAAAGGAAAAATCTCTCGAGTATAACAAGCCCGCATACCTTTGCTTCATCGACCTAACGAAAGCCTTCGATAGAATAAGACTAGAAGATATTGTCCACCTACTATATAAAAGAAACATACCCCTAGATATAATCAAAACAATAGAAAACATTTACCAGAATAATAGAATAGAGGCAAGAATTGAACACCAACTAACGGACCCCATCGAGGTTGGAACAGGAATAAGGCAAGAAGATTCACTAAGTCCCCTACTCTTTAACCTAGTGATGGATGAAATTATTAACAAAGTAAAGTCTAAGAGAGGCTACCAAATGAGCGACAAACAAATTAAAATTATATGTTATGCAGACGACGCGACACTAATAGCCCAGAGTGAAGACGATCTCCAAATAATGCTCCATCAATTCAATAACACTGCTAAGTTATATAATATGTTAATATCATCGGAAAAAACTAAATGTATGGTTATATCTCAGGAGCCAATACGATGTAAGCTGGAGGTGGACGGTAAGTTGATCGAGCAAGTGATGGAATTTAAATACTTGGGGGTTCTGCTGAGTAGTTATGGATCACTGGTAAGAGAAGTAGAAGAGCAAATAAACAAGGCAAATAAAATCGCTGGATGTCTAAATGACACAATTTGGAGAAAAAGATATATCAGACAGGATGCTAAATGCCGTATTTATAAAACTGTTATAAGACCGATTATGACGTATACTGCTGAAACAAGACCGGAAACATCCAAAACGGAAAGAATGTTAGAAACCGCTGAAATGAAAATCCTCATACGCATCGATGGGATAACGATAAGAGATAGAGTCAGGAACGCAGAGACCAGACGATCATGCAAGGTTGAAGACATCAATCAGTGGACAAATCATAGAAGAAGAGAATGGAACAATCACATCAGCAGAATGGATGGAAATAGGATAGTGAGAATAGCCAGAGACAACTCCCCATTAGGGCGAAGGTCCGTAGGGCGCCCAAGGAAAAGATGGAATGACGGCTTAATCGAGATAGTCTGAAGAAAAAAACAGGCAGATCTGCCTAAATAAAAGCAGAAGAAGAAGAAGAAGATTTATTATTTAATAATTTTAATTTACAAAGTATAAAATTTATTATTTTAATTTTTATACTATGTACAATTATTTTCAAAAACCAAACAACTACTGTTCTTTCATGGTGTCACTAATTTTTTTCATTTAAGTAAAACTTTTATATATTTAGTTATTTTTGTACCCAGGGATTTGAACCTAAATACACTGACGTGCTAAACAGATAGCTGTACCATTCAGCCACCACGCAATTTTACTTTAAACATGCAAGATTATATATTTAAATTATATTTGTCATGTTTGTTGAAAATAAAAGTTACTCGGGGATTTGAACCTAAACACACTGCTGTGTCCTTTGTTACGTTTGTAGGCTTAAATATTGATAGATATTGTAAATAAAAGCGAATCAACTGTATTTATTAAAAAATGTTAATTATTATACATAAGATATATTTTATATTAAATAAATAAGCTATTTACTTTCTTAAATATTTTTGATTATGTCACTTATTTATCAAAAAATTTGTATTAATTCTTAATTCTCACCCAAATCATTTTAATTCTAATAATAAACCAAGTATTTGTTACAATATATACGTTTAATATTTAATAGTTTCTATGCAAATCATTTGAAGTTGCCACTTCTGTCGGGCGTCCCGAGACGCACACCTTTTTTTTTTAAATATACGTTTGATTTATTTATAATGCAAATACACTCTGTGTAAAACGTGAAATAAAAACCCAATTAATACGTTGCGTGGGTACACAGTCTACGTATTTCAATTTTGCAATGTTAGTTGCATGTTGAAATTTTAATTAAATTATTTGTGGCATTAAATAATTACAAGTGGGTTTATGTTTAACACCAACGTCGATTTTAACGCCCCATAAAATAAAATTGGAAATGTAAGCCAGTAATCATTTTTAATCCAATTAATGGAATGTAATATAACGTAATCAGATTACGAATTGCAATAGTATAGTGGTCACTTCGGCAACTTTATTTTCATTAATTTAAATTAATGTTATGTGGTAAAATGTCGATCGTTTTAAAAACGTGTATTAAACCATTGTTACGAGTTGCAGACAAAGTCCGTCTCTGTCGATTGGTGCCTTGAGGCGACAGCGTATCGACCACAATAAGAGGAGAAAATACATGATTTATAGCCACGGTGCGATTAAAGGCTTCTAAAAAGGTACAATAATGTCAAGGAAACTTTGGAATAACGAAAAAAAAATTCGTGCTCCTTCTATTATTAAATTAAAAAAATATAAAAGTGCAGTGATCGCGGAAGTTTTAGTTTAGTTTGAAGTCAAGTTTTTAAAGTAATTATAAAGTGTTATAAAAAAATTGTATACAGTTGTGAATATCTAAGTCATTTGTATAGTAAAATTTATTGTGTAAAAATATTAGAATTAAATTGTTTAGCCAGTACTGAGTGTTTAGAATCATCGAACCTAAAGAGTAAATATCGTAAAACTATCTTCAATTATAGGTGAAAATTCGGTAACTTGGATAAGTTTTGTTATGCTACACCAGCATCATATCTTGAATCATTATAAATAATCAGATTCTCTCCAACCAATCTTAAAGTTTTTGTTGTTGTTGTTTTCTCAAGTTTAACCAAGTTTTAAGTATTTTTCTCTTTTTGGTGCTGCTATTTCTTATTACCTGCTCATACAAATATTTCCGTAGTGATTGTTAAGAGCCGTCAGTCATCCTAGTTTTAAGAAGCTTCACCATTAAACAGCGTTTTATAATCTTGTTACCATTTACTACCTATAGTCACGCCTTTTTTCCATAGGGGTAGACAGAGACCACTTCTTTTCACTTGCTACGGTTTTTACACACATCTTTTGCTTCGTCTACTTTCATCAGTGCTTTTATACATGCTCGTCGGTTGTTGGTACTCTTGACCTGGCCTTACCTCAAAAAAATCTTGATCTGATCGAGATATGTTCGCCGAGGTCGACCTCTACCGACTTGTTCATTTACACTCGCCTTATAAATTTGTTTCGCCAATCTTCCTTCATCCATCCTTTCTACGTGTCCAAACTATCTAAGCTTTGCTTTATTTGTCTTTGTAACCGCATCTTCTTTTACACCAGCGTTCCTATATCTCACAATTCTTCACTTAATCCAACCGAGTCACTCCGGCTATACTTCTCAGACTACTCATCTCCACAGTAATAATCCTATTTTCATGCTTCTTCTGCCAAACCTATCATTTACTACCATACATAAGTGTAGGAACCAACACTTCTCTATGCACAGCCAGACGTGCCTTTTTTGACAGATTCTGGCTGTTCATGAAACTATGCAGTACCCCATTTATTTGTTTTTCTATCAACACCCTTCGCTCAATGTCACTGTCATACTTTCCATATTTCACAAACTTTAAATCCAAATATATAAACTCATTTACTTGTTCCACTCTTTTTCCCTTAATTAGAACTTTACAGTTTGTCATGCTTTCTTCTCTTTCAAAAACCATTACTTTCGTTTTGCTAATATTTATTTTCATTCATTTCCTTTACAGGGCATTATGCATAATATTAACCATCGCCTGCAACTCCTCTTCAGATGACGCTATTATGACTTGATCATCAGCGGCGGCGTAAAGAAGTCATATTACGATCAAATCATTTATTTTTAATTCATACGCACTCTCAAATCTTTTAAACAATCGTCTATGCATAAGTTAAACAGCCATTCCCACATTCCTGTCTCACAACTTTTTCGATGATAAACTACTCTGTGTTAGCTTCGTTTATTCTGACACAAGTAGTGGAATCCTTGTAAAGTGATTTCAGTGCTCGTATTAAACTACCGCTCACCCTATACCTAGACAATGTTGACCACAATTCACTTCTCACCACTCTGTTATAGGCCTTTTCCAAGTCTATAAAAGCGCAATAGACTTCTGACTTCTGGTAAAGAATTTTTTGACTATACCTCGTAATGAAAGGACCTGATCCATACATCTTCTTCCTCTTCTAAATCCTGCTTGCACATCCCATATCATCTTCTCAAGTTTCATTCGTCACTCTTTGAATCAATATCCTTGCCAAAAGTTTGCCGACTATGCTGAGTAAACTAATACGCCGGTAGTTTTTATTAACATTGATTTTAATCGAATAAATTGATTTAGATTCAATTTGGTCGTTTATTGCTGTTATTATAATTATTATAGGGGAGGTATGGGCTTGTTTTACCGGTGATACGTATTAACAGATCAATAACTGCTAAATTATACTCAAACAAGTGAAGTACTACAGTTGTTTTAATTTCTGTTGAAGTATATTAACATTGTTGCGTTATTGGTGGACAAATTATTGTTTTCATTAATTCGTCAAAACTACTTTTTATCATCGGATGTAAAAACTTCTCAGGGTGCTCACATAAATCTTGTAAAACTGCCCTTAACGAAGCGGATGTCGAGTATTAAAGATAAAGACCACGGGTCTTCTTACTGGTCACAGTCCAATGAGAGGACACCTACAAAAAATGGGGCTACAAAGAACTTAGAACTTAGTACAGCGGACTAGAGTTATGGAATGGGTGGTATGACAACAAACCGAAAGACACAAAAAGCCCAAGAGGCTGAGGTGTTGCTGGCGATAGGACCAGCATTCAAGGAAAAAAAAAGAAAGAACCCTGTCTGAGGAACCCCATTTTTTTTTCAACAAAGCGGACGTCGAGTGCTGATTTAAAGTCGAGTGCTGATTTAAAGCGAATTGGATACCACCCAACCACACCTTTACTTCTTCAACATAATTACATATTCCCGATTAAAAATATACGTGTGAACTTCTTTGTTTATTTTCTTCTTCTTCTTCCGCTGCTATCCATCAATGGATGTTTGCGATCACTTCTGACTATTTTTCCCTATTTCTGGTGGTGTGAATTATTTCTCCTGTGGTTCCTATTCCTGTCCAATGTTTGATATTTTGGAGCCATGACATCCTCTTTCTGCCTACTCCCATTCTTCCCTCTATTTTTCGTTCTATTAATAGTTGAAGCAAATGGTATCTTTCGTTAAGTAACACATGTCCCAGGTACGCTGTTTTCCTGCGTTTTATTGTGCCCAACAATTCGCGTTCTCTTTCTATCGTCCTCAAAATTTCCTCGTTAGTTTTCCTTGCTGTCCATGGGACTTTTAAGATTCTTCGATAGATCCACATTTCAAATTCTTCCAGCCTATTCATTGTGATAACCATCAATGTCCAGCCTTCCAAACCATACAACAGTACGGACCATACGTAACATTTTGTGAATCTTATTCTGAGATTGAGGTCAAAGTCAGAGTTCGTAAAGATGCTTTTGAATTTTAGGTATGAGCTCCTCGCTTTTTCTATCCGGCATTTGATTTCTACGTCTGAAGACCAGTCCTCACATAACCAAGTCACCAGATAGTTAAACTTTTTTACTCGTTCTATGTCTTCACTATTGTATGAGAGTTTCGCATTCTGGAACTCATCCAATTTGCGGGTGATTACTAGGTTTATTGTCAAGCAAGGTTATTCGGCAACCGTCGTGTTTTTTTGAGGTTTCATCCTACTCTGTCTGATTTAACACCGGAAGTAGTCCCTAACAATAATAATAATTCATCTCTACTGGCGTTGTACATTTTGCTCCACCACTGGAGGGTAAGCAATTCGAACTTAGACAAGGAAAGAGAACCGGAAGTGGCCCCTTAAAATAATAATTCAACTCTATAACCAAAATTGGTGGAATGGTAGAAAGTTATGAGGTTTGGCGAAATAATTTTAATTTATTTCATGTTAATATTTTTACACAGCAAATTATTACAAAATTATATTCTTTCTAATTTTTAAATTGATTAATGGAGGATGAATTTTCTTGACAAAAAAAACAATTTTCGTAAATGGACACCATCAGATACAAAAAAGTGACGTGGGCATTGTTACGAAACCATCAAAATAACATATTAACTCTCACATTGAAATTGTGTTTCGCTTGAACGACACAAAATATCGGAATTTGATAAGTTGTCACCTGCCGGGCGAAAAACTCCGATACACGAAAAATACACAAGACACAAAAAAAATGTACAAAGAGTAACGTCGGAGGTCAACTTTTTTTTATAATGGAAGCCGGGCGCAGCAAGGAAAAATGGGAACAATAAAATCCGGTTTGAAGAACAATGACGAGGGTCCCAACAGTGGTGTCGTCTCTTGACCGGAACTTTACTTCCGAAATAGCAGAAAATGAGTTTTATCCAACAACTTTTCGAATAAGTTACGACTACACCGTAAAAACAGTAGGTAATGCATCTTTAAGTTAATTCATTTTCAGAGTTTCAAGAAAGTGACGTTTAAGTATCAGATGACCTACAACTTTTTAAAAAGCGTGTCCACAATCATTTCCTTTCTATAATCCCTTCCCCTTCTAATAGTCGCAGTGCGGGCCGTCCGCGGCCCACACGATAGGTCTACCCTTTTTGCGACTATTTTCATAAAAAAAAAAAAGATTGTCGAATTAAAATTATTTATACGTGCTAAAGTTTGTGTGGGAAATTAAATAATTTGTTTTTAATCATGACACCACTGCTAATAAATATATAAAGGAGGTCCTTGGCGGTCAATCGTTTATAAAAAATTGGGTCAATTGATTGAGGCGCGCTTCAAATTACCCTTAAATCTTTTGATAATAACTCATTTATAGTAAAGTTTTCATAAAGTGTGGACACACATACCTACCTTTGAGATCATCATCATCAGTACGGCGTTACAGCCCTTCGTGGGCCTTAGCCTCCTCAAATATTTTCTTCCAGGCATTCCTGTCCAGCGCGCATCTTTTCCAGGCCTTTATTCCAATATTTTTTAAATCGGCCTCTACGTTATCTAATAGCCTAATTCGAGGTCTTCCCCCTTTGCGTTGTCCTACGGGCTTATCCAGTAAGACCTTTCGGGAGGTGTCATCTGCCTCCATCCTCATAACATGGCCTACCCATCGCAGCCGGCCCAACTTTATTTCCTTGACTATGTCAGGTCCCTGAAATACAGCTATACAGCTCAAAGTTGTACCTTTTCCTCCATATCCCATTTTCCTCAATGGCCCCGTAAATTCTTCTTAGTACTTTCCTCTCAAAGCACCTCAAGATGGTCTCGTCACTCTTAGTGACTGTCCATGTTTCGGCGCCGTACATTAAAACCGGTCTTATCAGTGTTTTGTAGAGTTTACACTTTGTGCTTCTAGAGATGTTATGGGATTTGAGTTGGGTGGCCGAGTCTGAAGTAAAAGCTGTTGGCAAGGAGGACTCTACGTTTAATTTTGGCTGTTTTGTCATTATGAGTGGTTATCAGAGAGCCAAGGTAAACGAACTCGTTAATCAGTTAATCGTTGCCATCTATTTTTAGGTTTCTGCGGTGGTTTACTTTTCTAGGTATTTCCGATGTTGCTAGCATGTGTTTGGTTTTATTGATGTAAATTACTAGGCCCATTTTCTCTGTTGCCCCTTTCAGTGCTCTGTATGCTTCTTTAACTGCTGCCGCTGACCTGCCTATGATATTGATATCGTCCCCGTAGGCCATGATCTGGATGGATTTATTATATATTGTCTCCGTTGTTGTTACCCCCGACATTCATATAGGTTTTTCAATGGCTAGGTTGAACAAGGTGCGGAAAAGCGCATCTCCCTGACGCAGTCAATTAGAGGTTTTAAAGGGTTCCGACAAGTTTGTATTTGGAGTTCTCTAATAGCATCATAGAATTTCCTTCTAGCTTTGAAATAATAGTTTTAAATACAGATTAAGACTTCCTTTTAATATGACATTAAGAGGAAACAAACAAACCCTTATGTATATACCCAGTCGTTACAACGTTGTTCAATAGCCGGGCTACCTGGGTATCTGCGTGGGTTATTCATTCAAAAGAAGAATTTTAATACCTGGATTGTGACCGAAATCATCTCTGGAAAACCAATAAATTTTACAAACAGAGCAACATCAAGTCGGGTGGGTTTACTTAACAGACAGATTTCACTAGACAAATAATTGTTGTAGCATCATGTTGTATTTGTTAAAAAAACTGAGAAAAACGCGAAAATTATTTAAAGATAAACCAGTTTGCGATGAAGAAATTTTGTATATGGGTACCCGGTCGATTGGGTGTTCGACTTTAATTCTCAAGTTTATTTATTTTTTTGCATATTTAAATATCTTTTTTCAAACGTACAATAAATAGGCCATAATTCCCTCTGCCAGAGGGAAAAGTATGCTAGTGTGGCGGCTGTTAGTTAAAACGTCATAAGTTGTGATGGTAAATCAAAACTTGCAAAATGACATTTTTTAATGCTAAATAACCTTTATAAAATAAGAGATATCAACTAGCCATTTTTGTATTTAAGTCTGTTACATATTTCGTGTTTATGACCTAATTATTGTGCGTTTGTAAAAAAAAGTATATTTTATTTAAAGAAGAAGTGACTTTTCATGGCTTGCCTTTTTCAGGCGCGCAATGAAAAGTCCCACTTCTCCTTCGCTTGAAATAATCTATTATTAACGTATATGTCCATGGACTGAAATAACGAGGATCTAAAAGAATTTGATAATTTTTAGTTGAATACAAAAGATATGTAAATAGAATATGCAAAAGGGTACCCGGGTATTGACATAAGGAAAGAAGTGGTATAAATTGAGAAACCACTTGAGTCATGGACATTGCTCAACGTTCTGCGCGTAACGAAACCAAAAAAATACCAAAACTTCCACAGAGTGAATCATGAAAGTTTCGATTCGTTATTGGAATTAGTGCGTCCCAATATAGAAAAAAAGATACTAATATGCGTTAAGCCATTTCTGTAACTCTGAGTCTTTCAATCACATTAAGCTTCTGGCGTAGATTTGAAAGACCTTTTGCTTTAATTTTATCATATTACTGCCCAGTTTAAGCCCTTTCTGTTATAAACAATTGAAATTAGCTCCCGCTTATGAAATGATAAAAAAAAGTTTGAAAGAATACGGTTGACATAAACAGAATATTGTTAATGACAATTATAATTTGTTTTGAACAATTTAAAATCATTTTTTATAATGATTTTAATAATAATAATAATTATGCCTGCGATTTTGGGTGCTTACCTTTTTTGTCACCTTCATTGTTATTACCTTCGGTATGATACTTGGGCTATCCATCGGATATTAAGAAATCTTATTTTTCAGACCGCAGCTCTAAATAGTTCATTATTACTGCATCCAAACCAATCCGTAAGGTTCTTCAGCCATGAATTTTGTCTTTTTCCTTGCCTTGGATTTTTCCCTGCATAATTATTTGTAGCATTTGATATTTTTCTCCCCTCATGACATGTCCCATGTACAGCAGTTTTCTTCTCTTAATTGTCGGAATCAATTCTATCTCCTTATGCATACGTCTCATCACTTCCACGTTGGTTCTTCTCTCTACCCATGAGATCCTCAATATTCTCCGGTGTATCCACATCTTAAATGCCTCCACTCTCCTCATGTCGGTTACCTTCAGTGTCCAGGCATGACATCGGAGGGCTTTAAAAAGGCCCCTTTCAGAAACTTGAGCCTCTTGCAGAAAAGCGCTGGGCATTCACAATGCAAATTTTCTGCAGTTTTAGCGAAGTTCTCACAGTTGCGGCAACTATCACTCTCTGTTTTTTGCCGAGTGCGTGACTAAGGAAAAGATTGATCATAACCCTTCTAGACGGTTAAGCGACCTCTTCGGCCATTTGATTAATTAAAACTTTTTATCAATCACCGTCAATAATTGTTTTAAGCATCAAACGAGTCTCTAGACGGTCAATTATGCTTGATTAAGTCGATTGACGCGACATTTTGATCAAACCTATTGACTGTGTAAGGGCTACTTAAAATGTTTTTGAGCAAAGCGTTGCCATTAACTCTTCTCTTAGCTGTGCAGAATTCGTGATAACGATATGCCAAAACTGAATATGTGGAATATTGATTGCCTTAACTGGAATCATTAATCGATTTTTGCTCAAAAACTACAACTCTACTTGCCTTTTGTGTTAATAACCATTTACGATTTAAAAAAAATGTATCATTACAAGAAAAAGTTAGATGAAAAGTAATGCACAAAAGATCTGATAGGTCGAGGTGCTTGAGAGGATGCATAGCCTTCACGACCCCTCCCTACAATCTACAATCTAGTGAAAAAGTAATACTCAATTAATATTACCCTTTCCATCACACTAAGGGAGAGTACAAGTTGCACTTACTCGATTAAAAATAGGGTTACCCATATCACATCTAGCTACCTACTGTGTGGCTTCAGATCGCCAATATGTGATACTTGCAAAATACAACCGACTGTGGAATACTTACTTCTTGTTTTCCCGGTAAATACTTAAACTTGAAACAACTGCTCTTTCCCTGACACGATGCAACCATGGTTAAAAAATGAGCAAGGCTACCTAAAAACATTTTAATTTCTTAAAAAAATAGGCCTTATAAAAAAAGTGTAGAAATAAAATGAAATCCCGAACAATTCAAAAAACAAGGCTTCTGACCATAGTAGACAAGGCTTAAAAAAAATTTATGTTTATGTATTTACATTACATTACAATCTTGCGGTTGGGCCTTTGGTATCGACACCTATGTCATCTAGATTTTTTGATCCTCTGTGACTACCGCTGTGTCTTCAGGGCATCAGAATTCTAGTCCGCTGATTCTGGCAAATCTCAGGTTTTCTGTTGGCCCTGTCTCTTTTAGATAGCTTGGATCCATTATCATACGGCCTCAGGTTTGATACCTGTACACCGCTAGAATCGGGCAGTGACACAGAATGTGTATACTACTCTCCTCCTCCTCTCCGCATAGTCGACAGTTTTTAAGTATTTAAGTCGTTTAACAATATAGTCCACCAACAATGAAAAAGAATTTGATTTCACACTAAAAAAACTATCGCACCCACCTTCAGACTTTAAGCCTTCTAGATTCAGAAAAAAAGAACATCCGGAAAGGCCCTATAGGTACCATTAGGAGATTCACTCAGCTTATGATCTTGCCCTAGAAAGGGTCAGCAGGAAAACACCATTAAAACTATTAAGGCCTCGCGAATAAAGTTAAAAAGAAAACCGCATAAAAATTTTCGCTGGAAAATATCATTCGGAATATACCTATGTTATATCTTCCTTATCATTTAAAGCATGGTTATTATTGAATTAACTTAAAGCTCTGTGTTACCAGCCACGGTTTGTATTGCTTATTATTAAACTTCTCAAAAATGATTTAAGTAATTCACATCTCGCACAAAAATACGCCTAATAATCATTGCGTGATAATGAGCAAAATGTTCTTAATAACAGTAATTTCTTATAATTAACCTTACAGAATCTTAAAAATTATGATCCTCGTTAGCCGGAAATTGTACTCTTAATCATCGACAAAGCTCCTATTAAGTGTGAAGTTTATTTCCATATTTTAGGTTATGCAAATTGTTTCCAATAAATATTTTTTTAATAGGAATGCTTCATAAATCGGGCAAAGGTACTTGGTAACGGCTTTAATAAACAAGATTTATGTCAAATTTAATAATGAATTGTCAAATGTGTATATAATTTTTAAATTTAATTTAAAACAACTAACAAACAAACTTGATTTTAAATAAATATAAAGTGATTCATAAATTCTTAATATTTCCAACAATACGCTGAAGAAAAAGCATGACAAACTGCGACGTACTAATTGAAAAATAAAGAGTGAAACGAGTAAATGAGTTTGTATATTTGAGTTCAAAGTAAACGAGAGATGGAAAATATGACTGTGATATCGAGTGAAGTGACTCTGATGGATAAAGTGAGAAATGGTGAGATAAAGGATGAAAAAAGATGTGGTACCAAAGATATATAAAAAAATGTTTAGATCGTTCGGACACGTAGAGAGGATGAATGAAAGAAGATTGACAAAACAGATTTATAAGGCAAGTGTGAATAGGCAAGTCGATTAAGGCTTTCTTCGAGAAGAATATCTTCCTCCATTTGATTTGGCGTAAATATGTTTACGAGATGGCCCGCAAACAAATTGGCTTTTTGTTTGTTGTTTCTATACCATTGTCCGCAGTCTGTTCTAATAGGGGGAATTGGTATTATAGGTATTTTAATCTTTTTAGTGACTTATCAAAGTTAATAATCACTTTCTTCATCTACAGCAAGGTTTTGCAAATAAGATCCAATAGTCTTCTCTTTTTTATTTCTCTTTTTAATTGTTGTATTTTGTTTAAAATTATCTTGTTCGCTGGATCTCCAGATTGTTGCCATTTACATCTAGCTATCCTATTTTTTCTGACTAATTCTCTAACTTCGACCTTTTCATTTTTGTGCATAATTTTCTCAGTATTGTAATGAGCTACTGTTTGTATTAATGTTTCTACCATGTCTTCTAATTGTTCAATTGATTATAATAGACCGTTTAAATTAATTCGTTCTTAAATTACAATTTCAAAACTCTTCCAAATATTCTTTCGCTTAACGTTAAAATAAAAGCTGAGTGATCAGAATCCAGATAGATATTTTTCTCTACTTCTACGAAGTTTGTTGACACCTTCCTTGGGATATGAAGTCAAGCAAGTCAGGGATTTCATATGGGTCAGTAGACCAATAATTGGGCTTACCTGTAGAATGGAAGTTACATACTGTTGCACCACGAATAGCCTTTCTTAATTTACTTTCTTTCGTCGTAGTCAATCTTGATCCCCAATTAACACGTTTGGTAACGTAGTCACCGCCAATAATGAACCTTTTACTGGGGTATTGTAAAAGAGCTTTATATTCCTCGATCTTGAAGTTATGTCTGGGAGGACAGTAGACTTAGTAACTAAATGACGTTTAATAATTAAATGCAGTGTTAAATAATATGAACCTATCGACTCTATAAAATACAACAAAATTAAGATGAATTTATACTAAAAAATATCCTATGACACAAAGTATAATATACTATTAAATCAAATACCAAAGATACGAGTTATTTTATGGGTATTTAGGACGAATTTTAACAGTGTTGTTACCTTTCCAAACCTAAACATGTGTTCCTAGAATTTTTTTATCACAAAGTTATAAAGATAAACAGTCAGCAGAACACTGGGAAAATTTGATATTCCTATTTATTTATTTATTTATTTATTTATTTATTTATTTATTTATTTATTTATTTATTTATTTATTTATTTATTTATTTATTTATTTATTTATTTATTTATTTATATATTTATATATTTATTTATATATTTATTTATTTATTTATTTATTTATTTATTTATTTATTTATTTAATTCATTTAATTTATATAATTTCATTAATTAAATAATTTTCATTTATTTTATTTTTATTTATGTACAGCAACAAAAACAACGGGTTCAGTACACTCCCTTGTGGCACTTCATAAACTACCTTAACTTTTTCAGAAATGTTTTAACCAATTTGTGCTTGTTGATATCGACAATGTAAAAAAAGATTCAACCACAGAAGGACTGTACCCGTTATTTTATATGATTTACATTTTAATTCGTTTACCCCTGTCAACCATTTTAAACTTTTTGTTTAGGTCAACATAGTATTACCCTCATCCATTTTTTTCCACTTAGCTAGAACATACTAACTTGCAGTTTCACATAAGTGTCTGCTAAGAAACTCTGATTCTTTTTAAAAAACTAATAAGTTGGTCGAAGTTTTTTAGTCTTTTTGGTTCTTTACTTTTGGTACATATATTACCACACTACATTTCAGATCACTAGAAACTACCGCCGTTTCTAATGATTTAATCTTTAACATCTTTTTCGATATGGTCAAAAATAATTGTACTTTATTGATAATCAATAATCGTTTTTTGACAAACCTCGTATACGATTAATACAATTTAATATCCGATGGTTGAATTTTGAGTTTTCGAACATGCAGAACTTTTTATAAACAATACATTTTTTAATAAACCTAATAATAAAAAAGTTTTCCATATGTAGCCAACTTATGTAGCAGGCCAATAAGAGTACTCTTTTACACAGATTCCAAGCTTTCCATAAAATTTATTATCATTATCAGGGATGAGTATATGTGTGGTATAAAAGTTAAATTAATCAAAATTATAGGACATAAAGGAAGATGACACATCATGTAGGATTCTTCGAAAATTACATATTTCTGTTATACAAACACTAGACCTCATTACATATGGTATAAATATAAATTTTGTTAGAATAAAATTTTTCTTGAGACCATGTGTTCCTAGCAGCGGAAAGTAAAAATTCAAGGCCACGTTACACGAGCTAGCGAGACGAAAATGTGTAAAGATTCATAGTGCTGTGACACTAGACACTTAGAGACCTACAGTCATAGAATCACAGAGTTTTTCTGTGTGCCGTGCGATAAATAAACAGAAAATAGTAATTGTGATGTTTACATCACTCCGAATTCACACATAAACGACATTATCGCATTTTTATATGGCTCAATATTGAGATACACTCGTGATGGTGGTAAACTTCTTCCTTAACGCGACGATTTAAAACCTCTCATACTAACTGAAGACTTCAATGTAAATTTTGCATCGGACACTTTCATAAAATTAATAGACTTTCTACAGCAGCATCTGAAATTACAAATGATTAATGACCGGAATATTTCAACAACAAAATCAGGAACAACTATAAATAAATATAAATTTTCTCGTCACAATCGAATCAAGAATGTTTGTATCGTATTTTAGCTACCATAAACCATATGGATGCAAGAAAAAATGCCCGACTGCTGGAGCACCGGTATAATCTGTCCAATACACAAAAAAGGGGACAAAGCTATCTGTGACAACTATAGAGGTATTACACTGCTGAACACTTCTTACAAAGTTCTCACAACCATTATCAATGACAGAATAAAGGTCATAGCAAACAACAAGATTGGTGAATATCAATGTGGGTTCCGGGAATCTAGGGGCACTACAGACCAATTTTTTGTCGTAAGGCAGGTACTAGAAAAGTGCTATGAGTATGAGATCGACCTGCACATCCTATTTGTGGACTTCAAACAGGCTTTTGATAGTTTAAAATGCTCTAAACTAAAAGACGCACTCAAAGATCTTGAAATACACATAAACTAATCGACCTAGCTATGATGACCATAACCAACACAAGAGCAAAGGTGAAAATTAATAACAATCTGAGCGATCCATTTGACATATCATCTGGAGTTAAGCAAGGCGATGGACTTTCTACAACACTATTTATCATAGCTCTACATAAAGAAATACGGCCTTTGACCAGAGAGGAACCATTTTTAACAAATCAACTCAAATATGTGCGTATGCGGATGACGTGGCAATCATTGCCAGAACAAAGGACCGCCTGATTGAAGTTTACAAGGAAATAGAAAAAAACGGAATAGAACTGGGACTGTGTCAATATACAGAAAACAGTCTTCATGAAAGTATCAGCCTCAGACGACCTTCAGATAGAAAACGTAAAATTCAAGAAAGTAACACAATTCACGTATCTCGGGGAGTTAGTCAGCAACGAGGGAAAAACCAGCACCGCCATTAAAGAAAGGCTCCAGAGAGGCAACCCAGCCCACTTTGCCAACTGATTAGCAAACTGATTACAAGAAAGACAAAGCCAAAAATTTACAAGACATTAGTTCGACCAGTAATAACCTATGGGAGTGAAAATTGGACACTCACGGTACAAGATCAAGAGAAGATAAGAAGGTTTGGACGTAAAATAATCAGAAGAATATATAGAGCAGTCAGAATCAACGAAGCAATGGCACATCCGCAACAACCGGGAAATAACAGAGATCCTGAACGGTGAAGACATTGTGAAATTTCTAAAATCCCAGAGACTCCGTTGGTTTGGACACGTTCAAAGAATGAAAGATGCCAGGATGCCAAAGAAAATTATAAACATTTAAATATATGCTGCCAGGAAAAGAGGAAGACCACGGCTCAGATGGATGGACCAAGTACTGGATGACCTGAGGGCAATGCGGATATCCGGCTGGGGAACCAAAGTCAATGACCGCATTGCTTGGAGGCGTATAATGAAGGAGACGAAGACCCACATTGGGCTGTAGCGCCTATTGGTAAGGTAAGGTAAACCAATCTTATCGACTGTAGCTATTGCACCAACTACACAAGATGTACAGGCTATTGAAGCACCCAGTAATGTACAGATTAGAGAAATAAATTAAGAATAGTATTCATGTGCACACAGTAGTGTATATCGTTACATAAATATTTTATTCCAATTCTTATATTTCTTATATATTCAGTACAATTGAATTAAATCCTAGCCGTTTAAACGTTAGAAGTTTCACCTCTAATATGCACACATAGTGCACACATCTTTTAATATTTGCTTCAAATTTTAATAGTTGCTTCCATTTTGGATAAAAATCAGGACTATTATAAAATAGTTTTAAGGTTTTCTTGGTACTGGACATTCAAAATGTCTCTTCATCAATGATTGATGTTTTTTTTTTCGTACGTTTAATTGGGACATAGAATCATCATCATAAATTGGCTTTACAGCTTAGTGTGGGCCTAGGCCTCTTACGAAACTCACCTCCATAACTATCTGTCTTTTTCCAATTTTGTAGCCGTTGAGATGGTCCGAGCATCCGAGGCTTGTTGATGGGTTTTATAGCTGTAGGTTTTTTTTCAATCAGGTAGCTTTTTCTCTTGCACAAACAAAGAGTGCCAAAACCCTTCCTCGTTAGCTGTGACTCAATCTACATCACCGGGGTTAGATACCCAATCTATCTAAAAATTGTTCGCGTTGCCCGGTGGTCACCACGTGAAGATGAGGACAGAAATCGAATTAGAATTCACCTTCTTCCACTTGATCTTTCAATCACCGGGGCATAAAATAAGCACATTAACTTACTTTTTAAAATGCGTTCATTTTTATTTTCTTCAAATGATAAAATACACATTTGTAAATAATCTAAATAAACTGTACGGTTTAGTCGAATTCGTCAGCGAAATCATAAAATAAAAAATATTATCATAAAACTGAAATTTTTATTTCCAGATTATGTTATGAATAATGTATTATTCCTATTAAATTTTTATTATAAATCATAATTATCAAGAATATCCATACACCGTTTTGGTTATACACACTAAAGTTTCCGAGATACCTTGTACAATAGCAATTGATAGGTTCATGCAGACCACCAAAATACTTACACTGCTTAAATAATTACCAATCGTAAAATTCTCCTCCATAAAGTCCTGGAGGTGGATGACCATAGTGTTATTCTTCACGGTGGAAATTATGGACACAATGATCGCTGACGTTTTCACCGTCCAACCGAGGTCTCGGAGGCTCTGGATCTATATTTCGCTTTTCTCTCGGATTTCTGGTTTGATACCAGTTTTTGATGTTTTAGATTTATCGTCAGACAATTTACTCGTTTTCTTGGAATTAGACGTTCGTACGTTCTCTGCTTCATCTTATAATCCTCGCCTTCTTCCGCGTTTTTTTCGTTTTTTCCCTCTTTGTATTCTGCGTCTCTTACCTCTATACATTGGCTCCAAGCTTGTATCATCATCTAGTTCAAGATTGTTTATTTTTAATATGTCGCTTCTTCTCCTTCCTTTTTCTGCGAACCTCCCCTATTGGCAGATAAGAGAGTTGTTTTGAATTTTCAGTCCCTTTCACCAAATCGCTCAAAATACCATCGGCCCCTTCTTCTTCCTCACTTCTGTCTTTTGCTTCTACTTTTCTTTTTCTGCTACTTCTGCAAAATTCTGTAAACTGTCTAAAGATTTTAAAAATTGCGTAATCTTTTGAACTAAGACCAACTTTAAACTTTACCCCGTTCTCTTTGATAAAACCAGTTTTCAGGCCAGTTTTTAAGGCTTTTTTAACACACAAAGATGCATTTTTCAACGGTGTCTTGCACTGGTAAATTTTCAAAATTTTGTTAGGGAAGGGAACCTTTAGAGTCATTTAGACTCGCTATGGTGTCCATAACACCTGTTAGAAAGGACTTTTTGGACCTGTTTTATTTTCAACGAAGCAGAACCACTTAAATTTTAAATTAACCCACTCAATAAATTTGTCAGTACGACATAAAAAAAATTTACTTGAATTTGTTGTCAATTTATTACTTTGTTGAATTAGGTTGTCAAGTTAACTGTCAAGAAAAGTCGCATTTTATATATCTCTATTAAAAAAAATTAAATTTTCAAGAGAAAATTGTAATAACATATTATTTTAGTTAATATCTGTTAGTTGCTGCTTGTTGTGTTTTTTTTGTCATTATCCTTTTCCGCACGTGATAATTCGTTTTCTTTCAGGTGCAGGTTATAAGATGAAATGAATATCATTTTTCTCTCTTCATCAGCATTTTTGAATGACTCGCAAATATCGCATTGGTCCTTTTTGGGTATATAAAATGAAATGTTGTACTTACTTTGAAATATTTGATTAAACATGGCTGCATTTGTAAATGGTAAGTTTTGTTTTTGGCGATCTTCCTTGTAGTCACGGAAAAGATTTGCCAGACTTTTTCCACTGTCGATGAACTTTTGGGTAGCTTGAGCTCTTAAGAAATGTGACTCAACTCTGGGATTGGCTTTAATAAACTGCCTTACACTATTTTTAAGTTCAGGGTCAATGGTGGGTTGCTTACCCTGTTTGCCTCTCATTTCGGGCTCCGAGAATCTATTATCATTTTTCTTCATCGGCGCTGCCCGGATTGGTCTGTCATTAATATCAAGAGTTGATTTGAAAAATGCTTTACATACTCTAATACGAGTTTTATTTAGCTCAAAATAAAATACAGCGTGAAGTTGATCCTGGGTGCTCGACTATCGGTATTTGGGTTTTATAAAAGTTGCGTGCCGAACAATGAATTGCCTTTGCCTTCTTAAATTAGCAAGGTCCCAGTAATAATCAAAATTTTCTTAACAAATTAATTGATCTTGCTGCTACTACAAGCGAGTACACATTTTTCTCTGTATGGTGTACCTACTTTTCTCTGATTAAATTGCTTTTTGGATTTTAATAACGATTGGTAAGGTTTTCCGGAATTTCTTAGTTTGTTTATCCAATTTTTAAGGCTTTCTTTCCGTTTTCCTCCTTTTTTTTGTGTCCATTTCAACTTCATTTTAATCAACATTATCTTTATCTGGAGTTTCCAAGGAACTGGATCTGAATCTGAACTGTCCGAGGAACAATGGACAACATCATGTTCGTCTGAACTTTTCGAGAAACTATTAGTGAAACTGTGTGAAATTTTTGTCCGCGTCTTAATCATCGACATTGCTTTCGTTACTGTGCACAGGCGACACGTAATAAAAATTATTTTTTTTTGTTAATAGCATCACGGTAGGGCAATCACAACCATATTTTGTGACAGTATAACCGTTATCAATTTCGGTTGACTTTTAAAACATGGATGCAGTTGAAGTTTCAATATCCGTTAGTTGGTTATTTTTATTATTATTAGATAATAATGTTGTATCAATTATTTCTTTAACCTCCATTGTAGTTGGATTCTGCGTAAAACTTTCTTCTTTTCTTGTGGTGTTAATGTTAGTATCATTCGCCATTGGCAAAATTATCTGGGTGCGGCTTCAATAGTTTTGCATTTTTTAAACAGTAGGGCTTCCAACACTAAAACAACAACCTTTTTCAAAATTCAACCCTAAAGAAATCTCTTTAAAACTAATCGAATAAAATGCCTCAATTGATAAATGGGCTTTTTTTGGGTAGGCAAAGACCACTTCCTTTCACTTGCTATGGTTCTGACATACATTTTTTGCTTCTTCTACTTTCATCAATGCTTTCATACATGGTTGTCGGTTGTTGGTACTTTTGACCTGGCCTTTCTTCAAAATAATGTTGATCTGAAGAAGATATGTTAGCCGAGGTCGACTTCTACCGACTTGTTTATTCACACTCGTCTTATAAATCTGTTTCGTCAATTTTCCTTCATCCATCCTTTCCAAGTCTCCAAACCATCTAAGCATTCCTTTTTTGTAACCACATCTTTTTTTACACCACAGAGTTCCCCTATCTCACTATTATTTACTTTATTCAACAGTCACTTCAGGGACTAGCATTTATCTATGCACAGCTAGACGTGCCTTTTTTGACACGTTCTGGCTGCTAATAAAGTTGTACATTGTCCCATTCATTTGTTTCCATACCAACACCCTTCGCTTAATGTCACAGTCATACTTTTCGTCTCTCATAAACTTTGAACCCAAGTATACAAACTCATTTACTTGTTCCACTTTTTAATCTTTAATCAGCACATTACAGTTTGTCATGTTTTCTTTTTCAAAAACCATCACTTTTACCTTGCTTACATTTATTTTCATTCCTTTGATTTTCGGGCCATCATGTATAACATTAACCATCACCAGGAAGCATTTGACGATTAAATCATTTATTTTCAATCCATACACACTCTATTTAAAATATTTTAAACAATCGTCCATGTATAAGCTAAACAGCCATGGCGAAGCCACACATCCCTGTTTTACACCTTTTTTATGTTAAACCAGTCCGTGTTAGCTCCGTTTATCCTGACACAAGTAGTGGAATCCTCGTAAAGTAATTACAGTGCTCGTATACACTACCGCTCACTTCATACATAGACAATGTCGACCACAATTCACGCCTAACCACTAAAAGCGCAATGGATTTTCTGACTTCTAGCCAAGAAATTTTTTGATTAAACCTCGTAATAAAAAGACCTGATCCATACTTATCTTCTTCCTCTTCTAAATCCTGCTTGCACATCCCATATCATCTTCTCAGTTTCATTCGTTACTCTTTTAATTAATATATTTGCCGACGATGCTGATTAAACTAATGTCTCGGTAGTTTTTACAGTCCAGACGATTCGTATTGTTCATTCCAATTAAAAATTTTAAATAAACAGTGTTTGTGCTGGTAAGCATATATTTAATTGAAAAACAAAAAAAGTTTGGATATTCAAATGATGCCGGCATATTTCATTCGTTCGCCAACTTTTGCTAATATGTGATCGAATTTTTTAGCATAACGTTTCGCTGTCGCACCAACAGAGAAACAACTATACAAACATGGATATATGCACTGTGATCGATAATTAAAAACTTTAATTTAATTAAAAACTTCTGTGCGTAACATAAAATCAAGCCGAATTTATTAAGTTGCAACGAAAAATTGTAGCTGAATGGAGCTGCATTTGATATGATATTTTTTTTAACCCACTTACATCCTGCCGCCGATTCTGTATATTTTAACGATAAAAGAGAAAGAGTTTCCCGAACACTTTATTGGCCAACTTTTAAAAGACAATTTTCACAAGTGTTTTGAGTGTATTATATTTGATTTCTTATAAAAGTCCGTTTTATCCGGGAAAAATAGATCGAAAATAAGTGAGGAAAATCGAAAGATCAACAAGTATGCAGGATAATAAAAAATGTTTCATTTAAAGGCAATCATGTTATATTTGGGTTGTTCGGAGTAAATATAAAACAATTTTTTTTTTTAAAATAAAATAAAAATGTTTTTGTATATTACGTGTATATTTTTCTATTGAGCAAAGCGCTTTTGGCTAGTTAGCCATCGTCAGTGCTGTTGAAAATTCGTGATTTCAACAGTAGAATTTGTCTCCACGCAATTCGCTTATTACGGCCCAGACGCCGACAAGCCAACAGCCGCAGGCACTTGCCAGTAGCAAGCAACTTTAAACCGTAATGCAAATCGATGGTTACGCGTTGACCAATGAGAACGCGCCAGAAAAAACGAAACCCACGCTTGACCGGCTTTCAAAATCCCTTTCTTGCTTCCAAACTACCGAGCTGCAAACATCTCGTTGAACCCCACCTGTTATAATGTAGTATATTATTTTAATTTTAACTCAAATTATCCTAACTGCACTTTAAACATTAAAATTGGAATCCAGTTATGGATTATATTCAGTTTAAGAAGTTGACAACCAGTACAAAAATTCTAATAATACACTAGAACTAAAATTGTACAAGTAATCATGTTTCGGTGGGAGACAAAATGGCGTCTTCATGTATCAAGTTCATTATACTAAAAATGGCAATTATATAGTGTTTTATTTCAATGGAAACGAATACACGTATAATAAATCAAAATTACCACAGCGATGAACCACAAAACCGTCGGCAGCTTACAATAGGTAGAACAACTGAATTAGCGACCTGTCTACTATCGAAGTATATCACCATCTCCCTCTTGCTGCTGCGAACGAACGCACGTGGCGTATTTTTGGTATAGTAGCGCTTACGCTGTAACAAACTGTACATGACGCCATATTAGCAAGACTGGTAGTACATTTTAGACTCTAACCTAAAGTGTTTTACAAACAAACATAGTGGATTTTATCAGTTATGTATTAAGTTCGTTTTATTCGTGTTGTTTTATATCTTATTTTTCTTATCATAAACCCATTGTATCCTTCTCGGAAATTGATGATGCAGAAAATTGAATAAAAAATATTTTTGTGTAAATAGATGTTGAAGTTAAGATTATTATTAACATAAACTTCTCCCTTCGCTTTTTTAATGAACTTTTACGCAGAAATAACATTTTATCAGAATAAAAAATTGATTTAATTTGACTTTACCCCACGACAACCTCACAAAATAACGTCCCGATTTCCAACCTAAAAAGTTTCACTTCTGACGCGTGGGTTTCCACGCACCCACTTTTTTTTCGACCTTCATTACCGAATTTAAGAAGTCTGAAATGACATTTCTCAGGACATTAATCATTTAATTTTAACTTTGTTATTTTTAGTATTTTAGTTCAAAAATGTTATCAATTATTAAGTTTAAATAAACACACATTTCTATATTCCGTTTAAATTGATTTACTCTTACTGAGTGTTTGGATATTTTTTGTAAGCCAGCATGTAAAAATCGTATTTTAGAATAATTTTAAACGGCTATTTTTTTCTTGGTTGAAATACAAAACAGTTTTAAAAACACTCGTTTGTTTTCTTTAAGACGCTACTTTGGCGTTTGTCTTTTTAAATAAAAAATAAACACAACCACTGCACTCATAGTTAGTTCTCTGGTGTCTGGAATCCGAAATACGAGACAGAAATAAATCCAACGAATTTGCCGGATGTTTTTCGACATTCTTCAATTGCAGCCGTAATGAAAGTTAATTTTGTATAGAACTTGTTTTTTTTTCGGTTTTCTATGAGGTAATATCGCTTTATTTCTGTACAGTTAATAGAAGCTAAATAATCAATTTACATATCTAAATTAAAATGCGTAATTGTTCAATTAGGTACTTTTTAAGTGTCACTTAATTTGCCTTTTATGTATAAATATTGATTTGGGAAGTCAATGCATAACTGTGAAAATAAACAATGAGTACTCATTTTTAGTCCAGTCACCTTAGCATAAGACCTATTCAAGAGGCGCATCCTCTGGCCAATTTTTTTATGGGTTGTTTGGACCTACAAGAATATAGTCCTGACTTTTCGGTCATTTCGGGGGTAAATTTTAGCAATAAAAATTATTTAAAATAAAAAATGGATATTTTTGAGATAATTTTTTTAAAACGCGTCCTATTGAAAAAAATTTCTAATAAAATGTGTTCATCATAACGTCCCTTGTAAAAAAGGTCCTAAAAATAAAGTGCTAACATTGTTAATCAAGCGGTTAATGGCAAATGAAAATGAAAATTCTACATTTCATTTTTGCAACCGCAATCGGGTGTTTATCAAATTATCGGTTTGAAACTCGTACATTATGTACAGGAGCCAAACTCCAAGAGAATCAAGAATCGATCTGCAAGATATCTTCTTCTTAGTCATATCTTCATTGCTGAAGAGTTGTGACATCAAGACTATGAGTATTGATGGGTCGATTGTCTCCACTGCTGTCGGTCTTCCGCTACTCTTAAATTTGTCTGTAAGGTTTGCCCTTTAATCTCTTTAATTTGGTCTATCCATCGTTAAAAGATCTTTCTCTTGGCCATTTACCTTTCACTTTTCTTTGCACGATAAGTATTTCTAAATTGTCTTGATCTCGTCTGGTGATGTGTCCGAAGTAACCCAGAATGCGACGTCAGCAACTGGTGGATAATCGATCGTTGATTCCTAATTCGCTTAATACTGACACATTGGTCCGGTGTGCAGTCCAGGGTATGCGAAGCATCCTCCGCCAGCACCACATTTTAAATGCATCTATTCGTTGCCTGTCGCTCGACTTTATTGTCCAGGATTCGGAACCATATGAAAATATCGAAAACACTAAGGTGTTAACCAAGGCTCTATTGGTGTTTCTGGTTATGCAACCGTCTTTTCATATCTTGGATAAGTTTGACATTGCTGTCCTCGCTAATGCTATCCGTCTTCTTATTTCTGTTTCGCAACCTTCCTTGCTGTTTATTAGCGATCCTAAATAGATGAATTCCTCTACTACTTTTATTCTATTTTGCAGATTTTTTAACTGTATGGTGTTACTCCTATTAATGATCATTAGCTTGGTCTTTTCTAAATTTACTTAAAAACCTAGGGCACGGCTTTCATTTGCAACCTGATCAAGAAGTGATCTCATCTTCATCTCTTGTTATTGGGGTAGTGTCGTTCGCGTACCTGAGATTATGTATCTTTCTACCATTGATTGATACACCTGCTTCAAAATTCTCTAGGGCTTGTCTCATTATAAATTCACCTTAAGCATTAAACAGTCTCGGTGATAGGATACATCCTTGACGCACTCCCCTATGTACTTTGAAAATATTTGATGTTTTATTGTTGAGACTAACTATGGCATTGATATGGCATATAGGTTGCTAATCAAAAATACGAGATTAAAAGGGACTCCCATTTCTTTCAATAAATTCCAAAGACTACTCCATCGAACACAATCAAAAGCCTTCTTGTAATCTATAAAGCATAGGAGCATGGGTGTATTGAACTTCCGGGCTTTCTCGATTAATTGGCGGATGTTGAATATTTGAGATATAGTTTAGCAACAATCTGCGATCATCGAAAAATCTTTGCCCTTTAATAGAATTTCCCGACGAAGGCCCATAGGTTGGAAAAAAACAATTATAAACAATTAACAATTCCAACCAAAGTTGCAAAGATATCTGAAAAATTCCTGGACCATCCAACACGTTTTTGAAAAACAAACAATTAAAAAAAAATTACAATATTTTAATTACCGCCCGAGATATGAGTGTGTTTACGTTTGTTAAATTTTCTATTGTTGTAATAATAATGGTATTATTGCTCGTAAAGAAAATAATTATTACAACAATAGAAAATTGAATAAACGTAAACACATTCATATCTCGGGCGGAAATTAAAATATTGTAAATTTATTTGTTAATTTAGTTGTTAATTATTTGTTTTTCAAAAACGTGTTGGATGGTCCAGGAATTTTTCAGATATCTTTGCAACTTTGGTCGGAATTATTAATTGTTTATAAGCAAAAATCTAAAATCGCCGAAAAACACTATCTATTTTTAACAATTTTTTTTTCCAAATCGCTTGTGCATAATGATACGAAACTTTTCGATTTCTTTTCACCCTGTGGGCCTTCGTCGGGAAATTCTATTGAAGGGCAAAGATTTATCGATGAGAAACACCCGATTGCGGTTGCAAAAACGAAATGTAGAATTTTCATTTGCCATTAACCGCTTTATTAACAATGTAAACACTTTTTTTCAGGACCTTTTTTACAGAGGACGTTATGATGAACACATTTTATTGAAAACTTTTTTTAATAGGACGCCTTCCGAAATTTTTTTTCCAAAAATATCCATTTTTTAATTTTCAATAATTTTTTATTGCTAAAATATGCCCTGGCAATGGCCAAAAACTCAGAACTATATTCTTGTAGGTCCAAACAACCTATAAAAAAATTGGCCAGAGGGTGCGCCTCTTAAATAGAACTTTGAAAAATATGGTCCAAGCTGACTGGACTATTTATTTACTTTAATATTTTTACTGAACTCCTTAAACATTATATTTTAAAATTTTGGGAGTAATTTCAGAAGTACCCAAACAAATACACTTTTCAATGTCTTGACCAGATATGTAGTAGTCACAACTCTCAGTCTATTTTGCTTCCCACATTTTTTTTATTTATTGCAAAGTAAATTTCTTAGCTTACGTCCTCAATAAGTCAACATTGTCGACCCTGATATTTACACGGCAATCAATTCCGCCGATCGACATGTCAATTGGTTTTTTCTGAGCTGTCAGTAAAATCAAAGGATTGTCGTGTCGAATCTAGAGCGTGGATGTTTAACATCGACAGAATGGATTGACATTGTCGATTCGGTAAGGACGCAGCTTTAGACGTGATAATAACAAATGCAGCACAAGCAGTAATTATGTCGTTCCAAACCAACATTTCGGTTTCAACTAATTAAAAAGTTTTTATCTACTTAGGGTTAACAACAGGTGAAGGTTTTTTAAACGTTTGGTCAAAAAAGGAGACAGCTTTAGTTTTATAACAGGGCTAAAGAGGTATGTAAAGCAAACAATCCGTTATGTGTCACCCTGTACATGTTTTAAAAGATAATCTTATTAAAATTTACCTTTTAATTAAAAAAAAAGACAGCTTTAGTTTTTTAACGAAACTAAAGAGTAATGTAAAGCGTACAATACGTTACATGTGTCACCTGGCACAGGTGTTAAAATATGAAGCTATTAAAACTGACCCTTTAATTAAAAGAGAAAAAAGCCTTACTTTTTTAAACAGAGATAAAAAGGTATGTAAAGCGTACACTACATTACATGTGTCACTCTGTACAAGTTTTAAAATATAAAGATATTAAATTTGACCCTTTAATCAAAGAAGAACACAGCTTTAGTTTTATAACAGAGCTAAAGAGGTATGTAAAGTTACGTTACATATGTCACTCTGTACATGTTTTAAAATATAAAACTATTAAAATTAACCCTTTAATCAAAGGAGAAGACAGCTTTAGTTTTTTAACAGAGCTAAAGAGGTATGTAAAGCGTACAATACGTTACATGTGTCATTTTGTACATGTTTTAAAATATGAAGCTCTTAAAATTGAACCTTTAATCAAAGTTTTAGTTTTTTAACAGAGCTATAAAGGTATATAAAGAGTACAATACTTTACGTGTGTCATTCTGTACATGTTATAAAATATAAAGCTATTAAAATTATACCTCTAATCAAAGGAGAAGACAACTTTAGTTTTCTAACAGAGCTAAAGAGTAAAGAGTAGAGCGTACAATACGTTACATGTGTCACTGTGTACATGTTTTAAAATATAAAGCAACTAAAATTGACCCTTTAATTAAAGGAGAAGACAGCTTTAGTTTTTTAATAGAGCTAAAGAGGTATGTAAAGTGTAAAATACGTTACATGTGTCACTCTGTACATGTTTTAAAATATACATACATACATAAAGTCACGCCTTTTTCCCATAGGGGTAGGTAGAGACCACTTCCTTCCACTTGCTACGGTTCGTACACACATCTTTTGCTTCCTCTACTTTCATCAGTGCTCTCATACATGCTCTTCGGTTGTTGGTTAGGTTAGGTACTCTTGACCTGGCTTTTATTCAAAACAATGTTAATCTGATCGAGATATGTTCTCCGAGGTCGACCTCTACCGATTTGCCCATTCACACTCGCCTTATAAATTTGTTTCGTCAATCTTTCTTCATCCATTCTTTCTACGTATCCAAACCATCTAAGCATTCCTTTATCTATCTTTGTGACCACATCTTCTTTTACACCACAGCGTTTTCTTATCTCACTATTCTTAACTTTATCCAACCGAGTCACTCCGGCTATACTTTTCAGACTACTCATCTCCGCAGCATTAATCCTATTTTTATGCTTCTTCTGCCAAACCCAACATTCACTACCATACATAAGTGTAGGAACCAACACACCTCTATGCACCGCCAGACGTGCCTTTTTTGACACTTTCTGGCTATTCATAAAGCTATGCAGTGCCCCATTCATTTGTTTTCCAGCCAACACCCTTCGCTCAATGTCACTGTCATACTTTTCATCTCTAGTAAATTTTGAACCCAAGTACACAAATTCATTAACTTGTTCCACTCTTTCTCCCTCAATCGAAACCCCACAGTTTGTCATGCTTTCTTCTCTTTTAAAAACTATTACTTTCATTTTTCTCACATTTATTTTCATCCCTTTGATTTTCAGGGAATCATGCATAACATTAACCATTGCCTGCAACTCCTCTTCAGATAACGCTAATATGACTTGATCATCGGCGTAAAGAAGGCATTTGACGATCAAATCATTCATTTTTAATCCATACGCACTCTCTTTTAGATCTTTTAAACAATTGTCTATGTATAAGTTAAACAGCCATGGCGAAGCCACACATCCCTGTCTCACACCTATTTCGATGTTAAACCAGTCCGTGCAAGCTCCGTTTATCCTGACGCAAGCAGTGGAATCCTCGTAAAGTGATTTCAGTGCTCGTATTAAACTACCACTCACCCAATACATAGACAATGTAGACCACAATTCACTCCTCACCACTCTGTCATAAAATATAAAGATAATAAATTTGACCCTTTAATCAAAGAAGAAGACAACTTAAGTTTTCTAACAGAGCTAAATAGTAAAGAGTAAAGCGTACAATACGTTACATGTGTCACTGTGTACATGTTTTAAAATATGAAGCTATTAAAATTGAACCTTTATTCAAAGCTTTAGTTTTTTAACAGAGCTATAAAGGTATATAAAGAGTACAATACGTTACATGTGTCATTCTGTACATGTTTTAAAATATGAAGTTATTAAAATTAAGCCTCTAATCAAAGGAGGAGACAATTTTAGTTTTCTAACAGAGCTAAAGACGTAAGTCAAGCGTACAATACGTTACATGTGTCACTCTGTACATGTTTTAAAATATGAAGCATTTAACTAATTTTATTTATTAAAATTTATTTCGATTGAAATACCGAGCTCAAAACTGCTCCAATAATCACCATACAGTAATAAAAAAAATAATCTTCGCGCAGATATAGTTATAGATGTACAAATAGATGGCGTAGTATTGCCAACAAGTATTTTTTTTAAATTATTGCAATAATTTACATTTTTTAATATATTTAAAAATGTATAGAATGATGTGAAATATTGTGTTGCAGATAATAATAGAAATTTGTGAAACGAGCATTTGTTAAAAATGAGTTATTAGTTTCTTGACGGCTAATATTTTACAGAAAAATTGAATGTTTATAAGAAAATGGTGTGAAACAAATAAGCGTTATAAATTTATTGGCATTTGGACCACTGAGTATATCATCGAAATGACCTCCATCACATTACTTCTTGTTCGCTATATCAACGTTGGCACGAAACCACAAAAATGTTGCCAAATCTACGTTTCCTTCATAAATAAGAAAAAGCCGGGTATATATTTTCCTGTTTACACATCCTTTTGCTACAAAATTTCGGTCATATTTCACAACAACCAAAATTGCATATACGCCTGAAAATTAAAAAAAACAAATAAAAAAATAAGGCCTTTTAAATTGGACGATTTTTCAGCAAAAAAATATGTTACGTTTAATGCCAAATAAAAGTTTTTAACAGCTATAATGAAAATGATCTATTTCACTTTTTTATTTACGTGAATTCACATGTTTTTATTAAAAAATAAAAAACTATTTTAACAGTAGATAAAGAGAATGGCTACGTCACTCAATGAATGTAGTGAATAAAAAGTAGCAATATTTAAGTAGCATGCATCTACGGTGTAGTATTAGGATAAATCGAATTTCATGTTACAAAATGTAAAAAAGAACTACTGGGTTAGTTACATCTCCGTGGTAGTTATATGTACTCTTCATGCTGGGATTACTTACATTCCGTAAATAACCTTCTAAGCGTTCAGTCGATTGTTATCAGTTTTTTGTAGATTGATCAAATAAAGTCGTTAAGCTGTTTACAATAATAAAATAATCATCGTCGTTTAGCGAAAAATATAGAATACCCAAAGTTGTTATTGCCAAAAAACACGTTTGGGGAAACTATTGCTGAACAGCATTCCCACGCAGTCGGTAAGGATATAACATCGGCACAATTAAGCAAAGTGTTTAATAATATAAGGACAAAAATTAAAAAAAAAACGGATGTGAAAGCTACAGGTAATAAGCCCATCAAACTTAAGGAGTGGGATAAATACTTTTTGTCTCTTCTGGGACAAACAGAAAACCCGGTGTTTCAAAAAATTCCGGGAAGTACAGCGGTTGGAGTGAAAGTACCCAAACAAGTAAAACAGATGCAGATGCCTGTGAAGAGTGTTTCACTGCTAGGTAATGCATATATTTAAACCCCGTAGCGCCTATATAAGACCTGGAGCACAAAACATACAATTCTACAAAGATGATGAAACCACACAGCTAAAGACTCCCCAACTACAACTGCTGGTGTTGCTGCAGCTAAGGCAACTTCAAAAAATTTAACTGCAAAAAAAACCTTCTCTTGAGAAATTAAAAAAAAAGTTGCCAATAAAATCACATAAACAGATTAAGTTGTATTAATATTTAAAATGTGTTAGCCATTGTGAAAATGTCAATGGTAGGTACAAAATAATAAAAACTTTTTTGGTACACGTTTCGCCTTTGCTTAGGTTGATCAAACATTTCTTGACGCATCGCATGTAGCCTGTACGATAATGCTCGTCAGCGAACTATGGTGGCTTCTTAATTTCCACATGCGTGCAATCTAGTGTGCCAATAACTGTATGAAGGTGGAATCTTGTTTGGCTTCATTTATTTTTTGAATTGTACTTGGAAACTGTATTCATATTTTACCTCTAGCTAGGATATGCTTCATAACGTTACTGATTGTTTTACACACAGTAGACCTATTAATTCCAAGGCCCTTTGTTACGCCACGTTGAAATCCATGATCACAGAAACAGCGCAATGAAGTAACACGTTACCAAACTTTTGAAGTTTTAACTACGTCCTACATGAAGTATTTACGTTTTATTCACACTAAATTTTAAGTTATAGATACACCTTTCGAAAAAACCAAGTTACTTCTACTGTAAGAAGTTGCTACTATTTTTAATCATGTAACATAGCATTACAACTCCAAATCCTTAAGGAATTAGCATTAACTACATTTTATTCACTTCACCCAATATGTACGAAAAATATAACTCTAATAACTTTTAAAACTGAACTGTGTAATGATCCACGATCTTAAATATACCAATGTATCAATTGCATTAACTGGGGAACATCTCGAAAGCAAGTAATTACCTGAAATTTTCAAAAAATTTCCTGACTTTTACTAAATTTACGTCTTTTTCGTTCTCTAAAGAGTACTCTGCCAGCGGTCTCTCTACTGGCAAATTATGCCCGAGCTCAGCCGTAGAGGGTAGAAGAAAAAAAATAAAAATATAAAAGTGAGCCGCGCCACCGACTTAGACGGTTCAAGCCGGAAACCCCTAGGTCTTATAGGCACTAGCAGAGCCACACGATAAACAACTAAGATTATGGTGAACCAAATAAATAAAATTATAGCAAAAATATAGTAGACACTTTACTCACACAATAAATTTAAATACACAGCTCAATAACAAAATTATAACAAATATAATCAAAATTAACAGCCAACAATAAATCGAAACTTCAAAATTTACAACTTTATAAGACAACAATAAATCAAAAATCCAAAGTTTACGATTCCATAAAATAATTAAAACAAAGGTAAGAATAACAAACCTTATCAGGTTACCAAAAAAAAACGTATACAAGTCAACTTTTTAACAATACTTCATCAACGTTCACGTATGGCTGCTAATTTACTCACGTTTTTTTTTTTCATTTACATAAAGATTTACACTGTTAAAACAATCGAGCTTATTTAAAAATATTTCTTTTTACGATGGCTGTCCTTCAAAACAGCAATATTGTAGGATATTTACGAATAAGTATAAAGAAAACATTTTTACTTGGACACAAAGAACTATTGGCATATTATTCAATGCTATAAATAGTTTTCAACAGTGTACCATATTAATAAATTAAAACAAAACTTAATCGCGGTGTCAAAAACAAATCACGTCGTTTAAATATTCTAAAATAAATCACTTGTAACCTTTGGGTATACGAATTCACTGATCCTGTGGCCTACTCCTGTGGCCGGTTTGATTATGGGACTGCACCTGCTACTTAACAATGGCTTCCCTCCATCAGATCCCGCATGCGGATATTTTAACTCGACACCAAAATCCAAAATATCAACAACAAAGGTAAGATAGAATGGTCAAGTTAAAAATTAAATGGTTTTTCTTCAAAATCCAATTAAGATGGCCCAAATACAGCCAGATATGAAAGAAAAAACCGTAGAGGCTCTGCTCACGTGTTAATATCAAATCGTTCCAAAAACTCTCACCACCACCCGACTTCGACGACTGACACCAAACGACTGACTAAACTACTGACTCCCAGGCCGGATATCAAAAATGACACAGAACACGCGTCAACCAACAATCTTCACAAATCTATGTTCCAAACTCATAATCGCACTCGTCCGTGTTGATAGCCAGCCCATCCACACAGAAATGCAAACCAAACAATAATATAGCTGACAACACACGACAATCGAGGCCAAAAATCAAGGCAAAATCTAATAACAAAAACCCCCACTCCATCTCCATCGATTAACAAAAATGTCACAGCCATTAATAATTGAATCCTATCACTACAAGGTATGCAACACTATTTACAACGAGTGATATATTTAAATTACAACAAAATACGGTAAGCGAAACTATTTACGAGTACCTGAGGAATACAAAAACTATCAGAGACCCAATTAATAATGGAACTGTAGAAGGGAAAAAAATGGGCACGTGACAACATCCCCTCTCCAAAGAAAGGAGGAAATCTTCCTAAAGATTTACGACGATGACTCAAAATATTAATGGGTGCTTCCCAAAAGGAATTCCTGGAAAGAGAGAAGGTTATACTAATAATAATAAAAAAACAACATGACAGGCAAGTTAAACTACACGTAATTTTGAAGAAATAAAGGTAGACGCAGAATACATAACCAGCTTTCTAAACAGGGTACTGGACAACCCGAACAACATACATGACCGGCTTTCCAAACAGGGTACTGTACAACCCAACAACACCGATCCCAGCCAAATTATAATGTGACCCCAAAGTGTGGTTAGGTTGGAGGGCTCCTACCTTCCCGCCTGGACAATCCCCGGGTGATTGAATTCTTAAGCCCCAATCACAGGGCCCCACAAACAAACAAAAAAAAACAAGAAGTGAAGGAAAGAAAAGAAACAATAATATCCTAAACGGACCAAGTATGTTATTCCACATCTGAAGATGGAGACTCATAGAACGGTTTCAGATCTTGCACATGCCAAACACCTTTAGAATTACCTGAATCGTCTTGGAGTTCATATGACCAAGAACCACACCTACGTTTGATGATGAAAGGACCTTCATATACCGGAGCTAATTTAGCACTATAATAAGTTAGCGCATCCGATAAAGACTTATTCCTTCGCCTTCGTGACAAGTTCTATAGTTTACATTTTAAAAATAAGAGAAATTCAATTTATTATTACATGCGTTTATTGTTTCTAATGTTTTTCAAATGAGCTATACTAAAGCGCTAAAAAATTTTAAGTTATTTAGGAAACCATAAACAAAATAAACTGCTGTCCAAAATTTAAAGATTAAGAATTTATGTTCTTCTTCTTCTACTTGTTAAAGATCTAGATGATCTGTTGATTCCGGACTTGCCTCTGTAATATTTCCTGAGATGTGGACTGCCAGCTGTCTCTCCATCTCGTTGGTGGTCTTCCGGGTGGATGGGTCCCTGCTGGTTTTCCCTCTAGTACAATGCGTGGTAGTCTATCGTCGGTCATTCTCTTCACGTGGTTATACCATTCTCTTCTCCTCTGCCTTCCCCATCTTACCACATCCTGTACGTCGCATTGTGCTCTAATGTCAGTGTTTATTACGTCATCTCTTCTTGTTTTCCCGGCTATTGTTCTCAGTACTGACATTTCGGCGACTCGTAGCATCCTTTTGGTCTTGTTGGTATCCTCTCTGGCTTCTATACCATATGTCATTATTGACCTGACGCATGTCTTATATATTTTGATTGTACTCTCCTTTCGCATGTAAGGATTAACCCATACAGGTTTCCTTAGACATCCTGATATTATGGCCGATTTGTTAATTTGGTTTCTCAGGTCCTTTACCGGGTCGTGAGCGCTGGACATATCAGGTATCTAAATTGCACCGTTTATTATCTATTATCAGCTTGTATCTCATTGGCTCCCTAGCAATGGTCATTGTTTTCATTTTACCTATGGATATATCCATATTGAGTGGCTGACTGATCTGGTAGAACTTAAATAACTGTCTCTGTAGGTCATTCTCACTTTCTGCGAATATTGCAGCGTCGTTGGCGTAGCAGACCATGCTGATAGCCCTATTGTTTATTCTGTATCCCGAATTCATGGATGTTACTTCTTTGATGATTTTGTCCAACAAGAGGTTGAATAAAAATGGACTAAAGCTATCTCCATGTCTAATTCCCCCTGGATTGGGGAACTAGATGTAACATTCTCTCCAGCTTTGATTTGCGTTCTGTTAGTAGTGTTAAGGCTATAAACCGTTGTTACTTTGTTGGCAGGGGCTTCTTTTTCCTTTAGGATTATTATGACGTCTTCCAGGCGGACTCTGTCAAATGCCTTAGTAAGGTTGACGAATAAAATAAATGCTGGTGTATTGTACTCTATTGCTTTTTCCTTTATTTGCTTAGATTTATGTTAAAAATTATTAACTGTTGAATTCACCAAGGTTTTGTTTGCAATACATTGAATGTTTACTTGCTTATCTGACTATTTTTTTTTCCAAGTCGATAAGGTTTTAAGTTTAAGGCAAGTTGTTTTCTTTGTATTTTCAAGAATTTTAAATCACCCAAAGATATTCTACAATATATCGAAATCAACATCTACTTGACAAAAAAGAAAAAAAAAAAATATATATACCTGCCTACCTTCCTGCACCATCTGCTTGACACTGTAAAACCTCTACAAAAAGTATTTTTCAAATTATGAAAACTTCAACAAATATATTTTAAATCTATAATCTACTTACAGACTTAACATGATAAATACAAAATGTACGTTGAACTTATAAAGTCCTCAGATCGAGCATAGAGCAAGACAGGCAAAATTTGCCTAGGCTCATTATGTTCCAACTGGGATCTTATTTTAGATACAATTTATAACACCTGTAATGTACTTTATCGAAAGCAATAAAATTTGATTTGATTTGATTTGATTACAGTTATTATTTCCTCTTTATTCAGTTACCTATGACTATGTATTTTGAATTTTGCTTTGAATAATGCCTAGACGTAAACTTAATGCGGATGAAGCTAACAGAGCTATTGGTATGATTGAGGCAGGTTGTCTTCAGATAGAAGTTGCGGACGTTGTTCAAGTCAGTGAAAGTGTCATTTTGCGGCTTTTACGTAGATATCGAGCTACTGGAAACGAAATGAAAAAACCTAGAAGTGGACGACCAAGGGTTACCACCCCCGCACAAAATCGTTATCTGACTATGTATACCCGTAGAGAACCTCTGAGTACTTATCGGATCATACAACAGCGTCTTTTGAATGCTTCTGGTGTTTCGGTATCAATTGAAACATTACGTTGAAGATAACACGAGGTTAACTTACGTCCCCGACGACTTTTAGGAAGAGTTCCATTTACACAAATTCATATGCGTGCTCGATTGGCCTAGGCTAATGAAAATGTGAATTGGAATGCTAAATGGAAGTCCGCATTGTTCACAGATGGTTTTCGGCGTGTTTTTATTTTTTTTCCGGGGTTAAAGAAAATCCTTAATGGAGAGGTTATGAGTCCGAAAGCTTAAGGTCTACTGTGAGACTCCACTGATTGTGACAGGACTACTCACTAAAAACTTCACCCTTATTTAGGTCCGTCTGGCTATTGCCTCCGGTGACACTTGGGCCTGTTGGCCCATTGTATCTTGCCTATGTCTTTTTGTATCATGGTACAATGAAGACTCGACCAGCAGACCGCCTGGCAAGGACCCAAAAACAGAAAAACACACACTGCGCCGCCGCGAGGCATTGGTCCGAAAGAGACAGGCAATTCTCGGGACCTAGAACCACGCTGCACCCAAACTAGTACCTTCGTACCTTGTACAATTTTGTACAAGTTCTGTACTGGGTGGGAACAATGTAGTCATCCAAAAAGCGCCAATTCTTGCCCAGCGCCAAACAGCAGCACAACAAGCGCTCCATTGCCCCCGGATTCCTGCCGCACAACCCGCAGGCCAGGCCTCCATTATACAGTCTTATCTGATTCCTGTAACAGTTCTGCCGTATTTTTATGGCACGGTCCTTTTATGTATTTTTTTTTGGATACTTTTCCAGTAGTTTTTTGTTTTTTCGAATCTCTTCTTGCAAGTTCGTGTACTTCCTTTTTACCTGCAACTTCCTGGCGTCCTAGAACCCGTATCAGTTTGACGTGATTACGGTCTATCAGCGTTGTCAGTTCTTCTTTGCAGACAACGAGTATGGAGGAAGGGATGGTACGGCCCTGAGGTGCCCACTGCACAGGACTAAGGCTGTCTACTACAGGATTTCACCCGGTTTCCTGTCGGCTCCGTTAGCGACGGTGCTCACCCACCGCTATGCATGCATCAGCACGGGTCGCATAACACTTTGGATTGGGAGTCTTTTAATCGCCTTTTACGAAAGGCAGACCATACCTGTGATCTATTCTATTTTCCCCGTATCCCCAGGAAAATTTCGGCGTGTAAGTGTATGGACTCTTTCTCTAGTGCCCAGAAATCAAATAGCAATGCAGGAAGTTCATCCGTTCAGTGGTACAGTTGCTGTTTGGAGAGGCATTTATTTCAATGGGCGTACAGAATTGTTAGTGCTTAATGGAAACATGACTGCGCAGATTTACGTACAAGTTATTAACAATGTTATACGTTTGTTGCCAACTTTGCTCTTTTTAGACGATAATGCTCAACCACATCGTGCAAGAGTAGTTAAAAACGCTTTGGACACTCATGGTTTTCCGCATTTGACACTGCCCACTCCATCGCCCGACCTCAATCCCACTGAGTATGCTTAGAACCAGCTACAAAAAGCATTGAATTCTCATCAACTACCCCCACAGGCACTTTAAGAGTTTGGACAGCTTTTACCCCAACTTTGGAGACAAATTGGTCAAGGCTTCTTTAACGACCTTATTGTTTGTATGCAGGGGCGTTGTTTATCTGTAAATAATATTAGAGAAAAGTATACTCGCTATTAACGTATGTAATTTAATTTTTAATCAAATTAAAATGGTACAAAACTTTAAATTGTTATTTTTTTTGTTTAAAACTGCAAACGTATTGCGCAAAAGAGCCAAGAAACGCTTATCTAAAAGAGAAAACTGTTAATTTATAACATATAAATAAAATCGTAAGTTATAAAAAAACAATCTTCGAATTGATAAACTTTTAAACTTTTGTAAAGCCTTTAAATAAACTGACGACACCAAAATAATGGAATGATAAACATGAAATTATCCCTCCTAGAAGTGAATATCCTCCAGCCACGAGAGTTGGTCCATAGTCAACTAACTGAACGACCCATTCACCCATTGCTCGTGTGTAGTTTCAATTCGACCTTTATTCCATTTAGCCCAAAGATGTCACCTGCAAATGATGGAGGTACGAAAGGTAAACGTTACCAAAATTGTATTCGAAAATGACGACGAAACGCTGGATATTTTAAAAGGTTGTTGTGTAGGTTCTGTCATATCCCAAAATGCGTTAAAGGAAAATTGCTTCTATGTATAATAGTTTTTATGATTGCAAACATTCTCATCAAAATATTAAATATTTTATTGTTATATTTTAAAACATAAGTTTAAAAACAAGTCCACTAAAAGCTTTATATTTATCTTTAAAAATTATAGGTATGTTAAAATTCCTAACCAGAATTTCTTAATTAACATCACCGATTTCAAGTTGAGATTTGTTTAAAAAAAACGCATTTAAAATACATTTATTATCAAACTCAATAAAAATTTAATTCTACTGCGCTTTTATAGACTTGGAAAAGGCCTATAACAGAGTGGTGAGAAGTAAATTAAGGTCGACATTGTCTATGTATAGAGTGAGCGGTAGTTTAATACGAGCACTGAAATCAATTTACAAGGATTCCACTACTTGTGTCAGAATAAACGAAGCTAACACAGACTAGTTTATCATCGAAAAAGTTGTGAGACAGGAATGTGGGAATGGCTGTTTAACTTATGCATAGACGATTGTTTAAAAGATTTGAGAGTGCGCATGAATTAAAAATAAATGATTTGATCGTGAAATGACTTCTTTACGCCGCCGCCGATGATCAAGTCATATTAGCGTCATCTGAAGAGGAGTTGCAGGCAATGGTTAATGTTATGCATGATGCCCTAAAAATCAAAGGGATAAAAATAAATGTAAGCAAAATAAAGTAATGATTTTTGAAAGAAAAAAAAGCATGACAAACTGTAAGGTTCTGATTAAGGGAAAAAGAGTGGAACAAGTAAATAAGTTTGTAAACTTGAGTTCAAAGTTTACAAGAGATGGAAAGTATGACAGTGACATTGAGCAAATGGTGTTGGCAGGGAAACAAATGAATGGGGCACTATATAGCTTTATGAACAGCTAGAAAGGGTCAAAAAAGGCTCGTATAGCTGTGCCTAGAGAAGTGCTGGTTCATACACTTATGAATGTTGAGTTTGGTAGAAGAAGCATGAAAATTAGATTAATGCTGAGGGGATAAGTAGTCTGAAAAGTATAGTGACTCGGTTTGATAAAGTGAAGAATAGTGGGATAAGGGAACGCTGTGGTGTGAAAAAAGATGTGGTAACAAAGATAGATAAAGGAATGCTTAGATGGTTTGGACATGTATAAAGGATGGATGAATGAAAATTGACAAACCAAATTTATAAGGCGAGTGTAAATGGACAATTCGGTAGAGGTTGACCTCGGCGAACATATCTCAATCAGATCAATATTGTTGTGAAGAAAGGCCAGGTCAAGAGTACCAACAACCTACAAGCATGTATAAGAGCACTGCTAAAATTAGAAAAAGCGAAAGATGTGTGCAAGAACTGTAGCAAGTGAAAGAAAGTGGTCTCTGCCTACCCCTACGGGAAAAAGGTGTGACTATAAGTATGTATGAAAATTTAAAAAACATAACACAAATTGGTAGTATTTTCCTTTACATTAAACTCTTTTAAAGCGTCCCTTTCTTATTCTTCTAATTAATAAACCCGCTGAAGAGTTAGTAGCGTTAATGGGTACTTTTTTTTTATGAAAATAGACGCAAAAAGAGTAGACCTATCGTGTGGGCCGCGGACGGCCCGCACTGCGACCATTGGAAGGGCAAGGGATTATAGAAAGGAAATGATTGTGGACACGCTTTTTAAAAAGTTGCAGGTCATAGTTCTCAGGAAAAACTGATTTTGGAAGCTTATTTCATTCCGTAGCAGCCCTGTAAAAGAAGGATTCTTGATGAAGATTGGTCCTTGTAGTGTCAATCTTGAGAGTAAATGGGTGAGATTGATCAGCGTGCTGAGTTCTTCGGCCGAATGTGGCCAATGGTGGTACAAGAGTTTTTATTTCTCTGGAGCATCTGCCATGGAAATATCTATAAAGCAATGACTGGTCTGCAACTCTTCTTCTATGTATGAAGGGTATCTGTGAGAGTTGAGCTGTTTATCAAGCGAATGGCTCTTTTCTGAATGGAATCTAGAAGACGAAGAGAATGCCTTGATGCTGAACCCCAAATGTGCGAGCAATACTCCAGTAGAGGTCGGATTTGAGCCTTGTACGTCGTCAACAGTTGATCAGGAGTAAAAAACTTTCTGGATTTCCACAGAAAACCTAACCTCTGGCTTGCCGACTTTGCGATGTTAGCAACATGGTCATGCCAAGACATATTATTGGACACTGTGACTCCCAAAATCGAGATGGAGGGACTTGGTTCAAGAGTATTTCCGGACATTGTGATGGGAGTATTTGAGGAATTCACTTTCTTGGAAAACGTGGCACTTTGTGTTTTTTGGGCGTTAAACTGAACAAGATTGTTGGTTCCCAACTCGACGATTGCTTTAAGATCTCTATTGATGAAATCAACCTGTTCCTGCCTGTGTCTATTTGTATCATTCACCGAAAGTGATCGATAGGATGTGAAAGTTGAGACAAGTGTGCTATCGTCTGCGAAACTGTAAATGGGGTTCGTGGTGGTTTTCAAGAGGTCGTTGATGTGTAAAAGAAATAAGGTGGGGGACAAGATGGAACACTGGGGGACCCCGACATTAGTTTTAAACGCATCAGAAGAAATACCCTTAACTGCCACATGTAAGGAGCGATCTTGCATGAAGCTCAAGAGCCATTGGCGCAGTTTGGTTGGGAGACCTTAGGCAGATAATTTACTTAACAATGCTTGGTGCCAAACGCGGTCAAAGGCTTTAGATATATACAAGGCTATTCCACGGGATTCACCAAACTTTTTAATAGTGTTTGTCCAGAGCTGAGTGACATAAGCCAGCAAATCTCCAGTAGACCGAAGTTGTCGAAATCCATATTGTCTGTCATGGATTATCTCAAATTTCTCTAAAAATTTGATAAGTTCTGTGTTAATCGCTTTTTACATAACTTTGGATATGACTGAGAGCAATGCAATAGGGCGATAATTTGCAGGAATAGTCTTCTTTTCTTTTTTCGGAATTGGTTGAACTTTAGCGTTTTTCCACATGGACGTAAATACTCCTTTGCTGTATGATAACTTGAAGAGTCTACAGAGAACTGGGGTGAGCTCTTGAGCACAGGTCTTCCAGGACAATTGTCGGGATTCCATCTGGTCCTACTGCCTTATTAGAGTCAAGATTTCGTAGGATTTTCTTGATAGTGCGATGGCGGATAGTGACGTCAGGCATTGATGCGTTTATTCTAGGTATTGTTGGGGGTTGTTTTCCATTGGTATCAAGGGTTGAGTTAGAGCTGAACATTTCGGCCAGCAGATCCGCTTTTTCTTTGGAAGATACGGCTGTCGTGCCGTCGGACCTCTCGAGTGGTGGTAAAGAAGAAGTTGTGAAATTATTATTTATGGCTTTGGCCAAAGACCAGAAGGTCTTTGATCCAGGAGGGGCTTTGACAAGCTTGTTGCATATTCTTCTGTCGTAGGATTCTTTGGCAAGATCGATCGTTCTTTTGCAGGCGATCCTCGCGTGGACAAAGGCTACTCGGTTGGCAATTGTCGGTCGATGTGCTTGATTTTTATCACGCACCGCACGGTTGCATTCTTGGTTGAACCAGGGTTTGGGGTTGAAGATCCGTCTTGTACCATGAGGAATGTATGAGTCCATACCTAGCCTTATGATTTCGATTACAGATTACTTAATAGTTTTTAAAACTATACTAGCTTAAATATTTTTTTTTTCACTATACCTATCTGAAAACAATAAATGTACATGCCTATTTAGCGCACCGAAAGTGGGCTTTTATGCTGCACTTGTGTCATCAAATGCCTACCTACATGTCAAAATAAAATTATATGTTATTGACAGTTCTCTAGAATCGCAAATTTTTCTGTTTATTTTCTTAGCAACGGGGTAAATAACGCTTGCTTTTTGACAATTTTTTGATATTTTTAGTGATAATATCTTAACAATTTGTGGTTTTAAGGTAGATATAATGAAAAATATTGTTCATTACACGTCCATAAATGCTTTTTCCGTGCTTGCACGACTTTCCGTGTTCAGCTGCGCCTTCCATTTTGAAACATATCTGTAATTTTTTGTAAGTTTTATATATTTATATATCATTTAATTTTTTAATTATATCTAGAGACGTCATTGCCTTACTTACTTTTGGTGTAGGTAATACTAAGAGAAAGGTAAAATTTCGTAGCAATAAAAAATAAATAAAAAATAAAAAGTTTTTTTTTTGCATTGTTAAATAATTTTTTTCACAATTTATGCTGTTTTTTCATTTCTGAACCGTTTATTTTGTGAAATGTAAGGACTAACGTATGGGGAAAGGGACAATATTTTAACTTTTTTTATTATGTAAAAGCGTCTGTATAATATTTTGTGACGTTTTCTATTTATTTAATGTAAAAAAAAAACAAATTTAGATATTTTTTAAAACTCTTTTAAACGAGCTTTTTTAAAACTAACTAAAAGAAATTAAATTATTTTTAATTTTTAATTCCTGATAAATCATACAAAATTTTACAACTTAATGTTTTTAACAATTGTTTTTTGGTAAAATAAAGATAACAGATACGTTTAAATTCTGTAATAATTTATTGAATATATCTGTGTACGTACCTTTAAATAATTTTAAAATATGCAGTCAACATGTATCCTGAATAAGCGTCAAAGCGTACAAAGCTGAGGAAACTTCACCAGCCCAACGTAAACAAGCTGTAAAATGTATTAAAGTGGAAATATATGTTTCCAAAAGTCAAAGAAATAGAGTTGGGTACTTAAAGTTATGTAGTGTCAATATAACGATCGATAAAACACCTTTTAGACATCGAATTTAATAATATTTTGACGTGTCAGCGTTAAAGTACAATTTTGTTGCTTTTTAAAATGATATTTTAATTTTTATATATTGTAAGCCCTAATATAACTTAAATAAATTATAGTTTAAAAAAACTAAAAAACACGCTTTTCGAGTTAATCAAACTAAAAAGTTAATATTAATAATATCTAAAAGCGTGGGTAGTGACATTAATTTTCTCGTCAATAATTTTATTTCTATGTTATTATTAGAATTTTTTACTTTTTAACTTTTTTTAACTATAATTTATTTTTCGCTTTTTAGTTTGATTTGTTTTACTCTGTAAAAAAAATTTGTATTAAATGGTAAAAGCACAAAAATAATGCATCGGCCGGGAATCGAGGAATCGCGTGACAGGCGAGCATTCTACCACTGAACCACCGATGCGATGAACTGTTTTAATATTTGTTCTGCGCGCATGCGTAGTTCACGCACTAGTTCTCTATCTCTTTCTCTTACTCTCATGCAAAGAACTACTGACGAAATTTATAAATCCTGGCGAAAGTTTTCAGGATAATCGGATATTTTGATCGAATTATTGCATTGTCGTCGGTCTTTGACAAGTGTGCGAAGTTTAAATGAAATTTGATCGCTTAAAGTAAGTATCGAGGGTAGAGGTAAGGAGCACCGTCTGATATGGAGCAGTACGCTGAAAATAGAGTGCCTAGCAGAATAGCGCTGGCGTACGAAAAACTATGATATGAATGACATGTGTTGAGTTCAGAAATTAAAATCTTTTTATGACTAAAGTAGTCAACGAAATATCAGTTTACAAAGCCTCAACTGCTTGCGTAGTTCTAAATGATTTAGTAAATATAACCCAAAAATTGGTGTGAAAAACGCGTAGAGTGATATATTTATCGTAAACTCTGAATAAAATTTAATATTATTTTGGTTGTGCTCTAACTGCGTGTGGCGCTTTTTTTAAAATTTATCCTATGGTATCGTAGTGCCATTCCTGTTGGACGTGTTTTGATGGACACTTTTTCATACATAGAGACGGTGATCCTTACCTCTACCCTCCTTCGATACAAGGCATGCAGGGGATTAGCAATTTAGAATTATTATATATAGTATAATGAGTGGACCAAAAGTCTAAAAACGAACAATTATCTCGTAAATTGTTAGTCCGAATTGTACAAAATTTATGATAAGCCTATTTTGTGATACGGAGATTTCCGATTTGACATTTGCAATGTTGTCAGATTTGCCGTTTTTCTAATATTATTAGTCACTTTGGTTTTTTAAATACATCACCCTGTATATTCAGTCATTATTGGAATCTCCTTTTTATACGAGTTTAGCCACATGTGTCACCCATGATTTTATGTAGTCTAAAAGATCTTAAATGAATAAAACAGAAGTGTGGCAATGCCTTATTGTATTAATAATTTTTTAATACAAACAATTTTCAACTACATTAAAACGTAACAATTAAAAGATTACAACATTTTTAACATAATGATAACTTAATCAAGTGTTCAAAATGTGCTCCATTTGTCAGTTGACAGTACCCCAATCGATGGTAGAAATGCGTCTACCACATTTGTACATTATTGTTTGGACCTTTACTAGACCTTTTAGAGTACATAAAATTATAAGTGTTACATATGGCTAAACTCTTATTGAAGAGGAGATTCCATTAATGACTAAATATAGAAAGCGATGTTTTTAAAAAACCAAAGTGACTAATAATATCGGAGAAACGGCAAATCTGACAACATTAAAAATGTCAAATGTGGAATCTCCGTATCTCAAAATAGGCTTGTTCCAAATTTTGTACAATTCGGACTAGCAATTTACGAGATAATTGTCCGTTTCCAGACTTTTGGTCCACTATGGTCTATTATGGTACGAAACGTGTAACTACTGCTCTCTATAAGAGTCAGATATAAAAACAAACTCAAGCGATTGTGTTAGCTTCCAAGACATATAAATACAAAATTGCATTACAATGTTGCCAGTAGTTTTGACATAATCATAAAAAATGTGTGTACACATTTTTATTTCGTATGCCGTTACGCAAATTTATTACTGGATAAACCCTACTTATTTTGCAGAGTTCTATCTATCCTAGCAACTGGGCCACCTTTTTTTTTAAACACCCTGTACAGGTGTTTTTCTACAAAAAAATCTGAAAGTGACCTGAGAATGGAGATGACCTCATCAATTTTAAAAGCAGCAGCAATTTAATAATTAACCTACATTATATATACACTTTCTGTGAAAGCAAACCAGATTTACTCAAGAAAAATGAGTAAAAATAAATGCCTTGTTTTTTTTAACGTAACAAACGTTTCGCCAGTTCAAGTAACTGACATTATCCAACCGAACTTTACCTTTTTAAAAATAATATTTATGTCTCGTTTTGCGGATAATGAATTAAAACAGTTTTATTTATTAACTTCCCAGTTGGAAGTTATAGTAATGGGTCCGATTTTGCGAATTTCGAATTTCGACATATCTCCACATTTCAAGGTCCCCAGAGTCGAATAGTTTTAAGTGGATGTCTGTGTGTGTATGTACGTATGTTCGTATGTGCGGTCGGAATTATTTTTTGTCTCTATTATCTCGATAACAAAAAATGATATCGACGTAAAACTAATTGATTTCAACGCATAATTACGCAACTTACAACTGTCTAGATTTTCAGCAAAATCGGACGAGCTGTTTTTTATGAAAAATCAAAAAACTAAAAAAAATGGTAAACTTTAGGAATTATTTTTCGTCTCGATTATCTCGTAAAAAAAAATGATATCGACGTGGGACCAATTGTATTCGACGCATAATTTTGCAACTTAGAACTAATTAGATTTTTAGCAAAATCGTTTAAGATATTTTTTATGGAGGATCAAGAAACCGAAAAAAATGTCAAACTTTCGGAATTTTGCAATTTATAAATTATACTATTTTTAACACAGAATTTTAAGATCTTTTAAATAATATGATCATTGCATGTTAGAAATATTTGTTTAAAAATATAACGACAATATTTTATAAAAAGACATTTTAGAAAACAAAAATAAGAATTAGAGAATTTTAAGCTTGTGTCAGTTATGAGAGAATGGCATTGAAGACGCTATAACAGTGAAAAATTATTGTTAGTAATAATCAAGCATTGTTATTAACAATTGAATATTGTTACAAACAAATACTTATTGATCATAATAATTAAAAAAAAAATTTAATTGTTATAAACAATTGAAAATAGCTCGCGCTTATGAAATGATAAGAAAAAGTTTGAAAGAATACGGTTGATATAAACAGAATATTTTTAATGACAATTGTAATTTGTTATAAACAATTTGAAATCGTTTTTAAAAATAATAATTATAACAACAAAACATATGGAATTTTTCAATCTCTTCACTGGAAAGTTAGTCGTGTGGACCTCTCGGGTCGCTCACCCAGACCACTGATATTTTTTAAACAAAATTGTAAAATTATACCTACGTAAATCTTTTTTTTAATAACTTGGTAAATATAAAACCATACTATAATAAACTAAACGTAACGAGTAATAGAATTCGAAATATATAAAGACTGACTAATGCACTTCGTGGTTATAGAAATATATATGAAGTATTGGATGTCTGGAACCCCACGATGTAAAATCAAACACCCTTTAGGGCAGGGTCTACAGGAAAACATCCCCTAATCATTTATGTTTACACAAAAATTGTTTACTTTCTTTTGTGGTTAAGTAATGAGGTTAAGTTTGGTTTCCCATCAAGTTATTTTAAAAAGATACAGAGTTGCTTATTAAAGAGCGCCTGTTTTTTAGAGATCCTGCTTTTGGTATAAAAAATTTAATTTTGGAGTGTGGGGTTCTTTTATTTGCAAAACTGTGAATTGGATTGTCTGGTATGGACATGAAATCGTTAAATATAATCCTGCATTAATGTAGGTGTGTATATTCCTGCTTAAGTGTAGAAATACTTTGTCATATGCTGTTGAGATATTCTTAGCGAGGATCTGGGATTCACCATATTTTTTCAATGGAAACATAGTGTGATGAAAAAAAGCTGTGGTGTGAAAGAAAATGTACTACCAAAAATACCTAAAGGAATGCTGCCAACTCCCTTTGTTGATATCACAGTCATACTTTTCGTCTCTCGTAAACTTTAAACCCAAGTATACAAACTCATTCACATCTTTCACTGTTTATTCTTTAAGTAGCACTTCGCAGTTTGTCGTGATATCTTATTTTTCAACAACTATTACTTTCGTCTTGCTTAAATTCACTTTTACTCCTTTAATTTTTAGGGCATTAAGCATAATATTAACCATCGCCTGCAACTCCTCCTCAGATGATACTAATATGACCTGATTATTGGCGTAAAGAAGGCATTTTACGATCAAATCATTCATTTTCAATCCATACGCACTCTCTTTCAATTCTTTTATGTATAAGTGAAACAGTCATGACTAAGCCACACATCCCTGTCTCACACCTTTTTCGATGTTAAACCAGTCCGTGCCAAGTTTAAAAAAGCGCAGTAGACCTTTTGACTTTTAGCCAAGAATTTCTTAACTATGCCTCGTTATGAAAAAAACTGATCCATACATCTTCTTTCTCTTCTAAATATTTCTCTTCTTCATTCGTTTTATTCGTCACTCTTTTAATCAATACCTTTGCATACACTTTGCTGTCGATGCTGAGTAGACTAATACCTTGGTATTATAAGGTTAACTTTCTATGTATTGTTCTCACATAGCAGCAAACAACATAAGCGCAGACTGATAGTGTCTACAGACATATCTGACAACTGACTTATGGCCTACCTGGTATTTCATTGTTAGAACCCTGAAACAAACAAGTTATAATTAAAGCCAGTTTTTTTTTCTTGTCGTGCCTATCCGTTTCGAATGTTGGCTATCATCATGACAGTTTTAACTTTGTAGCGCTACGAAACAACTTGGCTGTGTTTTTTTCCAAACCGTTGAAGTCAGGATATTCTTCTTCTGCCGGGTTCTCGTTCTTCTTATATTTTCCACTGCAGAATGAATTAAACTAAGAAATACTTGGATTCGTTTCTCTTGATGTGGCTCAAATACTGGAGCCTTCGTCATTTGATGTAACTGGGATTATTATCTTTTTTGATCTTTCGTTTTGCATTTTAGTATTCTATTGTAGAGTTATGTCTTAAATGAAGCCAGTTTGGAAGCAAAATTTAACAAAAATAAAATAAAATTGATTGAAAATTGGCTATCCAGTTGAATATCTTATTTGTTAAGGTGTATAAAATACATTGACATTTTTTAATTTTAATAGGGAAAAATCACAGAGTGGGCGACATCTATTATTTATCGATTAAACTTCTCGTGGTGTGAACAACAAACTAACTTCCATTTGTTTATATGGGAGAAAAGTGCATTTTGTATATAATTTTAAGCAATTTAAGCATTGAAAGTGTTATATTTAAACGATATTTTGCGAAGAATTGGTGTTAATAAACCACAAAATCCGAAAATGCAAAGGATTGAAAAAGATAATATGGAGATAAAATCGCCAAAAATATGCTCTGTTCTAAAATACTCTACCTATGGCAATTTGATTATTCTTTGCTTCTATTTTCTTAAAATCCTGAGGCAGCTTAGAAATGAAAGAAGATCTTAAAGATAGGAAAACCAATCTTAAAGTTTATGTTTGTTTGCATTTTTAGAAAGGTGATTTTTCAGTGGTAAGTTTAATATTGATGTCCAATGATCTATCATTTTATTTGTTATTATTCATAGGGACTTTAACAACACAGAGAAAACGTTTGTAAGATGAATTTGTTCCTATCGAGAACCTTCCAGTGTTGAAGTATCAACATTCCATAATTAAGAAAGAAAGAAATGACCCAAGTTAATTGGATTATAATATATAATCCTTTAAATTGGTCGAACAGGTTCACCCACATAAAACAATATGTCCGAAATTGATATTTTGACTTTCATAGGCATTGTAACAAGAATTCCAGGGACAACAGAACTGAAAAACTTTGAAAACACACCAAAATTGATACCTGGACACACCTGATCTTTACTGGCATTTAGCAAGAATCCAGCGACAATAAAACTGAAACGTCGAAAACAAACTTTAAACCAGTTCAATCCAATAGTTTAACACAAAAAATCAACTTAAATCTTTGAGATAACTAAAATTGTCTTCAATAAAAAATGTGCTTTTAGAAGTGATTAAATGACAGAATATTTGTTGTTTACACCTCGGTCCGATATTTTGTCATTGACAGCGCCATCTCGCTTTACGTGATTCTTCCCTATTTAAATTTCCTGCATTTATTTTAAAATTTGTAGAATTACAGGCAAAGACGTGCTTAAAAGTAGGGTAAAAAGTCAAATTAGTTGGATTTTTTAAAAACGCCTCAAATAAATATGCATTTAGGTAATTGCAAGAAAAATATTTGCCATATTCATTTAAGGAAGTAAAATTTTGGATGGAATATATTAAATAAACTTTTAGGCGTATTAAGTCGGTGAAATCTTATTATCAACATGCAGCCACGGCGAAATTGAATCATTTAAACCGCCAATACCGTCTCGCTTCGAAAATCTACCAATAAGATGTCACCACCTGTCATTTCACTTGTAATTTCCTACACAATTTTCATTTCTCAGGATATCGCATTAAAAAGGGCGTTGCGTGTCAGTTGCCTCTGGCGGTAGAAGTGTTACAATTGGCCATTCGGAGGGTGTGTTTACCGAAATTCGTCTTGCGAAAAAAAAACGAAAATCGAATTGACGAGGAAACTCCAAAATATTGGGAGTGGTAATGAGTTTCCTTTGCCTGGCATGGCGAAAATCGGAAATTTTAACGTTTTAAACGACTGGCTCAACTGGAAATAAAAGTTAACATAATTGTTTCCATTCGATTTTCGTTATTCTTTTAATTTTTTTTTAAATAAAAAATACGATTAACGAAGGAAATGGCGCTGAGTTTAATAATTCTGTAGATAGATCGCATAACCGTTATGAAAATTAAAAATTTGGTCGTTAAAAGGAAATATTTCAGTTTTCGTATCCAATATTCTTTGAGAAAGACATTTTCAGGCAAGGGTCAAAGGATATTTTTCAGAAGCGCGAATTCAAGAAAATGGAAATTCATAAGGGTTGCCGTCTCATTATTTTTGGTAATCTTTTGCAGAGGCCGAAACCGAACATTTACCTAAAATGCTCTGTAGAATTTCCGTAGGGGCCTGAAAAGATGGTCACTTAAAACGGAATTCTTCTAGAGCTAACCGTTTGTAATAGATGCATAAAATATGACAACAATATTAAATTTCAAGGTCTGTTTTTTGACAAAAGACTAAACTGAAAGCTTCACCAAAAGTTACTCTAAAGAATAGAAAACTTCTCTTCTTCTTTGGTTGCTAATCCATGAGTGGATGTTGACGACCACATTGAAATGCTGATATTTACTTATCTAAATAATGTCATCAATCACGTTGGAGGATCTTTTTGATCCGAAGCTGTGTGAACTAATTCACCAATTTTATTTTCTAATGCCGGTCCAATTTTTAATGATCCATAACAGTGACAATTGTTTTTTTTTCTCTGCCACGTTGCCACGTTTTCTACTTAACCTTCAACAATTAGCTGGAGTATGTGATATTTTGAATTTTTGATTAAACGTCCCAAATATGCCGTTTTTCGTGTTAGGGTCTTTCTTCCACAGGCCTGTGTGGATATTAAATATTTCTGACGAAGCATTCCCAACTCGCCCCTCCGAAAATATGGTGAAAGCAAAATTTGTAGCTATTCAGGGTATTGCAGTTTTAAGACTTTCACCTTATCATAGTGAATTTAACCACATTGAATGAATTTGGGCCCAAGTAGTAGCACGTAAGAATATTAGTTTTAAGATTGGCGATATTTAGCATTTACTCCAAACCAGATTAAAACAAATAGGAGCAACACATTGACAGAACACTATTTCTCACATTATCAAAGAAGAAGATAAAATGTGGAAGCGGAATAAAATGGTGGACAATGTTATTGTACCTGTAATAGTAGATCTATATTCTTTAGATTCCGCGGTCGGTTTATTTCAACTGTTTAACTGACACTCTTTGAAATTATGCAAAAAGTTATCGATGTATAACCCTAATATTTTGAAGCACTTATGGTATTACTACTGAAAATCTGATTAGTTCTAAATTGCGTAATTATGCGTCGTATGCAATTAGTCCTACGTCAATATCATTTTTTGTTCTCGAGATAATCAAGACGAAAAATAATTCCGAACGCACAAACGAACATACGAACATACGCACATACGTACACACACACACACACAAACACACACAAAAACACACACACACACAAATACAAACACACACACACACAAACACACACGCACATACACACACACAAACACACACACAAACACACACACACAAATACAAACACACACACACAAACACACACGCACATACACACACACACACAAACACACACACAAACACATACACACACACACACAAACACTAACACACACACACACACGCACGCACACACACACGCATATGCAGAAAAATAATTCCGAACGCACATACGAACATACACACAGACGTCCACTTAAAAACTATTGTATTCGACTGTGGAGACCTTAAAATGTGGAGATATGTCAAAATTCGAGATTCGCAAAATCGCACCCATTACTATAACTTCCCACTGGAAACTTATAATAAATTAAGAATAACATACTCTCATTTAAAAAATAAACGATAAGATTATGGTCATTTAATTTACACAAACTTAAGCTTTATGATGATTTTCGTTAAATTAAAATAAAAAATGTAATAGGGATTTAATTTGAAAAGCTTTGTTCCTTTTTTTTAAATAAAAAAATTCAGACACTTAATATTTTAGCCAAAAATTGTCGCAACAACTTGGCCATTTTAAAACGGTTCGTTCTAGTATAAAGTGAACAAAAATTAATTTCTAGTACCGGCTTGATATTTACTTAATTATTCTTTCTGATGTCTTTTAGTAGTTCTTAATGACTCCATTAAATATTTTCCGCTTATCTTACGAACGCCGAAGTTATCTACTCCGAAAACTTCGCCCAAACGAACTAAATTTATTCAACTTATAATAAACTACTTATGAAGCTTGCATTTTCTGTAAGCAAACTTTATACAGTAAATAAAAGAATATTAGTTCGTTGAAAATCCTGGAAAAGATATTAATTTCGTTATACCGTCAATTTGTTTATAAACAAAGGATTTTGTTGTCGTTTCCGTATATTAACATATATATTTGTAAAATTTTTATTTTCCCTGGGGAGACGGCAAAATAGAATAGTTTACAGGTATAGTCTGCCTGTCGTAAAAGGCAACTAAAAGACTCCCAATCCAAAGTGTTATGCGACCCGTGCTGATGGATGCATGGCGGTGGGTGAGCACCGTCGCTAACGGAGCCTACAGGAAACTGGGCGAAATCCTATAGTAGACAGCCTTAGTCCTGTGCAGGTGGCACCTCAGAGCCGGACCACCCCTTCCCCCATACTCGTTGACGTAGACGAACTTGCAAGAAGAGGTTCGGAAAAACACAAAAACTACTGGAAACTTATACCAGGAAAAAAAACGGGAAATAATACATAAAAGGACCGTGCCATAAAAGGACGGCAGAACTGTTACCGATGAACAGGAATCAGCTAAGACGGTATAATGGAGGCCTGGCCTGCGGGTTGTGCGGCAGGGATCCGGGGACGGTGGAGCGCTTGCTGTGCTGCTGCGGGGCGCTGGGGGAATTGGCAGTTCTTGGGTGACTACATTGTTCCCATCCAGTACAGAACTTGTATAAACCTGTACAAGGTACGAAGGTACTGGATTGGGTGCAGCGTGGTTCTAGGTTGACTTAGCAATCTTCACAGTCGTCCAGAAATGTTAGGCTTTTCCTACCCGGTAAATAATGTACTATCGACGCTTACAACATATTACATGTGTGACTGGATGTTCCTCCATAATTTTTTTGCCAATTGGAAACTGTAGCTTTTAATTTGGATGTCGGGAAAGTAATGGGATTTTTAAATTGCGGGTTTTTTCTAATTAAAGTATCAGAATTTTTTTAATAATTATTTGCATAATGAGACTAATCTTTGCCGATATTTTTTTAACCAAATTTCAACCAGCGAATCTCCACACTTTTAAAAAATATACAGCTACCAGCTTGCGAAGCAGGTGGTGAATGGATTCTCCTAACTTTTGATTGGTCGTATAAGTTTTTAATTGGATACATATATAAAACGATGAGATCTTGTTAGAAGTTCGGTGTTGAATTTAAATAAATTTTGCAGTAATTTCCATATACGTTTCATATTAAAATATAACTAATTTGTTTTTTTTTTATGTTGCAGGTGAGTTGCTAACAAATAAGTGGTAAGTGGAAAATAACATTCCATAATTGCAAATTATGTACGTCAAGGAGAACTTAATTAGTAATTTAAAAAAATGTACAGCGTGGGAACAAAGAAAAAAATTAAAAAAAACTTTCGCAATCGTCAACCTTAGTTAATAAATCTTTAAATAAGGCAGAATCGTTTGTATTATTTATAAGTTTGTGTTAAAATTTTTATTACACAAACAATAATTATAGTTATCAATTAACAGTGATAAAAATTCGCACTTGTTTGTGCAGCCCCCAAAAAGTACATATTTAATCTAAATGTAAAATAAAACGAAAATAACTATAAGTTGAAACAAGGTTAAACCAATTATTTTCATCATTTGTATAAATAACGAAAAATATTTTTATCCATGAATCAGATAAGTTTAAAACATTGGGAACCATAGTGTATTTTGGCACAATTTCAAATTAACCGAATCGATAAAAACGCTGTGCAAAAAATGTGCTACTTTCTTTAAATTTGGTATACAATAAAAATAAAAATTATCCTTAAGTTAAATTTTAACAATTAATTGAAAATCCAAAAAATAAATATATACTTAAAAAAGTTTATAAACAATACCGTAATTATTTTAATTAAACTTAATATGTATGAGAGCACTGATAAAAGTAGAGGAAGCAAAAGATGTGTGTAAGAACCGTAGCAAGTGGAAGGAAGTGGTCTCTGACTACCCCTATGGGAAAAAGGCGTGACTTTATGTATGTTTGCATGTATAATGAAAAATATCGTTCATTACACGTCTATAAATGCTTTTGCACGACTTTTCGTGTTTGGCTGCGCCTCCCACGAAAACTTGTCGCGCGTGCTCGGAAAAGCCTATTTCCTCGACTCCTAATGAAATATACTATTTCAAATCATTGTAACTTTGGAACTAATAAAGGTAGAGTTATGCGGTCTTGATGGTTGTATTTGTAATTTAATAGATTATAAAAAACCAAAAATACATACAGGGTGTACTGTTTAAAAAATTATGTTAAAAAGTTATTTTCTAGTAATGGTACTTTTAATCCACTTTGCTGATGGCCTAAATTATTTTGAAAAACTTTTATATAGTGTTTTTTTTTTGTAAACCCAACAGAAATAGAAATATAGGTAAGTTACGTTACTTTATGTACACACTGTACAAGGTATATTATTTTTAACAGATTTAAAGTAAAGTTTAACAGATTGAAGCAATGTGCGCTATAATTTTCATTCATAAAACTATTCAAAATGATGTTTTGTTCCATGTTATTGGGTTACTAAAAATATAACTGATTCATTAACGATTGACTCCAGAAATGTAGCGTAGCTCGTTAAATTTTAAAATAAACGCAGCATCTTTATATTTCCACTACACCATCCTATTAATAATTCAATAGTCATTAAAAAAATGTGAAACGATTTTAATAACGCATCAAAGATATACAGAGTTAATGTTTTATTGTCTTATTTAAAAAATTTACGTTTACTATATAGTCACAAAGTAATAAAAAACATACATGATTACGTCCAAAAAGTGTGCAATATTTACGCGAAACCTTTTGAACATTTTTTGAGTAAATATCTAAATTTTAAAATTCCTACTCGATGTAATAATAATTTTCCAGCAAAGGGATAAAAAATATTTTAATGTCTTAGTTAAGGTGTACGTTGTTATGCCTCAAAGCTGTTGAGCTACAGGCCTAACGTTTCATTCTCTTTCCGTCTCTAATAGAAAAGCTGATGACTTTAATTCCTCATTCCGGACTGCTATTGGAAATGTATGTGATTATAAAGCCACCCGATTATTCATTAACGCACCACTACGGGGATGAAGACAGCATAAACTTTAAAAATGTTAAATTATACATGATTGGAAGGTTTTTTCTGTACAAAAGCTATAAACTGTGACGATTTCCGCAAATTTAATGCATGTTACGAGTTATAGCAATGGACTGTAGATTTTGATTTTAATTTTAGGTAATATAGAAAATTATTAAGTAAAAACGACGGTCCGAGAAATATCTAATGTATAAACGTGACTCACCGTTGTGATGCGGCATATCGCGTGTAGCGTGAATTGCTTCGTTTTCGGGAATTTGGGGTTGCACTTTTCACTAATTATAGAGAGTTTTATTTTGCATACGTGAAAACACCGAATCTTCAATATAATTTAAAGCTTTAACTTTTTGCTTAAAACATGATAGACAAAATTTGGAAAAAGCAGTTTACCAAAGAAACCTTATATTTGTAAGGTTTTAACATAAATAGGTAAATAATGGCTTTTATAACCATAATCATATAAAAAAATTAATGGGAATATGCTGCAATATATTTGCATAAACATTTAATTTATGTACCTATCAAATTTTTCCAGTTAATTTTAAACTGTTTAAGAATTGACAGGGATCGCCTAAATATTTATTTTTATTTTGGCTATAAATGCTTTATTTTCTCTAATTTTATTATTTTGTTTCTTCCTTGTCCTAAACACATTATCTACAGAATAATAACATTTTTAAGATTTTCTTTTTATGTTCTGGTTCCCACGAAAAGGGATATCCTCTAATGCTCAGAGATCATCGTGAAAAGGAAAAAAAGGTAGGAATTGGTGTTCTTCTTAAATTTCTGAAGGTTGTATGCCTCGGGAAACATCTAATTAGGCAATGTGTTCCAAAGCCTCGCTGTTCGTTGGATGAACGAGTCTTTGGAAAGAGATGTTCTGCAGTCTCCAAAGTGACCACGAAGGGGTGTGAAGTCTGAACTTGACGGGTTAATCTCGAAAAAACTGCTAAAGGAGAAACGTTTTTTTATATTTCAGAGGAGCATTGTCCATGAAAATATCTATAAAATAGAGACAAATCACTAACTTTTCTACGGTGTTCCAGAGAAGTGAGTGAGTTTGTAAGCGAGGCATCGCCAACCAGATGAATTGCCCTTTTTTGGACGAAATCCAATAGTTTTAGGATATGTTTAGGTGCCGCACTCCAAACATGGGAACAGTATTCCAGGACAGGTCGGATCTGTACCTTATAGATCATGAGCAGCTGACTGGAAGTGAAATAGCTCTTGTTTTTAAGAATGTTTAAAAGGTCGATGTTGAGTCGTAAGAGAGAGTTCCTGGTTTGTGTCGTTCATCCCCAAAGACACACATGCCCGCTGGCTCTCTGTTCTCTGGTCAGCCCATTTTTAAGATAGATACATCTCCCGTTTATTTATCGCGCCAATATTTAAATTACAATACACAAAAATTTCCAGCACTCTCATGAGAACGGAACAATGCATGTTAATAATAGATTTCAATATTACACTCAAACACCAACAATCACCATTAGGCTTATCGTAATAGTATATTATAGAACGAAAATTTAATAATAGCACTTGAGACACTAGGGTAAGATGTAATAGAGAATGTTTCATTAAAATTAAATGTAATTTAGGTTTAAAATGTCTAAAATACTTCGTTTTCGTAGCTGAATAGCTTCCCTCTCTTAACAAAATATCTTTTTGGCCTTTTAACTATAGCGCTTTCGCTTCTAAACTGTAAACTAAGCTCTTGGAGAAACATCAAATATTAGTATCAGTTGATATAATAAAGCATGTATCAGACGATATGTGCTTCTCCATCGACTCCATCGACTTTAAGGTTGAGAATTTGCCAGTTGAAGAACATTTGTCTTTTGTGACAAAGACGGCTTTTGGTGTGAATCGTAAATGTAACTTACGCGAAATCCATTATTACGAAGGCGATCATTGTTTGGAGATAATAATAAATAACTATTAATTTTTAATAGAATATAAAATAGTCGTTTGTAACACTGTGCTGACACCTTACGAATTTACATGATACACTGATACAGCGATACTTTTTTGATACCCTAATCCAAATGCGTGTTTCAGAAATGTTCAGGAGGTTCAAGGGTCAGAGCTGGGTGATAAAGCGGGACGCGAGGGGGTCCTATGCTAAACATGCTAAATAATCAGCGCTGCCAACTTCAAATAAAAAATATACTGATTTTTCTAATTAAGTGTTTACAGACACTTTTACAATAAAATTATTATTAAATTAATTGACAAATCATTATTTAATTATAAATTAATAAAATATATGGCTTTTATTCAAATAATATGATGAAAATTGAGTCTGAATTAATGTGTGTGGTTGTAAAAAAACGAGGTAACAGCGCAAATAGTTTCTTTTATTAGCAGCGGCTAACAGCTAATAATATAACCTTAAACGTTTAAAAAACTATCTTATTATTAAACAATGATATAGATGGTAGGGCAACATTAAGAAAAATACTATTATAGAAAATTTTTTACAACATTTATCATCTTTGTATGATAGCAAAAGTGTTAAAGAATTATAATTAAAACAAAAATATTAAAGCTTATTTTATTTATTTAAAGTACAGAAAACTATAGACAATTATTAACTTTATATGTAACATTATATAATATTACTTACAATACACAATATTTATAAACTTTTCAAACACACAGGTTATAAATATTTGTTAGAATGTTGGATGTGTCGCAGTGGTAAAAACTTATTAATATCAAGACCCAGATATTAAAATACAAACATATACATATAGTCACGCCTCTTTCCCGTAGGGGTAGGCAGAGACCACTTTCCTCCAATTGCCACGGTTCTTACACACATCTTTTGTCTTCTCTCCTTTTATCAGTGCTCTCATACATGCTCGTCGGTTGTTGGTACTTTTGACCAGGCCTTTCTTCAAAACAATGTTGATCTGATCGAGGTATGTTCGCCGAGGTCGACCTCTACCAACTTGTCCATTCACACTCGCCTTATAAATTTGTTTCGTCAAACTTCCTTCATCCATCCTTTTTATGTGTCCAAACTATCTAAGCATTTCTTTATCTATATTTGTAAACACATCCTTTTTTACACCACATCGTTTTCTTATCTCACTTTCACTATTTTTTACTTTATCCAACCGAGTCACTCCGACTATACTTCTCAGATTACTCATCTCCACAGCATTTATCCTATTTTCATGCTTCTTCTGCCAAATTCAACATTCACTACCATAGATAAGTGTAGAAACCAACACTTCTCTATGCACAGCCAGACGTGCCTTTTTTAACACTTTCTGTCTGTTCATAAAGCTTTGCAGTGCCCCATTCATTTGTTTTCCTACCAACACCCTTTGCTTAATTTCACTGTCATACTTTCCATCTCTTGTTAACTTTGAACGCAAGTACACAAATTCATACACTTGTTGTACCCTTTCTTCCGTAACCAAAACTTCACAGTTTGTCATGCTTTCTTCTCTTTTAAAAACCATTACTTTCGTTTTGCTTATATTTATTTACATTATTATTATGTCTTGCATTCCGCATCAATACTGTTAGATAGATACCCTAGCACCAATTGGGGATGAGCCCAAGCGTAGATGTGCTGCTTTAATAGGTCATCATGATCTTTTTTTGGTGTTAAGTAAGAAGCAGTGGAAGTCTTTATCTCGATATCGGATAGAGTAATGATCTTACAACTAAAAACATCTCACACCAAACTAAATCTGATTTAAGTATATGCTCCTACGACGGATGGGACCAAAGACGAGATAGAAACATTCTACCAACATATCGAGGATGCTTTAAAAATAATAAAGCATACAGAAATCAACATATTTACATAAAGAAATCAACATTTTTATGGGAGATCTCAATGCAAAGATCGGAAAAGAAAGAGCCGGAAAATTTGTGGGAGACCAGGTGGGTAAACGTAATGAAAGAGGTGATAGGCTATTACAATTCTGCCAAGAACAAGGATTAGTAATCACAGACACGTTCTCTAAACTACCAATGAGACGGCTATATACGTGGCGCTCGCCCACGGATAAACCGGACAAAATAGTTAGAAATCAGATACCCTATATCATGATTAACGAGAGATACCGCAACACCATTAAAGCGGTAAAAGCATACCCAGGAGCAGATGTTTCTTCTGACCATAACCCAGTAATTGCTAAGGTCACACTTACACTCAAGCAAATTAGTAGACGGCAAAGAACCACTAGATTGAAAATGAGAAAACTAAAAGAATCCATTATAAAGGAAAACCTCTAACAAAAAATACATAAAAAACTTTGACAATTTGGAAAGTAAGACTAATAATATTGACGAACAATGAGAATTACTAAAGCACTGCCTCCTCGATCCATGCAGATAGATAATGAGAGACCCTGAAAAAAAGAAAGAGAACTGGATAAATACTGGAACTACTAAATATGATGAAACAAAGGAGACAAGCAAAGAATTACGATAGTAATAAATATAGACAGATTAACAATGAGATCAGAAAGAGGATAAGAGAGACAAAACAGGCACACTTTGAAGAAAAATGCAAAGAGATCGAAGAACTTTAAAACAAATATGACTTGTTCAGTCTACATAAAAAGGTTAAAGAAATGGCAGACAGGCTTACAACGAAAAAACATACTGCTGCACTTACATACAAAAAAGGGAATACCATAATGGGGACAAATGAAAAACTACAACGCTGGAGAGAATACATTGAGGAGTTGTTCGGAGACGAAAAAGGAGAACTGGAACAAATATCATTCGGTGCTAAAGAGATAGGTCCAAAAATTATAAAGGAAGAAATACTTCATACGCTAAAAAAAACACAAAACGGAAAAAGTCCTGGAAATGATGAACTACCTATCGAGATTCTCAAGATAATAGAAGAGAGATACATCGACGTCTTGGTAAAGCTCTTTAATGAAATTTATCAATCAAATGACATACCCAAGGACTTTTACTTGTCTTCCCAATAAGATAAACGCTAGAAAATGCAGCGATCACCGCACCATTAGTTTAATGTCCCATACACTAAAAATGTTTCTAAAGATCAGTCACAATCGTAAAAACCAAAAATTGGACATGGATATCAAAGACACACAGTGTGGATATCGTAAAGATCTTGGTACACGTGAGGCTTTCTTTGCATTCAATGTTCTACTTCAGAGATGTTTAGACGTTAACCAGGACATAAACATATGCTTTGTAGATTATAATAAGGTATTCGATAAAGTCCGCCACGAACAACTAATGAAAGTCCTTAAAACAAAACAGATAGACTACAATGACCTTCGAATTATAGCAAATCTATATAACAAACAACAAACAAAAGTACTTATTAATGAACATACATCAGAAGAGATTGAAATTAGACGAGGGGTGAGACAGGGATGTGTATTATCGCCACTCCTCTTCAACGCGTACTCTGAGAAAATTCTGAATAAAGCTCTCGAGGAAGAAACAGCCGGAATAAAGTTCAATGGAACACCGATTAACAATATTAGATACGCACCAAGGAATTCTCTTCGTCTTCTAGATTCCATTCAGAAAAGAGCCATTCGCTTGATAAACAGCTCAACTCTCACAGATACCCTTCACCCTCTAGAACATAGAAGAAGAGTTGCAGACCAGTCATTGCTCTACAGATATTTCCATGGCAGATACTCCAGAGAAATAAAAACTCTTGTACCACCATTGGCCACATTCGGCCGAAGAACTCGGCACGCTGATCAGTCTTACCCATTTACTCTCAAGATTGACACTACAAGGACCAATCTTTAACAAGAATCCTTCTTTTACAGGGCTGCTACGGAATGGAATAAGCTTCCAAAATCAGTTTTTCCAGAGAACTATGACCTGCAACTTTTTAAAAAGCGTGTCCACAATCATTTCCTTTCTATAATCCCTTCCCCTTCTAATAGTCGCAGTGCGGGCCGTCCGCGGCCCACCCGATAGGTCTACCCTTTTTGCGACTATTTCCAAAAAAAAAAAAAAAAAGATAACACTGTCGTATTGGCAGACAACCAAAAAGGCCTTCAGAGACTTATGAACAAGATAGTTGAATGTAGTAGACTAATAATAAAACAAAATTTATGAGGATATCAAAAACCCAAAATAACGTTGAAAGTCTGACGGTCAATGACAGGATCCTTGAACAAGTGGAGAACTACAGTTATTTTGGCACAATTCCGCAAATGATTACTCTAAAGAAGTCAAAAAGCATACAGAGAAATCACGAACAAACTTCACCAGGATGAGAAAGATACTCTGCACAGGGGATCTGAATTTGAACTGGCAAGGTATTGTATTTTCTCGACGTTACTTTACGGCATGGAAGCTTGGACGCTAAACGCGGCAACCATTAAGAAACTGGAATCATTCAAATTGTGGGTGTATAAAGATATCATGGACGGAACACGTAACAAGCAACGAAATCATAAGGAATATTAATTAAGGAATGAAAATTATAAAAACCATTAAAACCAGACACATTACACGTGGGGAACGATACACCAAGCTTAAAGTAATTATACAAGGAAAAATTCAGGGCAAGAAAAGTGTAGGAGGATCATGGCTGCGCAATTTGTGGGAATGGTATGGATGCACATCAAACGAACTGTTCAGAGCTGCCGCCTCCAAGGTCAGAATAGCTATGATAATTGCCAACTTCCGCCGCGGAAAAGGCACATGAAAAAGAAGAAGCGGTCGGGTTAGAGGAGCCCACACTCCAGCTTTAAGCTTATTGTGTTACGCTGCTACCACCTTTGGCCTAGTTGGTTCGTTGGCCACTAGTCTCCTTGCTAATCTTAATCGCCTCGTATTATCTTTTTGGCTCGTACGGCATTAGTCTGAGTCGCATCATCCCCATACTGGCTGCGCTACCTAGTGAGGGCGTCACAGTACCATATGACAAGGAAATGCTGTTTCCTCCCCATCCTCACATAATCTGCATATTTGACTTTCTAAAAAGATCCCCATATTATGCAGATGTTTTTTTAGACAATGGGGCCCAGGTCCTTATGATACAATTGTACTGATTCAATGGGTGACACACCAAGTCGTGCTAGTATTGTTACATCAGCACATCAAAATCTAGTGTGTTACAAATGACCATTGTAAACACTTGTCTTATTACACCAACAGTTTAATTGTTTTAAACACAAATTATTGATATTTACAATTAATAACTCAATGTAGAGAATAATTCTCAAAAAATTTTTATACATTTTATTGTTCAAATTTTTTCGAGTGCAGAATGTGCAAGTAGATTTCAATTTGTACTACTAGATCCAAGTCTTTAATAGCCAAAAATAAAGTACTGTCTGTAGAAGTGGATTAGGATGTGTCTTAAATTCGTTGCTATGGTTAGTTATTGGAGTTTTACGATAACGACTATTGCATGAACTCAATATTTATTTTTTTATATTTTAAGATTCACATTTAAGTATAAAAAAATATTTATAGGACATTGTCAAATTATAGTTTTTTTTGTTAATGTATTATGTTATGTGGCAAGGCAAATTTGTTTTCATTAATTACCTTATTAATCGTAAAACCACATAATTATTCAGTAATATAACAATTTTCCCCATTTGTTTTTAATCTAGGCTATACAGTTATTCATCAGGATATGCAAAATTATCCATTAAACGCAAAATGCAAGGAATTTAATTTTCTTGCTGGTTTAGAAACACATTTATTCCCTTTTCCCGTAAACGACTCATCCGAATACGTAATAAACGTGCGAGCACAATAAAAGCGGTCCGAGAACTGAGACTGTAGAGTACTAGGTATTTTATTAGTCATAAAATCAAGTCAGAAGAGATGTTAACTATTGAAACTTAAGGCCGTCAAGAGTAAAAACAAAAGACTTTTAGTGGCTGCAACTGAAAGACGAACGTATTTTCGGTTGGAAGAAAATACTATTCTGGTAGGGACGTATAATGGGAAGGCCAATAAAAAGGAAGGCGATTTTGAATTCATCAGGTTTCAAATCACCTCATAAACTAATTTTCTAGTCGAAACCAAACTGGTAGGTATTTGTTTTTTATGCTTTCATGGTTTTGTTTGAATTTTTTTTAATAAGTAATTCTTTTAAGAAGAGTCATCTTACTACTATTAAAAACGAACGTAAAAGTTTCTGAGTATGTATGTATGTTTGTTACTCCTTCACGCAAAAACTACTAAATAAATTTTCATAAAACTTTACAATATAGTAGCTTATATATCAAAATAACACCTAGGCTATAATTTATAAAGAAATTGTGTAAACCTACTACTATTATAAACGCGAAAGTTTGTTAATATGTATGTATGTTTGTTTGTTACTCCATGCAAAAACTACTGCATGAATTTTCATAAAACTTAACAATATTGTAGCTTATACATCAGAATAACACCTAGGCTACAATTTATAAAGATATTGTGTGAACCTACTACTATTATAAACGCAAAAGTTCGTAAATATGTATGTATGTCTGTTACTCCTTCACGCAAAAACTACTAAATAAATTTTCATAAAATTTTACAATATTGTAGCTTATACATCAGAATAACACATGTGCTATAATTTATAAAGATATTGTGTAAAACTACTACTATTATAAACGTGAAAATTTCTGAGTAAGTATGTATGTTTGTTACACCTTCACGCAAAAACTACTGAATGAATTTTCATAAAACTTTACAATATTGTAGCTTATACATCAGAATAACACCTTGGTTACAATTTATAAAGATATTGTGTGAACCTACTACTATTATAAACGCGAAAGTTTTTAAGTAAGTATGTATGTTTGTTACTTCTTTACGCAAAAACTACTGCATAAATTTTCATAAAACTTTACAATAATGTAGCTTATACAATAAAAAACCACATGGGCTATAATTTATAAAGATATTGTGTAAACTTACTACTATTATAAACTCGAAAATTTGTATTTATGGAATAACACCTAGGCAATAATTTATAAAGATATTGTGTAAAACTACTACTATTATAAACGTGAAAGTTTCTGAGTATGTATGTATGTTTGTTACTCCTTCACGCAAAAACTACTGAATGAATTTTCATAAAACTTTACAATATTGTAGCTTATACATCAGAATAACACATGGCCTATAATATAAAGGTGTTGTGTGAACCTGCTACCATTATAAAAGCGAAAGTTTTTAAGTATGTATGAATATTGACAGCAATCAGAAATAAAATGACATTAGTTTAAATTAAATTAGCTACATAAATTTCTAACTGGTAGTAGTCAATTTTAAATTGGCAATAAACTAAATTTAATTGACACCTGTTAGTTTTCTATAAACTTTGTAGATATATATATATATATATATATATATATATATATATATATATATATATATACATATAAGAGATATCCACCCATAAAATATATTCACTTATCACGATATATCTGGAATCATAAGGCCTAGAGACTTAAAATTTGGTAGGAATATTTTTTTTGTTGAATAGTAGAGGTCAGCTTTTACAGACTTGAAATTTGATAGCAACCTGTATTTTGTAATGATTAGACCAGATGAGAACGGATTTTACAAAATTGCACCCCTAAACGAGATTGCTGCGGTGGTAATGATAAAAAATAGAAATTTTTAATAATAGCTTCTACAGACCTGAAATTTGGTAGCAACCTTTCTTTTGTAATGTTGAAACCAGATAAGAACGGAGTTTACACATTTTCCCCACTAAAAGAGATTGCTGCGATGTTAATGATAAAAAATAGAAATTTTTAACTATAGCTTCTACAGACCTAAAATTTTGTAGCAACCTTTCTTTTGCAATGTTAATCTCAAATAAGAACGGATTTTACAAAAATTCACTCCTTAATGGGATTGCGGGGGTGTTAATGATAAAAAATAGTAATTTTCAACTGTATCTTCTGCAGACCTAAAGTTTGGTGGCAACCTTTCTTTTGAAATGTTAAAACCAAATAAGAACGGTTTTTACAAATTCCTCCTCAAAAGAGACTGTGGGGGTGTTAATGAAAATTTTTGTCTAAACTATAGCTCCCACAGACATGAAATTTGGCAACAATTTTTCTTTACGATTTTAAGACCAAAAAAGACGACAGAAACGATTTCAATGAAATTTTTAGGTAATCTTTAGATTAGCCCGGAAGGTGATCGTATGAAGTTCGGTAACAATTGGATCAACGAAAGAGGTGAGAGGAGGGGGTTAAAGTATAAAAACTATTCCCTATGGAATCCTAAACAACTGGAAAAATTAAGATTAGCCCTGCGGGTGATCCTGTGAAGTTTGGTAGCGATGAAATCAACAAAAGGGGTAAGTACGCGCAGATGAAGTAACACTTATATTATATTTTTTCGGAAACTTTATCTGTCAAAGAGACAGTGTAAATTATACTCGAGAAAAATGGATACATTTTTAAAGGATGTCAAACTAACCCATCTTTTAATGAGGGACTTTTTCGCGAGTGATTTGTTAAAATATATATAGGCTATTCAAATAAAATTTATTGTGTCAAAGGACGTCCAGCAAACCTAGATTATAGGTTATCGAGGTGGGGGGGTCGTAAAGGCTGTGCAGCCCCACAAGCACCTCGACCTATCAGATTTTTTGTGCATAACCCTATTTGAGGCCCGGGATTTCTGCTAACCTATCTTTCATTAATAGTTTTTGGGGTCGCTGAGTATGATAGTAATATTCCCAAAGCAGGCAAACCAACGTTCGGGCAGTAAAACGTCTGCCAAGTTTTGCTAGTTAAAAATAAAATTAATGAAGACGTTAAATTCGGTCGTTCTTACGAAAAATGTTAACGGCATCAAAAAAAAGATGTATTTGTTACAGGCATCTGATCGTTAAAATTTATAGCCTTTTCATTGCGATAGAATGAAAATATGTTTCTTTTTCAGTTGTGAAGAAGTCGGATTCCAATTTATTCGCAAATGGACACTCGTATTATCATGATTTATTATTTTCCAGAAAAGTAAATCATCTAAATGGCGTTATTATTTTGTTTTATTTTTTCGAGAAATATCAGTTTTGTATTTACCGAAAAAGAAAGAGAAATGTTGAAGGGTGGAAGTGAGAAAGTGGACGATTCAAGTTTGAATTCGATAAGCACACGGCTCCATCGTAAATAAATATCCAAAATTATATAGGAAATGAAAGAACGTTATCTTTGTCATAAGGCGTAACACGTGACTAGCATTTTTTAAGAATTATTTGTAATACTTTATTTCGCGACAAATCATTGCTAGAATTTTTCAGTTTCAACAAATTTGGTTTTTCATTTAATTTTTTCTCTAACCACTGTATAATTGGTTGCACAATACAAAGTTTTTTAATTGCATTGAAACTCCATATTTTTTGGGTATGAGTTTTACTATTTTAGTCCAGTCACCTTAGGCCATATTTGACGAAGTTCTTTTTAAGAGGCGCACCCTCTGGACAATTTTTTTATGGGTTGTTTGGACCTACAAGAATATAGCACCGAGTTTTCGGCCATTGCCGGGGTATATTTTAGCAATAAAAAATTATTGAAAATTAAAAAATGGATATTTTTGAGATAATTTTTTTGAAAAGCGTCCTATTGTAAAAAGTTTTCAATAAAATGTGTACATCATAACGTCCTCTGTAAAAAAGATCCTGAAAAAAAGTGCTGACATTGTTAATTAAGCGGTTTATGGCAAATGAAAATGAAAATTCTACATTTCATATTTGCAACCGGTTTGAAACTCGTACATGATGTAAAAGGAGCCAAACCCCAAGAGAACCGTGCATGATTTATTGATCTGCGAGGTATAGTTTAGCAACAATCTGCGATCATCGAAAAATCTTTCAGTAGAATTTCCCGACGAAAGCCCACAGGGTGGGAAAAAATCGAGCAGCTTTGTATTATCATGCACAAGCGATATGGAAAAAAAAATTTCTTAAAAATAGATGCTGCGATTTTAAATTTTTGCTTTTAAACAAATAACAATTTCGACCAAAGTTGCAAAAATATCTGAAAAATTCTTGAACCATCTAACGTGTTTTTGGAAAACGAACAATTTAAAAAAAAATTTGCAATATTTTGATTACCGCCCGAGATATGAATGTGTTTACGTTTGTTCAATTTTCGATTTGTTGTAATAAAGAATTTTGCAAAATTCGAGTTCTTCGGCAATCTCTCCGCTGCCGGTCATGGGATTCAGTAAAATTATTCCCTTTACAAGCAATTATGCCGTCACAGTTATTGGTTTATTTCGATGTATTGGCAATAATATCGTGCACGTGCGATAAAAGTAGGGATGAGTCGATATTCGTGGAACGGTATTTTTTAAAAACGCTACAACGCGTTATACCGCTCTTTTTGGTCGTTTTCTAAAAACGCATTAGATGGTTCAAGAATTTTTCAGATATCTTTACAACTTTGGTCGAAATTGTTATTTGTTTATAAGCAAAAATCTAAAATCGCCAAAAAACAGTATCTATTTTCAACAAAACGTTTTTTTTTCCAAATAGCTTGTGCATGATGATACGAAGCTCCTAGATTTTTTTCCACCCTGTGGGCCTTCGTCGGGAAATTCTATGGAAAGGCAAAGATTTTTCGATGATCGCAGATTGTTGCTAAACTATAACTCGCAGATCGATAAATCTTGCACCTTTCTTTTGGGGTTTGGCTCTTTTACATCATGTACGAGTTTTAAACCGATATGTTAATAAACACCCGATTGCGGTTGCAAAAACGAAATGTAGGATTTTGATTTGCCATTAACCGCTTGATTAACAATGTTTTCACTTTTTTATCTAGACCTTTTTTACAGAGGACGTTCTGATGAACACATTTTATTGAAAACCTTCTTCGATAGGACCCGTTCCAAAAGATTATCTCAAAAGTATCCATTTATTAATTTTTATGATTGCTAAAATATACCCCGGCAATGGCCGAAAACTCAGGACCAAAAAAACGGATACTTCTGGTAAACAAAAGTGAAGAGTGGTGGTTGACTACTGCAAAGGAGAAAACCATAGATAATAAATACCACTTGCCAAACATCGCCAATTTGTTGAACAAGTTGGGAAAATATCAGTATTTCGCAACATTGGACTTAGCCGGCGGCTTTCATAAAATTGAGATGAAAGAGCGGGATATTAAAAAAACTGCTTTTAACACAGAGCAGAAAGCAGTTTCGGAGCAGCTTTCATTCGACTATTTTAGAACACATTCGTCTCCTAAAAACCCAAGGTTTCTACAAAATTCCACCCAAAATAAAAATGTTATATGCAGTCCTAGCGTACAATCATTAAATTCATTTAGTTACCAAATTCAAACCCATAGACGTCATAAGTGGGCATATTTCTGCTAACGACCATTTCAATATCGAAAACGATCAGAAGCTTTTTAACGATTTTTTTTTCTCTGCTTTCAAACTTCAACTGGTCAAGTATGACGAACCAGCAATTTTGCTTCAAGGTACTTAAAAACTAATGACCTAAATCTAAGACATCACCCACTGGTGTTTCTTAGCTTTTATCTCACCAATCACTTGTTTTTTGTGATAACTACTTATGCAATAATCACTTTACAGCACTAATTCAAAGGGCATCACTCTTTTTAATCGTCTCTGTTGATACCGGTTGTCTAAAATCTGCAACACTTCAATGTTGAGGTGATTGTGTAACCTACGATTATACTCCTTTTGGTGTTATGATTTTTATTCTGTTGTCTTTGTCTATTTTTTCTATTAGTTTGATTAGTCTATAATCTACATATTGTTGTTCTAGCATTTTTTAAATGTCATTTTTTTTGCCCGATTTAAGCACTTTTTAAATCCACAAAGCTAAGATACAGATCTCCGAATCTTCGACTCGACGATATGAACTTGGACGAACTCCAATCAATAAAACAGCTATAATGGAAAACCAACCCACAATTTCTTTCCGAGAAGGTGCCCACATCCCAAGTTTTTTAACGCTGGTTATCTATGCCATCCTCATGTTAGCATTGTCCTATATGCTGTACAAATAATTGGGTCCAAAGCTCTAAAAATAAAAAAATTACAAAAACCAACCAAAGGACATCAAGATGTCCAGGATTTAGCTTCCTTTTTAACCCTCCCACACTAAATCTTTGTGGAGGGAGGAATTATATCGCTCGTTTTCATAGGAAATTTTTAATTTATGTATCATTAATATTTGCGTCGTTGTACGTTTAAGATAAAACTTATAATAAAATTATTTTTAAAAAGACTTTAGGATCCGAAAGTTATTTTTCGCTTGTGGATAACAAAAATGTGACAATACAGGATATACATTCCTGGCACAACAGGACGAGTAGGGCCGACCACAGATGAGAAAAAAGCAAAGAGAAAAGAAAGATCCTAAAATAACACAGGTTGGTTTATATAAAAAACTATTTTAAAGTAACCCCATAACAAAATGTAATGGACTGCAGGACAGTACGTCTTTACAGCTGTAGTAATCACTTAACTAAAGCTCTTATTTCAATCCATTTTTGGTATAATTATCTACCAGGATTTGGAAAAAGGTGTAGCAAATGCTCATCAAGAGACATATTTTCAAATTCTTCTGTTTAGTTCTGTGATTTATTGGTTCATCCTGTAGAGTTATTGCTTAAACCACCGTAGATAATTTTTTACAGTCTTACCAATGATGCATCCTAAGTAGTTTTAAAATTTTTACTCATTTAATTTTAAGTTTCTGTTTATTTAAAAAAAATAATTTAATTGTATTTTCCCAAAAAATCTTTTATGTATGTTGTTTGGTTAAATTTTTTTAACATCTCACCCCAAGTAAATTACAGATTCAGAGGTTTACAATTATCATCCATCAATATTTAGTAATTTCACTACTTTCCTAATGAAAGTGGTTTAGGCTGTTAAATAAATTACATGTTTGTTGGATGTATTAGGAAGTCACGACGAAGACCAAACTAAATCGGTGCTTGTGTAAGACCGGGTCCAGCGCCACGCATTTGAGAAATACCTTTCTTATAAAGGTTATTTGCTAATGAATTCATCCCTACATTAAATAAGGTACGATAACGTTTACTTTTATCATGATAAACTTACCATTTACATGGGAATGGTCTGTAGCGTAACAGGTAGTTTTGTATACGTGAGATTTTAGAAATAAGATCGTAATTATTTATATATATATTATTGCTAGAGTAAATATGACGCTAATTAATATTCTTTGTTTTCTTAAAAATATATAAAAATATATTTTTGCTGCCGCAAATAGCTTTTACCTTTAAAACAAGACAGTAGAATAAAAATAAATATCAGTGGTCTGGGTGCGACCCGAAAGGTCTACACGACTAACTTCCTAGTGGAAATAATGAAAAAATACCATATGTTTTGTTGTTATAATTATAATTATAAAAAATTATTATAAAAAACGATTTCAAATTGTTTAAAATAAATTATAATTGTCATTAAAAATATTCTGTTTATGTCAACCGTATTCTTTTAAACTTTTTCTTATTATTTCATTAGCAGGAGCTATTTTCAATTATTTATTACAATTGAATTTTTTTTAATTATTATGATCCATAATCATTTGTTAGTAACAACATTCAATTGTTATAAACAATGCTTGATTATTACTAACAATAATTTTTCACTGTTATAGCGTCTTAAATGCTGTTCTCTCAATACTGACACAAGTTTAAAATTCTCCAATTCCCATTTTCGTTTTCTTAAACTATCTCTTTTTATAAAATATTGTCATCATATTTTTCATACAAATATTCCTAACTTGCAATAATCATATTATTCAAAAGATCTTAAACTTACGTATTAAAAATAGTATAATTTATAAATTGCAAAACTCAGGTAGTTTACCATTTTTTTCAGTTTTTTGATTCTCCATAAAAAAGAGCATAACCGATTTTGCTAAAAATCCAAAAACAATTCTAAATTGCGTAATTATGCGTCAAATGCAATTGGTCCCACGTCGATATCATTTTTCGTTCTCAAGATAATCGAAGAGGAAAAATAATTCCGAACGCACATACGAACATTTTTTTTTACTTGTCGCAAAAGGGTAGAACGGCCTGCACTGCGACTATTAGAAGGGGGAGGAATTATAGAAAGGAGATGATTGTGGACCCGCTTTTTGAAAAGCTGCAGGTAATAGTTCTTATTTTGGAAGCTTGTTTCATTCTGTAGCAGACTGTAAAAAAAGGATTCTTGATGGAGATTGGTCCTTGTAGTGTCAATCTTGAAAGTAAATGTGTGAGACTGATTGGCGTGCCGAGTTCTTCGGCCGAATGTGGCCAGTGGTGGTACAAGAGTTTTTATTTCTCTGGAGCATCTGCCATGGAAATATCTGTAGGGTAATGTCTGGTCTGCAACTCTTCTTTTATGTTCTAGTAGGTGAAGGGTATCTGTGAGATTTGAGCTGTTTATCAACCTAATGGCCCTTTTCTAAATGGAATCTAAAAGACGAAGAGAATGCCTTGGTGCTGAACCCCAAATGTGCGAGCAATACTCCAGTCGGATTGGATCCTTGTACGTCGTCAACAGTTGATCAGGACTAAAAAACTTTTTAGCTTTTCACAGAAAATCTAGTCTCTGGCTTGCTGACTTTGCGATATTAGCAACATGGTCATGCCAAGACATATTATTAGACACAGTGACTCTTAAAATCGAGATGGAGGGACTTGATTTAAGGGTATTTTCGGACATTGTGACGGAATGATTTGATGAATTCACTTTTCTTGGAAAACGTGGCGCTTTGTTTTTTCTGGGCGTTGAACTGAACAAGATTGTTGGTTCCTTACTCGACGATTGCTTTAAGATCTCTATTAATGAAATTAACCTGTTCCTCTCTGAGTATATTTGTATCATTTACCGAAAGTGATCGATAGGATGTGAAAGTTGAGACAAGTGTGCTGTCGTCTGCGAAACTGTAAATGGGGTTCGTGGTGGTTTTCAGTAGGTCGTTGATGTGTAAAAAAAATAGGGTGGGGGACCCCGGCATTGGTTTTTAACGCATCAGAAGAAATACCGTCAACTGCCACATGTAAGGAGCGATCCTTCATGAAACTCAAGAGCCATTGGCGCAGGTTGGTTGGGAGACCGTAGGCATATAATTTGCTCAACAGTGCCTGGTGCTAAACGCGGTCAAAGGTTTTAGATATATTCAAGGCTATTGCACGGGATTCACCAAAATTTTCAATAGTGTTTGTCCAGAGCTGAGTGACATAATCCAGCAAATATCCAGTAGACCGAAGTTGTCGAAATCTATATTGTCTGTCATAAATTATCTCAAATTGCTCCAGATATTTAATGAATTCTATATTAATCGCTTTTTCCATAACTTTGGATATGACTGAGAGCAATGCAATAGGGCGATAATTCGCAGGAATAGTCTTCTTTCCTTTTTTCGGAATGGGTTGGACTTCAGCGTTTTTCCACGTGGACGAAAATACTCCTTTGCTGTATGATAGCTTGAAGAGTCCACAGGGAACTGGGGTGAGCTCTTGAGCACAAGTCTTTAGGACATTTGTCGGGATTCCATCTGGTCCTACTGCCTTATTAGAGTTAAGATTTTGTATGATTTTCCTGATAGTGAAATGGCGGATAGCGACCTCAGGCATTAATGAGTTTATTCTAGGTATCGTTTGGGGTTGTTTCCCATTGGTATCGAGGGTTAAGTTAGTACTGAACATTCCAGCCAGCAGATCCGCTTTTTCCTTGGAAGATACGGCTGTCGTGCCGTCGGACCTCTCGAATAAAATTTTTTAAAAATGGCCTTAGCCAAAGACCAAAAGATCTTTGACTAAGGTCATAGACAAGCTTGTTTTATATTCTCGTGTCGTAAGATTCTTTGGCAAGGTTAATCGTTTTTTTGCAGGTGTTCCTCGCGTGGACAAAGGCTTCTCGGTTAGCAATTGTCGAGAATTTGCACCAGAGTTGATATTCTTGATTTTTATCACGCACCGCACGGTTGCATTCTTGGTTGAACCAGGGTTTGGGGTTGGAGATCTGTCTTGTACCACAAGGAATGTATAAGTCTATACCTAGCCTTGTAATTTCGGTGACATATTCTGCACATGTTGATGGGTCTTGTAAGTGAAAGCAGATATCTTTCCATGGAAATGATTGGTAAAAGTCCCTCTGTTCATCCCATTTGGCTGGGGGTTGTTTGTTTGGACGTGGCTAAGAATTTTGCAGAAATCACCTCTAAAGTTGCTTTTGGGGGAATTATCAGCAACCACAGTTGGAAAATGTATTTTTATTGGACTTTTTATGATTTGGTTTAAAAAGAAAATATAAAAAAATATATATAAAAAAAGTAAGAAGAAAAAAGGAAAAAATAAAAAAAAATTAAAGGAGCAAATATATGGACTAGCTTCTACAGAAATTTCTGCATTTAGGACAGTCAGTTGACCTCGATGGACTGTAGCTTCGGCAATGCCCCCCTAATACACGAGCTCGGATCCCCTCCAGTCACGAACTTGCAGAACAGGAGTATCGGGATTATACACCAATTGATGTGGCAGCCTTCCAGAGTGGGTTGGGGACACTGTACTACTTGGCGGCCAGCTTGCGGAACTGTTTCATTGCTGCACCCCTCAACATACAAACATACGCACATACGTACATACACACATACAGACGTCCACTTAAAAACTATTGTATTCGACTCTGGGGACCTTAAAATGTGGAAATATGTCAAAATTCGGGATTCGCAAAATCGGACCCAGTACTATAACTTCCACTGGGAAGTTAATAATATAATAAACCAAATCAACGTTACAATTAAATTTATTGTTGTATGACGTCATGTGACTAGAACCATTGTGAGATCAAATGTTGATAGAACGCTAACTTTAGGGTAAAATAACAAATACAAAAATAAAGTTAATTTTAGTGCAATCGGTTTATTATTATTTTTTAATACTTTTATAGTTGTAGTCTGTCTACAATGGACCTAATGACGGCTGTACAGCTAAAGCATTGGGTTGAATCACAATTACATTCACTGTAGTGTTGAGTTTAATTTAAGTGCTATTATAATAAAAAATGGACAAATATTTTTCCTTTGTAAATAATTCTTTGTACAAAATAAATAATATTTTTTTTTTTAATAGTTGGGGCGTCTGTTAGTAATCATGTTACTTCTGAATGACTCTGCCAGTTGGGATCAAATTCATTCAATATATTTGTTTTGTCGAGACAATGGTTCATAGCTATGATAGGATTCGATAGGTAGCGCTGTAATCAAGTTATTAAATTATATATTTATGAAGCAAAATGACTGAAAAACAATTATATTAATATTTATTTTTGTTTAGTGTCAATAAAAAAAATTGGACTGTAGCTAAATCAATGTTATTACGCTATCTCTAAAAAAAGGTAAACCAACGCCTATTGGCCCAGAAAATCTTAAAATAAATTTAAAGTATTTAAGAATTCTTTAAAGGTTTTTTGTTATGTAGCGATTAAATAAAAATTTAAATTTAGATTGAATAACAAAACACCACAGCGTTTCCATATCTTACTATTCTTCACTTTATCCAACCGAGTCACTCCGGCTATACTTCCTAGACAACTCATCACTGCAGCATTAATCCTATTTTTATGCTTCTTTTGCCAAACCAACATTAACTACCACATATAAGTGTAGGGATCAGCAATCCTCTATACAAAGCCAAACGTGCATTTTTGACATGTTGCGGCCCCATTCATTTGTTTTCCTGCCTACACCCTTTGCTTAATATCATAGTTCTACTTTCCGTCTTTCGTAAACTTTGAACCTAAGTTTACAAACTTATTCACTTTTGTCACTCTTTCTCCCTTAATCAGCACCTTGGAGTTTGTCAAGCTTTTTTTTTAAAAACCATTACTTTAGTGTTTCTTACATTTACCTTAATCTTTTTGATTTTTAGAGCATTATGCATATTATTAACCATCGCCTGCAACTCCTCATTAGATGATGAAAATAAGACCTTATTATCAGCGTACAAAAAGCATTTGACGATCAAATCATTTATTCTTAATTCATACCCACTTTTTTTCAAATTTTTTAAACAATCGTCTATGTATAAGTTAAACAGCCATGTAAGCTCCATGTAAGCTCTGTTTAATCTGACACAAGCAGTGGAATCCTCGTAAAGTGATTTCAGCAAAATACCACTCACCCCATACATAGACAATGTCGACCATAATTTATTCCTCACCACTCTGTTATGAGCCTTTTTCATGTCCACGATAGTGCAGTAGACCTAATGACTTCTAGCTAGGATTTTTTCGGTGATGCCTCGTAATGAAAAGACCTAATTCATACATCTTGTTTTTCTTCTAAATTCTGCCTGCACATCCCATCATCTCCTCAGTTTTATTCGTCACACTTTTAATCAATATATTTGCGTACAGTTTGTTGACGATGCTAAGTAAGAGTAAAAAAACAAAAAATTAATATTCGGGATTATAACTGATTTTCTATAAAAACACAAGATCTTCTAAATAATTGTTTATTTTACCAATTCAAAAATAAATCGCCGCTAAAAAGGATTCAGATTTGCGTTAACATCCATGTATTAAAGCCACATTAAGGAATAAAAAGAAGTGGAAACCTTATTTAAGACAATAAGAAATTCTGGTCTTTAAACCTTAAACAGGGCTTAATAAATTCTTATTTTTAAAAAAGAGCATTACAGTTCCATCACCACTCAGTCTCCAGTAATAAGAAATGTGCTGTTTAAACTATTCTCTTTTATACCCCCCTTTTTAAATACGTACTTGTATAAATTTTATAACTTTTGTATAAGTGAATGAGTTTGTATATTTGGGTTTAAAGACTACGAGAGACGGAAAGTATGTCTTGATATTGAGCGAAGAGTGTTGGCAGGAAAACAAATGAATGACGCTTGTGTAGAAGATAAAACCAAACCACATTATTTAAAATTGTCTGAATTACCAAAGTTAATTTTTAAAAGATAAATTTTAAGTCAGTTCTGTAAACATGTATTAGGTTACAAACATAAATCACCAGTATGTATTTATTAAACAAATTTATAACATAGCAAATTAATATTCAAATTTCTTAAATAAAATAATTCTAATTATAAAAAGCACTACCAGTATGACAACCATCTTTTGTAATATGGAAAATGCAAATGCATAGCTTTAAAAAAGAAAAAAGCATAACAAACTGCGAGGTGCTGATTAAAGGAGTAAGTGAATAAATTTGTGTACCTGTGTTATAACTGTAATATTGAGCAAGGGGTGTTGGTGGGGAATGGGGCCCTGTATAACTTTATAAGCAGCCTGTCAAAAAATACATGACTGGATTTGCATAGAGTGCTGGTCCCTACAATTATGTGTGGTAGTAAATGTTGGTTTGGCAGAAAAAGCATAAAAGTAAAATAAATGCTGTAAACATGAGTAGTCTGCAAAGTATAGCCGGAGTGAGTCTGATGGATAAAGTGAGGAATAGCAACATAACGCTGCGGTGTGAAAGAAAATGTAGTAACAAAGGAAGATAAAGAAATGCTTAGATGGTTTTAACAAGTAGATAGGATGGATAAAAGAAGATTGACGAAATAAATTTATAAGGCAAGTGTGAATGGATGGATGCTAATGTATCCCGATCAGATAGAAATTGTTTTGAAAAAAGGCCAGGCCAAGAGTGCAACCAAGTATGTATGAAAGCGCTGATGAAAGTAGAAGAAGCAAAAGACGTGTGTAAAAACCGTAGCAAGTGGAAAAAATTGGTCTTTGCATAACCCTACGGGTATGTATGTAAATTGTATTGCTTTTATTTTTTAAACTTAAAATGTTGGATATACCAGTAGATGACAACTTTTGTAAAAATTCATGTTTATTCTTGCCCAAATCGATATAGCATTACTGTTAACACATAGCCGCATTTTATCAATTTGATAACAAAAAGACTTGGTTTTACCAGATAAAAGGATGGGCATTTAATTTTTTTGTAAATCTTAGTCCCCTTAAGTATTTACAATAATTGCAAGTTTTAACTTTAAAGAATGGTTTTAAAAATGACGTCTTATTGTTTTTTATTACTCTAGTTTATTATTTAATACTCAGAAAAGTAAGTTCATAACAGTGTATATAACATTGGTTGTTGTGCAGGTATATTGGGGTCTTATTGGGTGTGATTATAGGTACTTATAAATGATATTTGGGGGGCTTGACTTACAGTGGGTAATCGATAGGCAGTAAATTTAAAGACGATATATTTATAAAATGAATTGCTTGATCCACTTAGTTTTTTCTACACGACCATTCTTCAAGCAATGGTTCAATTGCAGTCTGTACGCATTTTTTAAACTGTTTTGTCACGCCAATGGGACTGGATACGTGAATTCATTTATTTAATTTGAGTTTTGCAGGTAGACACCGTTCCGCAGCAAAGATAAACAAGATTTCTTTGAAAGTGTTACGACGGTACACCGAACATCAAGAAGGATAAGATAAAACCGCGGATTATGTGTGATGTGAATGAAATTCACGCGAGATTTCATTATGCGTTGTCAACTTCATTTATTGCAGAATTAATGTGGCAGAATTAATTATATGATTTTATTAAAGAATAATAACACTTTATTAAATAAAAGTTTAAAATTAAGACACATTGTGAATAAATAATATATTTTTATATAATTATTATTAAATTTATTGTCCAAGAATTTATGGTAACATATTGTTTTGGATTTATAAAAATTAACTTGAAGAAGTAACACCTAAACTTTTGCTTGTATACTACTTATTTTTTTATTAAAAAAACTTACTTATTGCCTTCAATTTGTTATACTTTGTTTTTTTTATACAAATTTAATTATGACAAGGTATTAAATTTTTAATGTATAAAGCTATAAAGTTTTTATGATTACTATTATGTAGTGCAATAAATTCTTTTATCTAATGATATTTCATTAAAACATACATACATATAGCCATGCCTTTTTCCTGTATGGGTAAGCAGAGACCACTTGTTGATTTTAGATTGTAGGGGGGAGGTCGTGAAGGCTATGCTGCCTCTCAAGCACTTCGACCTATCAGATCTTTTGTGCATTACCCTTAATCTATTCAAGGCTCGGAATTCCGAGACTTCGTGCAAGGTTTATCAGTTTCCTGGGGGTAAGTTTCTGACATCGAAGCAGAGACCACTTCCTTTTACTTACTACGATTCTTACATACATCTTTTGCTTTTTCTACTTTTATCAGTGCTCTTATACATTCTCGTCGGTTCTTGGTACTCTTGACTTGGCCTTTCTTCAAAACAAAATCGATCTGATTGTGATATGTTTACCGAGGTCGACCTTCACCGAGTTGCCCATTAACTCTCGCAAAAAGCACCTTTGTCATTTTTACAGATTTTAGAAGCTCTGTTGCCAAACTCAGAAATTTTCAGATCCACCCCAATTTAAACCATATACTTCTAGACATTATTAATTTGTATTCTGAAGCTTTAAATAGCGAAAAACTAATCTACATAACGTGGATAAAAGCTCGTGTGGGCATTCCAGAAAATGAAAAGGTAGATATATTAGCAAAAGAAGCCAGAACAAGTGGCATGTACGTAAATTGCAAAGTTCCTGCAAATGATTACATTCCCCTACTCAAAAACCAGTTGTAAACTGCATGGCATTAAAAATATGATTATAAGGAACCATGGTTCCCGACTAAATGTAATCGTAACTTTATTCGAATAATATGTAGGATGCGTACTAATCATGCAATCATTACAAATTTAAAATAGGTATAACAAATTAGAAATTGATAAGTTATTTTAAAAATTCATTTGTCAAATTATTTTCTATTAATATTAAACATCTACTGACACTAGAGGATAATAGTATTTATAATATTTTATACCACTTTGTAAAAACGTCTAACATATCTCTGTAAGTAGTTGTGTTACCCAATACCAAATCATTGTAAGCCTAAAACAAAAAAAACAAAAAATTGAAAAAAATAACAAAAAAAAAATTTTAAAAATAAAAATATATAATACATAGATAGCCAATACATAGATAACCAAAATAACATAAAACAACGAAATATATAAAAGAAAATACAATAATATTCGGGCATTTACTAACCCTAAAACTAATACTAATGTTATGAATACCATTGTAATTTAGTTAATTGTAACTGATAAAACCACTCATAAACTACGACTGGCCTGTTGGCTCTGCCAGTGCCAATAAATTGGGGAAAAAATTAACTCTCGCCTTATTAATCTGTTTCGTTAATCTTTTTTTATTCATTTTCTTTACGTATCTATCCAAAACATCTAAGCATTCCTTAATATATCTTTGTAACCTCATCTTATTTAGCACCACAGCGTTTCTTTTTCTTACTAATCTTGACTTTATTTATCAGAATCACTTCGGTTATACTTTTTAGACTACTTATCTCCATAGCGTTGATCCTACTTTCATGCTTTTACTGCAAAACCCAATATTTACTACCATAAACAAGTGTACAGACCAGCACATCTCTATGCACAGCAATTTGTGCGTTTTTTGACACGTTTTGGCTGCTTATAAAGTTATACGAAGCACCGTTTATTTGTTTTCTTGCCATCGCCTTTCGCTCAATCACACTCATACTTTCCGTCTCTCGTAAACTTTAAACCCAAGTATACAAACTCTTTCACTTGTTCCACTTTTTCTCCGTTAATCAGCACCTCGCTGTTTGTCATGCTTTCTTCTCTTTCAAAGCTATGCATATTTATTAGCCATATTACAAAAGATATTTGTCGTACTGGTGGTGCTTTTATTAATATTAATATTTTCTCAAAGAAATTTCGAACATTGATTTGCTATAAATAATGTCATAAATCTCTTAAATAAACACATACTGGTGATTTATGTGTGTAACCTAATAAATGTATATAGAAATGACTTAAAACTTATCTTTCAAATACTAACTTGGGTAATTCAGACAATTTTAAAAAATATGATTTAGTTTTACACATGCCTTGCCATTGTAACACTAAAAAGTGTACTAGGTATTTTCACAAAATATTTTAAAATTTTAATAATTGGCGAATGCGCACACGCTATTAATTGGTGGTAGGGAACTAATATCATTCTCGCATGAATTAACACCAAGCTATTTATGTCAAAGTTTTGCATCGCCTGATACTTAGGTACAGTGCAACAGAAGTAGCTTGGCGAGCGACAGATCACAAAATCTGCGCACAACGAAAACATTCGAATAACGATCCGATCGGCGACGACCAAATTTTCAGTAATCGTGAGTTTCAAGTACAATCGCAGGAAGAAGTTTACGAATGTGAAGTATATTTAGCCGAATATTTGTTATTTTAGAGGCTAGTCACCCGCCAAGCTACTTCTGTTGCACTGTACATGCTTTAATATTGTTACAAAAAAAAACAACTTTTCTGGTTATTTTTTTACTCACACCATTTGAAATAATCAGTTTAAAGCGCAAATATATCTAAAAATCATGCAAACCACTTGGTACGGCACCCGTTTGTAATTTAACTTATCTTCTGCCTTATTTTTTTGTTTTTAAATAATCAATTTTATAATTAAAAAACAAACAGAAAGATTACTTTAAATCCCTAAACGTGTTGTTTTTTTTCATGCAGATATTAAAAAATTGACCCCGATGTTCATACAAGACTTTCAGTTGTTTCGAATTCATTTATTTTAAATTGAACCCCGAAACGGTTCATTTCCAAATCGAAAAACTTGTTTCTTTGCGATAAAAAAAATAATGGTTGCCCGGATATTTACATAGATTTACATCTTATTTTAATGAGACATGCTTTTAACGAAGCATTTATAAAGTAAATGAATTTTAATTTAATGATAATAATTCTGAAAAAGATTTTTTTTGAATCGATAGTAAAGAGTACTGCAAAACATGCGGAAACAATGGGTCCATGTTAAGAACTGTATATTGGAAGAACAATCTGATACACATAAAAATAATTAAGGAATATTAATTTATATGTAAACATAAAATAAATTCATTCCTTAAAATTTTTAACACATATGTCACTTTATTTTTTAATGTCTATAGTATAAAAAAGCATGACAAAAATATTTATAAAAATATATTTTAGTTATTTTTCTCTGTTTTATTGGTTTCAAACTATGAAGAAAATGTGTTGGTTTTAATTTTTGTTTAAAATAAATTGCATGAATTTTTCAATTGACCATAAAAATATAGTTTAATCCGCGAACAAATGCTGTGAGCCATTGGCATGCCAGAAAATTTCACTCGCTAAGCAGATGTAGCTAGAGTAACAGATAACTTTATTTCATTTTTTCAAAGACGATGTATAGCTATTATTAATAATGGAAGAGAATACACCACTTATTAATTTATTTAATTTTGGTACAAAATTATTTTTTAAATTTTGCTATTTAAGGTTATTTTCTTAAACTTGTGGGCGAAAAACGAATGTTTTTTTAGTGGACTGTATTTTTAAATTCCCAGTGGAAGTTATAGTAATGGGTCCGATTTTGGGAATCCCGCATTTTGACATATCTCCACATTTCAAGATCCCCAGAGTCGAATACAATAGTTTTTAAGTGCACGTCTGTGTTTATGTATGTGTATGTATATGTGTGTATGTACGTATGTGCGTTCGGAATTATTTCTCGTCTCGATTATCTCGGGAACAAAAAAATATTTCGACGTATGACCAATTGAATTCGATGCATAATTACGCAACTTAAAACTAATTGGATTTTCAGCAAAATCGGTGAAACTGTTTTTTATGGAGAATCAAAAAACCAAAAAAAATGGTAAACTACCCAAATTTTGCAATTTATAAATTATACTATTTTTAATATAGAATTTTAAAATATTTTTTTTGTTTTGACTGCGTGAACTGATAATATGATTATTGCATGTTAGGAATATTTGTATAAAAACTATGATGACAATCTCTTTTATAATAATAATAATTATAACAACAAAACAATATGGTATTTGTATATTCTTTCCACTGGAAAGTAAGTCGTGTGAACCTTTCGGGTCGCACCCAGACCACTGATATTTTATTTGGGTACAAATTTACTTAATGGGAGTCACCAAAAAAAAACAGGGACCAATTTTATACGATGCGGCTTAAAAAGCTGAGACAAATGATACCCCTCTAAAGGTGAGGAAATGCCCCTTTTATTTGTTTTAATTTGCCTAATCATACGCCAATAGCTGATCCAAAATTGTACATATAATAAATCATTGACTTACCTTGGATTCACCGTAGTTCTTTCCTATTTTTTTGTTACTTTAACTGATGAACTGTGGCTTTGTCCAGGATAAGCTGATTAACTGAGTTGCGGTAACTTGAAGGAGTAGAGTAAAATTGCCAGTTCTAGATAAACCCCCCACCACTTTTTTTTTCAAAGTCAATGACACTGACGTCATGTAACCTTCGTTGCTTCCTACCCCCTCAAGGTCGACGCCACTGACGTCACGTATTCTTGTTATAACATGACCTTGCATGTTTTTTATAATTATACAATTTTACATGGGATGACTGCGTCCTTAAAAAAATATTTCTTTAAAAAATTTACTTTGTAAGCAACGGTGTGGAAAAAAAACTGTGTGACCCCAAATGAATTTAGTCAATCTGTTTGGATTTTAAACACATAAACCCTCCCGACAAAGATACCAAACGTAAAATGTCCTTGTACATCAACTGTTTTAAAATCGATAGAATAATAAAAATATTTATTAAGAAGAAATAAAAAAAAATGGGGTGACTCAATTTAGTCAATATATGTGGATTTCACACACATAAACACATGTTTGTCGACGAAGATAGCGAACGTAAAATATCCATCATTTTTAAAATCAAATGCATAAGACAGGTTCCAGCCATCGACAAAAAACATTTCTGAAATGGACGAAAGTCCGATTTACAAGAAGTAACCCTTTTTTTAATCGGGGTGGAGTCAATGACATTAAAATCTCAGAGTGTTTATTGCCTTACATTAACGTAGAAAAATTATGTTCAAAAAATATCTGTTTTTGTAAAATGTGTGAAATTATTAGTTGGGGGTGTTTTAATTTAATATTTATTAGTTTGAAAGGTACAGATGCGTGTTTTTTTTACATATTTTTAAATACATAGATACGTGGGTATTATTTTTAATGCCTTTAAAAAAATGATGGCTTAAACGATATAAGATTTTTTACATAAGTTTTATGACCCCTTTAAGTGATTACAACAAGGATGTTTTTAAAAAAATAATGTGAGAAAGTTAATGGATTCGTATTCCCAAACTTACCAAAATAAAAGTTTATCTATGAGGGTTTTTTCCCAGAGAAATGTAAAAATCGGAGGATAAAGTTGAAAGAGATTTTTTGTTATATGGTGGGGGAAAATGATTATATAAATGAACATATTACAAACACTCTCAGTATCAGTGTAATATTCATTATTTCAAGATGAGTTCAATTTTGTTAAATTTACTTAATGTCGTAAACGACTATAATTATGTATCTGCTGTGGTGCTAGAAGATTTCGATTATGAACAGTTTGATAAATTAACCACAAATAATGTTCAAGATGTGAAAAATAAACAAACCATTCACGTAACCGAGGATTGCAATCCAACAAGGATGAAACGTCCCAAGAAGACATTTGTAACTTCCAAGGTGAAGAAGACTCGAACAACATAGCAATGTAACATTCCAGAGGTTGATGTGAGAGCTCCAGAGGTCGACATACAACAATTAAAATGTATGATCCCACAACTTTAAATCTTTAGTGATATGAGGAAACGCGCCAAACTTAAAATTGTTGACGCTAACAATAGGATTAGCAAATGTGAAGAAGCATTACAAAAGGCTAGGGATGATTTATTTATCGCTAAAACAACGTATGAAAAAACGACAATTATTTTTAATAATTGGAAATCTGAGCTTATAGACACCTTTGAAGGTGAATAATTGTCGTTTTTTTGTATATAAATTGTATTTAATGTAGTTTTTATTTAAATTAAACACTATTATTTTTATTGCAACAATATATATTTAATGATTTTTATTTGGTTTTATATACGATAAAAAATTGTACTTCTAAAACGTATTTTTTTTATTTTTTGACAAAAAAGAACTTAACCTTCATAAAATAATGTCAATTGTGTCTTTACAAAGAATTCACTTCTAGTGTCAGGATAAATGGATCTTACATGGACTTACATGTTAGTGTTGGCTAGGCAATATACATCGACTTTTTAAATACATTATTGATGAAATGGCTAAGTAATGTGGAATTACTGTTTATCAGACAAACATATGCATATAGAGTTTAACCTTGGGATGATGCTTGCTGGTTGTCAGTGCTATTTTTATGGAATGTTTGCAACCTTGATGGGATTGATGGGAATGATGGGATTGTAAGATGACATTGTATATCATTGAGTTGTTCTTCTTACATGTAGTGGGGGTGTCTTTTATAAAAAAAAAATGGTGGGCTATTAAAAAAATCAAAAGTGAGAAATCTTTCGAGCAGTTAACAAAAGTGTTAAATAACCAAATACTAGTTTAACCAGTATATTTTCAGTCAGAGTAATCTATATAATCGTAAAATATGTGGATGCATAACTTAAGTCAAAATTGGCAGGAATCTGTCGATATACATTCAGCAATTAAGAGACTGCATTCATACTTTAGTGCATTGAGTCGGGATGCCCTCCATTCAACAGTTTACGATCTAAATTTTTGCTACGATGAAAATGATGTTCAATGGTGTTTGCAGAAAGAAGAGCAGTATATCGCTGGTGCAGATCTTTGTGAAAAATTCAATGAAGGACAGATGGATCTGTATCAGTTTTGTGAGGGAATCGTCAAATGTGATTTGAAAGGATATCTCAAGGATCTGTTGCCATATCTACCTGATGACATCATCCAGAAATACGACCTTACAGCCCATACCAATGATGAGCCGACCACGACGACGATTAAAGAAACATTTTTTTATTGTAGACATTGCAACAATATATATTTAATGATTTTATTTGTTTTTTTTAAATACGATGAATAATTGTGTCGATACTGTACATAAATATTGATAAAATATATAATTAATGAAACAGCATTTTTTAAATAAAGAATTTAACGGGTATGGATGTGATACAAGGAGTAAATAAAAAATACATTTAAATAAAACAAAATTCAATAAGATCATTTAATATAATTATACATAGACATAAATAGGTTATATTTTTGACATACATTGAATTACTAAACTAAGTCACTGCTTTTAATCCAGGAATTGTGTTCGTCGGCAAAACCGAGCCTACGGACAAAAACACTATTAGAGGCCCGACGAATAATTTTTTGGATTAAATAAATATCAGCATACTTCGTTTTCAGTAATTCAGGTTCAAAAAAAGGCACCTTTAATTGGATTTCCATCCATATTTTCGAGAATATAAGTTGTGGAATATGTATTGTTGACTTTGATAATTTTAAACAATTCCGTAGAAAAGTTGGCTAAATAGCCTTTTTTTAATACACTCTTCTGTTTAGAGATCCTAACTATATCATTTAAAAGATATTTTGGTTTGATCAGTTTCTTCTTATTCTTGCTAATTCTTAATTTTGATGTAGGTCCGACATCAATTGGTTTCACCCCTGTAGCACCATGTTTCCTATTGTTATATTTTGCGCATATGGATGGAATAGTGTCTAACCATTTGTAACTACCATTAACTGAGAACTCTTTGTAAAGCCAAGTTTTTATAGTTCTGATGACTCGCTCCGCCATTGCTGCCTTCATAGAACTGTAGGTCGAATAATGATTGATTTTATATCGCTTCATTAGTGTTGAAAAATCCCTATTATAGAATTTCTTTCCCTGATCACTCTGTATATTTTTTGGAATATACTTGGCCTCCTTCAAAATCATACTCATAGCTTCAGTAATAGCCTTTCCGGTCTTGTTTTTCACTGGCTTGACCCATAAATATTTGGAATAACAATCAATTACCACCATAGCATATCGATATCTCTTATTAATTTTTGCATATAGTTGAAATTTAGCAAGATCAATTTGCCACAAATCTCCAACATCTTTAAGAATAATTGACCTCCTTTGGAAATTACGTCGAGCTGGTTTGTGTAACATATCAACAACTTGTCGTTTAACATTCATTGTTCTATCCATTTGACGCAAAATGATTTCATCTAATGCAATGTCAACAATGATGTCTCTCTCTCTCTATGATGATGATAAAACTAATAGATTATACTTTCTTTACGAAGCTCTTCTATAATTGAAATAATCTCATTATCATGACCAGTGTGTCCAATCGATTTTGAAGCTATTAATAACCGCAAACGATCCACTAATTCTTTTGGTTTATTTCAATATATATAATTTTGTGACTTAGTTGTATATACTTTGTTTAGTTTAACCCCCATACCACTTGCATTTCCAATAGAATCATTCATTGAATGTAGTAATGATCTGATAACTTCACGGAATTTTCTGCTAGTTGAATGTTTTATTCCATTTTTCTTTTGATTAAGTTTGTATAGTGAATTTGTAATTTTTAATATCTTAATATAATTGCGTCCTATTTCCACATTACCAACTGCGGGCGGTTTCTTTAGAAATATCAAGTTGTATAAATCTGAACTACCAGCAAATTGACGTATTTGCATTGCACCATTCCAAAACGAAATATTTCCATTGGTAAATCGAACCTCGAGATTACCCACTTCGAGTGTTTTTGTGGCATGATCTTCACGTCTGCCAAATAATTTGTCACATGCAGGGTCACCATTTCTCAAATTTATTAGATGTTTTTTCAGTTCTGTATCAATGTTCTGTTCATCAATATTGGATAATTTAAAATCTGTATTTATATATATATATATATATATATATATGCCAATTAGCCCCGAAGGACATCAGTTTATTGATAACATCAGTGTGCGCATAATAGATCAGAAAAATAATCTTATCGATTTTGGAAGTGAAGAGATAGTTGTCATACTGGAATTAAAGAAATTGTAGTAACGAATGTGATGGGTTTTTGCTACAATAGGAATCCAAAATATATCCCATCGATTCCTTCGAATATAAATAAAAAGAAGGCATCAGGGGGAAGAAGATCATTTCACAAGTGCAAGTTAAGTAGCAAAGACATAATACATTATTAGTGAAGGATATCAATTTTCTTGAATCAATTGGACTCAGAATACGACGACAATATAAAAATGGTGCTCGAAGCAAACAATGACAAGTTGAATATTTTCGATGGACCAGTTGTTGACTATTCACTCATAAGTTTTCATGAGCATACTTATAAACCATTTGGATCTCCGTTTTTTAAAAATTCGGATGAAATTCAAATTGTCATCAATAAACAAGATGCAATACTCGGTATTGCCGACAGCTTTATTTATATAGAAGGAAAATTCACACCAACAGATGAAACCTTACCATGCTATCTTTCAAACAACGCTTTAGCATTTCTATTCGATGAAATTCGCTATGAAATGGGGGGTGAACAAATTGCCGTTGTTCGAAAACCAGGAATAACTTCAACAATGAAGAATATGATTTTATTTGGACAATCACATTCACACACACTCTTGACCACTGGTTGGGGACTTTCAAATACGAAGCAGGATATCCTCGATGTAACTAGTCACGTGTTCAATGGCAAGCTTCCGCTAAAGTATTTGATGGGTTTCGCTGAAGATTACAAGAAAAGTATCCTTAATGCCAAACAGGAACTAGTTTTGATAATCGCCCGTTCATTCAAGAATTCCTATATTGGAGATGTTGACGCTGATGTGGAAATCACAAAGATCGAGTGGAAGATACGTCATATTGTACCCGACGACAAGCAAAAGTTGAAATTGTTCAATAGAATCAATAAGAGCGAGCTGAATTCAAAAATCAAAATGGTTTACCGTATGTGGGATCTGTACGAATTACCCTCATTACGTAGCACATCTTCCGATATATGGGCAGTAAAAACAACAAACAGTTTGGAAACACCCCGATTTATTATCATCGATTTTCAAAATACGAATGCATCCGAGAACAGAACAATGGATGTAACGAAATTTATAAATGCAGATATAAATAATATCCGTGTGTATTTGAACTCTGAAGTGTATCCATACGAGCGTTGGAATCTGGACTTTGATAGAAAATTTACCCTATCAGCATACTATGCATATGAAAACTTTCAACGTAGTTCCTATGACAAGGATATGAGTGAACCACTTATGGATATCAAACAATTTCAAGACAACCCCTTATTCATCATCGATTGTTCCCACCAACCGAATGCTACAAAATCATCCACAGTGGATATCAAGTTGGAGTTTGAAACGAGAAAATCTAAATTTCTAAAGTTTATGCACTCATTCTACATGACACATTTTTAACATATAATGCATTAGATGGATCTGTTCATAATTCGTATTAAATATGTTTTTTTTATTTTTATATCTTTTAATTATATTTATTATTTATACTATTTCAATTTTATAGGTTAATAAAATAAATGTTTTTTTTGGAGAATTGACTTTTATTTGACAAATACATTTTTTACAATTTAAAAGAAGAGTTTATAACGACTTAATGATACTAAATTCAGTGAACGTGTTAGATTTTTAATTTAATATATTATGTTTTGTGCAGTATAACAACTATAAAATATAAAATCATAAAAAATTATTAAAAATTATTATCAAATTTGGGTTGACGAAATACACTCAAACACACATCTATATTTTTTTATATTAAATTTAAGGGTTCTTTTATGTATAATTAAAGCAAACAAGCACTTTTTACAACACATGTGTATTCATTATTTTCTCATACATTTTTTTTTAATAAATTTCTTTAAGTATTCAACTATAAATATCGATGATATCTAACACCATTTGGGTACATTTTTTTCCAAGACACTAATTAGTTTTGCTAAATTATCATATTTTTGACCAAGTATAAATCTCAGCTCTGTGATTTTTTCATTTATTGATAGCTGTCCCCTGATATTTCTTTGATTGCTTCTGCTACAAAAGCCTGCATAGCTGCGAGGATCATTTGCTTTGTTTTTGCGATTACATCTTCGAGAAAAGCAATGGTAACACAATCATATTTATCAACAGGTGTACCAGTATTTTTCAGACGTTTACCCATCATATTATATTGACCGTCGGACGACATTTCGAAGCCAATACCTGGCGGTCCTTGTCGTACAGCTGACACACATTTTGTCTTACGACCGAATTTATCTATTCCGTTTCTCATGCTATCACCACGAAAAACAAATGTATACAAATTATTTTTAAAAAATACATATAATAAATAAACGAGCAAATATGAATTTTCCAGTTAAAGTATTAAGAATGAAGTTTACTCAATTCCGCATTCAATAGAGTTAATAAATAATCCAAACTACTACTCTCAGAGTTAGATAGTGAAGTTTGTGAAAATGAATCAATTATATTATTACAAATTCTAATATTATTATTGGGGTCATTTTGATAAAACTCAATGTCACTATGACCCCAAGGAAGCGTGCAAGTTGTATTGGGTATTATGAAGCGTTTATCGTCATCAAATGTTAAAGCAATTTTATTTTTCATTTCTGTAAATATGTCATGTGAGATACTTCTAAATGAATTCATCTTCCTAAATATTTTCCCACCATATTCAACAATTTTTTTGTAATCGTCAAGTGTCAATTGGTTCTTTATCACAAATCTTTTTACACCTTTAGCTCTTTTTACTTCAGTGTCAAGCGATTGTACATAGTAAGCTTTAGCACCTGTACCATAGAAACTTATTATCCTTATTATCCTTAAAATTACTCAAGACTGAATGTGTGACTGGAATATTGAATTTATTGTTTTGACTGTAATTGGATGTATCAAATTTGTCTATATTGTTTGTAATAAAATCATAAAAATTATCTGTATTTACTATTATTATTAGAAAGTCTGTGTCTGTATATAAAAGTAAAGCATTAACACCAAATTCTCGCTTGATGCAACCATAGTAAAAATCATAGATGACAGTCTTGGATAATTCGAGAATGCTAAAGCCCAAGTACAATGGTTTATCGTAATGTACTTTCACTCTTCTCATTTCAATGGTGCAAACTCTTCTGCGAAAATCGTACAAGTTTTAAAGTTGGGACGAGCAATAAGTGCACCAGCACCAAGTCTTCGTTTAGCATTGGCCCAATGTGTGACAAGTCTAACATCCACTCTATTGTCAACGTTTTCAACAGTCTTCCCATACACTGCATTGTTCATAAATTTATAGAAATCCTTTGCAGATTTATTGTTTGCCCTATTACGCATTTCAGTATTAAGATCAATGTAAGGCTTCATCCAATGTGACTGCTTAAATTTTAATACTCTATGAGTGCACATTACGATTAAACCATTGTCAATGTCCTGTTTTAAATTTTTATAGTGTACTATATACTTTCACTTGTCATTCAAATTTGTAATCAGTTTTGGAATTTTACTCTTAGAATTTGGTGGAATTATACTCTCTACAGAAAAGGGAGATCTGAATGTTTATCATGCAATTCTTGAGGATGATGAACGTCAACTACAAAAACATACCTATATGGACTATTGTCAGCCACAGACATCACATTAAAATTAATTATTTCCTCACTAGTTAGCCATGTAAAACCACCTGTGGGTAATGCTTGTGACATACTATGTCCATACAGGTTTGTTGCATCCAAATATGTTATGAATGATGATGCTTTATTGGGGTCAAAATCGGGTAAAAACTTATTATTAGCAACTTGTTTTCTTTCACTACATTGAGCAACACCGCCACGTATACCCTTTATCAATGTCGGTGAGAAGTTCTAATTTCACATCAGTGTATTTTAACATTGCATCCCAGGATAAGCCCGGTGCTGTGTAATACTGGGATGGATCTAATTTATAGGTATTCAAACATATTTTTCTGAAATTTTCGAATATGTCACAAAGCAGTAATACATCTGACTTCAAATATAAATCTGAATAATCCCCTATACTTGTGCAATCGAAAAGATGCCAAACAAGTTTAGCTCTCATGTAATCTTCATCAGATACATGTTGCTCATTCAAGTTGTCATAAAATTGCTCCTTGGATGGTAAATGTAGAACATTTAATATGTCAACGTTGTCAACAAAACTATAAGGGAAAACACTTTTTTGTCTCATCAATTTAAATTTTTCGATTTCAGGAAAATGTTTCAACATCTTTTTACATTGATCATCGCTTAAATTGGCACCCAACTTGTCCAATTAACTTGCCATAAATCTAAAACTATCTATAAATCTCATTCTTAAAAAATGTTTTTTTATTTTACCATCTTTATCGTGATAGCTGTGTGTGTAGAGATGTTTTGTAAAAGTGATATATTTTTCCTTAGTTTGGGCGATAACGTCAACCTTATCGTTATCATCATATAATTGTTTAATGAACATGTGGCAATCAGAACCACTTATATTATGACATATAATTGGAATAAAATTTGGTATCTTGAAATTCAAATTGCATACAGAGTGTGCCGCTGAATATCTTTTTATTCCCGTGAGATGACAATGATCTCTAACCTTTACATCCCATTCTGTAAAAGATTTTCCACATATGCCACATTCAGTAGCATCATGGAATTCTTGTTCCTCCACAGCGGTTTGTTTAATCATTGGTTTCACATACCTCAAATGGTTTTTATACACATTTTTCAGATCATCTTCCAGTCTCACCCTGGAAACATTTGCAGCATCCACAAAATTTATTATTGAAGGAGCATTTTATAAAATAAGCAAACGAGTTCTGGATCTGGCTCACAAGTTTGAATTGGTTTAAGTACAGATTCAAAATCTACATAAACAACAAATGGCACTATCATTTGCCTTTCGAAATTTTCAAACATCAGTGTATTACCTGCTATCATTTCCCCATATTTATTTACTTTATAATCAATTGTTGGTGTTGTACACACATGATTACAATCATGCAACTAATGACGCTGCAGTAATCGCTCAGTATGAAAGCTTAATAAACATCCATCACAAAAAAATCTCTTATGTATGTGAGCAGAAATCTGCGTTGAAACTAATCTCGAAAGATTTTTTATCCAACAATAATGACTGTTCCCAGAATCATCTGTGATAAGAAACAAATTGACATGTCTACCGAGTTTTCTCTGAGAGTATCGCAATGGTCCAACAATCTCATATTTGAGCTTGTTATTTTCTAATTTAGACTCTAAACCATAAACATTGACCGAAATATCATTTAGATTCTCAAATTTTTTAATGTCGCGCAATTTAACTGGAAAATCCATACCTGTTACATTCAAGACGATCTCGAAGCGTGGATATGAAGAGATCACCGAAACATTATGCTCACATGGGCACAAAGCAGATGTAATAGCCCATGCAAAGCAGTGCTGGTCATTATTCTTTACATTAATTATCCCTTTCTTCATCGCGATAAATTTTGGTAGTTCGATGTATGATGAACTACCAAGTGAAATATATTTGCACATGTTCACTTCCAGGAATAAAATTTTCTCACAACTCCACCCTAAAGCAAAAATTTTTTTTTATAAATTATTAAAAACATTTATGATTTTTTACAAACTCGAATCACGCATCTCAAATTTAGTAGTTTGGGCAATGAGGATGTCACGGAATGCGTCGAATAATCTATCCAAATCAGTAGATCCATCAGCAATGCTATTTGGAGAGTTAAACGATTTGATATCCGTCACTTACTGCTTTTGAATAATATAGCTTCCAAACACTTCCATGTTTACCTTAATGGTGTTATGCGCTTTAATAATTTTTTCCAATAGAGCAACTATTTTGTGCTTAATATCATTGAAAAATGGCGCGTATTCAGTGTAAACATTTGTATTACCTACTCTATAGCTTGCAATACGATTTTTGAACGCATTCTTAATTAAATGAACACCTTCGCCAACTTCAACACATGCATTCGTCCTATGTTTAAGTGTTCTGTTATGGCTGCTGACTTGACATTGTTGAATTGTCACATCACAACATTTACATGTATAAAGTAATTGCTGTGGCGAGTCCAATTTTACACATTTTGCTGAAGGACCACCCTGGCAACTTTCTCGTTGATGTCGACGAAGACTATGAGAATATGTAAAAAATTTACCGCAATTACATGTGTTTATTTTGAAGTATTTTTATCAAAAGTTAATTTAACGGAGAATGAATCTGCTAAAGCTTATAATGTTTTACTAATACTGACACTCTCTGAGACGTATTCTTTTATATAAATCCCCTTCTCTCTTTAACCTAACTAAAAAAGATCAACGCACCCCCCATGCAAAGCAAAGAATATCGTTTCAATGTATACCCTTGAAAACTAAAATCGTTTTGAACTTCAAGCTCTGATTTTTACATTTCTCTGGTACTTACGTCATCTTCATAGATAAACTTTTATTTTGGTAAGTTTGGGAATACGAATCCATTAACTTTCTCACATTATTTTTTTAAAAACATCCTTGTTGTAATCACTTAAAGAGGTCATAAAACTTATGTAAAAAATCTTATATCGTTCAAGCCATCATTTTTTTGAAGACATTAAAAATAATACCCACGTATATATGTATTTAAAAATATATAAAAAAACACTCATCTGTACCTTTCAAACTAATAAATATTAAATTAAAACACCCCCAACTAATAATTTCACACATTTTACAAAAACAGATATTTTTTGAACATAATTTTTCTACGTTAATGTAAGGCAATAAACACTCTGAGATTTTAATGTCATTGACTCCACCCCGATTAAAAAAAGGGTGACTTCTTGTAAATCGGACTTTCGTCACAGAAATGTTTTTTGTCGATGGCTGGAACCTGTCTTATGCATTTGATTTTAAAAATGATGGATATTTTACGTTCGCTATCTTCGTCGACAAACATGTGTTATGTGTGTGAAATCCACATAGATTGACTAAATTGAGTCAGGGTCGCCCCATTGTTTTTTTATTTCTTCTTAAATTATTCTATCGATTTTAAAACAGTTGATGTACAAAAACATTTTACGTTTGGTATCTTTGTCGGAAGGGTTTATGTGTTTGAAATCCAAACAGATTGACTAAATTCAGTTGGGGTCACACAGTTTTTTTTTCCACGCCGTTGCATACAAAGTTAATTTTTTAAAGAAATATTTTTCTAAGGACGCAGTCATCCAATGTAAAATTGTATAATTATAAAAAACATGCAAGGTCATGTTAGAACAAGAATACGTGACGTCAGTGGCGTCGAACTTGAGGGGGTAGGGAGCAACGAAGGTTACATGACGTCAGTGGTGGGGGGTTTATCCAGAACCGGCAATTTTACTCTACTTGAAGGTATCATGCATTTAATCGCCTTTCGATTTCGAATAAAGTTTTTGTTTATAAACGACGCACTGTCGAATTGGATATAAATTTAAATTGAAGTTAATCAACTATTGATAATTAACAAAATCAAAATAATGGGGTGGAACTGTTTTCTCCATAACTTTTAACGTATTCGTTTGAGGTTAATTCATTCACGTCTTTTATGGCATTGACGTCTGTCTGTATCTCATACAGGTCCATCAGGAGGTTGAATAAAAATGGATTAAGGCTATCTTTCTGCCTAATTCCTTCTGGAGTGGGGATGCTAGATGTAATAATGCCTTCGTGAAAAATGTAAAACTGATTTTTATTATCTCGGAAATCCTGAATTAGTAAATACATACAAATTATATACAATAGTAATATTTTAAATAGTATTAAACGTTTTTTTATAAAAATAATTAAGTAAAATCAAAAAGTTATTTTACAAATAGTGCCTTCCGATATATTTTTTTCTTACCATTATCTCCGTTTCTTTCCTTGTTTTTATTTAGTTTTTGTATGTGTTTATTATAATAGTGAAATTTTAAAAAAATATGTAAACTGTGTATTTTAACTTAATTAATACCGTTAATAAAAATTTTCCAACATTCAGAGCCTTCGTGAAATCTAAAATTAAATATTAAAAAAGTTATCCTTTAATTTTTCCTTTATTTTAGTTTCGTTAAAGTTATTTTCTTGTAATAAAGATTTTGCAAGAATTCAAAAAAAATTACGTTTATTAAAAACATCGACCGGCGGGAAGACTATTAAGAGTTCACTAAAATTTTGTAATCAAAAGTTAATCACCAAAGTTAAGAAATTATTTCGACCTCTGAAACGTATTTACGTTTAAAGCTCTGCGAAAAATACAATAATCTCGTATAAATTTCATAAAGGTGTTTTAACGGTAAAACTATAACACCCGAGCCTTTTTATATGCAAAACGAAACCTACTTATCCATTAAACCTTTTATAAAGTTGTTAGAATCACCGTTAAGGCTCACTTTAGTCCCCGCAACCCGACATATTTAGCTGGCGCAGCAATTACCTTTCTCCCTAAACTCCTTTTACTAGATTAAGAGGATAATGGGGGAGAATTGCGTAACATTCTTTACTTATATTATGCAGTTGAATACGTATTATTATATTTATGAATACCTCTAATGTCGCATACCTTTTCTGTTGCCGCATAATCAAAAAAACACTTCGCTCTTCTTTGACTGAAATTTTAATGTTTTAAAATTTTTAATATATTATAAATAAGTATTTAAGTATTTTTTTAAGATTGTTGTCATACTACTTAACCTTTTGTATACTTAAAAAATTATGTATAGTTGAATCCCAAAATTGTAAAAATGACTCATTTTGTAGAGCGATTTTATAGGCCAATCAAATTAGACGTTTACCCTGTACCAAAGAGTTGTTGAATTTTTGAATACCGACAAAAAGAGAAAGATTCAATATTAGTTAATAAAAAAGTAAGTGGGTTCTAACAAAAACTGTTTAATCTTTTACAAATTTACAAAAACCTTTTTCTTTTACTCACTCTCCAAAGACTATACGTTCAGGTAGTTTTATGAAAATTAAAAATTGTATAACAATTTATTTGTTTATTATTCACTTCCCGAACAGGTTTTATTTTGTTAAAAAATTTTCGTTAATTTGACTGGTTTATTTTTAAACTGTTTACATTTCTTCCTTCTAAGCGATGAACGTTGTCAGCGTGTATGAATCAACTTGAAGGTACCGGCACGGCTGTAGTTTATATCTTTCTCTAACAGTAGATAATAGACAAAATCAACAATGACGTCACATATTAAAGCTACGTTATTGGCAAAAACGCCATTGATCAGGCAGTTTAATAGACGTGATAGGGTTTTGTAAAGCAGAAACCGGAATTTTTTTTGTATTATTAGGGCATTTAACGTATAGTTTCGATTGTAAAATGTTACTTTTAAATTAAATGACGTAAAATATCTGGTTAGTAGTGCCGTCAACATTGTAACCTCACAGTCGTGGATAAAGTGTATCGAACATGTAGTGAAACAAGAGCAGAATATGTGGAATATTGATAATTGCATTAAAATTACTATCAAACCCGTAGTTGTGGATCTAGGCGAAGATACTACTGATGAATCTGAAGATGACATAGACGACTCAGATTAGAATAAAGGTAACTTTTATCCGCTCACATTTTTTATGTCTAATACAAATAAGTATTTAATTATGTTTAACTATTTATTACTATTACTTTCATCTCAAAAGACTAATACAGTTTATAACAGGGATATACAAAAAATATATTATGCCTTTGAATGTAACTATCTTAAAACTTTAAACGTGTAATAATAATTTAGTAATTATTTTTCTTCAAATCATGTCAGAGATAATAAGTGAGATAACTCATATATAATTGTTTAAATTTGTTTTGTCTTCTATACTTATTAGTAACAATAAAAATAGGAAGACATAATATGTAACATTTTTTTCGTATTAAACTTATTCGATAATAATTATTGCCGCACGCCTATGACTCGTCGATTTCCTTTTCACTTAGTCCCGCAAAGGTCTAGGTTGAAAACATTAGTCACTCTACACATTTTTGGAATCTACTACATATTTTATGCATAAAAAAAATTTTAAATCACGTAAAAAGTAAATAGCTTTGTATCAGATATAATACATTGGTAGCAAATGTCATAAAAATGTTTTTGCTTGGTACATTCCCTATCTGAGCGATTCTTCTTTTTTGTGTATAAATTTTTTGGATCGAGGCAAGCCAAAGAGGGGTAACGGATAAGGACCATTAAATTTCGTAAAAATTTGTTTGCTTTATTAAAATGTTTACCGTATCCGCATCAAATAGCTCCCAAACATTTATTATGAAAACATCTACTTTAATTTCTATACGCTTTCGGTCTATTGAATCTAGGTAAGGTTAGGTTAGGTATCATGTGAGGGCGGCGTAGGTTGCCCCTCCACTGCGTTTATTGTGACTCACCCCTAAGGGTTATAGTTCAACGCACAATCCAGCACTTCTCAAGAGGTTCATGGTTGTATGGGGTGAGATTTTCCTGAAATTGCTAGGTTTTAGGTTGGTATAACCAAATATGTGGAACCTTATTCTTCCCAGGCCGGGGCATGAACATAGTATATGTTTAGCAGTTTGGTCTTCCACGCAGCAAAACCGACAGTCCGTTTGTTGATTCAGATCTATCCTTCCGAGGTGCTATCTTAGACAACAGTGTCCTGTGAGCAGTCCCGTTGAAATTCTCAGGTCATTCCTGCTCCATTCTAGGATCTGCTTAGTTGTATTTCTCGATGGTTTAGGTAAGAACGCCTTCGAGTGAGTTAACCCTGGTATATCCGACCAGTACGTGAGTATTATCTTCTCCGCCCAGTCCGAAATAATTGTTTTTGCGGCATTTGTACTGACTCCAAAAACCGGTTCTGGTCCAGTGAACGCAGATTCGGTCCTCTGTTTTGCAAGGGTGTCGACTTTTTTGTTTCCCTCCACCCCCTGGTGCCCAGGTACCTACAGCAGGGTCACTCTGTTATTCGCACCAAGGTACTCCAGGGATTCAAAGCAATTTCATACAAGTTTAGAATTTACCATTGAATCTAACCAGAAGGTCTCTTATTCTACTGCACTTCACATTTACTTAGCTTAATTTTTTTAATTTTATCTACCTCCTCATTATCACTAGATGACCCTGTACTTTTTTTAGAATTATCTTTTTACATTTAATCCGGATAGTTACTCTACTTATATCTGATAGTAATTATCTTGGCTTTTGATATTTTAGCATCTATTATTTAACGAATTTAGAAAAAATATAAATTTAGATACACGGGTCAATTGTATTACCAATGTTACATTTATGATACAATATCGTTTTTTATGAAAAAATGTCCTTTATAATACTTAAATATGGGGTCATAATTTTTTTTGATATTTATCAATATTGTGCCTTTAAAGAACCTCTACTTATTTAAACGTCATTGCGGAGGAAACAAATTGTAATGTTTTTTAAAATAACTAAATCTTTTTATTTATACTGTGAAAACCAACTATTATATTTACTGTGGGTAAAAAAACAAGGAGATTAGAGCTTACCCCTTTCTTTCCCATTTTACAAAAGTGGAACTTATCTGAAGCACCGATAGTAAAGTGTTTTAAATACTGCGAATTTGCAATAATCTCCATAAAGATATTTGAATAAGTTGTTGATTTAAAAATAAAATTGAAATTGGTCAGACGTAAAAATAGTTCCAGTGTGTAGTTTTTAATTAAGCTACAGTTGTAATAAAGCTTTAGTTATTATTTTATTTAATTTAAATGTGTAGCCAGCGCTGCACGTTTTATGGCGAATTATAACAAAATATTCTGGCAGACATGGTACTTCTGATAATACCAGAAGTGGATAACAATGTTGTTATTTTACACATTAATATTTTATTACATTGTATGGTAAAGAGGCCGATGCGTAAGGGTGTAATTAAATTAATAACAAATACTTTAACTTAAATTATTAAATCTATGATACAAAGTATTGACTGGAGGACATACAGTGTGCACCCGATGGTGTCTGTAATTGACTGATGTTTTTAGTAGCTAAGCTACGAATTATCTGCTCTGCCGGGTCTGCAACTATTTTACCTGCGTAGGGTTTTCCATTATCTCCAGCTCGGTCGGCCCGTTACAAAGGCTGCATGCCACATATTTTTACAGGACCTACCGACCGAAGGATTACTTGTCCCTATCATAAGCTAGCAGACAGGACTCGATCATTAATGCGAGTTTGTCTGCTTCACAAATGAATTTTAGGGTTTTTATTGCATCTCCAACTGGGAGGTATGTCCGCCACACATTGTCCCTCCATCTCATTTTTGATCTTTTGTTTCTTCTATTTTCATTATATTTTTGCTTTCATTACTATCTTTCTTCATTCCTTGGGTTGGTTAGTAGGAAGGTTAAAAGTGACTTGTTGAAAATTTCTTCACAGTACACAGGGTTTTGTAAAAAAGTTATAAAAATTTCAACTTTAAAAATGTCCACTTTTTAAAATTGAACTACCTATTTTTTTCTGTTTGGCTGAAATTTATTGCAGAAAATAAGGGAAGTTTATGTATACTTTTGTGTATCTAACAAAACGTAATCGTTTTTGAGATAATAACACATTTAAAAAATTTAATTATTTCTTGCTATTAAAACATTCCTTTTTTAAAGTTTCATATAATTTTAATGCTGTTATTGTTTACAAATGAAATCAAATCGGTCTATGTAACGTTTACCAACAGACGTGACCTAAACGTGTCCTAAACGGACATCAACTAACCCACTAACGCAAAATACTGTTACGGATTGTGATCAACTAGTACGCCCCTGTAGCCATTATTTGGCATGAGGCGTCAAGAATCATTTATAAAAAGGTGTATAATTCTTTTTGGTGGTATAAAACGCCCGAAATTTATAGCCGCAGGCAGCAAATAAGGACCCGCGATTTATCTAAAATCGGGAGGTTATTTCCAGAAATATGGGTCTGATCTATTTAAAAAAACTTGCGGGACCGCAGTTAGTTATACAATGAATAGTTTTGAGAAGATTGTTTTAAAAAGTTAAAGTATAGCTTTGTTAAGTGTGGATATTCACTTAACAAAACTATACTTCAACTTTAACATTTTAAAATAATTTTTTTAAACTTGTATCACTTTTTTATTGAATTACTAACTGCAGCCCAGCGATTTTTTTTCATCTGGTGATTAATTAAATAAAAGCTTATTATATTTAGTACAAAAAAAAAAATTAAATAAATTGTTTAGTTTTTTTTGTACTGAGTGTTTTAAATTAACGAACCCAAGACTAAATATCGGAACAATGCTTACAATGCACTTAGATCGTAGGCTTTTGAGGATGACACACATTTAGGTAAAAAGAAAACAACTGGTGATTATAACTCATTTAATTTATACAAAAAAAGGGCGCGAACGCGGTATTAAACTAGTTTTTTTGTTTTTTTTTTAATATCTTGTTTTTAATGAATAGGCAATGTTAAATCCAAGTTTTTGACCCCGGCGGGTGACCGGGTCATTCTCAAAAAAAAAAAAATTACAAAAATTATAACTTTTTTAGGGTATTAGTCGATTTTGAAACGAAAAATAAATATTGTAATACTCATTGTTAAAGTTGGTTAAATTTTTAACAACTTTAGGCCAAAACAGTTTTTATAGAACCGATAATTTTGGAGATACTTACAGTTTCCCAAAATTTGGCAAATTTTTTAAGTTACGCGATTTTTAGCAAAATTTTATTATTTTCAGTACCAATTAAGTTTCTGAAGGCCATTTGCTGTGCCTCCCACTTCCTCCCACTCTTTTTATAGCACGATTTCAATTCAAAGTCGTTGAAATCATAAAAGATGCTTCTTGGTACATAACAAACCAAACTATATCCAAAAATCATCAAATACTCTTTGCTTAGGAAAAAATTACCAACTTTGCAATTAAATATTCCACCAGGATTAAGCAACACCCAAATGATATTCCAAAGAATTTAATGAAGAAATGAACACTAAACACGCTAAAAAAAGATTAAAGAAAACGACTTCCCACGACTTGTTAAATTCTAGCAGCTATATTGGCAGCCAAAACTTGTTAGTAATAGTATTAACCTTTAACCTTTTTGAAAGGAGTGGTAGCATACCAGACAACTGGTGCAAGGCCGTTATCGTGCCGCTTTACGAGGGAAAAGGTTCGCAGCAGGAGTGTAAGAACTACCAAGGTATTAGTTTAATCAGCATAGTCGGCAAACTGTATGCAAAGATATTGATTAAAAGAGTAACGAAAAAAACTGAAAAAATGATATGGGATGTGCAAGTAGGATATAGAAGAGAAAGGAGATGTATGGATCAGGTCTTTTCATAACAAGGTAAAGTCAAAAAATTCTTGGCTAGAATTTAGAAAGTCTATTGCGCTTTTATAGACTTGGCCTATGACCTATGATAGAGTGGTAAGGAGTGAATTATGGTTGACATTGTCTATGTCTATGGGGTGAGCGGTAGTTTAATACGAGCATTAAAATGACTTTACAAGGATTCCACTGCTTGTGTCAGGATAAACAGACTGGTTAAACATCGAATAAGTTGTGAGACAGGAATGTGTGGCTTCGCTATGGCTGTTTAACTTATACATAGACGATTGTTTAAAATATTTGAAAGAAAGTGCGTATGGATTGAAAATGAATGATATGATCGTCAAATGCCTTCTTTACGCCAATGATTACGTCATATTAGCTTCATCTGAAGAGGAGTTGCAGGCGATGATTAATGTTATACATGATGCCCTAAAATTTAAAGGGATAAAAATAAATGTAAATGTTAGCAAAACGAAAGTAATGGTATTTGAAAGAGAAGAAAGCATGACAAACTGTAAAGTTTTAATCAAGGGAGACAAAGTGGAACAAGTAAATAAATTTGTGTACTTAAGTTCAAAGTTTAGGAGAGATGGAAAGTATGACAGTGACATTGAGCAAAGTTTGTTGGCAGGAAAACAAATGAATAGGGCACTGCATAGCTTTATGAGCAGCCAGAAAGTGTCAAAAAGGGCACGTCTGTCTGTTCATAGAGGTGTGTTGGTTCCTACACTTATGTATGGTAGTAAATGTTTTGTTTGGCAGAAAAATCATAAAAATAGAATTATTGCTGCGGAGATGAGTAGTCTGAGAAGTATAGCCGGAGTGACTCGGTTGGATAAAGTAAGGAATAGTAAAATAAGAGAACGCTGTGGTGTAAAAGAAGATGTGGTTACTTAGATAGATAAAGGAATGCTTAGATGGTTTGAACACGTAGAAAGGAAAGGATGGATGAAGAAAGATTAAAGAAACAAATTTTTAAGGCAAGTGTAAATGGACAAGTCGGTAGAGGTCGACTTCGGCAAACATATCTCGATCAGATCAACATTGTTTTGAAGAAAGGCCAGCTGTCAAGAGTACCAACAACCGACAAGCATGTATGAAAGCACTGATGAAAGTAGAGGAAGCAAAAGATGTGTGTAAGAACCGTAGCGGAAGTGAAAGGAAGTAGTCTCTGCCTACCCCTACGGGAAAAAGGCGTGACTATATGTATGAATGTTATACAGATTTTAAATAATAATTAAATAAAATTATTTACACAACATTATTGTTCCTATTTAGTTACAGATTCGTTAACATGATTAAAAATAAATATTTTTTAAGAAAATGGTTTTTTAAAGGACTTGACGGCGTTTCCTTGAAGTGTATACAAATAAAATGTAAATTATTTTTAAATTCAAAGACTACTTAATGATTATCCACATTATCCAAGCAGTGATTTAACGTAAGGTCGTCCTTTATCCTAATTTTGAGGCTTTAATTGGATTAATATCCCTAGACCCTAGTAACGGACAATTTACGTTCCTTTATTTTTGACTTACTTTTTACAAATACCAGAGAGCAGAGAATAATTTTCTCGCTCGCAATTTTGGATCTGAGATAACTCGAACGGCTGTTTTATATTTGCAGATTCGCGTTTATAATTCAACATCAGCTCGCACATATCATGTTCTAGTCAGGATTTCAGGAGTTGACTCTTACGACACTCACACACACACATACACACACATATGCACACATAGACACATACACACATCCTCTTGTAAAACGACGTGGGTCAGAATTCTCGATCCTCATCCGCTTGGACAAGTTTACATTCATGTTACATTCATGAGACAACCTTTCGCGACAAACTGCACTCGTGCTACTTTCAACGAATCCCTTCTCATTTTTTACAACCCCGAAGGCTTTGTATATCTCAAAGCTTGCATTTTTCTTTTTTTTTCCAATGCCATCAGCTAAATATGCATTTCTTTTATTTTTATTTCTCGATGAAGTAAAATTGATAGTGTTTGAAGTAATTAAATCATCTCCTTGTTGTTTAAACTGTACAGGGTATTACCTAAACTAGTTGCTTACTTACTCATTAATCTTGTGCATTAATAGATCAGATTCTTAGTATTTAAAAGTCCCAGTCCTTCTCCTTTCAGGTGGGCGACCACTATGGCAAATTCTTCTCTATGTTGGGCTCAATGGATCAGGGTATTACCATCCATGTTTGTCCAGTCTCTTATGTTTCTGAGCCAGGACTTTTTCCTTTTTTCTATGCCTCGTTTACCTTTAACTTTTCCTTCCAGTATTTCTTGTAGTTGTTCATACTTCTTGTGCCTCATTAGATGTCCCAGAAAGGCTGTTTTTCTTATTTTTATGATATTTGTTAATTGAGGGCGGGTATTCATTCTAGTTAAAACTTCTGCATTTGTTGTTCTGGTGGTCCAGGTTATACGGAGCATTCGCCTGTACATCCACATTTTAAAGGCGTCCAATTTCCGGAGTTCTTCCTGCTTCACTGTCCATGTCTCACAGCCGTATAAAAGCAGGGACCACACATAGCACTTTACTGTTATTAGTCTCACCTCAAGGGATAAACCTGTCCTAGTACGTATCTAAATTAAGACATCAGTTTGGTAACGCTTTTAAGACTAAATCTGAATTAAAATGGAGAGTGAGGCAGTGCACCACAGCACCTATGCTCCATTAGGCCCCTGGTTCATGCAACATGAAGGGAGTCCCTCTGTGGCAATAAATTAAAATGGATTTTTTGATGGACACATCTTCTTGTTCGGGCAGCCTCTTGTTATATAATGTTATTAAAATGCCAGATTAAACCTCTACATATAGGTTTTTGACTTAGATTTATGTTATAAAGATGATTTCGAAGCTTGCAGTGACCGGTTAAAATTTCAAATCTTTCATCGCCAGAGAAATTTTTAATGGTAAATCTGGTCTTCTTTTTACAGTGTCTTGCTTTTTCAAGCGTTGACGACTCCCATATTGACTACTTCACTGTCTCTTTCTCTATTTTGAGCTGCGTGGAGAAGTTCCTCAGCAGTTAAACCCGTCCATTGTCGGAGATTTCGAAGCCAGGATAGCTTTTTGCGACCTATCCATTTTTTCCTCTCAATCTTGCCATTCAGAATAAGCCGAAGCAGACTATAACGTGGTCCACGCATCACATATCCCAAGTATTCCAGTTTGCGGCACTTGATGGTAGTTAAAAGCTCTCTATGGTGCCCTATTCTGATGAGTACATTCTCGTTGGTAGTTCGGCTTGTCCACGGAATTTTGACCACATCTTATTTTACACCACAGCAGCTAGCTACCACACTTTTTACAGCAGACTAGCTACCACACTTTGTCCAGTAGACTAGCTACCACGATTTGTCCGGCCTTCAGAATTTCGACTGTTATTCTGTCGTACCCAGCAGCTTTACCCAATTTCATACTGTTTAACGCTTCCACAATTTCTGTCGTACTAATTTTACTTTCATTGTAACTTTTACTTATGTCTTCGAATGGGGCCTATGCTTGTGTATCCTCTTTCTCAAATAAACTTTCCAAGTATTCCTTTCATTTCTTTAATACGCATTCCTCTCCTTTTACCATACTACCATCTTGGTTTCTGATTTTTTTCAGTTGCGAGGTAGTGTTTTTACCTCTGACTTATTTAAAACGGTTGTTTAAACATTGGTCTTGAAAAACCAAATCTTTGAGCTGGTAATTTTCACTATAACTGTAGAGGTTTTCATTAATTTTCGTATCCTCACATGGTTTAATTTTAAATTGTTCACTTTTATTAAAAATCTTTGCATTTTATAATTAAATAGCTACCAAATCATGATGCTTAAACATTTCTCCAACTAGACTATAAATTTACAAATATTTAACCTAAAATTTATTTAACGGCCGATCGACACGTTCCAGCTTCATGTATCACGATGTTTCTACATTGAAATAAAGAAGGATTATAACAGATTAATTAAAAGAGTGTCTTGATTAATTTGACAATAAATTTATTTACATATTAATCACAAAAATACTATTTTCGTGTCAATATTTTGGTAAGAATCCTGATAAAGTAGGTATAACCTACAACCTAAAAATAACATTTTTTCCACAAGGCTCTTGTTGAATCTTTAACCCATACAAACAGAGTAAAAAGTAATCAAACGAACTTACATAAAAAGTAAAATGATTTATTATCTAGCTTGCTGCAAATAACGTAGTATTTTTAAACAAAATTTTTTTATGTCGGAGTAATATTTTTGATTTTTCATGATGTAACAAAATTTAACGGCCGTTAATTCCGTCAAAATAAAAGAAAATACTTTAAAGTTTAATAGTTATAATTATATTTTGTAACCAAGTTACCAAACTGTACAACAGCTGTTTCTCGTAGTAAACAACGTGCTGGCCATGGCAACTAGAGAAATAAATCCAAGTTTTAAATTAAAATGTAATTAGCATTTATTAATAAATAAAAATTTTCAACCAATATTTATGAAATTTGTAGTGAGAGAATGTTGAAAAGTGAAATACTCTCAAAGAACAGTATTTTTTGAAAAATATTTCTTGTTCCACAATATATAAAATCACAACCTTCTTAACACGTTGAGCCCCGGCGCGGTCCATAGGCGCAACTGAACTTTCCTCACAACCCAGAGCGGGCCTATGGACCAGACGATGTAATTTATTTTAAACCTTTTTCAAAGCCCAAGGGACCGCATTTTCTTGGGTTTTACAGTTGGGTTGGACCGCCCTGGGTCCTTGAAACATTACCTTACACTGGACCGTTTGATTTATTTTTTCCTGATTTTCTACTCCATCGTAAACCCAAAAAGCTTACTTTCATATTTTGAAAGGGGTTTTTCGAAATTATTCAAATAAACTTGAATTATAACATTAAATATGTGCCATGTTTACATTACCTGTACATATTTTCATAATTTTTTTTTTATATTTGGTTATAAAAAAAATGACATTTTAAAAACAGAACTTTTATTATATATTTGACTCATACAATAAGAAACTTGTAATTTTTTATATGAAATATAATTTTTCAATACACATCGTAAACTTTTTTTATGCATTTATATAAAAGCATAGGTTCAAAAGATAAAAAAGCGAGAAAGAAAAATTATTTTGCAAGTTTCATACTGCAAGTAGGGTGTAATTTCATAGAAAACAAATGAAAAGATTTATTTCGAATGAAAAGTGCAAACAAATTCATATTTTTTGTGTGCAGGTCAAAGGCCCGCTCTGGGCCCTGGGGAATGTTGTATCGATAAACTTTCCTTCGGGCCCAGAGCGGGCCTATGGGCCGCACACAAAAAACATGATTTATTCGTAATTTTTATTTCAAATAAATTTTTCATTATTTTTCCTTGAATTTATATATTGAGACTAAAATAGGGCAAAAAAATTATTGGACCAGGGGGAAATTTCATCGATTTTGGTTGAGGCTCAACGTGTTGCGAAAATAATAACTGCAGTACTAGACATTTTTTGACGTGATAACGTCTTATAAGTCGATGAACGCCGGCTGCACGTACGAAAAAGCATGACTCATTGTCACGTTCCGCCTGAGCCGAGCGTGCAAGCGAGAGTGCACGATTGGCTTAAGCGTTCGGCTTGTGACTCATCTATCTCTCTACCACTCCATCGGCCGATGCGGCAGCACATAACCTACACGTGAACTGTTTATAAAGTGAAGTAAAAAGTGAATGTGGTTTCCATTGTTTATTACAACAATTGCGGCAAAAAAATTGTAATTTTCAATTAACTCTTTTTTTTTATTATACAAAATAATGATAATTTAGAGATAATAATTCAATTCAATTCATACAAGTATGCAATTTTTCATGTTTTCTTAGGCCTTTATCACGTAAAATTATCGTCCGTAAACCGACTTTACAGACAACCAATTTTTTTAAAAAGTTTGAATGAATGACAATGGGTGAGGTGGCAATTTCTTAAATTTGGAAAAAACAGTGACGTCACAGTACGTCACTGTTTGAGATAAGTAACGTGCACGTTGTACAACAAATGACATATCTATGCATATAAAAGGCTTTGTTCTGAATGACTGACTGACGGATCAACGCTCAGCCTAAACCTCAACCTAAACTTGGAGGGTGTGATCTTTATATGACGTAGACATCCAATAAAAATGAATTTTTCAATTTTCTGTCCCTAAGGGGGTGAAAAACGGGAGTAAAATTTGTTTGGGACAACGTAATTCCTTGGTCTAATCTACTTCAAATTTGCATAAACATTTTTTAACAGAATTGATGGAAGACGTGTTTCGTATTTTATTGAAATTCATCGCCTAACGGGTCCTATTAGAACCATTTTCGACTTCTACGCGGACGAAGTTGCAGGCAAAAGCTAGTCTCTCATAAAATTATGTGGGTTTCGTTAACGATTTTGGTTTTCCGAGATTCTTTAAGTTAAGAGTGAGTTATTTAACAATTATTTAAGTATATAGTGTGATTATTGATTTTTAAAGACTAAACATGTTAAAAACTAGGATTTACGAGGATAGTTCACGAATGGTTGCCCCTAACATAGAAGCAAACACATGAGAAGAATGAAACTAATTTATTTTTCAACAAAGTCACCTGCAACGTTTGTACACTTAGTATATCGTGGTTTCAAACCCTTTTAAAAAAAATTCAGAATTTTGAGTCTTTAGCTATTATTCCACCGCCGACATCACTTCGTTATCATTAGCAAAACGGATTCCACAAAGATGTTCTTTTAATTTTGAGAATAGATAGTAGTCGCTGGGGGCCAAATATGAAGAATAATGGGGGTTATACAAACATTTCAAACCCTGCAGTGTGAATGGCAACCATTGCAACACAATTTTTGTGGGCCGTAGCGTTGTCCCGGTGGAAGTGCACACCTTGACTCAATTTTCCTCTTTTTTTTTTTAATGGCCCCGCGTACTTTTGGTATTAAATTCGCATAATATTCACCTACAAAATCCCAAAAAAACTGTAGCCACGATCTTACCAGCTGATGGGACCACACGAAATTTTTGAGGGATAGGAGAAGTGCTATGCCGCCATTCCATGCTTTGTTTTTTGGATTTAGTATCAAAGTGATGGATCCATGTTTCGTCGACCGTGAGAAATTTTTGCTTGAATTAATCGGGATTCCTGTTAATGATCTCAAAAATTTGTCTCCACTGCAACCTGGCGAACACGCTGGTTTGCCGTCAGCATTCGTGGAACCCAACGTGCAGAGAGTTTTTTGAGACTCAATTCCTGTTGTTATATTTTTTCAACACTTCCAACAGAAAACCTACATGTCTCTGCTATAGCCTTGACTATAATTCTTTGATACCATGTCATGGACTAAATTCACATTTTCTTTAGTTACCATAGTTTTGGAGGCTCCTGCACCTGGTGCATGTTGACTTTCTTTTCAGTTTGAAATTTTGTGACCAGTTTTTATTTACCTGGTACGAAGAGGCCCAATACTTCTACCATGTCCTTATAATTTTTTTGCGGTGATAATCGCTTTTTACATAGGTACTTTATCGCACCCCTTATCTCAATTTTGTTCATTTTTATAAAATCACGCAAAACTCAATTGAAAAACATAATAATTAACATACACGAACTGATACGCTGATGCTAAATTGGCACCCACTAATGTCATATACAATAAGCTTTTGCCTGACACTTTAATTGTATTTTTCATTCAACGCCAACTATGTTAGGGACAACAATTCGTGAACTATTCTCGTATGTTACCTATAGCGGAGGCCACTTTTTAAAAGATAGAAAAAATCTCAAACTATGACGCCACTGTTTCGTACATTTTTAAACTGATACGACACGTGCACGTTACCCATAAAACAAACAGAATAATAAAACGAAGTGAAATGAATAAATGCATACACAGATATGGAAAAATATTATTGGACTATATAAATAATTAAGTTATCAACTACAACATTCTAATTTGAAATGTCCTCACATTTTTAATATGTGTTTGCCATGTTACTAATCAGTATGTTAGTGACTTGCCAGGAAAAAGACTACGACGTATGCAAAAGATCAAATAATTTTCCTTCTTAAATAAGTGCTGCGTTTATTTTTACCATATTTGCTTTAAAAATAAAATTAATATTAAACGAATTAAAAAAAAACATTCACTTCTAAAAATTAACTAAAAATTTGAACTCTAAAAAAAAATTTACAAATTTTATAGAATAAAAATTCAAAGTTGTGTTAAACAATAACCAAATCTGTAAAGCATGGAATTTTGTGAAACCATTTTGGAGAAGTAAAATACATACATAAATACATACATACATATAGTCATGTCTTTTTTCCGTAGGGGTAGGCAGAGACCACTTCCTTTCACTTGCTACGGTTCTTACACACATCTTTTGCTTCCTCTACTTTTATCAGTGCTCTCATACATGCTCGTCAGTTATTGGTATTCTTGATCTGGCCTTTCTTTAAAACAATGTCGATCTGATCAAGATGTGTTTGCCGAGGTCATTGAGAACCTCCTTTTATGAAGTCATTCAAAAATTATTCAACTTTGTGCCAAAATTACACTAAATCTACCCAGCAATATATTATTCCTGTTGCACAGATTTGGCATTTGATCGGCACAAAGCGTGGTTTATTTGAACCTTTATTACGTAAGATTTGTAATTTTTTTTTAGAGTTCAAATTTTTAGTTTATTTTTCAGAAGTTAATGTTATGTTTTTTCATTCGTAAAATATTTATTTTATTTTTAAAGCCGTTAGGGTAGAATGAACACATTTTAGACGAGAAATTATTTGATTAATTGCATGCATCGTAGTCTTGATAAGTCAGACGTACGTTAATTGCAAATATTTTTTATATTTTTTGCTAGTTAACTGAATACCATCCAGCTCTTTGTTTTGCAATAAAATTTCTATGTTTCACAAATATTTTTCCATATCTGCATTTACTATTTTTATGACAAAAACCAATGCACATCACGATGCGTGCGCTTATATGTTTGTTTCTACAGCAGTCAAAAACTGTCTGTAATAATCCGGGAGTATATTCGGAGGAACACTATTAACTATACTGAGTACAATGCAAACTGTCTTTGACTGCAGTAGAAACAAGACTGTAAGCGCGCGTGTCGACGCGACGGCAAGCGTCAGGGAGAAGTACAGAATTAAGATTAAGAAGAAGAGAAGTTAAAGTAAGTTCCTGCCTTAGTAAAATCTCGCCTTGCATCGATGAAAATCTTTGATAGCTTGGGTTGGTCGCTGTTCTATTTGTCCTGCTTTACTGTACGTTGCGAAATTGTGGGTTATTGCATGGTCATCCTGTCCGTTACACGTTAGTTTGTTTTTCAAAAAAATTAAAACTATATACTTACCCTGTTTAGTATATTTCGATGCTATACAAGAGACGCCATTTTGTCGTATATTTAAAACATGATCAATCTACAAATTCAGGTTTCTTTTATCCTGTAGAATTTTGTCACTGGCTGTCAACCTAAACTGTATTTTTTCTTTAATAGGATTCACATTTTATTTTATTACTGCAGTAATAATAAACATTTTTGTTGAAACTCAAAAAATAATGACACATGATACCGCGAGGACTTTTTAAGCGAAGCTTGCTTGAATGACCGACGAAGACCCAAAACGAAGTCCTTAAACGGAAGTGGTCAATATTTAGTTTTAGTAATAGCCGCGCTGATTTCAGCTTTTCTATTGGTCTGGTATTGATTTTTATGTATAATTGGTTGCCTACAGCACGCGCCTATCTAAGGAACCAAGTGAATAATTAGTTGCCTATAGCACGCGTCTATCGGCTGTAATAATGAGGTTTTTTAATCAAGCAATGGATTGAAGAAACATTCCACAGTTTTTATTATAAAAATGGTATTTGTACAGGTATAAGAAAACACTTCGTCATCCGGATTTTCATTCAATTATAGCAGTTACTTTTTTTATACTCAGGAACTCAGACAATACTTTATCTTTCGCTTTAAAAATATAATAATCTTGGTCTGACTGGGCCTTCGTTTTCTAATTGGAAAAATCGTAATGTAGCTTTTTAATGTTTTTTGATGGTTTATTAAATGTATTTATTTTACTAAAATTTTTACAGTTGTTAGTATATTAACACTTCAGAACCCGTATGCGGTCTCTGAGACCGACGGAATTTTTCCGAGTATTAAAATGGCTGTCATCCCTATTTGCCTGTCCGTGCGACGCCTAAGCTTAATACGGTACAGAGATTTGATGTGTACAGTCGTTCAGTCACAGTCACAGTGTATAGTCGTAAACTTTTGGTAACCTTCCATTTTCGCTCCCTGAGACTTGAAATGCCAATGCTTTGAACGAAGAATATGAAGAAGGTCTTGAACATAATTTTGATGACGCTTCTTCAGACTCCAAAAAAGATATTTTAGAGCCCAGGGAAATAGGGTCCGACACAGAGCAAGAAATTTCTGATTATGAAAATGAAACTGAGCCCGAAGAGAAGAAAATAAATCGAAATAGTTTTATTGGAAAAGATGGAACCACTATTTGAAATAAAATGGCCCCTCCTAAGAATGTAAGAATCCAATCAGAAAACAAAGTCACACGTCCAATATCAAGATTACCGACAAGATCAGTAAATGAACCAATAGAAATTTAGAAACATTTCTTTACCGACCTAATGCTTACTATTGTCGTTGAAACTATAAACAAATATATCAGTTTCTAAGCAGAAAATTATTCACGTCAAAGTGATGCTAGACCTACAAGTAAAGCGGAAATTATGGCTCTAATCAGGTTGCTGTACCATACTGGGTTCCTAAAGGCGAACCATTTGAATGCTAAAGATCTTTGGGCTACTTACGGTTCAGGTGTGGAAATGTTTCACTTTACCATGTCCTTGAACCGCTTTCGCTTTCTTCTGACCTGTTTGCGATTTGATGACAAGGCAACTTGTACTCAAAGAAAGCAGATAGATAAGCTAGCCCCTATAAGGAAATTTTCCGATATTTTTGCGGAAACCTGCAAAACTGGTTTTAGCATGTCTAAGTACGTCACGTCGATGAAAAACTAAAGGCATTTCGTGGCCGTTGCGGATTTCGGCAGTACATTTCGTCAAAGCCGAACAAATATAACATTAAAATTTTAGTTTTGTCAACCGCTTGCATGTTTTATACAGCCAATATGGAAGTGTATGTAGGCAAACAGCCAGAAGGTTCATTTAGCATGATCAATTTTCCAGTGAATATTGTTATGAGACTGTGCCAGCCTATTTATAATTATGGGCGCAATGTTACACTAGATAACTGGTTCAGTAGCTTAAATTTAGTAAACCAACTCCTCGAAAAGTGGCTGACTACTATTGGCACCATTAGAAAAAATAAAAAAAAAATTCCAACTAATTTTTCACAACCTGTGAAGCGTCCTGCCAATACATATATGTTTGCATTCAGAAAAGAATGCACGTTAGTTTCATTCATTCCAAAAAATAATAAAAACGTCCTGTACATCTAGTGTAGCACGTCTAGTGTACATCATAATGTAGAAAATCAAACGGAGGGCACAAACAAAAAGGGCAGGTGTTACTATTGTAAGAGTAAAAAAAATAGTAAAACACGCTATAACTGCCGGGTGTGTAAGAAGTTTATGTGCTTAGAACATGTAACAGTCATATGTGATTCTTGTTACGAAAATTTTTCAAATAAGTAGAATTGTCCCTTGGCAGATTTTTTCATTCTTTATAGTTAGAAATGTATTTTCATTTTTCTTTGCTTTTTAAAATAGTACACACTGTTAAATGGTTTCCTTTTTAATGTCACTTTAAATAAAAATATTTGTCCTAAACTGATGGTATATTTATTTGAGTTAAACAAACCTTTTATCAGTAAATTAATAATTCACGGGATAAATATTGATTACTAGCGGACTTGGCAGACGTTGTCCTGCCCAAACGATAGCATGCCTGCTTTGGGAATATCACTATCAAACTCAGCGACCCCTAAAACTATAAATTCGACACTTATATCGTCGTTTTTAAAAGATTTTTTATTCCATCCCCTTCCCACCCCTTTTGTAGGGGTGCTTACAACATTGGAGATATCACAATCAAACTCAGCGACCTTAAAAACTATGAATTTGACACTAATATCGGCGTTTTTAATAGTTTTTATATTTCACCCCCTACCCACCACTTTTGTAGGGGTGCTAACATAATTAGGAATGTTACTATCAAATTTAGCCCTTCGAAAACCTTTGAATTCGGCACTAATATCAGCCTTTTTTAATAGATTTTAAATTTCATTCCCCTCAACCCTATCGTAGGGGTACTAACAAAATTGGGAATGTTACTTTCAAACTCAGCCACCACAAAAACAATGAATTTGATACTAATATCAGCCGTTTTTAATAGTTTTTATATTTCATCCTACCTTCATCCCTTTCGTAGGGGTGCTAACAACATTGGAGATATCACAAAAAACTCAGCGACCTTGAAAACTATGAATTCGACACTAATATCAGTCGTTTTTTATAGTTTTTAAATTCAGTCCTCCTCTCACCCTTATCATAGGGGTGTTAACAAAATTGGGAATCAATAAGATCTGATTATCCACTTATCATCCTTTTTTTCTTTGACACCACAAACAATAATGTGGTTTGCTGCAAGAACAGCTTCACCCTCCAAGATGCATGGACTACTTGGAGTAGCAGCCAGATCAACAAAAATTGAGGACAACGGTAAAAACATATCTGAATTTCTTTCAATATAGAATATTGAATTTAATAACGTTCAATTATCGAAATGTTCACTAAATTGAATAATTCTCTTAGTAAACACATCGGTTATAGCAAATGCAATCACATTTGGCGTTAAAAACATGTTTTTCGACAGAGTGACAGCGCAGAAAAATGAATATTAAAGTCAATATTTGTAAGATTTACTTAAAAGGGAAAAATCACGTAACGCGAGATGGCGCTGTCAATAACAAAATATCGTATCGAACAACAAATATTCCGTTATTTGATCACTTGTAAAACCAAAGATTTTTTTGAAGGGAATTTTAGTTATCTTAGAGATTTGAGTTGATTTTTTGTGCTAAACTATTGGATTGATGCTGGATTTAAGGTTTGTTTTCGACGTTTCAGTTTTATTGTCGCTGGATTCCTATTAAATGTCAGTAAAGACCAGGTGTGTCGAGGTATCAATTTTGATTTGTTTTTAAAGATTATCAGTTTTGTTGTCGCTGAAATTCTTGTTTCTATGCCTATGAAAGTCGAAATATCAATTTTGGACACATTGTATAATGTGGGCAAACGTGTTCGACCAATTAAGGAAGGTGAAGAGGTTTTTAAGGCTGGCCTCATAATTTTATGTGGAATTGACGGTCTCAATGAAAAAATAATACAAATCATCTTTTAAACGCATTCTATCTATTATTAAAGTCACTATGAATATTAACAAATAAAATGTTAGATCATTGGATACCAATATGAAACTTACCACTGAAAAAATCATCTTTCTCAAAGTGCTTGCTGCAAACAAACATAAACTTTAAGATTGGTTTTCCTATCATTAAGATATTATTCCATTTCTGAGCTGCCTTAGGATTTGAAGAAAATTTATGCAAAGATATAATCGAATTGCCATATATAGAGTGAGCATTGTGGAACAGAGCATATTATTCGCAATTTTATCTTTTTATTACCTTGTTTAATCCTTTGCATTTTATGATTTATTGACACAAATTTTTTATAAAATATCGTTTAAATATAACACTTTCGATGCTTAAATTGCTTAAAATAATATATTAAGTTTACTTTTTAGGCCTTGTATAATATAGATGACGATTTTTACCGCATCGTTAATAGTTTTTTTAAGACACGCTTCCAAACCTTTAGCTGCAAGAGCTGCTTCTTGTTGCTAACAATACTTACTTACTTTCCATGTCCGAACGTCGTCTTAGAAGGTCTTGAAAGTTGGGGCAGTTTAGTAGATGTTGGCTGTTTTGGGTCGCTCCGCAGTCACATAGGTCGCTATCCACTGGGATGTTCCTTTCCTAAGGTTCGCTCGGCATTGCGTGACACAGGTTCGCAGTCTGTTGAGAGATTTCCACAAGGTATAAGGTTAAAGGTGTCCTGGGGGAAGTTCCTACTTTAGTTGGTCGGGTTTCTCTGGTGTTTGGTTTGCGATAGTTCTAAGTGCTAATAATTAAGTGACTCGATTGTTTTAATCTATTCTTCTTATCTCTATTTTTAATGCTTTAATAATATTTATTTTTTCTTAGACTCTTAGACTGAGAACCGCTGTTCTATGGCATGCAAGGGATTAACGGGATTCTGAAGGATTTTCCTAAAATTGGTTAGCATTATCCAAAGGATTTGCCATAAAAACAATAAGTACGTAAAATATCCCCGACCTATCGGAACTGTTCTCGTTTTATTAGGGTCATTTAATCAAGAAATTTACAGCAGATGTTTTTTGTTTTATAGCAGTTGCGCGTCGTAATTTCTACGATAAAATTTCAACAGTGGTTTTCTTGAAACCATTAGTTTCTAATTTACTTTGTCATATAAATTTTATTTCTGTGTTACTGAATTAGGCCAGGTACTTAACGTATTTTAAGTGTTAATTTTAAGCCAGCTGCTACTCGATTTTAATTAAAATAAATCAAATATACTGGATGTTACAAATATATGTGTACAGCAAAATGTTTCCTTTATTTTTAAAATAATATTAATTTACAATTCCACTCTAATGACATTCCTAAACCATCATTTACTCAAACAATTTTTTAAATGAAACTTCTTAGTCGACTTCGGAGATGTATTACGTTTAAAGCTACTGTGGTCGTCATTAAGTGTACCGTACAGCTTGCTTACGTAAAGTTCATATAATATAAATGTATATGCATGTCATAGAGCGAGTATGAGGTCACATTTAAACAACGTTGCCAGACTTTTACAGTAGTACGGACATTGAGGAAATAATAAGGTTATGTTGTTAATCATTTAATAAACATACTTTACCATTAATTAGTCTAGAACATTGCAATAAAACTTTGAGAATTTTACCTGAACAAAAGGTTTTCAATAAAAACTATTCAAGTTAGTTTATTAATGCTTTATTTAATTCGAATCAACATGGAGTTAATAAGAGGCAGTAACAAAAAATAATACTGATCATAATTTTATTAATAAAAATAATACAGGTTAAAATGTTTTACAATGAAGGTAGAATGCTATTTAGGGGCTAACATACTTACCTAATAGCTGCTTTTTCATTTCATTTTAAGCAAAAAGTGTTTCTAAGCTATATCACATTAGTTTAATTAAGCTACAACGACAAAATATCTGAAACAAAATGGATAAGTTATTTCTCTATACTGATTCTGACTCAGTCACTGACATCACTGTTAGCGGCAATATTAATAACAATGGAAGTAATTTCTTGTCTTTCTAATATTCGTTCTCTATTATACCATTGGTCAATTTCTTGCTGCTCTATTAAAAATATACAATCAGATATAATCCAAATCTTGTGATTACATTAATGTATGTAACATCACTTACCTGTTTGATACATGTGGTAAATAGTATTTCTAATAGCACTTATATCTAATGTTATGGTATTCGTAACTTTCTTTACACAAGAACGGTTTTTTGGAGGCGACTTTAACGATTCATTGTTCCACTAACGGTCCTCATGCTTAATTTAAGAGCTTCAGCTACTCGCTAAAAGAAAAAAGATTGGACTGGACGTTATTAAAATGTTTCATAATTGAACTTACCTCTCGTACAGCCGTTAGAGGTCCATTATTTTTATGTTCTTGCTCAAAATAGTCAATTAATGATGCAACGAGTTCTTTGCAGTGACTATTCCTTTTTTTTGGCATATTTGCACACAGTTTTTAAGCAAAATTTGACAGAGTCGAAATTATTTTATAAACAAAACCAATTTGACAACGTCTTAAAAACGTATATAAAATTGCCAACTCATGAATCTAACTGTCAACTGTCAGCTGGCGCTCATAGATCTTTAATCGGAAAACCCGTTTTTATTAATACATAATAAAACTTGACCTGTATGAAGTATTTGCAATTTTAAAAACCGTCTAAAATAATATAGAAATTGTAATATTTAACAAGACATTGACTTGATTAATGCAATTAAATATTACGAACAGATGTGTTCGAGATTAAATAAAACGAACGGCGATTTTTATTATTGTTGGTATCAAGTTTTAAAACGAACAGATCATTGATGACGTGCATGCACATTTATATTGTATGAGCTTTAGGGAGGAACAGAATTACGTAGAGAAAGAGAGTCAGTGATTGGATGAAATGAAGGCGAATGCGCGTCGTATACCTGCTACGCAGACACAAATATGTTTATTTTATTCGCGAAAAATTGCCAACATAATTTTTCGCAAATTACTCGCGAAAAACTTTCTCAATGAAAGATAGGTTAGCTTAAAGTCCTTCAATAGTGTATATACTTTTTTGCGAAAAAAATTTACACTGTCTCTTATTTTAGTTATCATAATCCAATTGTAAATATCATATATGTGAATATTTCGTAAATTAAGTTTGTATAAAAAAGAATTACTATGAAAAATTAATTAAAATAACCTCCGTTTTTGAATTTCATAGTGTGAAGTTTCACTTTATCTGCGCGTAGGGACTCCACGCATAGATTTTTATTTACCAAACCCATCCATTGTTTTTTGTTTACAACTATTTCCTTTTCTATTAAATACAGGTACAATATATTGTTACATTCCCTATCAATTTTGCTTCTAACCTCACTAAACAACTTATATTATTGCCCTATTATTCACTTTTAATCATTTTCAGGATTATAATATTTTTCTAGTTGTTGTTTTATCATTTGTTGACTTATGTCGAGAAAATGGTAGGTAAGGCAGACTCATTACAATATATTTATTAGGGTTTTTATTTTACACTTTCTTAACAAATCATACAAAAATAATATTTAAAATGTTAAATAAAACTAAAACTTAACTAGGTAAATTTGCTTCTATTTGAATTGGCGTAATTTTCTAACAAATGGACAAGAAAATAAAATGCCTGATTAATAATAATTTATAATCATTTTAATCTTTGTTTTAAGCATTACACAGACGATGTTTATTTTCCTATTGTATTTTAACGTACTTCGATCTTTATAGAACTACTTTTAAGTCAGCGCCCTATTTTTTTTAATAGTGATTTAAAATTGGTTTAAATTTGTAAGACTACCATTTATGCAGACAATAATAATATTCTAATATACTTAAGCTTCGCCCTCTGAGAAATCCATTTAAAAGAGAAATGTTGTAGCTTTAAAACCTTAATAAACAACTATGATGACAAGAAAAAATCGATCGACGCATGCCTTTTGATTTTTTTAATGATCTACTGTTCATGAGGTACCGAAATTTTAAAAACCACCCAAAATTACTATGTACAAGTACACTCATTAAAAGTGTCTAATGAATACGACTATGTTTCTACTTTTTTATTAAAAGATTTTATTTAACTTGCAATGTTTCGATGACAATGCATGGTTAGCTGTGTGACGACATTCTAAATCCAACATGGCGAAACACCCAAGATAGCGGACTAGTTATTTTTAATGCACTCCTACAATATGGGTATCAAATAAAAGGGTTAGTTTAGGTTAAAACGGTGGTTCAGCTGGGAGGGTGGTACCCTCTCTTGCTATCTCGTCTGCATTAAAGTTGCCTGGAATGTATCTGTGTCCAGGTACCCAGACAATGTGAACTCTAAACTTAGTTGCAAGCTCACTCAAGGCGGCACGGCATTGCACCGCTATCTATTCTCTTTTTTTCTAAAATAACTTTACTCAAACTGAAATGCTTTAAAATTCTGAAATAAATGCCATTGAGCGCCAATTAGGTTTTTAAAATTATAAAAATTATAAAATTTTTGTGGAAGGCACTTAAAAGCAGTATAAATTTATTGACCGTATATTAGAACCTGTTATCCTTACATTTGCAACTACTGCAGGCCCTAATTTACGTTATACACAGAATAATGCAAAACGACATACTGCAACAACAATAAAAAATTAATGTTTCAAATACAGATTACTCCTTGTGTGCATAATGTTTCTACATGCCAATATATTCAACATAATCTTATACAAGAATGGATCTTATCATTACAAATCAAAATGGATTAATTAATTTTAAGTCTGCCAAGACATTGTCAAACTGTAACTTATGCTGATGTAGAAAATACAGATTATTAGAAACATTTTTAAATTTCAATGAAATTAGTAAACGTCTTAACCTTTCTTTGATTTTATTGTCAAGGTAAAAACAAATAAATTCATTGCTAACTAATCAAATTGTGTTTCTTAAATATTTTTAATGGGTGTATAAGAGATAACTAGACTGCATAGCTTTATGAAAAGCCAGAAAGTGTAAAAAAAGGCACATCTGGCTGTGCATAGAGGAGTGTTGGTTCTTTCCCTTATGTATGGAAGTAAATGTTAGGTTTGGCAGAAGAAGCATAAATAAAGGATTAAGGCTGCGGATATGAGTAGTCTGAGAAGTATAGCCGGAGTGACTTCGTTGGATAAAGTGAAGAATAGTGAGATAAGGTTACGTTGTGTTATAAAAGAAGATGTGATTACAAAGATAGATAAAGAAATTCTTAAATGGTTTGGACATGTTGAAAGGATGGATGAAGGAAGATTGACGAAACAAATTTATAAGGGGAGTGTGTATAGACAAGTCGGTAAAGGTTAACCTCGGCGAACATATCTTGATCAGATTAACTTTGTTTTAAAAAAAGGACAGGTCAAGAGTACCAACAACAGACGAGAATGTATGAGAGCACTAATGAAAGTAGAGGAAGCAAAAGATGTGTGTAAGAACCGTAGCAAGCTGAAAGAAGTGATCCTAGACTAACCCTACGGGAAAAAGGCGTAACTATATGTATGTATGTAAGTAGACCAGTAATTTTAATTCTTGTACAAAAACAATTAATAAGTTTTTGTCAAGTAATAAGAGTTCAATGTAATAAGTGTAATTATAAAGACATACAGAGTGTTTCTAAATTTATTCAAAAAAGTTCATGATTTTAAGATGGATTTTTCCTGTAACAAAATTTCCTTAGCTTACCCCAATTGCAATTTTGTAATTTTCGTGCACTCGCAAAGGACTAACCACCGGTATTTTTCCAACATTCCTGTTACATTGCAAGGGGGTGAAATAAACATCTTTTACCTTATTTAATATTAAATCTTTTTTCCAAGATTTAATTTTGTCAAATAAAAATATAACCTTGTTCATTTAAAAACATTTCTTAATTTTTTTTTTAATAGAACCAATAGATTCGGCAAAAAAAAATAAAATATGATGTTATTCTTTATTAAATAAACTAGGTATTGAAAGTGGAAAACAGTTTAGATGAAAAATGCAAGAATAAAATATTATTCAAAATGACGGCCACCAGCCAAAATTAAATTATATTGCCTAAAAATAAACCACATTATTTTAAATCTCTTTTTTTATTGGACAAATATTTCAAATTTGTTAAATCTCAAAATCGTATTGATAAAACGTCCCATCTGCTAAGGATATCCCATAAAATTTACGATTTTAATTCCATCTATTGACCGAGATTGAGGTTCACTAAATTTGGCTAAAGGACAAAATTAAGCAATAAGGATTTCAATATTGCGGCAGATACCTTTCGAGGACACATGTTTCGAATTACATACATTCGGATTTCGAATAAAGAGGCATGTAGTTTTATCGCACGAATTTAAATGTATGCCCATGTAAAAAAACTTTTTGTTCGCTTAACATTTTTACCAAAAATGCATACACAGCAGGTGAGATATTTTTGAATAGTTTTCAATATAAAGTTATTTACATTCATTTTGCTTTTACTTTGCTATGAAAACATTCAGTTATTCTGGGTGTTTTTTTAAATATTTCAATATTGATTTTTTTATATTAATTTTTTATTTATTTATTATTTGTTGTTATTATTAATGAAAGTAATTAATTCGACATGAATTTTTGTTTAAGACACGGTACACAATTTCCCAACCATATACGAACATATGCACATATGTCCACTTAAAAAATATTGTATTCTACTCTTGAAATGTGGAGATATGTCAAAATTCGAGATTCGCAAAATCGGGCCCATTACTAAAACTTTCCACTAGGAAGTTAAACAACTCAAATACAGTGAGAGTGTCTAAAAATTGTAAGTGCCTACAACAGGGAAATCAGATCAGATTAATTGATAATACTGAAACGGTAGGTCTACTTGTGCTTAAACCTCTAACAATTAACACTGTTATTTGACATAAACATTGACGCTCGGTTTTGGTAATATGTACTGAAATATTTGCAAGTTCATAAATAATGTTATCTACCGAAGAAAAGTATTTTTAGACAAAATAGTCCAAGCATTAAATTTTTCTGTGAACAATTATAAACAGTCACCAAGTAATGCTCTTGTACTAATCATTTTAACCAAATTTAGAAGATCTGGGAGTGTGCTATATATAGAAAAAAAATGTGCGTAAATAATTCTTAACATAAGAATAAAATTACTGACGAGAAAATTAATGTCACTGTTCTAAAAGCGTGGAGTACTTTCATTTTGAAACGCAGAGTTAGTTTAAAAATATCAGACAAAGCACAGTAATTTCTTTTACTTTTTAGTTTAATTAACTCTAAAAGCGTGTGTTTTATTTTTTTTTAAACCATAATTTATATCATTAGTGTTTTTAAAAAATTAATACCATACTTTTATGCAACACAAAATACAAACTAAAATTTGTATTACTGCAAATTTCTAGTAACGTCATCCACTAGATAATAGGCATACTACTTATTTTGGAAAGTATAAAACTGTCGCGTATTTTAAAGCGTTTCTGCAACACTATTGGAACTGCGCGCATGCGTAGTTCACGCACTAGTTTTATCTCTCTGAAAAAATTTATGAATCCTGGCGAAAGTAATCGGGATAATCAAATATTTTGATCGAATTATTGCATTGTCGTCGATATTTAACAAGTGTGCGAAGTTTTAATTAAATTTTCCTGCTTAAAGTGGGGAAAAATCGAGGCCAAAGAGTCATTTACAAACAAACATGCAAGTAAACATACAGGTGAAACTAATATAAGCTTGTTAAAAACAGTGGATACCTACCAACAAAAATCACAAACGTGTATTCAATTAAATCATGGACCTACCACATCGTAGTCAACGAAGATCTGCTGTACAATTAAACATCAACAAAACGACACTTTAAAACCAAGAACAAAAAATGGGTGATTATACTGCAAGACTTAAATACTGCGCTAGAATCCTTGCTTTGCAATATAATAATCCCAGTTTCATCAGTAACATCTGGTATAGTAACGAATGTCATTTTCATTTGTCAGGCTATGTTAATAGGTGTAGGAATAGATTTTTAGGTTTCTTATAACCATAGGAGGTTCAAGAAAAACGTGTTTAAAATTTTTATAATAAATTATTAGCCGTACTGTAATATCAATACAATATGTAGTGTGTCGTTGAACGGAATAGTTTAAATATTTGAAAATAATTGTCAAATATATTTAGTGTAAATTTTTTTTTATTTATGAAAATAGTCGCAAAAAGAGTGAACCTATCGTGTGGGCCGCAAACAGCCCGCCCTGCGACTATTAGAAGGGGAAGGGATTATAGAAAGAAGATGATTGTGGACACGCTTTTTAAAAAGTTGCAGGTCATAGTTCTCTGGAAAAACTGATTTTGGAAGCTTATTCCATTCCGTAGCAGCCCTATAAAAGAAGGATTCTTGATGAAGATTGGTCCTTGTAGTGTCAATCTTGAGAGTAAATAGGTGAGACTGATCAGCGTGCCGAGTTCTTCGGCCGAATGTGGCCAATGGTGGTACAAGAGTTTTTATTTCTCTGGAGCATCTGCCATGAAAATATCTGTAGAGCAATGACTGGTCTGCAACTCTTCTTCTATGTTCAAGAGGGTAAAGGGTATCTGTGAGAGTTGAGCTGTTTATCAAGCGAATGGCTCTTTTCTGAATGGAATCTAGAAGACGAAGAGAATGCCTTGGTGCTGAACCCCAAATGTGCAAGCAATACTCCAGTAGAGGTCGGATTTGAGCCTTGTACGTCGTCAACAGTTGATCAGGAGTAAAAAACTTTCTGGCTTTTCACAGAAAACCTTTTATATAATATAATATATAATATATATTTTATATATATATATATAATATATATATATATATATATATATATATATATATATATATATATATATATATATCTATATATAATATAATGGTAAACGCATTTTCAGAGGTTTAAAATGAAAAAAAAATTTTTTTTGATTTTGCAAGAGTCAAACATTATATCTTTTAAGGAAAAATATTTAACACAAAAACATCTACTTTTGTAAGCTTTATATTGATCGCATTTTTTTAATGAATAACACATCGTTACGGTGTTGTTGTTTAATATTGTTTTTTTGGAAAACGGATCCCATAATAAAATCGCGGCTGGTTTCTAGTTCCATTTTAAAATATGTAACAATAGAAACAAACTACTGAACGTGGAAACTTCATTCCGCTTTATTGACTCTACCGTAACGGTTCCGCAGATGGGCAATTTCTAAGCAAATATATGCAAGTGCATTTGACTCCCCTGTTAGTCGGCGTTTCCTTTTCTCGCAAAATTAGACGCAAAATAATTTAGGATTAAATTTCGTAACTAGTATTACAACGTTAACGTTAAAACACACGATCATCTTGTAATAGTAAAGTTGGAACTGCAGATGCTGCATTATACTATTAACGAAGCTAATAGATTGTTGTATTAAGTCAGATCGTGGATTTGGAATAAATTTTACAGTTTTTAATTATGCGTTATGTGGTGTATACATTTTGAAATCGTTAGATTAAACGGCAAGACAAAAACATTTTTGTATTTGTTAAAATATTGGATATTGGGGTTTATCGGATGTTTTTTAAATATTTTTTTTTGCTGCCTATTTACCAATAAATATTGGTGATCACATTGTTGACAATACTGGATGTTAGCTACGATGTTGACTTATACATTTCGAGGCTCAAGTTTCTGGAAGGAGCCTTTCTAAAGCCCTTCGATGTCAGAAACTTACCCCCAGGAAACTGATAAACTTTACTCGAAGTCTCGGAATTCGAATAGAATAAGGGTTATGCACTAAAGATCTAAAAGGTCGAAGTGCTTGAGAGACAGCAAGACCTTTACGACTAACCCTACAATCTATACATTTTGACATCTTGCCGTACGGACCAATTCACAATTAGGTTTTATTTCGGTCCAATTTCTAATAATTCTCAAACATGATTTTTGATTTTTACCAATGCCTCGTCTACATTCAATGAATAAAGCAGCTAACGTGGCCAAAATAAGCCGCTTGACTGTTAGAAGTGATTCCCCATCTACCTGAAGTCTTCTCAACACTAACGTTTGTGATTTTGTCCAAAGAATTTGTAACAAAAACGCCGATAACAACACATTTTAAACGCTTCTAGCAACCTTTAACGTCCAAACCTCTACACCGTGTAAAATTACCGACCAAACGTATCATTTTAAGAATCGTAATCGAAGTTTGAGTTTAAGACCACGGTCGTACAGCACCTTTTTGTATTTGAAAAAGTAATATCTTGCCATTTTAGTTCTACATCTAACCTCTTTATCTGAGTCCCAGTTTTCGTGTAGCCAATAATCAAGATATTTAATACTAAACGCACGTTCAATGGGTTCGTTATCTATTTTTAAGTTATGGTATGGAATACTTTGTCTGCTGACAATCATAAATTTAGTCTTTTTATTATTTATATTAGGACCAAGTTATTTTATATGTTTATTAACTTACTGAACTAGATCGTTTAAGTTGTCGGCTAATATCGGCATATCGAATTTTGTTGATGACAACAATACGACAGTAGAAAATGAAGAAGACACAGATATTATTAACATTTTTAATTAACAATAGGTAATTTGAAGACACATATACGTATAGTAATCATCTATTCGTTACGAATGTACCCAAGTTTCATATACATACATACATATTTTTAATTTTTGTGTGTATGTAAGACTAAACCAATTTAAAATTTTACCTTTTAATGTTGTTTTGTGTTCAATCGTTAGATATTAGGTTTTAACATAGCAAGAATTATGTAGGTGATATGCAAGATCTGTTTAGCGTTGTTCAAGAACACAGCCAGAATATGGGTCTTAGAATTAATACTAAGAAAACAAAGTTTCTAGTTATTTCCCGCAAGCTTGAAGAATTCCAGAACGTGCAGCTAACTCATAACAACTTGCCCATAGAAAGGGTGGCAAAATTTAAGTATCTAGGAACACGGTTGTCAGAAGAATGGTCATCTGATATCGAGATCAAATGTCGAATAGAACAAGCACGCACAGCATTCCTGAAGTTAAAGAAAATCCTTACAAGTACAGATTTTGATCTGGACCTTAGAATTAGATTCATGAAATGCTATATATGGGCAGTACTTCTATATGGTATGGAGGGGTGGACGTTGAAAGTGAGCTCCATGAACAAACTAGAATCCTTCTAGATGTGGATATATAGGAGAATCCTTAAAATTTTGTGGACAGCAAAAAAGACGAACGAAGAGATCCTCAGAATGGTAAAAAGAGACCGCGAATTATTGATACAATCAAACGCAGAAAAACAGCGTATTTGGGACATGTCATACGAAATGAAAGATACCAATTACTTCAGTTAATAATAGACGGAAAGATAGAAGGTAAGCGTGGTGTCGGCCGGAAGAAGATGTCATGGCTCCGCAATATCAAACAATGGACAGGACTGAATAATGCAGGAGAGGAAATTAACGCAACAACATTTAAATCGTACAAATTTTATGGTCATTGGTTACATAAAAAGTTAGAAAAACCGTATTCGGATATTTTAAAAGTAAATAAGCAATGTTTATAAGATTAAAATTAAAATTATTCTTAAACCTTAATAACAAAATTGTAATATTAAAAATATAAATTATAGTGTAAATAGGCCACTAGTAGCGACATTAACCTTGAAGCCACTGTCAAAGAGAAAATCAATTTTACGCCATTTAATTAAGCAAGTTTATTATTATTTAACCCCATGGGAATCCTCATAAAACGAAATTAAATTTCATGAAGAGATCCATATTTCATACAATTGTGCATCATTTCAAAGACAGGCATAGCGTGTTACATTTTAAAGTCAAATGCATGGTGGTTATAAGTTGCTGGCAACAGAGTTCATCAGTGAAAGGGAATAGAATAGGACGGACTCGAGTTAATGCGAGGTGGGTCTAAAATTTATTTTATGTACCAATTTTCAGATTTGCCCTTGAAGTCGTATCAGCTTATTTTTATGCACCCCTCATATAAAAATACAGTTCACTAAATTTGCATCTTGCCCATATTTATGTGACACAGTAGCTTGTGTTGCCTCCTTTGCGTGAAAACATAGCATTTATGCGTCTAGGCATGCTTCTTATTAAATTTTGGATGAAATGCCGAGGAATTTGTTCCCATGCTGTGATAACTGCATTTTTAAATAAGTTCCTCAGGTTTCTAGGCATAACTACCGTGTTGTACAGCCAGTACAGCATACATGGTTTTAGCACCCATTTTTTCCCAAAAGAGCGTCTGGCCATCACTAGTGAGGTCACCGCTTTTTTGATTGTTTTTTCAAGATGCTGGTTTCAGGTCAACTTAAAGTGAAGAGTTACTCTAAAATATTTGACTTTCCCCTTTATCTGTATATCCTCCCCTTAAAATGATATAGGTCCCAAACTCTCTATTTTTTTTCTTCTGGTAAATGCTACTATGGTTGAATTTGGATGAAATATTGAACAATTTTTTCCCATTCTGTGATAACTGCATTTTTAAGTTCCCTCAGGTTTCTTTGTGCGGGTATTTGACGTTTAACATTTTGTTTAAGGTGATCCTCGATCGGGTTCAGATCCGGGCTATTTGGTGGCCACTGCATAATTGGTGTAGAAACTTTATTAAGATAATCGAGTACCTCCCAGCTATTTGAGGTCGAGCGTTGTCTTGCATAAACAAAAAATTTGGTTTCAAAAAAAGAATCGAAAGGTATCACATGTTATATCACAATATTCTCCGGATAGTAATTAGCATTTATGGATCTTGTACAGACAGGAACTAAATATGTGCAAGCGTCAAAGCATATACCACATCAGAACTTAAAAGAGCCACCGCCGAATAAAATCCTTGCAGAGACATTGCAAGAAGCAAACCTCTCTTCTGGTCTTTGCCAGACTAGTTCACGACCATCTAAATGTTTTGTGCTAACCTTATCGTGGAACGATTTTTGCCTAGCAAATTGGCAACATATCTTTGACAATTTTCCTGATCCAATAAAACTAAAGCCCTCACTACCTATTTTTCAGATAAATTTCTTGCTTGATTCATTATTATAATTTTTCGAGATCAAATATATTAAACAGTCTAACTTAATAAACGTAAAATAAAAAAAAAGATAATTTATAAGGTTTTGTTAACGAAAATTTATCGCAAGTAGTGCACAAAATTATTTATCTTGCAACAAATTCTTTAAAACTGTAAATAACAACGTTTCGATACGTGTCATGCAATGTTTGTAAAAACAATTTATTTAAAAAATGGTGAATGCTCAATTTAGTATGACTTTAATCATGAAGAAGATACGTGTGTTAAAAAATTTTTGTGTAAATGTAATAAAAGTAATAATTAATTTTATTGCTTTTACTTTTATTTATAATTTAAAAAAAAAAATTGTTTTCATTCCTTTTCATAGCTCCATAAATTTATAAATAATTTTGTATTTAAAAATGGTGAATGCGCAACTAAGTTATAAATTTAGTGAAAATGAAGCATGTGTTGTTATCAAAATAAATGTGTAAATATGGTAAAAGTTTCATTAATTTCCCAGTGGAAGTTATAGTAATGGGTCCAATTTTGCGTTCCCGAATTTTGAAATATCTACGCATTTCAAGGTCCCCAGAGTCGAATAAAATAGTTTTTAAGTGGACGTCTGTGTGTGTATGTACGTATGTGCGTATGTTCGTATGTTTGTATGTTCATATGTTCATATGTGCGTTCCGAATTGTTTTTCGTCACGATTATCTTGAGAACAAAAAATGATATCGACGTGGGACCAATTGCATTCGACGCATAATTACGCAACTTAAAACTGATTAGATTTTTAGCAAAATCGGTCAAGCTGTTTTTTAAAGAGATTAAAAAAACTAAAAAAAATGGTAAATCGCCTGAATTTTGCAATTTATTAATTATACTATTTATAATACAGAATTTTAAGATCTTTTAAATAATATAATTATTGCATGTTAGAAATATTTGTATGAAAAATATGATGACAATAGTTCATAAAAAGAGATAGCTTTAGAAAACAAAAATAGGAATTGGATAAATTTAAACTTGTGACAGTATTAAGAAACTAGCATTGAAGACGCTATAACAGTAATAAATTATTGTTTGTAATAATCAAGCATTTTTTATAACAATTGAATATTGTTACTAACAAACGATTATTAATCATAATAATTTTAAAAAAAATCAATTGTTATAAACAATAAAAAATAGTATAAAATAGTAATAAAAAAAAGTTTAAAAGAATACGGTTGACATAAACATAATATTGTTAATTACAATTATAATTTGTTATAAACAATTTGAAATAGTTTTTTATAATAATTTTAATAATAATAATTATAATAACAAAACATATGGTATTTTTTTATTCTTTTCACTGGGAAGTTAGTCGTGTGGACCTCTCTGGTCACACCCAGATCACTGATATTTTAATTACTGTGTTATGATATGATAAAATAATACATACATATAGTCACGCCTTTTTTCCGTACGGGTAGGCAGAGACTGCTTTCTTCCACTTGCTACGGTTCTTACACACATATTTTGCTTCCTTTACTTTCATCAGTGCTCTCATACATGCTTGTCTATTTACACTCGCCTTATAAATTTGTTTCGTCAATCTTCCTTCATCCATTCTTTCTACGTGTCCAAACCTAAGCATTCCTTTATCTATCTTTGTAACCACATCTTCTTTTACACGAAATCGTTCTCTTATCTCACTATTTTTTACTTTATCCAACTGAGTCACAGTCACAGTCCACAGCATTAATCCAATTTTTATGCTTCTTCTGACAAACCCAACATTCACTACCATACATAAGTGTAGGAACCAACACTCTTCTATGCATAGCCAGACGTGCCTTTTTTGACACTTTCTGGGTGTTCATAAAGCTATGCAGTGCCCCATTCATTTGTTTTTCTGCCAACACCCTTCGCTCAATGTCACTGTCATACTTTCTATCTCTCGTAAACTTTGAACCCAGATATACAAACTAATTTACTTGTTCCACACTTTCTTCCTTAATCAAATCTTTACAGTTTGTCATGCTTTCTTTTTTTTTCATTACTTTTGTTTTGCTTATATTTTTTTTCATCCCTTTGATTTTCAGGACATCATGCATAACATTAATCATCTCCTGCAACTCCTCTTTAGATGACGCTAATATGACTTGATCATCGGCATAAAGAAGGCATTTGACGATCAAATTATTCATTTTCAATCCATACGCACTCTCTTTCAAATATTTCAAACAATCGTCTATGTATAAGTTAAACAGCCATGGCGAAGCCGCACATCCTAGTCTCACATCTTTTTCATTGTTAAACCAGTCCGTGTAAGCTCCGTTTATCCTGACACATAAAATAATAAAAAAATTTAAACTTACTTATGTAATTTTTAATGTTTTAATTTAGCAGTTCTGTATTATTATTATTAAAATATTTTTATTTCTTTTATAAGGTTCATAAACTTGTAATATTATTTTTGGTACACCCCGTATACCATAAATAAAATGTTTAACATGATAAAAAGTTTGATTTTATAATTAAAATACGTCAAATAATTTGGGGTCTATAATAAAGCTGTCTCCTCAGGTAAAAAAAAAGCGAATTTTTGATTGTGGACGGGACGAATCGAATGTTTTCTTTTCCATTTACTAGTCCGCACACTTTTGTGTGTGCGTAGCGTACCGGTAAAAACTTGTTATTTCAGCTTTACAGCTGTATTGATTGGTCTTTTTCGACAATGCTAATACCGACTTGCCGGAAAATTGAATGAGGTAAATGTGCCTCGGTAACTGTTTAAGGTATTTGTGCTTTCGCACGTTCGGATTTGGGTACTTCATTATTTCTGTTATTAACTATTGTGGTAACTGCGAAACTCGAGAGAAATTACAAGGCATATACTGGATGTTCCATAAGTAATGTTCAGTAAATTAATAATAGATTTTTGACTTAACAGTTACCACTAACAAAACAAAAACTATGATAACAAGTAAACAGATAACGAAAAAAAGCAAAATGATGGGGATATAAAATGTTTTATTATTTTGCTTTGGTTTTTGTTTTGTCAAGGATATAAAATATTTTAACAAAAACTGAAAAAGTACCCAATCATAAATTACTAGGAAAAATACTAATTGATTACGAATTAGCACACAGTAAACAAATCGACAAAATTATTATACTTTAACCAAAACAATACTGGGCTACAAAGACATCGACATAGAAAAAGCTAGACAACCGGTCCACCATTGGCTTTAATAAAAACTCTTATTCATTTTAAAAGGCCTTCTATTAAATTCTCAATAAAGTCTGTACCCAAACTATCCCATTCGTCTTTCAGCTTATCTGGGTTGATTGTAGCAATATTGTAAAATATTATACGCCGTTCTAGGTAGTCTCAAATATGATCCATATAGTTTAAGTCGCGACAAACCACACCAAACAGTGGCACAGTGGGAAAAATCACTGCTTTAGGTGAACAAAAGTCAAGTCAAAAGTATGGAATTTTTAAGTGCTTGACCTTGATATTATTAGTTGTTAAGACGCTGAATACTAATATTTCCCGCCATACCGTGTTTAAAGATAAATAGTTAATGAGTGAATCGTTCCTGTTTATACAAGTGCCTAATAACCAGCAGTGGGATTATCTTTATTCGATGGCCGTTTATTATGTTTAAGGTGTGTGTAGTAAAAAGTCTTTTTGCTGTTATTTTACAATGGACATTGCTGAGACAGGTAAGACATTATATTTTCACACTCGTTATTAAATATACATTGCAATCTACCAGTAGATTTAATTTAGCAATTTGTAAATGTATGCCCCTATTCAATAACGAAAAACTATATAACCCCCAAGTTACCCCAAAGATTTGTTTGCAGGATTTGTTTCATCAATCCTTCTAGTCTTTAAATGTTGCAAAGAATTTTTGCGATTTTTTGCGTTTTGGGTAATATATAATTTTTTACAGACACAACACTCCTAATTACGAGGAGCAAATTTTTTGAAGAGTGGGTTGTTTCCCAAAAAAAAAACGCTAAGACCACCTGCTAAAATTTATTCTTACTTCTGCTCATATTAATAATAAAGAAGATGTGGAAATTATACCTTTGAAAATTAGAATTTCCCATCTTTCCGACACAATTTTGGAAAGGTGGCACAAATGTCACAGAAACCTTGAAGATTTTTTCAATAAATACTCTAGTTGGCTTGATTCAAATGACTTGGATTTTAGTATTTCAGTTATCCAACATACTTGTCAACGCTCAGGACGCCCTGAAAAAAGTTTCGAACGTTCTAGTGAGAAAACAAAAAAAGAAAAGTCAGCGAGTAATTAAAGGTAGACTGCTGGTTTACGCCACTTTGAGCCGATAATTAGATTTGTTGTATTATTTTTTCCGTATTCTGGGACTTCAAATGGTAAATGTAGGAAAGTTTTATATCTTAGCAAATAAATTTGATCTTTGACCACTGTGCGCTCGCCAATCGTGTCAAAAAATTAAATAGATTTTTTTTATTATTTCCGTAATCTGGGACCCCAAAGGTTAAATATGGACAAGTTTCAGAATTTTGTCCACCTAAATTGTTCATATTTTCCACTGTGCGTGGTTTTTTCAAGAGGTAAAAGAACTTTCTGAATTAAAACGGGAATGCTACCTAATATACAAAAGCGCACCGTCGGAAAAACTCACGCAGAATATGTCGAACTAAAGAAACAGAGTAAACGTAAGAATAAAATCAATCAAAAGAGAACATTGGACTAAATTTACTAGTGACATGGGGACTACGACCTGTTTGGCGCTCAAAGGAAAGTATGGAAAATGCTTCGGAACAGAAAAAAACAAATTAACGAGTGCGTCAAAGAGTTTACGAAGCTCAAGAAACGCTAAATATAAACGAATACGAAACAGATATAAGTGGTACAGTCACTGACGAAGAGATAGAAGCAAAACTCAAGAAATTAAAAAACAGAAAGTCACCCGGGCCGGACGGCATCCCCAACGAGCTTTTAAAATATGGAGGCCCCGAACTCGCAAGGAAACTATCGCAACTATTTAACAAAATCTTAAACGAAACGGAAACACCAGATAAATGGCATAATAGCATCACCATACCCATATTTAACTAAACTAAAAACCGTCCCACAAAACTTTAGAGAAATAACCCTCTTGAATACAGCAATGAAGCTGTTCACGAGTATTCTCAAAACTCAAATTAAGAATGCTGAAGAACAAAAAGGCTTCACAAAGGGACGGTAAACAACAGACGCAGTATTCATGATAAAACAAATTAAAGAAAAGGCTATACAGTACAGTATTCCAGCGTATATATGCTTCATTGACCTTACAATGGCGTTTGACAGGGTTCGTTTGGGAATAATTCCACATATATTAATAGAAAATAAGGCACCGGCGAACATAACAAAGATAATACATGACCTAAATAATAATAACGTAACAAAGCTTAAAGCAGAAGATACAGAATGGGCAACAAAAGAATTGGTATGGTGTGTTACGCCGGTGATGCAGCAATTATTGTCGAATCAGAAAACGACCTACAGAGACAACTCTTCCAGTTCTTTCAAGTAAGCCGCCAGCTCAATATGAACATTTCTATCAACAAAACCAAATGTATGACAATCGTGAAAGATCCGCTCATATGTATGCTAGTGGTGGAGGACAATCCCATAAAACGGGTGATGCAATTTGGATATCTGGGCATAGACCTAGCAAGCACACACGATCCAGTTAAAGACCCGAGCAGCCAGATTAACAAAGCATCGGCACTAGCAGAATGCCTACGAGATATAGTCTGGTCAAACCCGTACATGTGCAAGGATAGCAAAATTGGAATCTACAAGACTTGTATCAGACCAATCATAACGTACGGTACAGAAGTCTGCAAAGACACCAACAAGACGAAACACATGCTAAAGGTAGATGAAAACACTGAGAACAATAGTGAGGAAAACAAGAAAAGACAGAGTAAGCAATACAAATATCAGATAACAATGCTAAATACAAGATATTGTGATAAGGGCAAGACAACGTAAAAGGCAGTGGTACAACCACGTAAGACGGATGGACGAGAACATACTTCCGAAAATAGTCCTAGAAAACAACCCGCCCGGCTTAAGATCTCCCGGGATGCCACCTAAAAGACGGAGAGATAGTTGGCAATCTACCTCTTGGGAAAAGATGCAGAGACAGCTTCAGAATTAACAGATCGACAGATTTCCAAGAAGAAGAAGAAAAAGAATAGTTTAAGTCTGGATTTACAGCTGGTCATTTTAAAACTTAAATACCAACTTTATAAAGAGACACTGTTGTTATTCTAGCAACATGCGTACGAGCGTTATCATGCATGAAAACAAAATTCACAGGAAAAAACTATGCCACATTTTTTTTGATGTACCTATCAGCTGTTAGGGAGCGCCTACGACAGCGGTTCTCATACATTTTATTTCGAGCGCTCCCTATTTGGTTTAACTACATTTTATTTATTTTTTTAAAAATAACAAAGTTTTTCGCCCTCTCACTTTGAGAACCGCTGCCCTACTAGATATGGTCAACTATGTGTGACTTTCAAAACAGATTCATTTCCAAACCATAACGGATCCACTTCCAAAATTTCCAGCGGGTCTTATGGTGCACTGTGAAATTCGCTTAATTTCGCGTTTGTAGACTGGAATAGAGGGGCGCCATGGACCTGGAAGAAGGCAACAAACATGGTTAAAGAACATTCGTAAATGGACAAATATACGTTCAGTAGGAGAACTCATACACTTAGCAGGAAATGGAAATTCTCTAGCCAGAGTGATAGCCAACATTCGCGATACCGGATAGGGCACACGAAAAAAGAAGACTGAATAAGTCTTTCGAAATAAAAAGTTAAAATCTGGACTGATAATGGTCTAGTCATTCACATTCCAATAAACATGTTTACCTGCTCATTTTAAACGTGCCCCATGGTGTGCCCTGGTGCATGAGCTGGTTCTTATTCCAACTTCCCTTAGCCTATTCCTACCAGATTAATGCTAACTCGGACATTATGGACTCTGAAGAGATCATTTTGCAGTTGTTGTGCTGTAATATGACGTTTGCGCAGGACCTGCAAGCGTAATAACGATCATCTGTAGAAAAAATATACCTTGCACGCGATCTTCCATCTTCATATGCACTTTTTAAAAAAATTTATTAACAAATATATGCTGACTTTAAAACAAAAATAACAGAACTACCATTTATAGCTCGCTTCACATGTATCGAAAACTTTATTACGAGAAATTGCACACATCAAGAGCGGCATAGAAGCGCGCGCAATCTAGCCCCAACTACTATACCATGAGAACTACTACGCATGTCCCAAGAGTGGAGGAAATATGGAAGTGGGGAACTCTAACAAAAGCACTGGCACTGATCAGGAACAAAGATTTCTTCGACAAAGTATGGCACGAAGCTCTTCCATATAAACTAAACAGGATGAATTATCCTATAAATTTTTTTTTTTTTTTTTTAATTTTAAAATACCTTAAAATAGATATTTTTTAAAATTACAATCTGATCTAAATAAGATCAGTAAGCAACTTTTATCTAACCTAAATTAGCTACAATACTTCAAACTAAGGACATACTCACTAGCATGCCTTAGATTCTAACAACTTTATTACACTAATATTATCGTGTACCACTATCGAACTATGCTCTGCTTTTTACGGTCACTTCACTAACTCGAAAGGCATCGTCTTCTTGAGTCTTCTTACCAAATTTGCATTGTCGAGGATCTGGATTGCCTCGACGTTGACGTGTTGGAGGAGTCTTTGTTCGTGACTTCTGGCAAACTTTTCTATGGTCTGGTTAACGGTGTCTATTTCCAAATCTCTATGGAGGTCACTATTTCTTTAGTACCAAGGCGCATTAACAATGTTTCTAAGTACTTTGTTTTGGAATCGCTGGATGATGTCTACGTTACTTTTACTGGCACAACCCCCACAGCTGGATGCCATACGTCCATACGGGCTTAAGGATCTGTTTATATAGTAGTATTTTATTGTAGTTTGACAGGGTGGAATGTTTTCCCAATTCATCGTCTCATAACTAATATCTAGCTCTTTTCTTTTCTTTTTTACATGAGCTCTCCAGCCCAGCCTCGCGTCTAGTGTAATACCCAAATATTTTGCAGAATCTGCATACGGTACTTGAGTATTATTAATGCTAATTCGAATTTGTTGTTTGTTTTTATTTGTAAAGTTGATGCAAACAGACTTAGTCTCGTTCAACTTAATTCGCCATTTTTTAGTCCAATCGATAATTTCATTAACGGATTTTTGTAACTTTCTTACGGCTTCTTCATGATCTTCGCCCACAGCTAATATGGCAGTATCGTCAGCGAAGGTCGCTATCGTGTCCTCTACAAAGGTCGGAATATCGATAGTGTATAGTAGATATAGGATGGGGCCAAGCACACTGCCTTGTGGTACTCCCGCCTTAATTTCTTTTAATTCCGAATAAGCTTCCTCTTGTTTTATTCTAAAAACTCTATCTGATATATACGACTCCAATAATTGTGCATATTTCTTGGGCAAAAGTTTACGCAGTTTATACCTAAGTCCCTCAAGCCACACTTTATCAAAAGCCTGCGCTACATCAAGAAAGATGGTAGCACAAACTTTTTTTTCTTCCAAAGATTTTTCAATTATGTCCGTTAGTCTGTGGACTTGATCTATAGTCGAATGGCTTTCTCTAAATCCGAATTGATGGGATGAAATTAAATTTTTTTCCTCTATGATGGGTTTCAACCTTTTTAACAAGAGTTTTTCGAAGAGTTTCGAAATAACTGGAAGTAAAGAGATCGGTCTGTAAGAAGTAGCTTCATTTGAGGGTTTACCAGGTTTGGGGATCATTGTCACCTCAGCAATCTTCCATAACATGGGTACATACATCAGTCTGAATGAGGCATTGATAAGGTAAGTCAATTTAACCAGGGCTTTTCTGGGAAGTTGTTTTAAAATTTGTCCAGTAATTAAATCCAAACCCTTTGTTTGGGTTGATGTTTCCTTTTATTTCATTGCTGATTTCTTTTGGAGTCACAAGTTTTATTTCTTCCTCTTCTTCGATAATATTATCCCATTCAAGCGTACTTTCGCCTTCATTCTGTTGGAATGTTCTTTCAAGGTGTTCAGCAAATCTATTAGCCTTCTGTAAATTACTTCTTGCCCAACTCCCATCTGTATTCCTTATTGGCGGATTTTGCAAAATCGGCCGTTTTAGTCTCTTAGTAGTTTTCCAGAGCGAGTAATCATTATTTTTATCGTTGGACAACTTACTTAGAGAGTCACTAATAGATTCGTTTTTAAATTTTTGAATATATCTCTTAAGTTGCTGGGTAGCGTTGTTCAATCTAGCTTTGTCTGTTGGTGACCTAGATTGGTGCCAATTTCTTCTTATTTTTCTCTTTTCGCATATGAGTTCTCTAATTTCATTGGGTTAATTATTACCTTTAATTCTATCCTATAAATCAAATAAAAATTATAAACTCATTTTTTTAAAACAGAAAATTTAATGTAAAAATTAACGAAAAACAGTCTACGTATAGATTTATAGAAGCTGGCGTACCGCAAGGTTCAACGTTATCGCCAACCCTATATAATCTTTACAAAGCAGATACACCTAAAACAACAAAAACCGAACTAGCTATGTACGCAGACGACACTGCGCACACACAAAAATCTAAGATTCCTTCATAAAAACATGCAAAGGCAAATAAATGAAATAGAAAAGTGAACAAATACTTGGAAAATCTAATTAAACACCGAAAAAAAAGCTATTTTCTTTTCTCGAAAAAGAAACCCGAATATGCCTCAATTAAGGGTTCAAAATAGAGATATTATCTACAGAAATAAAGTCAAATACTTAGGTAAAGATTTAGACAATAAACTCACATGGCATTCTCATATAAACACGCAAATTTCACGTTGTAACAAAACGTCGGGCAGACTCCGTAGTCTTCTGTACTACAGAAGTAAATTAAATCTCAAAAATAAAGTTCTTATTTATAAACAAATTATACGTCCCCAACTCCTTTACGGCTGAATTTCCTTTTGTCAGGCAGCAAAACCTACAAAATATAAACTTTAAAAATTTCAAAACAAAATTCTAAAACGTATAACCAATGCCCCCTGGTATATCCAAAATTCTGATTTACACAAAGATATTAAAATCGAAACGATTACCGAATACATCAAAAATCGTCACAAAATCTTTTTTGAAAAAGCCGTTTCACATCCAAACGCACTTATAAAATTATAAAATCGAACTTCGACTATATACCAGGTCGTCAAAGTGGCAGACATAAAAATCTAAGAAGTAGAATTTTTTAATGTTCGCACCCCCCCATCTAAATAAAAATCCCCAGTTTTTCAAACTAAAAACACTACACACACAACATTTTCACATTTTTACACTACACAAGGAGTAAGATTGTCTCCTACCAAGAGACAATAGCCCACAACATCACACTCAAGAGTTTTTTAGTGGGTAACGTTGTGGAATTAAAATTTGGCAACTGAATACCCAGAGAAGGTTCAATCCAGGCAAATCTTATCTAGGTTCTCTTATATGACGCTAAGTAAGACGACATATCCAGAAGGGAGTCAAACCATCCAGACAAGATCCAGTATTATCCCAGGGGCAAGAAAACAGAACTTTAAATAGGCGGACCAGGAACCATTTATTAACAGGTTAATACACTAGCTTCCTATATTCGTTAGTTTTAATTCAATCACGCCAATCTAAAACCAGAAATTCGAAATAAAGAAATTAGCAATAAAGGAGAAACCAAACCATGGTCGTTTTCAAATGTCTGAGCATAATACGCAGTTTAAAATAACGTTACAATATTAACGCTTAGTTCACGGAAAAGTAAAGAGCTAGTAGATACTTATATTATTATACAGTGTGTACAAGGTTGGGGTTCACAAGGGGAGAAACTTTTTTATTTTTAGTTTTAACGAAAAATGTCATTCTTGATAAAAAGTTTCGCTTGTTCCAAAATTTCAAAAAACTAAATGTAATTAATCTTTTACTAAACCTGCTTTATTTTATAGTCAATTTTATGTAAAACCGTATACAATTTTGCAGTTCGAAAATGTAACAATAATCTAGTAAGTGACGTTTATGTCATTACCAGCAATAATATACTATACTTCTCAGACTACTCATCTCCGCAGCATTAATCCTATTTTCATGCTTCTTCTGCCAAACCCAACATTCACTACCATATATAAGTGTAGGAACCAACACACCTCTATGCACCGCCAGACGTGCTTTTTTTGACACTTTCTGGCTATTCATAAAGCTATACAGTGCTTTATTCATTTGTTTTTCTGCCAAAACCCTTCGCTTAATGTCACTGTCATACTTTCCATCTCTAGTAAACTTTGAACCTAAGTACACAAGTTCATTTACTTGTCTTACTCTTTCTCCCTCAATCGAAACTCCACGGTTTGTCATGCTTTCTTCTCTTTCAAAAACCATTACTTTCGTTTTGCTCACATTTATTTTCATCCCAGGGCATCATGCATAACATTAAAAAACAAGATTCTCTAAAATTAACCATGACGTTCCGAATTCGTTATTGCCATTCATTCTTGGCTTTTTTAGTTACATTGATAAAAAGGTGTATTTAAATGTAAACGAAAACGTACCTAACGAAGGGTTGGTTGGCATCGCAATTACAAACCCTGAATATAATATCCGGCGACAAACATTGAAATTTTTCCTAATCGTATTTTGAGGTCGAATTTCCTCCCCTTATCCGGTACAATAATGGCTGGGACTCTGGAAAGTGATGACACATTTCGGGATTTACTTGTTTAGAAATGAGACCCAGCGGGAAACTTTAGAGACTGGAAATAAATAATTTGAGCATCCTTTTATCCGTATCTTTAATTTTGTGCTGACCTCTTTTTCTTCATGATACCTACGGTACAGAATGTTTTATCATGATTTGCTCTTTTTTTTTACATTTTTGCAAATTTTATTTTACCTAAAAATTACAAATGCTCATAAAAACAATTGTTGAGTTGACCGCTAGCAATTAAGCTGTTGAAAACGAGCGTGCTATTAACTTATGTCCGTATGCATCGAATAGTGGTCAGCAAATAAAATTTTAAGTGATAAGCTCCAGTGGCGTAGAGCTACAAATATACCGCGAAGCAATACCTACAACACTTGTTATCCAGATAAAGCAGCTCATGAAGGCTCAACAATAATTATTCCTAAATCAATACACACCATAAATTAACAAAATATCAAATCAACAAAACCGAAAAAACAACTGAAAATATCAGTGCTGTACGGTGGTCTGGGTGCGACCCGAGAGGTCCAAACAAATAAATTTCCAGTGGAAAGAATAAAAAAATACTATATTTTTTGTTGTTATAATTATTAAAAAAAAAAACGATTTCAAATTGTTTATAACAAATTATAATTATCATTAATATTCTGTTCATGTGAACCGTATTCTTTCAAACTTTTTCTTATCATTTCATAAGCGGAAGCTATTTTCAATTGTTTGTAACAATTGAAATTTTTTGATTAAGTATTATAATCAATAATCATTTGTTAGTAACAATATTCAATTGTTATAAACAATGCTTGATTATTACTAACAATAATTTTTCACTGTTATAGCGTCTTCAATGATATTCTCTCAATACTAATACAAGTTTAAAATTCTCCAATTCCTATTTTTGTTTTCTAAAACCATCTCTTTTTATAAAATATTGTCATCATATTTTTCATACAAAGTTTCCTAACATGCAATAATCATATTATTTAGAAGATCTTAAAATTCTTTATTAAAAATAGTATAATTTATAAATTGCAAAATTCAGGTAGTTTACCATTTTTTTCAGTTTTTTTATTCTCCATAAAAAACAGCTTTTGCTGAAAATCCAATTAGTCATAAGTTGCGTAATTATGCGTCGAATGCAATTGGTCCCACGTCGATATCATTCCAAACGCGCGTGCGCGCGCGCCCACACACACACACACACACACAGACATACACGTACACGTACATACACATACAGACGTCAAATTAAAAACTATTGTTTTCGACTTTGGGGACCTTGAAATGTGGAGATATGTCAAAATTCGGGATTTGCAAAATCGGACCCATTACTATAATTTCCCACTGAGAAGTTAATAAAAGTACGACCATGGCGTTTTAAAGTTACCGCTCCATTCATTCCGCCACGTCAAACCATATCAACTAACGAGAATAAAAACTAATTCCAAACACTTGGCAACAGATTTATTGCAGGGGGAGACTGGAACGCCAAGTATACTTATTGGCGTACAAAAGGCTGATATCTCTTGTGAACTATAAACGATAACAAAAATGACTTTCTCTCACATGGCGTTCCCACATATTTGCCGACTGACCTCGATTTTTTTAAAACGAGCGGAATTTACAGAAACAACTGTATAGCAAATTGGGCAAGAAACGAATGTTTTTCCTCAATGGACTTTTTTTTGTTATTAATTGCCTTATCATACGCCAATAGCTGATTAAAAATTGTACATATAATTAATGTTTGACCAACCTCGGATTCACCGTAATTTTTTCCAATTCTTTTGGTACTTCAACTGGTCAATGGTGGGCTTGTCCGGAATTAGCTGACAAACTGAGTTGCCGGCAATTTGAAGGCACCATGCATGTAATAAATTGGAATACTAATAGTAATAAACAAATTAAAAATAAACAGTATTGCCGCAGGAACACTTACATGACTTAAAAAGACGAATCACGCTTGCGACTAGATCAGTCACGCCTGATATGTTGAATAACGTAAGAAGACATTTCTATACCAGATTAGCATGTTGCCAAGACGTTCGCGGCGAACATTTTGAACATCTATTACATTGAAATTAACGTTTTTTTTTTTTTTACATTATTTGTGAAATAAAATAATTTTCTTTTTTTAATGTTAATTTTTGTAATACATCTGAAAACACTTGATTTTTCCGAAACAGTTAAAGATAGGTATGGGACATTGAACATGAATTATGTCTAGAATTTTCTAAAGAATCCAAAAAATAAATAATAAACAGGGGCATGTATTTAAAATAAGAAAGTTGGTATCGGCCACTGTCACATGACACACCCTATATAATTATTTTTTTTTTAAAAATGCGCATTTAAAAATACAAATCGACGTGTCCAAGCGTTTTTCCCAACACGCTCTCATTTATTCGTTATCGAATTTTTTCCATTTGGCTGTTCCACACTGTAGATACAAAGTGTGTCCTAGAATTAATTTTCTCCACGGCCATACTTGGAATATACTCATTATGAAATTATTTTTAATAACATAATGACAACATTTACACTCTATAGTGAAAATATTCATTCTGTAAAAGTTGTTTCTTATGGGTTTTGCATGTATTTTCATGCCATCACTTGTTACGGTATGAATACTTTGTAATTGTTTTAAACAATAGTAAATCTACCATTCTGCAAGCCAACAAAAAAATATACTTTTAACAAAGTTAAAATGTTGGGGAGCAAAAATAATTTTTTTTTAATTTTTAACCCTTTTTGGGAAGAATAATTTTAAGTAAAAAATTAAATTTTTAAAAGTAATTATTATTCTTTAGCTAGTAATTATTTTATTAATGCTACTGTAAAATTTAAATTCGTAAAAGTTCACAGACCTAAGCCAAAGAAAGTTTTCAAACAAAGTTGACACAGGTAACTTTAAAAGTAACTTTAGAACGGAATTACAACAATTATTTTATATAGCGCCGACGTCAGCGTCCCAGAGTTAGGCGTCTTGCATTAAATTGAAAATGATTCATTAGTGTTTAGTGTTAAATTTGTTTTGGTGCCGTTGTTTACTAACTAAGCCATATTGTTAGAAGTATGTAAAATAAGTTTTGGTGTTCGGTTTGTTAACACTTAAACACATTATGTTTGCATCTGTAAAGACGAAAGTAATTTTAGTTGTAATTTTACTTCAGTAAAGCAAAATAGCATCAAAAGTTAACTAGTAATGTTGCTCAAAAGTCATTATGGTCTCAACTTAAATGTTTAGAATGTAAAAACCCTTTTTTAATTATTAAACATTTGTTACCAACAAATTTTTGATATTAACAATAGTGGTGGTTCTAGCATTACAGTAAATGATGTTTAAAAAATCTAAACAAGATGAAATAAAATACTTCTTATCACACAACTATAATTAGGGTTAGTTTCATGGGGTTTTACATTTGGTATCTTTTTTGCAAAAGTTAATTTTAAAAAACATCCTGTTTTTTTTTATTCAACAATCCTTTATTTTATTTTCCATTTTGTCTTCATCCTTGTCTATGTTTTAGTTCTCATATTTTTTTAGACATTAAATAATGCATTAAAAAAATTTCATTAAAAAAAAATATCAGTGGTCTGGGTTCGACCCGAGAGGTCCACACGACTAACTTCCAGTGAAACAAATAAAAAAATACCATATGTTTTGTTCTTATAATTATTATTATTAAAATTATTATAAAAAAAATTTTAAATTGTTTATAACAAATTATAATTGTCATTATTATTCTGTTTATGTCAACCGGATTCTTTCAAACTTTTTCTTATCATTTTATAAGCGGGAGCTATTTTCAATTGTTTGTAACACTTGGAATTTTTTTTAATTATTATTATCAATAATAATTTGTTAGTAACAATATTCAATTGTTATAAACAATGCTTGATTATAACTGACAATAATTTTTCACTGTTATAGCGTCTGCAATGCTATACTCTTAATACTGAAACAAGTTTAAAATTCTCCAATTGCTTTTTTTGTTTTTTAAAACTTCTCTTTTTTTGAAATATTTTCATCATATTTTTCATACCAATATTCCTAACATGCAATAATCATATTGTTTAAAAGGTCCTAAAGTTCTCTATAAAAAATAGTATAATTTATAAACTGCAAAATTCAGGTGGTTTACCATTTTTTTCAGTTTTTTGATTCTCCATAAAAAATAGTTTGACCAATTTTGCTGGAAATCCAATTAGTCATAAGTTGCGTAATTATGCGTCGAATGCAATTGGTTCCACGTCGGTATCATTTTTTGTTCTCGAGATAATCGAGTCGAAATATAATTCCGAAAGTTTACCATTTTTTTCAGTTTTATGATTCTCCATAAAAAATAGCATAACCGATTTTTCTAAAAATCCAAATAGTTTTAGGTTGTGTAATCATACATCGAATGCAATTGGTCCCACATCGATATTATTTTTTGTTTTTGAGATAATCGAGACGAAAAATAATTCCGAACAAACATACGAACACACAAACATTCGCACATACGTACATGCACACACACAGACGTCCACTTAAAAACTATTGTATTCGACTCTCTGGAGATATTTCAAAAATCGGGATACGCAAAATTGGACCCATTACTATAACTGGGAAGTTAATATTAAGAGTTAAATGATATATATGCAACAGTTTAAAAAGTGTTGCATAACTGTCATACTTAAACACTCACTGTCATTAGGTGGATTCAATGCCCCTATTATTCGTAATTACCAATTAGAGTGTGGTCGCTAAATTAACATTAAATAGTTACGGGTGATGGTTAATGTTATGCATAATGCCCTGAAAATCATAAGGATGACAATAAATGTAAGCAAAACGAAAGTAATGGTTTTTAAAAAAGAAGAACGCATAACTAATTGTAAAGTTCTGATTAAGGGAAAAAGAGTGGAACAAGTAAATGAGTTTGTATACTTGAGTTTAAAGTTTCCGAGAGATGGAAAGTATGACAGTGACATTTAGCGAAAGGTGTTGGCAGGAAAACAAATGAATGGGGCCCTGTATAACTTTATGAACAGCCAGAAAGTGTCAAAAAAGGCACGTCTGGCTGTGGTGTGTTAGTTCTTACACTTATGTATAGTAGTGTATGTTGAGTTTGGTAAAAAAGGCATTAAAATAGGATTAATGTTGCGGAGATGAGTAGTCTTAGAAGTATAGCCTGTTGGAATAACTAAAAGAATATGTGATTACAAAGATAGATAAAGAAATGCTGAGATAGTTTGGACACGTAAAAAGGATGAATGAAGGAAGATTGAATAAATAGAATTTATAAGGCGAGTGTAAACGGACAAGTCGGTAGAGGTCGACCTCGGCGAACTAATCTCGATCAGATCAACATTGTTTTAAAGAAAGGCCAGGTCAAGAGTGCCAACAAGCGACGAGCATGTATGAGAGCACTGATGAAAGTAGAGGAAGCAAAAGATGTGTGTAAGAACCGTAGCGGAAGTGGAAGGAAGTGGTCTCTGCCTACCCCTACGGGAAAAAGGCATGACTGTTTGTATGTATGTATGATCTACAAACTTTAACTAACTTTATGTTGAGCAAATTTACGACTTGTTCAGATTAATTTACCTATTATTTTGACCGCTGAGTCAACACAGGTTTTTAAAATTAATCAACTCATAAGGATTTTTGAAGTCAGTATGTTTGTGAATTTAAATAACTTATGGTGTTTTAATACTCGTTAAATAAATACTTTTTATTTGAATCAATTTCTTTTAATTGTAAGCACTATGTTTTTTGTTCTGTCATAAACTATATTAAATGCTTTAAATAGAAATGCATTTTTAATACTGTGCTTTTGTTATATTATTGTAACGATCAAAAACAGAATAAAAAATAGCTTCTGTTAGGAGACTATTACGCTAAATAAATAACGTAAATTTTTAACGTGTTCACAAACATTCGTTCTGATCCCTGGAAGTTATAACTAGAGTCGCTGAAGCAGTATATTCCTAATAATAGATATTTAAGGTAAACTAGGGATTTTCTCCACCTCTAAATTATTCAAAGACACACCTTACCTTTGTTGTACGGCTAAAACACATTAAAGAAGGTTTAAAATAATTTTAACATAAAACACGTAATTCAGTGCCGGCATAGTCATTATTTGTTTCTACAATTTAATAATTATATTTGAATTAGTTTTACAAATAGTCACTAAATAACGCTTTTGAAATTTGGCATTGCCGTTATCGTGAAATTCGACAGTTGACGGTGTCAACTGAAAAATCGGTCAAACTTGTTACCAATTTAACAAAATAATTATTTACGTAAATAACTGTTTTTATTTACAAGTCCTGGAAGTCTGCGAGTCCAGAAAAACAGTTTTCTGGCATGTTGCGTACCTTATTTTTCTAGAAAGTGTTGATGAATCTCTTTTTTAGTCACACATTCGGTAGCAACCATGAAGGACTTTCCGTTCGCTTTCAACACCCAAAAACTGAAACGCATTTTGAGCATTGGTTCACCTCCTTATTAATTGATTAAGAAGAGCTCATAGCGCTAGAAAGTTACAAGTAAGGAATACTTCGACAGAAATAAAATAAGTGCGGCAATTTGGTTGTTTTAAAAGTCCTCAAACTGGACTATACTATTATTTAATTAAATCAAAATTTCAGATCTTTCAAATCAATGCTAGAAGCTAATGTTTCTTAATGTTATGAAAAGCTCGAGATGCAGGAATGGTTTCACGCATATAAGTACCTTGTTTTCTATTTTGTGTTACACTAATATATTTGATGGCTAATTAATGAATTCTTTGCAATCATTCAGTAAATAAATTTATACGCAATGGACTTAAACTATTTCGTTGCATAGAAACTAAATCTAGCGGTAGCGTGTCAAACCAAGTTCAAGCTAACAAAATGGCCAGCGGTACCGTGTGTAATATTACACAAACCATTTGGAGCCACTTTTGACCCCCTCATAACTTAAAAACTATTTCACATAAACACGTCAAATTTGGCTCATGTATTAAGACTTGCGAGATACATATGTGCTTTAAATTTTATACACACCTTAAACAATTATTTAGATATTAACGTCCAAAAATCGTCATTTTTATCACTGACTGATTAATAGATCAAAACTCTAACCCAGTTCTAGATGACCTAGAAAGTTCAAATTTGGCATCCAGATAGATAGTTGGATAAATACAAAGAAATAAATCAGAAACTAGTAAATTTTCATCATTTTATTATAATTTTTCAATTAATTGATTCCATTAGGAACATTTACTAATAGTGCTTGTAAAGTAAAAATCAGCAATCAAAATTGATGACAGCCGATCTTTACGTGAATATATAACGAAAAGAATACCACCCTTAATTTTTTTAATCCAACGTATCAGTTTTAGTACTAATAACTACTTATGACTTAGAGTATAGTCGAACTTTTGTATTTATTACGTTATTAATTGGGATTTAGTATTAATTATTATTTCAAAACTTAGCGCACATCAATAGTGCAAGATCATTACTTATAAATAATTAAATAAAATAGGTATTTCGGACAACGGTGCACAAAGCAGCGGGGTGGAAAGCGGTGCGAAACTTATGTACCTATATTTTTCTTCAGAATTCAATAGATAACAGGTAATTCGTTACGTAATCGTCTTAAATAATTATTCCCTACTTGCTCAGTATATGCTATTACTATCCACAAATCACAAGGCCTTAGCATTGACAGCGCTCTTCTCGACATAGTAGTCTTCTCTATATTTAGTAAAGGGCATGCTTACGTTGGACTCTCACCTGTGCACGTTATACCGCCCTGACTTAAATAAAAACAGAAAACGCCTAAAAAAATTCCGAATACTAAATGGACATTTACTCGAGCATTTCCAAGGTACAAGAAAATAAAGAAAATAACACAAAAAAGACAATTATACCCAGTAAACGTAGGAAAATACAGTAGAATAGCAAAAACTATTTGGTATTAATTTTATTATGAATAAGTACCCGCTAATAATTTCTCCACAAAAAGTAATGATATCCCATTAAAAACATATAACATACATTATTAGATACATACATATATAAATGTGAAATGAGAGCCAAGTTCAATATTGTGATATATGCCTTGGTTGTTGACCTCAACGACCAAAGAAGTGAGATCTAAATTAGTGCCAAGTTCAATTATTTATAACAACTTAATATATTTTAAAAATATAATTTCTTCCAATAACTCAGGATAATATATTAAAGCCTAAGGTCTTACTTGGCTTATTCGAATATACGAATTATTTTATAGCCTTCGCAAGTTTTAAAGCTGTAAGTTCTTATTTTATTCTTCCGAAAATTATTGGCTTGCTGGTAGAAACCAGCCATCATAGGGCTCTTCCATGACTGTTTTGGTAGGTACTTAATAATAATTCGTATATTTGAACTTGCCAAGTCACACCTTAGGCTTCAATATATTATCCCAAGTTATTAGAAGAAATGATATTTTAAGTTGTTAAAAAATATTTTATGTAATAATAAATAAATTTCAGGACTGACCATTGAACTTGGCACCCATTTAGATCTCACATCTTTTGTCGTTGAAGTCAACAACCAAGGCATATATTATAATATTGAACTTGGCTCTCATTTTACATTTATGTTTTTGATGGGATAATAATATTACTCCAATTAAAAAAATTGAAGCGCGCGTCAATTAATTGATCAAACGATTGACCATATGTCTTAATTTATTTACAAGTTAAAAAACGCTTTCTTGTTAATGCTTGTACTAAGTAAAATTCAGCTTTTTTAACTGCTGTGTTGTAAAATAATTAAAACTAAAACACGGCGAAGGGTATGTAATTCAGTTATTAGTCTAAAACTTTTAAAAGTAAATCACTTTAAACAACACGTTCTTAACAAATTTTATCACGCGAATAGAGTAAAAGAACAAAGCACAGAGAACATTTAAAACCAACATAAATTAGTTCTCTTGAAAACGGCAATTTTAAGGTAATATGTCGGTGTGACTATGATTTATTTACGAGAAGCGTCATTGTTTTGGATTTGAGTTAAGTGTATTCTGATTTAATTTTCTTACGAATTCTCAGCGGAACGTTGAACTGTTGTCATTTTCTTCGCTCAGTATTAATCGTTTGAGCGTATTGCATTTGCGGTTTTCGAGTAAATTATTTACACACTCTCACACTCTACCCACATCCCGCACATCACAATGGACTGGAAAAATATTCTAATTTAGTTGTTGGTGCGTACATTATCAATCCTGCAGGAATCCCCGATGGATGTTGGATACGACACAACGGCATTGGCGTCCTCTACTTGGCACAGCGCAATACGAACGTATTAACGTTGTTCTTATTTAACTTTTTAGAAATATTATCTAGAGAGTCCATTTTAAAGAATTACAATGACCAAAATTTTTCAAACAAAAGAAATTATTGTCACGCATATGCTCGATGAAATCATCACCTCCTGCTGCCTCGCGAAAAAAATAAATTTTCCGAAAATTGTTTGTTATACCTAATTTAAAAATTTGTCTAAAACTTTTAAAGGTAAAAAAAAAAAACCAAAATAACATTAAGTAATAAAGTAATGTTAATAAACAAATTTATTTCTCATAAAGTGTAGATAAGTTTATATTTTTCTGTACCTTACAAAATCAATGTATCATAAAATCAATATTCATTATTACAGTGGAACTTTTCTATAACGAACACGAACGGGAAAAAATAATTGTCCGTTGTATAAAGTGGTCGCTAAATCAGTTAAAATAAGAAAGAGTTTTCTATTTGCTTGATTTTTAATTATAAATTTTCGTGTATACATATACACAAATAAAAATTTATGAAAAAAAGGTAGTTTGTATTATTTTTAAAAAAAATCATCAATTTTGTTTTTCTTTTGTTTTGAACATTGGATTTGACCATTTTTTACTCAACATTTAGAATTACATCCGACTTACTGTTGCGTCACCTTTATATATATTAGAGGTGTTATTTGGGTAGCATTTAGGAGTGACCAATTCAATAAAAATTCTTCGTTTTTTCAGTCAAGCTTTCGAAAATGTTTTTTATATTTCTTAAGACTTTTCTATAAAATTTTTAATTAATATGTGAAAAATCAATTTACAAAATATCTACTTACTAACATGAAAATATTAAAAAATTATCACATGAAGGAACATACGATGTTTCTTTTGAAAGAAATTTGATATAATAAGTCAGTGTCACTTTTTGTCGAAAATTTTAGATATGGAAAGTATTTTAACAAAAAGGCTTTTTTTAAAAATGGTACATATTAATAAAAATAATTATAACACCAGTAATAAAAGAACAGATATTGATGACCTGAGTACTATTTATACAAATATTCCTAATAAAAAAAACAATTAAATTTCAGATAACCATAATACACTAATATTTACATTTCTTATCTGTATAAATAGTTTTTAGATTCAGTAAGACAAAAAGTGACACTGTCATATTATATCAAATCTCTTTAAAAAAAAAAATCTTATGCTCCTCTGCGATAATTTTGTGATAATTTCATGTTATTAAGTATATATTTTGTAAATTTATTTTTTATGTATTAATTAAAAATATTATAGAGAAGTCTTAAAAAATAAAATAAATATTTTCCAAAGCTTGACTAAAAAACGAAGAATTTTTATTGAATCGGTCACCCCTAACTACTACCCAAATAAATTAAAAAAAAGCTCATATATATATGTATATCCTTGATTATATCCTTAACAACCGACAAGCATGTATGAGAGCACTGATGAAAGTAGAGGAAGCAAAAGATGTGTAAAAGAACCGTAGCGGAAGTGGAAAAAAGTGGTCTCTGCCTACCGCTATGGGAAAAAGACGTGACTTTATGTATGTATGTATATCCTTGAAATATGGAGAGAGTACTGTCAGAGCCTATATGATTAGGACAATGCTTTTACGACTATCACGAGCAATATACTGGAACCAGCCATATTGTTGTGCGAGGTTAAAGAAGCTGTGCGTAACCTAAGTAACAACAAAGCAGTCGGTTTTGACGGCATTGCTGCTGAAATATGGTAACATCTGGATGAACATGCCTACCAACGTTACAAAATCTCTGTCAGACGAAATGAAAAACAGGTCAATGGCACTGTGACTGGTCCACTTTTGTGATTATACCTCTTCACAAACATAATTGCGATAATTATTGACTCATAGCTCTAATCTTCCTTGTCAGTAAAATTATGCTCCATATTACTCATTTAAGATTGCAGCATTTAACAACATTTCAAATTAGCCCAGAGCAGGTAGGTTTTGTGAAAGGTAGGGGTACAAGAGAGCAGATTCTTAATGTACGTATTTTGATCGAAAAAGCTAGAGAACACTATAGCCCCCTTTACCTCTGCTTTGTAGACTTTACAAAAGCATTAAATAATGTGATATGAACAAGAATGTGGGATATTCTTTTGGGCATGGATGTGCCATCTCATTTCGTAATGCTCATTCAGAATTTATATGCAAACAGTAAGGCAGTCATAAAGATGGACCCTTTTTCTGGGGAAGCCTTGGTTAAGAAAGGAGTTAGACAGGGTTGTGTATTATCTTCGTTGCTATTAAATCTATATTCGAAACACTTAATGAGAATAGTGCTGGAAAACTGGGACGGTGGTTTTGTTGTGGGCGGTCAAACATTTTTCAATATAAGATATGGATGACACCCTTTTGGTTACCAGTAATGAAAAATAACTGTAGATGTTCCTCGAAAGAATCGAATCTGTGAGCTTAAGATATGGGTTGCGAAAAAACTACAAAAAAATGAAGATCATAATTATCAACCAAGAACAAGAAGGTGCTCCACAACCACACAAGGTGGCAAATTGCGATGTCGTCGGAAGGATCGTGTATCTAGGGTCAATAATAACATCAAATAGGGATTGCGAACCTGAAATTTGTAAACGCATTCAACTGGGTAAAACAGCTCACCAGAGTATGAAAAGATCGCAACATCTCGATCCAAACAAAAAAAGCTCTAGTATAATCACTGGTATTCTTAATTTTTTAGTATGCTTCGGAAACGTGGGTGATCAAGGCCGCTGATCGACGGAGAATCGATGCGTTCGAAATGTGGTGTTGGCGCAGAATGTTAAGAATCCCATGGACTGCTCGATGAACAAACGCATCCATATTAAAACAAGTAAAAATAGAGCACCGTTTGTCAAGCCAAATTTCAGCGCGGGCTCTAAGGTTCTTCGGCCACATAATTTGAGACGATAATGTGGAGCGCCTCATTTTACAGGGAATGCCATTTGGTAAAAGACGTTGAGGCCGATCACCAACGAAATGGACAGACAGACCGTTCGCAATTTAACTGGCCTAAATTTAGAATGTAATGGACTAAGAAGAATATAAATACATATAATAATAATTTCATGTCACATAACTTTGGGTAAGCATTATTTATATTACTCACAGTTGTGGTAAGTTCTAGTTTATTATCACTATCATTGTCGGAAATATTGGACACCTGTTCGTTTTCTTTAAAATCACTAACACAACTAGCTGAGTTTACATCAGGAATTTTTGTCAATAGGGCTGCATTAAGTCCCATGTAGTTCATAAAAGTTTCAACTTCATTACTAATGCAAAAGCTTGATAATAATGGTAAATCGTTTTCCAGGTTCACAGCTTTAGATTTTCCTTAATTTTTTATATTATTTTCTGAGCAAAACTTGTCAAGCCATGTCATAAAAAATTATTTATAATTAAGTAAGCAATTCAAAAAGTTAAAAATATTTTGGGTGTGTCATTAATAATAACGAAGTTGATGTCAACCCTGTATATAGTATATCGAATTGAAATTCAACACCCGGCACGTCACGTCAAAAAGGTCCAGACATGTTTGGCCAATAAAGAGTAAAAGCCAGTAAAAAAAAGTTGGTTCATGCCAGGATCACTCATATATGACTAAGGCTGGGTAACCCTTCTTCGGGCCAAGTTTAAGTTACCGTTAATTGGCCAAGGTTAGGCTTCCCGGTCTTGGCCCAAGCTTGGTTAATCATTGGAATGGCCAAGGCTGGGTAATCCTACCTTGGGCCAAGTTTAAGTTACCGTTAATTCGCCGAGGTAACGCTTCTCAGTTTTGACCAAAGCTTGGTTAATTATTGGAATGGCCAAGGCTGGGTAATCCTACCTTGGGCCAAGTTTGAGTTGCCGTTAATTGGCTGAAGATAAACTCCCAATCTCGGCCCAAGCTTGGTTATTCATTAAAATGACCAAGGCTAGGTAACTTTATCTTGGGCCAAGCTCAGGTAATTATTGGAATGGCCGAGACTGTCTGCCCAATCGTGACCCTAGCATGGGCCAAGGTAGTATTGCCAAAGCTGGGGTCCGATTGTTGGCCCGAGCATGGCCACCTCGTCAACTCCGGGACTTTCTGCATGGGTAATGGCATGATTTTACATCTTACTTTGCAAAAATAAATCTATATATATTTTTATAAAAAGTGTATACTTGGTTTTGTAAAGTAAGATGTAAAAACAAAGCGAAGTCAGTTAGACCTGGATTTACGGTTAACGGAGGATGAAAACAGATTCGGAGATGATGGAGCGTAGTATCCCGAATATAGTAACAATACTCTATGATTCTAAAAGAAATAAAATCTACAGTTAACAGCAACTAACTTAAATGATTTTTTTATTAATACTTATTAACCCTTTTTGATACAGCTATGTGTTACATAACACATGGCACGTGACAAGTACGTTTGTATGTATTCTTGAGGTTTTACCGTGTGTGCGTACACATATACCAAAATGTCGTATTTTACTCGAAAGGAATTACTGGAAATGTTTCAGACAGTAATTCATTAAATGATAAATAACTTGAGTATTTCGTGTAAGAGACACATGAATGATATACATGAAGTAAGCTACAGCTTCATTCAGTAATAATGTACTACAATTTTTTATGGTATTGGTTTTTGTTTTTGCTAAAATGATAAAAGCCATTACGTATTATTTTAGTCTCGTTATTAAAATTAAATATAAGTTTAGATCTATAATAAAAATTAAGAAGTGTAACTCTAACTATTTCAGGCTGAAGTATTCGTTATCGAATTTTGTGCAAGAGAGTTGATCAACAGACCTCTAGCAAACAAAAACATAAGTATAATATCAGACAGCCAGGCAGCTTTAAAAGCACTGAGCTCCAACAAGATAAATTCTAAACTTGTATGGAATTGCATCGAATCCTTAGAGTACCTTGGTGCGAACAACAGGGTGACCCTACTGTGGGCACCTGGGCACCAGGGGGTGGAAGGACACGAAAAAGCCGACACCCTTGCAAAACAGAGGGCTGAATCTGCGTTCACTGGACCAGAACCGGTTTTTGGAGTCACCACAAGTGCCGCCAAACAATTATTTCGGACTGGGCGGAGAGAAAAATACTCACGTACTGATCCGACATACGAGGGTTAACCCACTCGAAGGCATTTCTACCTAAACCCTCGAGAAACACGACTAAGCAGATCCTATAATGGAGCAGAAATGACCTGCGTATTCTAACAGGACTGCTTACAGGACACTGTCGTCTAAGATACCACCTCAAAGATAGGTCTGAACCAACAAACGGACTGTCGGTTCTGCTGCGTGAAAGACGAAACTGCTGAACACATACTATGTTCATGCCCCGGCCTGGGAAGAATAAGGTTCAACATATTTGAATACACCAACCTAGAACCTACCGATTTTAAAAAAATCTCACCCTATACAACCATGAACTTCGTGAGAAGGGCTGGATTGTGAGGTGAACTGTGACCTCTAGGGGTGAGCCACAATAGACCTACTAAGGGTCGCGGTGGAGGGGCGACCACGCCCCACTTACATAATACCTAACCTAACCTAACTGTAACCATTAAGATCTTCTTTATTTAATTTATAGAAATTTGTAATAATTAAAAGAAATATAAAAAATAATATAAAAAATAAAATGTGTTTACAAATGTTAAAATTGTTTTATTTAAGCAAAAACTTATGTAGAAACAACATCTTCCAAATTAAAACCTTTACAGTTAATAATCGTGCCTTAAACTTTAAAATTAGTTTAATAAATACTTACATACATTTAGTCGTGCCTTTTTTCCGTTAGGGTAGGCAGAGACCATTTCTTTCCACTTCCACTACGGTTATTACACACGTCTTTCGTTTTTTCTACTTTCATCAGCGCTATCATACATGCTCGTCGGTTGTTGGTACTCTCGACCTGGCCTTTCTTCAATACAATTTTAATCTGGTCGAGATACGTTCGCGTAGCTCAACCTTTACCAACTTGCCCATTCACATTCGCCTTATTTATCCGTTTTGTAAATCTTCTTTTATCCATTCTCTCTACGTGTCAAAACCATCTTAGCATGTTACTACGCCACAATGTTCCCTTATTACACTTTTTTTCACTTTATCTGTCATTACAGCTGTAGATCTTAGCCAACATATCTCCGTAGCATTTCATGATTCTCCTGTCAAAACAGCAGTTCTCTATACACACCTTTTTCGACTTTTTTGACACGTTTTGGCTGTTAATAAAGTTATGCAGGGTCACATTCATTTCTTTCTCTGTCAACACCCTTCGTCCAATATCACAGTCATACTTTTCGTCTCTCGTTAACTTTAAACCCAAGTATACAAACTTATTCATTTGTTTCACTTTTCTTTCTTTAATTAGCAACTCGCTGTTTGTCATTCTTTCTTTTCTTTCAAAAACCATAACTATCGTGTTGCTTACATTCAATTTCATACCTTTGGTTTTTAGGGCATCATGCATGATATTTACCACTGTAAATTCAACTCAGTTGATGCTAATATGACCTGATAATCGGCGTAAAGGAGGCATTTGACGATTAAATCAATCATTCTTAATCCATACTCACTTTTTAAGCACACCACTGTCTAACACCTTTTTGATGTTGAACCAGTCTGTGTACGCTTCGTTTATCCTGATACAAGCAGTGAAATCCTCGTAAAGTGATTTTATCGTTTGTATCAAACTATCGCTCACCACATACATAGACAATGTCGACCACAATTAATTCCTTATCACTCTGTCATAGGCCTTCACTAAGTCTATAAAAAAGCAGTAGACCTTTAAGCCAAGAATTTTTTGACTTTGTAGAAACAACGTCTTCCAAATTAAAACCTCCAGAGTTAATAATGGTGTACAGTCTTAGACTCCAAAATTTGTTTAATAAGATTAAAAATATATTATTTTTTTAGCATTTACTTGAGGACACAAAAATCAGAATACATTAAATGGTTAACTCAATTGGTTTACTATATTTTTATGTTAATATAGTATAACCTGTATGCTTTTAAATTCTTTCGCCAAATTTTTAAAAAAGCTTTGTAAATGATCTAAGGTGTTTTGGCGAAAATTTCGAATTTCATTTTAATACAAAAATTACATTCGTGCTAACCAATAAAAATTTAAAATGTGTACGAGTATAACTAAGTTAAGCATTATTACCTTACATGAAAATTTCATTAAAATCTTTTAATGCTTTCACTGCGAAATACATTTAAATTGCACTTTTATTTTAATAGAAATATTTTACGAACAGTAGTTTTAAATTTGATTAATAATAAAACTTTTTATGTGCAAGGCATGCATCTCGTTAACTATGATTTTATTTTTTTATATTTTTTTTATTAAATTATTATTTTATTAAGTCGATTGATTCATTCAAAGAATATGTTTGGCTGGGGATAAAATTTTAATTTTAATTCTACTATTAATTTAGGTAATAAAATTAATTATTAAATGTATTTTAAATAAATTTCTGTATTGATTATTATACATTTTTTTTAAAAATTTTAAACAAGATTGGAAAATATTACGTAATATAAATCCACTAAGTACATTACATTACAATCTTGCGGTTGGTCCATTGGTATAGGCACGCAGGATTTCTGTTGGCCCTGTCTCATTTAGATCCATTTTCATGGGGCCCCAGGTTTTATACCTGTACACTGCTAGCATCGGGCAGCAACACAGAATGTGTATGCTGCTCTCTTCCTCTTCGCCGCATAGTCGGCAGTTTTTCTCAGCTGCCAGCTTAAGTTTGAAGAGGTGCGCACCTAGTGCGACGTGGTCAGTGAGCAGGCTAAGCGTGCTGCTTAGCCTACTCCCGTTCATCTTCCAGAGTGCGTTTGCCCTCTTCTGAAGAGGTTTTTTCATCAGCTGTCGTGATGTTCTGCAGCCAGTATTTGTATTCCACTGAGCGATATGTTCTTGATCAAGGATTAGTTTCAATTCATGTTTTGCTTCGGCAATTGGCAATCCGACCAACTGGCTTCTCGGTTCCACCAGGGTCCCATTTCTTGCCAGTTCATCGGCTACCTCGTTGTCATTTATCCCTGTGTACCCAGGAACCCAAGTAAGAGTGACCTTGTTTGCAGTTGCCAACTCAGTGAGGGTCTGCATGCAGTCCCACACCACCGATGATGTTGTGGTGCAATCACGAGGGCCCCATTGGCCGCGCGACTGTTAGTGAGAATATCAATCTCACTGTTGGTCACTTTGTTTTTTGTCAGGTGCGTAGCACACCTAAGTATAGCATATACCAAAGCCTGAAAGACCGAGGCGTATTTCCCCAGGGGTATGCTTTCCCTGTAGTTGCAGCTACCCCGTACGATACCTGGTACCCTGATCCTTCAGGGTACCATCGTTTTACTCCTAGGCTTTTGTTTGATTGGTATTTTTGTTTCATAGTTTTTTTCCTATCAATGTCTTTTTGGGAATCTATCAACTAAGTAATTGTTGCAGTAAAAAGTTCAACATTTTGTAAAAAAAATAATAAAAAATTAAAAAAAAGAAAGAAAAATTTGTGTTTTAACTTAATATTGCATTGGTATTTTTATTATTAAATTATTAATATTAAAATTAATAATTTGAATTATTAGCAATACAAAAAAAAATTAAAATTACAAGAAACTATAATAACAAACATTGTATTTTAAAAATTATTCAGGATCATTCAGGTAGTATTATTAATATTGCAGAACATTACAATTTTAAATCTCTTTAACAGCTCCAATTATAAGACGTAGGATATATTGATGACAAGCATTTGTGCTTTTATTAACAATTGCTATTTCGCAGTAAAACTTTAATTTTTTCTTTTACATTTTTATACAGTGCATATACATTTTAGTGTAGACTCGTCAGAAATATTATAGCAATTTTTTCAGATTTAAAACAAATTTTGATAAGAGTTTATTATACAATAAAGTTTAGATAATTTGCAGTTACTTTATATATTTTTGTAATTCATTTTGTATAGAGTATTATTAAAAATCACTCTAATTTAAATCAATTTTCATAGTAAGATTTTTTTTTGTTTTCAAAGTTTTCTTTTGTATTTACTCACGAGATGCCAAGGTTTCTTTCTTAGTTATTTCGCTAATCCATATTTCGTAACTGAATACAATTCCATTCAACTGTAACTCTCTTTAATCTAAAAAATGTTCCTTCGATCCCTTTAGCATGTCTACTGTCCATTAGTTGTCCTGTCGCTCCAAATAGACTTGGAGGAATTGTTGATAATACAATAAATAATTTTCTATTAAATTAACTAAATCTTTGAGGGCTATCTTTTATGAAATTTAAGCAAAAATATAAACATTGCCACGTCTTTTTCGTTCTCTAACGAGTACTCTACTAGCGGTTTCTCTACTGGCAAATTATGCCCGAGCTCAGCCGTAGAGGGTAGAAGAAAAAAATATAAAAGTGAGCTGCGCCACCGGCTTGACGGTATAAGCCGGAAACCCCTAGATCTTATAGGCACTAGCAGGGCTACCAGATAAACAACTATGATTATGATGAACCAAATAAATAAAATTATAGCAAAAATATGTTGGATACTTTACTCACTCAATAGATAATTAAGGTACACAGTTCAATAGCAACATCATAACAAATATAGTCAAAGTTAACAGCTATGGGGTAAAATTTTCTTGCTAGAACAAACCAAAAATGTAAAATTTACAGCTTTATAAAATAACCAGAACAGAAGTAAGAGTAACAGACTTTACCAAGTTACAACAAAAGGTAAGATATATATAAATTAACTCATTAATGACACTAATTCAAACATTTACATAAAGGCAAAGAACAAAAGGTAAAACATATATATATATATATATATATATATATATATATATATATATATATATATATATATATATATATATATATATAAATTAAAGTCTTTAGATAGAATTTAGAATTTCTTCAGCTACTTCTATTGATTTTGTTTGAATGGTTAGAGCCCAGTCGTCGGCGTAGCTGAACTTTATTGACGTAGTTTTGGGTATGTCTGCAATATATAGGCTTAACAGTAATGGCGCGAGTACCGATCCTAGCGGCAAACCATTCTTGAGCTTTCGAGCGGTACTGATTTCTGATCCCATTATGACTTGGAAAACTCTGTCGTTAAGCATGTTTTCTATTAATCTTGATGTGAGTTTGCAAGGAGTTGGGCGTAGAAATTTATATATCATTCCTTCTCTCCACACGGTATCGTATACGGCTGACAGGTCGATAAACGCAGCAGAGGTTTTTAGTTTTCTTTGATAACCGGCTTCGATATATGTAGTTATTGATGGTACTTGGTCGTTGCAGCAACTTTTTGGTCTAAAATCCGCTTGTTCAACTGGAATTACTTTAAATATATGTGGGCTTATTTTGTTATAGATCAGTCTTTCTAGGAATTTGTACATTATTGACAGCAATGCAATTGGTCGGTAACTTTTTGGTTGGTCTGCTGGATTACCTGGTTTTTGGATAGCTATAACTTTTGAGTGAATTCTCGAGGGATTTCACTAGTTTGTATGATGTTTGTGAAGAAACGTGCTAGCCAAATTTTTGCATATTTTTCACAGTTAAGAAGGAATTCAGGGTGTATTCCTGGGGCTAATATTTTTAAGTGCTGCTATAGGTACAGACATGCAACATGCAAGTACATATTTTTAAATACTCATTTAAAAGGTCTTTAATTAAATTTTTCTGCCAACGATTAAAAATAATAACTTAGTTAAATATTGCCTTAGAAACAAATAAGTTGAATCCCTAATACATCATGTATCTTGCATATAAAAACATAAAAATTTAATAAATAAGATATGTTTAAAAGAACTTTTACATATTCTATCAAACGTTTTAAATTTTCACCTATCAGTTGTGTTATAACTTTTTTTAATATTTGATTACCTGATTTTTTATGTGAAACATCTGATGCGGCGGATAAGGGTTAAACCGGCTGTTGACGTGGCACCCGTTAGTCTTTCATCCGACCCTAAATACCTTGGCATACCATGGCTGCGGTAACTAAAAAATGAGATCTTAGCGATAAAGATAAAAAAAGTTACTTATGAAAAATGACAGCTGTTAAAAATAATTTTTTTTAAGTATTTATGGGGTATTGTTTTCGTAGTAGTAGTAGTAGTAGTAGTAGTAGTAGTAGTAGTTAATTAAAATTGTTTATTGATCGCGTTATTTGATCAGATCAAAGTAACCATAAAACCCTTCAGCAGTTGTATTAAGTTTTTTTAGTAAACCATAAATATTTTTTATACAAAATAGTTTTTTTTCTTTTAAATAAAGACCTTACAGTTTTATTTGTATAAAAGAATATTTATAAATACTTTTTTTTATATTTCAGGTAAAAACATTAAATCCTTGCGTGAAAGAAATGGTAAGTAACATTAAATGGAAAATGTATTTTTTTTTGTGCGTAGAACATTGTGTAAACATTTTTGGTTTAAACAATAATGGGTATAGAAAGTGGAGCAAGTAAAATTTGTATAGTAGTCATGATTGTGAAGAATATTACAATTATTGAAATACACATCATTACAAAGCATATAAAATAATATCACAAATTATTTCATCTACAAAAATCTATACTAAAGTGACGAAAATATAATCATTGTTACCGCAGGATATGTCCTTGCATTATCCTGCATGTAACGAAAACTAGAGCCTGCAGCAGTCGTAAATGGAAGGGCAATACTTACTAATAAACGGTCAATATAATAATAATTGTCCAAGGTGCCTTACCCAAAAAAGGAAACAAATTGATTGTTAAAAAATATTGCAGTCCACATGATAACGTAAAAAATTAATTTTTATGGCAAATTTTGATTTTTAAAAAACAAATTTACGAATCCAATGGTATGTATTTTAAAAGATTTGTTTCAAGTTTTATTGAAAAAAATGGAAAAAATAATCGTATTCCTTAGACATTTTTGATGAGTGTATTTGTATATTAGGATTTAATGTTTTTAAGGTTACGTTCTTTTAACGCTAATAAGAAATTTATTTTATTATCCAATACCTAGCGGACCCGGCAGATGTTGTCCTATCCAAACGTTGGCTTGTCTGCTTTAAGAATATCAATATCAAACTACGACAAAAACTATGAATTCGACACCAATTAATATTAGCGGTTTTAATAGTTTTTATATTTCATCCCATTCAGACCCTTTTGTAAGGGTGCTAATACAATTAAGAATGTCATAATCGAACTTAGCGTCACTAAAGACTATTAATTCGACACTAATATCAGCCGATTTTGATAGTTTTTATGTTTCATCTCCTTCACATTCCTTTCGTAGGGGTTCTTACAAAATTGGAAATGTCACTATTAAACTTTGCGAGCCCTAAAACTATGAATTCGACACCAATATGGTCCATTTTAGATAATTTTTATGTTTCAACTCCGTTTTACTTCTTTTGTAGAGACTCATCGTAATAAAAACCATTCTTCCTCTTAAGTTGAAGCAATTATTTCACATTAACAAAATGTTAAATTAGGACTATAAATTCGATAATAATATCAGCCGTTTTTGATAATTTTTATATTTTATCCTATTTCAATTTTATCACTATTAAACTGTACATGATCACTCGCTGGGCTTATCTGAAGATTGCCTGAAAATGTCATCAACATCGGTCCAGTAGTTTTGGAGTCCATAAAGGACAAACACTTTTATTAATTTTTATTTATGCATACATATAGATTACTAGCAGAACCCGTTGTACGTTGCTACACCCAATATTTTATTTTATTTTTTCTTTGTTGTCCAATCCATATTAAAATTTTATTTATTTAACAAATGTTTATTTTAATGCCAGCTGATAAACAATATTTACAGTTTTTTCGGTAGGTGTAAATACGTAAAGATTTTTTGGTGTTGATGGTTATAGCGAATATATATATATATATATATATATATATATATATATATATATATATAGATTAAAGTGTTTTAAATACTTAAATAAATACAGGGTCATATAGTGCAATTTCTGTTAATTTTTGGACCTAATTTTTGCAGCTTTTTATTTGAGAAAGTAACACTAGTCCAGGAAGTACGTATTTCCTGGATTAATACGGGACGTCATTACCATAGCAACGAAATAACGACTTACCAAGCAGTTCAACTAAACTAAATCCCTTTAATATTAGAAATCTTGGAATTTCAATTTTAATATTGATAAAAACACTTGCCACGTCTTTTTTGTTCTCTATTGAGTACTCTGCCAGCGGTCTCTCTACTGGCAAATTATGCCCGAGCTCAGCCGTAGAGGGTAGAAGAAAAAAAAGAAAATAAAAGTGAGCCGCGCCACCGACTTGACGGTTCAAGCCGGAAACCCCTAGGTCTTATAGGCACTAGCAGAGCCACACGATAAACAACTAAGATTATGGTGAACCAAATAAATAAAATTATAGCAAAAATATATTGGATACTTTACTCCTACAATAAATCAAAATACACAGCTCAATAACAAAATTATAACAAATATAGCCAAAATTAACAGCCAACAATAAATCCAGGCACACAGTTCAATAATAAACTTATAACAAATATAATTAGATCAACAGCTAACAATAAATCGAAACTTCAAAATTTACAACTTTATAAGACAACAATAAATCAAAAATCCAAAGTTTACGATTTCATAAAATAACTAAAACAAAGGTAAGAATAACAAACTTTATCAAGTTACCAAAAAAAAACGTATACAAGTCAACTTTTTAATAATACTTATCAAACGTTCACATACGGCTGCTAATTTACTCACGTTTTTTTTTACCATTTACATAGAGATTTACACTGTTAAAACAATCGAGCTTATTTAAAAATATTACTTTTTTTTTTTACAATGGCTGTCTTTCAAAATAGCAATATTGTAGGATATTCACAAATAAGTATGAAGAAAACATTTTTACTTGGACACAAATAACTATTGAGAATATTACTTTAATCAAAGTTCAGCTTTGGCATATTATCCAATGCAATAAATAGTTTTCAACAGTGTACCATATTAATAAATTAAAACAAAACTTAATCGTGGTCTCAAAAACAAATCACGTCGTTTAAATATTCTAAAATAAATCACTTGTAACCTTTGGGTATACGAATTCACTACTCCTGTGGCCTACTCCTGTGGCCGGTTTAATTATGGAACTGCACCTGCTACTTAACAATGGCTTCCCTCCATCAGATCCCGCATGCAGATATTTTAACTCGACACCAAAATCCAAAATATCAACAACAAAGGTAAGATAGAATGGTCAAGTTAAAAATTAAATGGTTTTTTTTTAAAATCCAATTAAGATGGTCCAAATACAGCCAGATATGAAAGAAAAAACCGTAGAGGTTCTGCTCACGTGTTAATATCAAATCGTTCCAAAAAAACTCTCACCACCACCCGACTCCTAAGACTGACACCAAACGACTCCTAAACTACTGACTCCCAGGCCGGATATCAAGAAATGACACGGAACACGCGTCAACCAACAATCTTCGCAAATCTATGTTCCAAACTCATAATCGCACTCGTCCGTGTTGATAGCCAGCCCATCCACACAGAAATGAAAACCAAACAATAATATAGCTGACAACACACGACAATCGAGGCCAAGAATCAAAGTAAAATCTAATAACAAAAACCCCCACTCCATCTCCATCGATTAACAAAAATGTCACAGCCATTAATAATTGAATCCTATCACTACAAGGTATGCAACACTATTTACAACGAGTGATATATTTAAATTACAACAAAATACGGTAAGCGAAACTATTTACGAGTACCTGAGGAATACAAAACTATCAGAGACCCAAATAATAATGGAACTGTAGAAGGGAAAAAATAGGCACGTGACACACTTTAGGTACAACATTTTAGGTATTTGGGTAGCTGGATGGACTGTAGAGTTGAAAGCGATGAAGAAATATCAACCAGAATAGAACTGGCACGTAAAAGATTCACTAGTTGGCGTTCTGTACTATGTAATGGAAGTCTTTCGATGAACATCCGTCTAAGAGTATTAAAGTGCTACGTTTGGTCTGTTTTGCTTTATGGATGTGAAACCTGGACACTGAAAGTAAAGCATCTAAATAAATTGGAAGCGTTTGAGTTATGGTACTATCGCCGTATGCTAAAGATTCTGTGGACAGCATACGTAACTAACGAACATGTGTTAGAATCCCTACATAAAAAGCGAGAATTGACAAACTCCATCAACATAAGAAAAGTCGAATACTTTGGACATATGATAAGGGGGCATAAATATCACATGCTCCGATTAATTATCCAGGGTAAAATTTAAGAAAAGCGATGGATTGGCACAAAACAGCTTTTTTGGCTTCGTAATATTAGACATTGGACGGGTCGAACAGTCGAAAAATTGTTTCATGTAGCTACCGATCGAGAAGCTTTCCAACAAATTGTCAACTCTATGATAGCCAACGTTTGAAAACAAGCATGGCACACAAAGAAGAAGATTGATAAAAAAAATAATTAGAATGTTCCTGATTTTATTCCAATAATAAATATTATAATAATATTATTAAATAATATTAAAAGAAACGTACTATTTTATTTTGTTATACCACACCTATGACAAAAAAATAATTGCAACACGCTCGAAAAGAACCATTTAATCGAAATCTTGTCCACTTGTTTAAAAAAAAAAATTTTTTCAGACTTGTTACATAAATAACTGTTAAAAAATGTTAAAAAAGTTCTTTTAAATCAATGTACAAATAACACTGGCAAATGTATCCCGGTTTCGATGCTATTATTTACTTACTTTATATCACACACAAGCAATCTCCTCTTCCTTTCTTTTGTGAATAACTGATTTCCCTGTTGGAAAATCTGGAGTTCACTAACGCTTTTCTCGATGGAAAATGAAAATAAAGGGATGGTTAAATTGTAAAAAGCCTGTCCGGGTATACGAAAGCAATTTTCTTTTGCAGTTCATAACAGGCAGCGAATGACTATCGACGTCACACAATTTAATTTTGAACTGTTTGGCTAATTTTGGCTAACGCTATTTTTTACGAATACTTAAATAACTTAAAACTAGGAAGCAAATAAAATTATAATTTATTTTTAAACCACCAATAACATACTATTATTAATAAAAAAAGTTAGTTAATAAATGCAATAATTTTAGCCGTTGAGATTAATTTAAAAAAGGCAAGACTTCCGGATTTTTTAGCTCCAATTTTAACTAACATAAATGTTTACTGGTTTTTTATTTCACTAAATACGGCATTATATTTAACATACCTTTTTTATTTAGCTATTACCGTTGTTAACAATCGGATCAGAATCTATCTTTAACATTACATACATACATACATACATATAGTCACGCCTTTTTCCTGTACGGGTAGGCAGATACCACTTTCCTTCACTCGTACGGTTCTTACACACATCTTTTGCTTCCTTTACTTTCATCAGTGTTCTCATACCTGCTCGACAGTTGTTTGTACTCTTGACCTGGCCTTTCTTCAAAACAATGTTGATCTGATCGAGATATGTTCGCCGAGGTCGACCTCCACCAACTTGTCCATTTACACTCGCCTTATAAATATGTTATGTCAATCTTTCTTTATCCATCCTTTCTACGTGTCCAAGCCATCTCAGTATTCCTATATCTATCTTTGTAACCACATCTTCTTTTACACCACAGCGTTCTCTTATCTCACTATTCTTCACTTTATCCAACCGAGTCACTCCGGCTATACTTCTCAGACTACTCATCTCCGCAGCATTAATCCTATTTTCATGCTTCTTTTGCCAAACCCAACATTCACTACTATACATAAGTGTAGGAACCAACACACCTCTATGCACAGCCAGACGTGCCTTTTTTGACACTCTCTGGCTGTTTATAAAACTATGCAGTGCCCCATTCATTGGTTTTCTTGCCAACACCCTTCGCTCAATGTCACTGTCATAACATATTAAAACTATTTTATTAACAGTGGGAAATTTTTATTTTTTTTTAATTACCCATTGCTACCCAATTCCGAAATGGTCGAACAAAACGGTTTACTTCTTAGTTTTTTTATTCTTTTTGATTGGCGATATGATATAAGGAAGATATTTAAAAATTAATAATCTTTAAGTTAACAGCTATGCATTTAACTAGTTTTTAATAAAAAACAAGTGTAATCCCAATCTTATGCTTACAGATTAACGTTGTAAATGATTATTTCATTTACCTTTAATACAAAGCAGCCATTGAAGATGTTTACGGTGTCTGATAGAAAATAAACACAATTAAAAAGTTCGTTAAAGTTATTTTAAGGTTTTATAAATCCGTCGCTTTAGATAGAATCACAACAGAGCTAAAAACCAGACTCGTAGAATGTTCTGTTTATGCAATAAAAGATCTGTCAACAATTTATCAACAGATTCTAATTTTTAAAGAAGTTTTAAAAAATATAATAGAATTAATGGGGTGAGTTAACAATAAAAAGTCCTATTTATCATTGTCTTCTTTTTATTAAATTAAAGTTAAATGTTTCAAAGACTAAGGGTTTAACAATAAGAACCAAATATTGACATAAATACAATTAATCTTTAAATTAATAATGATAAAATAGAAATTGTAACAACATTTAAATATCTAGGTTTCCAATTGGACAATTTTTTATATTTTAATGATCATTTTAATTATATGCTAAAAAAGATTTCCAAAAAGTTATATTTTTTTTCAAGAATTTCAAAAAATGTGTCAACCTCAACGAGAATTACAGTTTACAATCCAATCATACGACCCCACTTTGATTTCTGCTCATCCATTATTATTAAACAATTTGACTCCTCCTTATTTTAGTGAATTTATTACCTGGAATTATGACATTTATAATTATTCTACTAAAAGCAATTGCAACTTACACTTGGTTAGAACAAAAAGGAACGCTTCAATTAATTCATTATTTTATAAAGGATTTGATCATTTTAATAAGCTTCCACAGTCATTGAAAAAGTGTTCATCATTACAAATATTTAAAAACAGATTAATGGATCATATTAAAAGCATCAACAAAAAGGTAGATTGTTGTTATTAAGTAGTTTGTTTTTATTTCTTAAGATATCATACACATATTATAGAATTATATTTTACAGCTGCCGTACAACCAACTTTATTTTTATTGTAATATTATTAGGATTAGTATTTTTATTAGTTTATGTCATGCTAGTTCATTATTGTGTTTTTATTACTTAGTTACCAACTATCTAATGTCGTACTTTATGCCCGTGCAAGCATAAAGTTCACTTTATGGCCCGCGCGGTCATAAAGAGAAATTTTTTTTTGTTTAACTTATTTTTAATAACCTTTATTAATAAAATTACAAACGGAATATGGTAATATATGTAAATATTCGATGAACATTATTTTGACGAATTAACATAAAATTGGCAGTTCTGAAATGATTAATATTTTTATTTACTATTAAAGTCTTCTTTACCATGGAATATTTGGACCATAAGGAACTCGGAGAAAATGTTTTAGCGAAATCGCCGAAGTATCCAAGCAACACTGTTTCATTAACATCTTTTACGTAGTTTTCTTGCATCCAATTGAATAATTTTTTGTATTTCATGTTGTAAGCTTCTTTAGACTTTTTTGGCAACAGCTTTCGATTTCTTTCTTTGCTTTTTCAATAATTTCGTCAGGAATTCCAAAATTTTCGTACATGTTAACTTCTAACTTTGATGCATATAAAAATTATTGTGATTTTATGACATTTACGTTTGTCAACATTCACCTAGCAACGATGGTGTCTACTATGATAAAATGGCAATGTTATTAATTCAAACCGGATTTTTTAAAATACTGATTTGTATTGAGATTGGATTGCAATAACGAACTAGTATGACATAAAGTTATGTATGTACCGCGGGCATAAACAGATGTGTATACCCTCGTGCGATTTACAAACCCTCAGGCAAGAGGCACTCGGGTTTGTAAAACGTCGCCCTCAGGGCATAAATATCTTTTTATACCCTTGGTACATAAATAACTATTATTTATTATTTTTATTTGTGCTACTTTACTATAACTTAATTATTTGTGCATATTAGGGTTTTCCTATTTTTAAATAAAGTTCTTCTTCTTCTTTTAGAATATTTTAAACTTTAACACGTTGGTACTTGACATATAAACTTCTGGACAAAATTAATGCAACAAAATATTAAATCATACGAATTGCTGGTTACATTAAAACTTGGAAAAAACGTATTTGGATACTTTAAAAGTGAATTATATTAAATATTTCTCGATAAGATTGAAATTAAAATTAATTTTAAGGCTTAATAACAAAATTGTAATGTTAAAAAAATAAGTGTAAGTGCGACACTAGTAGCGTGTGTTGTTTTTTCTACTTCGGATCACATTATGTATGCGTCTAGGCATGATTTTAATTAAAGTTTGGATGAAGTCTTGAGAAATTCGTTTCCATGCTGTGATAACTGCATTTTTAAGTTTGCTTGGGTTTCTAAGTGCAGGTATTTGACGTTTAACATTTTTCTTGAGGTGATCTCATAAATCTTTGATCAGATTTAGATCCGGGCTTTTTGGTGGCTACTGCATAACTGGTATACCAACATGATTAAAATAATTAAGTAACTCCCCAGCTTTGCGAGGCCGAACGTTGTCTTGCATAAACAGGTAATTGGGTTCCAAAAAAGGAACCAAAGGCATCACATGTTCTATAACAATATTCTCAAGAGAGTAATTAGTAGAGAGCGAAATATATGCAACAAAATATTACCAAAATATGTGCAAATATATATAATACTTTAACTTAAAATATGCAGCTATTTTTTCTAAATTTGTCCAATATGCAAATGCATATTTATTAAAAATACTCAAAAATAAAACAAAATATCAAATTTACATATTTATGATAAATATATAGATATTTATTTTTCACATAAAAACAAATGACACACAAAAACTGATAGTTAAGAATTTAAAACATTATAGTATACATTTATAATTAAATATTATCAAAATTTTTTGTTGGGTGTTTTGACAGTGATATTTATATGTTAGTGTCCTGTCTAGTGTGACAAGGTATTTAGATTTATCGGTGTGTTGTAAGACCTTTCCCTTCCATAGAACCCCGAGTTCTTTGCGAGCTTTGCGTATGGCACTCACTTGTGTTTTGAATGTGTTCGGCTTAAGGAAATTTTGTTTATAGTACCTGTACATGATTTCTAGGGAGTGTTTGAGCTTTTCTTCGATATTGTGGAAGCATTTGGATTGTACTGCGATGGCGAGGACATCGGCATACAAGAAATGTCTTGCCCCATTTGTAATTGGTTGGTCGTTTGTGTAAATATTAAAAAGGGTTGGGGCTAATACACTTCCTTAAGGCAAGCCATTATTTTGGCTTCTCCACCTGCTCTTCTTCCCATGCAACGTGACATAGAATATTTTGTTGTGTAGTATTGTCTCCACGACTATGAGCAGATTGTAGCCGCTCAGCGTATTATATATTTTTTGTAGAAGTTTTTTGTGGTCTACGGTGTCGTATGCGGCGGTTAGGTCGATCGGGGCTATGCCTGTTATATATTTGTTTTCAAAGCCCTCTGTCTGGTTCAACACCTGGCCGGTACGGGATTTTCCAGCTCTAAATTCCGACTGCTCGGGTATTAGTCTAGGGTCCACTTCTTTTTGTATTCTATGCAGGAATATCCTCTCACATAGTTTAAATAGATGGCACAGTAGGGAGATCGGTCGGTAGCTATTTGGCAAATCTGGGTCTTTATCTGGATTAAGCAGTGCAATTACTTTTGATTTGCGCCAAGATTTAGGAATCCTATAGGAGGAGGTGCAATTATTGAAGAGTTGAAGTATCCATTTCTTGGAGGTGGGTCCAAAGTGTTAAATCTGCTCAGTGAATAGTTATTTTATTTATTTTTATAAATTGTTTTTAGGTAAAGAATGCTTAGCAATACGTAATTAGAATGACTTACTAAGCTAATAATCTTTTTCTTGAAAAACCCCTTATTTTTAAAACAAAACATTTTAATGTATCTAATCTTTTTTCGCATTGTTATTTAGGTATAAATGAAAAAGTTCAAATAGATAAGTTCGTTTATTTCGTTACGTGCTGTTCTAAAAGCATATAGAAATAAAATTATGGTACATGTACATTTGTCGTAATTAAACTTACTTCTCTGGTACATATTGTAAATGCTATCACGAATAGAGCTTGTATTTAAATTTTCTGTATTTGTTACTTGTTTATAAGCGAACTGATCACCTTTTTTCTCTGTTTGACAAATGCTAAAATAATATGAATTTTCGTAGAATAAAGTTGTTTTTTTTTACTGAAAATAGTCGCAAAAAGGGTAGACCTATCGTGTGGGTCGCGGACTATTAGAAGGGAAAGGGATTATAGAAATAAAATGATTGTGGACCCGCTTTTTGAAAAATTGCAGGTCATAGTTCTCTGGGAAAACTGATTTTGGAAGCTTGTTTCATTCCGTAGCGTCCCTGTAAAAGAAGGATTCTTGACGGAGATTGGTCCTTGTAGTGTCAATCTTGAGAGTAAATGGATGAGACTAATCAGCGTGCCGAGTTCTTCGGCCAAATGTGGCCAATGGTGGTACAAGAATTTTTATTTCTCTGGAGCATCTGCTATGGAAATATCTGTCGAGTAATGACTGGTCTGCAACTCTTCTTCTATTTGAGCTGTTTATTAACCTAATGGCCCTTTTCTAAATGGAATCTAAAAGACGAAGAGAATGCCTTGGTGCTGAACCCCAAATGTGCGAGCAATATTTCAGTAGAGGTCAGATTTGATCCTTGTACGTCGTCAACAGTTGATCAGGACTAAAAACTTTTTAGCTTTTCACAGAAAATCTAGCCTCTGGCTTGCTGACTTTGCGATGTTAGCAACATGGTCATGCCAAGACATATTATTGGACACCGTGACTCCCAAAATCGAGATGAAAGGACTGAATCCAAGGGTATTTCCGGACATTGTGATGGAATGATTTGACTTATTCATTTTCTTGGAAAACGTGGCGCTTTGTGTTTTCTTGGCGTTGAACTGAACAAAATTGTTGGTTCCTCACTCGACTATTGCTTCAAGATCATTATTAATGGAATCAACCTGTTCCTGTCTGGGTCTATTTTTATCATTCACCGAAAGTGATCGATAGAATGTGAAAGTTGAGACAAGTGTGCTATCGTCTGCGAAACTGTAAATGGGGTTTGTGGTGGTTTTCAAGAAGTTGTTAATGTGTAAAAGAAATAAGGTGGGGGACAGGATGGAACCCTGGGGGACCCCGGCATTGGTTTTTAACGCATTAGAAGAAATACCCTTAACTGCCACATGTAAGGAGCGATCTTGCATGAAGCTCAAGAGCCATTGGCGCAGTTTGGTTGGGAGACCGTAGGCAGATAATTTACTTAACAATGCCTGGTGCCAAACGCGGTCTAAGGCTTTAGATATATCCAAGGCTATTGCACGGGATTCAATAAAATTCTTAATAGTGTACGTCCAGAGCTGAGTAACATAAGCCAGCAAATCTCCAGTAGACCGAAGTTGTCGAAATCCATATTGTCTGTCATGGATTATCTCAAATTTCTCCAGATATTTGATGAGTTCTATGTTAATCGCTTTTTCCATAACTTTGGATATGTTTGAGAGAAATGCAATAGGGCGATAATTCGCAGGAATAGTCTTCTTTTGTTTTTTCGGAATCGGTTGGACTTAAGCGTTTTTCCACATGGACGGATATACTCCTTTGCTGTATGATAACTTTAAGAGTTTTCAGAGTACTTGGAATTCGATCTGGTCCTACTGCCTTATTAGAGTAAAGATTTTGTAGGATTTTCCTGATAGTGCGATGGCGGATAGCGACTTCAGGCATTGATGCGTTTATTCTAGGTATCGTTGGGTGTTGTTTCCCATTGGTATTGAGGGTTAAGTTAGAGTAATGATAGAAATGATAGTAATGAGTAGAGTAATGATATTCTATTCGCATATTATCTCTTGCACAGCCTTTAACACGTTAACTGCCGCGGGTATTTTTGGGATAGGTCTCTCAGGCCACACCAATTTTTAAAATTAATTTTCCAAAGAATGTTGTATTTTGTACTATTATAATGTAAAATTACTTTTTTTGTGATTTTACCCTCTTCCACCCCCGTGTGACTCAGCAATACACGCGGCGTAGAGTTGTTATCATGTATTTCTGCGCCAGGTGTATGTCCTGGAATACACAGATTTTAGGTCTTAACTTGCATAAATTGAATAACATAGTATTGCGAATAAGTTTATCACAGTGCTCAGTCACCATTTGCATTACGTAGAGGCATAATCGCGTTTGTGGAAGTGTATAAAATGTCTTACGAACGTAAAGAGGCCTATTTCGGAACTGGTAAACAAAAAAAGAAAATTTCCTATTTCTTCTGATGGCTGTGCCTCAAATAAAAAAAGAATACTGAATATCGAACCCAATTGATTGCAAAGTCTAATGATGTTGGAAGTGAAGATGAGCTGGAGGAAGAAAACGAGAACGATACCGATAGTAAAGAAGAACAGTAATGGGGACTTATTGTTGGTAATTTTGCAGAATTTTCTTGTAAAAAAGATGTTAAAATGACAGATGATGTTGTTTAAATTAAAAATCAGAACAAACTTGCTTACTAAGTATAAATAAATCATTGACGAACAACTTCTTCGCGATGTTAAGCATGCACAGATGAGCCATTGCTTTGCTTAGAATATATTTTTGTCCACATTAAAGACATAGAATACATTTTTTATTTAAATTTTGTATGTTTTGTATGTTACTATACCATAAGCTTGTTTATTTTTGTTGTCACAATGTTTGTATTGTTTGTGTATACGAAATTATACACGCGGCGTACAGGACCCAACTTGCGTGTATACTTTTATATGCACATGGCAGTTAACGTGTTAAAGGCAACAAAGGACCATTATTATTCCTTTCTTGTTTAAAATAATTAACTAATGAAGTTACAAGTTCTTTGCATTGATTATTCAGCTGTTTGGGTATTTTGATAATCAAAGAAGAAAATGCTTTGTTGTTTTTAAAAAATTAGTTTTTATTATAAACCTCAAAAATCGATGACACCACGAGTAGAAAAGTCGCAAACGACGCGACAACATGACAGTATTCCTGGCAGTGACTATTTTACTGTCTTTAATTGGTGGCTTCTTTATGAAAATGTTAACACAAAATTTTACATTGAAGGACGTCTAAACCCAAAAAAGCTAACTTGCATATACATTACTTTGTAACGAAAGTTCTTTTATTGATCGGGTTATCTTTAAACACGATTGTTTAGCAAACTTAAGTATATACATTTATACGCATGCATGCAATATAATGACGACATTGGTGACGTGAACGCAACTTGATTTGGCTTTTACTTGTATATGCACTTTGCATATACTCTCTAGTAATTGGCATTTATAGATCTTGTACGGACAGGAATTAATTATGTGCGAGCGTCAAAGCATATACCACCCCAGAACATAACAAAGCATTTGCCACATGAAACCTTGCAGAGATATTGCAAGAAGTCAACCTTTCTCTCGGTCTTCGCCAGACTCGTTCACGACTATCTGGATGTTTTAGGCTAATCCTGGTTTTATCTGTGAATAAATCTTTTTTCCAATTTTATTGTCCACAGACCAATATTGATAATTTCGAGCAAAACGCTCTGTTCTCTCTACTAAGCAAGGGTGTAGTGGCTGGTATCCTACTGTTTAATCCAGCTTTAATTAACCGTCTTCCAACTTCGAGTTCGTTTCTGATCACCGAAGTAAGTGACACTCCTGTTTCTTGAAGGGTATTGTCTAATACGTTTATCTTGGGGCGTTAGTGCATCGCTCTTGTCCTTGCCCTGGCCCTCCAGAATAATTTTCACCCTCATTTAAGCATCTCACCATACGACTCATAGTGGAACGATTACGTATTATTTAAAAAAAAAGACGCAATTTATAAGCATACTTTTAAAAAAAAATTATCGCAAGTACTGCACAAAATTGTGTTTCTTCTAAAAAATTCTTTAACTTTTTTTTAAATTTCATTTATATTGTCGCGTTAATTTTGTCCAAGAGTTTATATTTGTTTTAAAAATGTGAATGAATATTTTTTAAAAAATTAAATTTATTATTTAACTTTTTAAGATTTAGAATAGGATAAGTGGTACATTGAGTTACATTACATTACAATATTGCGGTTGGGCCATTGGTAAAGGCACCTTTGTCACCTAGATCTTTCGATCCTCTGTGACTACCGCTGGGTCTTCAGGGCATAGGAATTTCAGTCCGCTGGTTTTGGCAAACCGCAGGATTTCTGTTAGCACTGTCTCATTTAGATCACTTGGATCCATGATCATGCGGCCCTAGGTTTGATACCTGTACACCGCTAGCATCGAGCAGCAACACATAATATGTATGCTGCTCTCTTTCTCTTCACCGCATAGTCGGAATTTCTTCTCAGCCGCCAACTTAAGTTTGAAGGGGTGCGCCCTTAGTGCGACGTGGGCAAGTGTGCTGCTTAGCCTAATCCGGTTCATCGTCCAGAGTGTGTCTGCCCTTTTGGAAAGGTTTTTTATCAGCTGTCTTGATGTTCTGCAGCCAGTATTTGCATTCTACTGAGCGATATGTTTTTGCTCAAGGATTAGTTTCATTTTTCGCTTCAGCATTTGGCAATCCGACCGACTGGCTTCTTGGTTCCACTAGAGTCCCATTTCTTGCCAGTTCATTAGCTACCTCATTGCCTTTTATCTCTGTGTGCCCAGAAACTCATGTTAAAATGATCTTGTTTGCAGACGCTAACTCAGTGATGGCCTGCATGCAGTTCCACACCACCGATAATGTTGTGATGCAACTCACGAGGGCCCTAATGGCCACGCGACTGTCAGTGATAATATCAATCTTACTGTTGGTCACTCTATTTTCTGTCAGGTGCGTAGCACACCTGAGTATGGCATAGACCTCAGCCTGGAAGACCGAGGCGTATTTCCCCAGGGGTATGCTTTCCCTTTGGTTGAAAGATGCTCCAAACACACCTGCCCCGTAGCGTCTCTGGTACCCCGATCCGTCAGTGTATCATCGTTTCACTCCTGGGCTAGTTTTTTCCTATCAAGATCTTTTTCGGAATCTTGTAAAGGGGTTTTTGTAGAGGGCCTTGATCTTTGTGTGACCAATTCCGTTGCTCCTCCACCTACCCTGGCACTTAAGTCTGTATGTAGTGTTTCTGGCCCCATCTTTTATCAGGAGATCCAAAGGTGGTATGATGAGGGCTATTTGTAGTCTCTCTACATTGAGTTAAATGTGTAATTATTTTTAAAATATAATTTAATTTTATTGGTTAGGCACATTTTGTTACGCTATGCACATGTTTGGTATCAAATCCGATACATTTCCTAAATACAAAGTTACGACATTTTTATGTCGACGCCACTGTCGCTCTACCGAATGAATCACACGAACAGGCATGAACGTGTAACTACTTGTGATAGTTTAGTCGTAGCTTTAAAGTTGGCTTGTTCCGGTCTAGTCATTTTACGAACTTAAAAGGTCTAATAACTAATTTACCGGATGTGATGAGCGTAACAGTGATATGTTATTGATGGACTAATTATTTTCAACAATTCGTCAAAACTACTTAGTCATTGGGTAATACTGGAAAAGTTTTTTAGGATATTTAAATAAACCTTTAAATATTATGCAAACCAGTTTTTTTATAAATTTTGACTTGTTATTGAATATGAAAGAAGAAAAGAGGAAATGAAAAGAGATGACAGTGGGTAGGCACAGTAAGCTAATGATAGCTCCGTTGAACCCATGCCTGACAAAAGACCCAAAAACGTTTAACAGGGACAGAGTTAAACTGGTAACAGGACTTCTAATTGGACACTGTTTAGCTAGAAAACACCTGCACAGTATAAAACCTTCAAAGAGAGCTCCCTCTGCAAGAACTGTGGAAAACACGAAACAACCCACATCATTTTCGATCGCGAAGCACTCGCTAGGCGTGTGTGTGTGTGTGTGTGTTTTTTTTTTAAGGGGGGGGAATCCTTTTTACGGATTCTAGGCATAGTTGTTTGGCCTGGATATGTGGTGACTCGACGCAGTGTCATACTAAAATTCAACGCTAGCGCCCCTACCCACTAAACCCTAAACCCCTTTTCCTCTTTCCCCCAATCCCTCATGGAAACCGCCGTTAGGCATTACTTCGTGAGGGGAGGATCTAGCTACTGCTCTTTCTTCTGGTAGCTAAGGTATTATTTTACCTTTCTTCTAGTTGTTGTCATTTGCTCTTCTTCTTTCGATGGAACGCAAGTCTATGAGGACTTCTGTTGCAAATGTGCTGATGGCGTTCCAGGAGGCTCTTGATGACAACATTGCATCTACTATTGTCTCTGGTTGGATTTTCTTCTTTAGGATCATCTCCAGCTCATCTCGCTGTGGGTAAAATCGTGGGCACTCAAAGAAAACGTGCTCTGCGTCTTCATTAATTCCTGGGCAGGACGGGCACTCCGGTGAATCATCATGCTTGAAGCGGTGAAGATACGTCCGAAAACATCCATGTCCTGACAACAACTGCGTCAGATAGTAATTGACCTCGCCATGACTTCGGTTTAGCCAAACGTCGATCTTCGGTATGAGACGGTGTGTCCATCTCCCTCTTGTCGCGGCGTCCCACTGCGATTGCCATCGTGCGATGCTGTTCTGCCGTTCTTCAGCTCTGAGTTCCTCGGCACTTTGTGTGGTTGTCCTCTTTCGTTGGTAAAGGTTCCGTCTTTCCTCAGCTAGGACTCTGAGTGTGTGTGTGTGTGTGTGTGTGTGTGTGTGTGTGTGTGTGTGTGTGTGGTGTGTGTGTGTGTGTGTGTGTGGTGTGTGTGTGTGTGTGTGTGTGTGGTGTGTGTGTGTGTGTGTGTGTTTGTTTGTGTGTGTGTGTGTTTGTTTGTGTGTGTGTGTGTGTGTGTGTGTGTGTGTGTGTGTGTGTGTGTGTGTGTGTGTGTGTGTGTGTGTGTGTGTGTGTGTGTGTGTGTGTGTGTGTGTGTGTGTGTGTGTGTGTGTGTGTGTGTGTGTGTGTGTGTGTGTGTGTGTGTGTGTGTGTGTGTGTGTGTGTGTGTGTGTGTGTGTGTGTGTGTGTGTGTGTGTGTGTGTGTGTGTGTGTGTGTGTGTGTGTGTGTGTGTGTGTGTGTGTGTGTGTGTGTGTGTGTGTGTGTGTGTGTGTGTGTGTGTGTGTGTGTGTGTGTGTGTGTGTGTGTGTGTGTGTGTGTGTGTGTGTGTGTGTGTGTGTGTGTGTGTGTGTGTGTGTGTGTGTGTGTGTGTGTGTGTGTGTGTGTGTGTGTGTGTGTGTGTGTGTGTGTGTGTGTGTGTGTGTGTGTGTGTGTGTGTGTGTGTGTGTGTGTGTGTGTGTGTGTGTGTGTGTGTGTGTGTGTGTGTGTGTGTGTGTGTGTGTGTGTGTGTGTGTGTGTGTGTGTGTGTGTGTGTGTGTGTGTGTGTGTGTGTGTGTGTGTGTGTGTGTGTGTGTGTGTGTGTGTGTGTGTGTGTGTGTGTGTGTGTGTGTGTGTGTGTGTGTGTGTGTGTGTGTGTGTGTCTGTGTGTGTGTCTGTGTGTGTGTCTGTGTGTGTGTCTGTGTGTGTGTCTGTGTGTGTGTCTGTGTGTGTGTCTGTGTGTGTGTCTGTGTGTGTGTCTGTGTGTGTGTCTGTGTGTGTGTCTGTGTGTGTGTCTGTGTGTGTGTCTGTGTGTGTGTCTGTGTGTGTGTCTGTGTGTGTGTCTGTGTGTGTGTCTGTGTGTGTGTCTGTGTGTGTGTCTGTGTGTGTGTCTGTGTGTGTGTCTGTGTGTGTGTCTGTGTGTGTGTCTGTGTGTGTGTCTGTGTGTGTGTCTGTGTGTGTGTCTGTGTGTGTGTCTGTGTGTGTGTCTGTGTGTGTGTCTGTGTGTGTGTCTGTGTGTGTGTCTGTGTGTGTGTCTGTGTGTGTGTCTGTGTGTGTGTCTATGTGTGTGTCTGTGTGTGTGTCTGTGTGTGTGTCTGTGTGTGTGTCTGTGTGTGTGTCTGTGTGTGTGTCTGTGTGTGTGTCTGTGTGTGTGTCTGTGTGTGTGTCTGTGTGTGTGTCTGTGTGTGTGTGTGTGTGTGTGTGTGTGTGTGTGTGTGTGTGTGTGTGTGTGTGTGTGTGTGTGTGTGTGTGTGTGACCAATTGCATTCGACGCATAATTACGCAACTTAAAACTGATTAGATTTTTAGCAAAATCGGTCTAGCTGTTTTTTATGGGGAATAAAAAAACTGAAAAAAATAGTAAACTACCTGAATTTTGCAATTTAAAAATTATACTAATTTTAATACAGAATTTTAAGATCTTTTAAATAATATGATTATTGCATGGTAGGAATATTTGTATGAAAAATTTAATGACAATATTTTATAAAAAGAGTTGGTTTTAGAAAACAAAATTAGGATTGAAGAATTTTAAACTTGTGTCAGTATTGAGAGAATAGAATTGAAGACGCTATAACAATAAAAAAATGTTGTAAGTAATAATCAAGCATTGTTTATAACAATTGAATATTGTAACCAACAAATGATTATTAATCATCTTCTTCTTTTTTAGTCATTTTCTGTTGTCCTCTCCTGGACGTAGGCCTCTTTCATGTTTCTTCATGCTGTTCTGTCTTGTGCTGTCTAAAACCACCCATTTCCTGCTTGTTGTTTGATATCATCAACCCATCTTCTTTGTGGTTTTTTCATGCTACGCTTCGTCTCTCTTGATCGCCAGTGTGTTGGTTTAGACGTCCATTTTGATTGATCTTGTCGAGCAACGTATCCCACCCATTGCCACTTTAATTTAGCGACACGTGTCACTATATCCACGACTTTGGTTCATTTTCGGCTTTTTTTGTTCCTTCTTCTGTTCCTAAGACTGATGTTAAGCATCGTCCGTTTTATCGCTCTTTGCATTACTCTTAGCTAATTGGCGATATTTTTTGTTAGTGCCATTGTTTCTAGGCCATATGTCGCTACTGGCAATATGCAAGTGTCAAAAACCTTTCTCTTTAGGTTTATAGGGATGTCACCATTTTTAAATATATACTTAATCTTCACGAAAGCCATCCAAGTTTGTCTTTTTCTTCGAATTATCTCCGCTGTTTGATTTTCCTTGCCTATCCTTATTGTATGTCCCAAATAAATATATTTCTCTACTTTTTCCAGTTTCGTATCGTCTATATATAAGAGTTCTGTGGTGTTACTGATGATTTTGGTTTTTTAAATGTTCATTTTTATCCCGACATTCTTGAAGGCATCAATAAGTTGTTTTAACATATCGCTCAGTTTCTTCTTGTTGCTGCCTAATGAGACGATATCATCGGCGAATCGGATGTTTATACCCTTAGTTTCCCAATGTAATATTTTAAAGATATTCTTCAGCGCTAAGGTAAATAATTTTGGAGATATGGTATCCCTTTGAAGTACTCCCCTTTTTATTTTTATTTTATCTGTTTTAAAGTCCTCTTTAATTTTGAACATGAATAGTGGCATTTTTGTATATATTTTTCAATAGGTTTGTATAACGAGAGTCTATTCTCGCATCGTTCATTGCTTGGGTGAACGCCCACGTCTTAATTGAATTGAACGCCTTATGAAAGTCTACAAATGCCAGATGGAGAAATACATTGTATTCTGTTGTTTTTTCTATTAATGTTTTTATAGACTGTAAGTTGTCGATGGTACTGAAACTCTTGCGAAACCCAGCTTGCTCCAATGGTTGATATTTGTCGAATTTATTGGTTAGTCTATTGGTAACGATCTTGGTAAGGATTTTGTACAGATGACACAGGAGGCCAATTGGTCGGTAATTTTCTTAATTGCCACTGTCCCCTTTTTTAAAAAGCAAAATAACTTCTTTGTTTTGCCACTTGTCCGGAATTTTGCCTTCCTGCAGACATTTATTTAAAATAATTCGCAAAGGTTTTTCAATGACTGCTCCTCCTATTTTTAGCATTTCGCATGTAAATTTGCCTTCACCTGGGCTTTTTCTATTTTTTATTTTATTAAGAGTAGCCTGTATTTTCTGTCTGGATATCTCTGGAACACCTTTGGAGCCCACGTTGCATATAGTCACTTGGGGAATTTTTGAATTTAATTTGATAGAGGTGTAGAGACAGTTGTAAAATTCCTTAATGTATTCGGCAATACTCTTGTTGTCCGAGATCACATTACCCTGCTGTTTTTTTATTTTGGTAATCTTGTATGTGCCTCTGGAAATAATTTCGACCTTAAAACCCACATATTGTATTGTCTCAATTGCATTTTCGATAGCTTTTGTGTTATACGCTCGAATGTCTTTCCTCACTTCCTTATGAATTATTTCATTTAGTACCTGATATTTTGGTTTATTACTAGGAGTTCTTTTTCTTTCTTCCATAAGTTTCTGTGTATCCGGATGTATTTTGTGATCCTTTTTGGCTCTTGATTTTGAGCAAATCTTTTCTTTCTTATACTCTGTCGTCTTTTAAAATATTTTTTTTTTAATTTTTTACTAATAATAGTCGTGAAAAGGGTAGACCTATCGTGTGGGCCGTGGACGGCCTGCACTGCGACTATTAGAAGGGAGAGGGATGATAGAAAGAAGATGAACCTGCTTTTTAAAAAGTTGCAGGTTATAGTTCTCTGGAAAAACTAATTTTGAAAGCTTGTTCCATTATGTCGCAGCCCTGGAGAGTTGAGCTGTTTATCAACCGAATGGCCCTTTTATGAATGGAATCTAGAAAACGAAGAGAATGCCTTTCCCATGTTCACTTCCTTTGTTTTGGTTTCTTGAAAAAGGTGTTCAGTATAAGTTTTCCTTATTTAAGTAGTTTATTAACATATTTCCATTTTGGTTTCTCACACCCAGACCAAAATTTCCTATGTTATCAGAGTCGGTTGCGTATTTTTGTCTGAACTTAGCATTAAAATCGCCATTTATTATTTTGAACTAGGTTTTGCGTGAGTTCATGGCTTTGGATAGATCTTCAAAAAATGTTTCCATCTTCTGCCTGGCTTGTCGGTGCATATCCGTGAATGAACTGAATACTGTATCTCTTATTTAATCTGAGTACCATGTTAATAACCCTGTCAGAGATCGATTTTACTTTGGTTATCAGGTGGTTTAACTTCCTATTAATAAGAAATGCCACTCCTCCTTTACCACTGTGTTCGGCAGAATTGTTTTGATGCAGTAAGTGGCCTGATTTCAGAACCGTGGTTTTCTTTCCTGGTAATCGTGTTTTGCAGAGACCGAAAACGTCCCATATGTTCGAGTTCTTGTTCTAGTTTGGCAAGATGCTCTGGGTTACTTATTGTTCTGACATTATATGTTGTTTGGTTTGTTTTGGTACATCGAATATTTGCCTTCCCTAGAATCCGTGAGGCAGACCGATTTGGCATCAGTGTGAGATTCCGTGTGTTTTGCTGTTTGTAACCACTCATTTCAAGTCAGAAGCTACTGTGCTAGTTTTGGTCCGTCCCGAGTATTTCATTTCCTCGGTTCCACCCATATCTGAGAGGCATTCCCCTATCTGCAACTTATGGAGGCGCCCTAGGGGGAACTAGCAACCCCGCAAGGAATTGATCATATTAATTAAAAAAAAATTTCAATTATTATAAACAATTGAAAATAGCTCCTGCTTATAAAATGATAAGAAAAAGTTTGAAAGAATACGGTTGACATAAAGAAAATATTGTTAATGACAATTACAATTTGTTATAAACAATTTAAAATCGTTTTTTATAATAATTTTAATAATAATAATTATAACAACAAAAGATATGGTATTTTTCCATTCTTTCCACTGGGAAGTCAGTCGTGTGGACCTCTCGGGTCGCACCCAGACCACTGTATTTATAGTATTTTGTAGTTATTAAGCATTGTTAAATTAAAAACAAAATTTTAAATATTTAAAAAAAATTATAAATGACAATAAAAAATGAAGAAAAATTTGTTGTTGGTTTTGATGAACATGAAAACCAACCTAATAATAAATGAAATCATTCACTCATGAAAAGAAAATCAATAACAAAAAAATAAAGAAAAACAATGCTAAACTCAATCAATAAAGAAGAATAAAAAACAACAGGCGGTGCGGCTGTAAATAAAAACTCCAAAGAAGTAAAAAGAAGTCTTAAAAAGAGATTTTCAAAAAAACTTTCCCACACATTCAGTAATTTAAAGTACAATAATAAATTTTTAAAGTAAAATTAAAGAAAAAATTTTACAATTTTTTTAACCATAAAATGATTTTTTGTAATTATATTAGTATTATTAATTTTTTTTACCACTTCCAACAAAATATACAACAGGATTAGCTGCCTTAATTTTTAATTTTATTACCTTCTGGCCCTTTTTTTATTTGTCGGCGTCCAAGAGTCGATCACAATTAGGGTGCTTATTATTGAGCACTTTGTTATGCCGGCCTTCACGATCCGACTGGTAAATTCTCGAACGCCGCGTCTAGCGGTTTCGAAATGGTAGTAGGATTGTTCCTGACTCTTAAAAAAAGGTGTAATAGTAGCGATTACTCTGGAATTATGATTTAGAAATATAAAAAGGACAGCGGTCGTGAAGAAGTCAGTTTTTATAAGTTATGAAATTTAATTAGTTGTAAAAGTTGTAATTGGTTAAATATCTAAGTGAATATGTAAGTGATTTTTAAAAGAAAATTAATTGTGTAAAAGTATTGGAATAAAAATTGTTTTGTTACTATATCGAAATTTAAACTTACCGAACTCAAGAAAGAAGTAATATCGTAACAATATATTGGGCGTGTCAGGTAAGAAATGTTCTCTGAGGTGTGGGCAGCTTCACTGCCGGAACCTCTATTGCCTGCTGACTTCCTTGCTCTTGGACGGCGTCGTTTTACTGCGTAGATGTTGAATCCTTCGATAACCCAGTAATCGCTGGCTCGATCTGTCTTTTTACTACTGTAGGCTAACGGGTTTACTGCTTTTTATAGCCATGAATTGGTATTTTTACAGTAAATGAAACAAACACGTGTCATCGATAATATATTGTTAACTTTAATACATGGAGCTTACAGTTTAAAGCATCCTGTATCTTCAGAATAATTTCACTGGTTGCTAGCTTTTGTTTGATGTATTTTACTTGATTATATTTATGTGCATTTTACCATGTGGTTTTTTAAAGTATTGCTCTAAACGCTAGAGGTTATACCTCGGCTGATGATATGCGAAAGCGGGAGCGAAGCGCTGTGATGACCTCGGCTTCGCCTCGGTCAACAAACGTGTACTCTGAGACATTTCTTATTTTAATGCCCGTGGTGGGTAATATAATATAACCTACCTATTAGTAAAATGTGGCCTAAGAAAAAAATGATTTATATCCATAAAAAATCCTGCACATTAAATCTTTTGCCTAAAATGAATGGTAAGTCAAATAACATTAAAAAAAAAGATTACTATTTTATACTTTATTTAAAAATTTATGAGTACTTACAAAAAGTAAAGTAAGGAGAATTTAGTCAATGATTATAGACAATATTGCAATTATTTGAATACACGCCATCCCAAAGCACATAAAATAGTATCAAAAGAAATAAGTACAACATGTATATTTTTAAATATTATTTTTTGGCGTCCAAAAAGTGCATTTTCCTTCACATGAAATTAATGTACATACAAATAATGATACTGGCAAAAGAATCTCAAATCTAATGCTATAAGTTTACGCCAAAAAAATGTGAATTAACGAAGACATATAGAAAAAAAAACGGCTTAACGATGTTTATTTTTTATATCACACACGAGCAATTTCAACTTCCTTGCTTTTGTAAATAACTAATTTACCTGTTGGAAAATCTGAAGTTCACTAGTGCTTTTCTTGATAGAAAATGAAAATAAAGAGATGGTTAAATTGTTAAAAACATGTGAGGGTACACGAAAGCAATTTTCTTTTGCTAATCATAACAGACGGAGAATGACTATCGGCGGCGACGTTACACAATTTAATTTTAAACTGTTTTTTGCTAATGTCATTTTTTATGATGACTTAAATTTTTTTAAATAAGGAACGTAATAAGATTATAGTTTATTTTTAATTTACCAATAAAATACTGTATTCACTAAAAAAAGTTAGTTAAAAAAAGGCAAGTTCAGCTATTGTTAATTTAAAGGAGGCAAGATATCCGGATTTTTCTTACCTTTATTTTCAACCCAGCCCAGTTTATAGGGGGGTATCAGCTTACATTAATTGTGGCAAAAGATTTATTTTCCAGGATCGTTTGATATGGTGTGGGTATACCAAATCAGTTTGAGAACTGTGTTTTACCATATACCTATAATCAGAAAAGACGGAACTATTTACTTTTAAACACGATCATACATCCCCACTTTCTGGGAGATTGTATAATCTTGATACGGCCGACTGGAATGTATTGTGCTGTGATTTTGCCTGCTTTCTGATAAGAGATTTGTAATTGTTATTGAACCTTCCATAGTATTTGTTGATTATATTTGCAACAATATTGTGACCATAATGCCGCACGGCTTGTCTGATTCGTTCCACGTGCAAAAATGTGTGTACAACGAAATCGGCTATTATTAGTAGCGCTGTTGCCGAAGGTGTTGCAACGAGATTTTGGAGTATTATTGGTAATTTTCAACATTTTATTGGTAAAATTTAGTGGAAGAAATGATTCTTTATTGCCAAGTGTGTAAAAAACCAGACTATTTCAGCCGTAGTGTTTATTTTCATAAGTAAGTTGGAACATCTTATTGTTTTTTTTCTTATATTTTCATCCAGTGCTGTAAAACGCGAATCTGAAAATCAAACAATGTGAAAATCAATACTTTTCGAGATATTCTCAAAAAAGGTCATTACCTATTTCCCTGTTATTCAGCAACACTTATTCAGTGGTATCGTCCTTTTTTTCGTTGTTTACTATATACCCACCTGATCCATTTTATGGTAGTAATTCATAAAAAATTTATACATCACCTCAAATTTAATCCAATCGAGAAATCAAGGAGTCACGGAACCCTGAGTAAAATATTTTAATCTCTTCCTGTAGGTTACTTGGCTGTTATTAAATAGTTTTGAACATTAAAATTAAAATTTAAAATACATTACATTTTATTTGTCCAATTATTATTAATGATAATTATTTAAGTTTTTATTTTTCATTTCAGACGGTTGGGTAAATTTATTTAAAATTCTTTTTGAGTACTTTTATTTGATAAAATAATTTAGTTTATCGGGTGTTAGTAAAACTGTTCGCTACACAATTAGAAGACCTTAAGTTGGAATAATTTAGTTTTATAAAAGTAACTTATAACATTACACACAATTGGCTTTAGAAAGGAAACTTTAACGTAATACAAAACTGTCGCCCAACATTTGGGGAATTAGTAAGTTTTTTAAAATTGGCACCCCACTTTTGTAATTTTAGAAAAACAGTTTAGTAAGGGGAATAAAATTTGGCGCCCAACTGTTGTGGTTTAGAAAAATGCTGTTAGTAGGCTACAACACTTCAATTTAATAAAAAACTGAGTATCACCTATTCATAAATATATTCTCATAAAAAACTAACTATTACATGATAGATATATTCTCATTTTGAACAAACAGCACGTCACTAATAACAAGCGTGGCAGTAACTCCATAATAATGTTACAGCGTTGCCAGCACGAGAACGAGACAAAGAGAATCGATTGGTATTCTTTGTCATACTCATGGCCACTCTCGTGTAATCATTGCGACAAAACAAACAGAGTTTTAAAAATAAAAAGTTGCGTCTTCTCTGGATAGTAGGTCTATGTGTTTTACCCATTTTCAATGTGCTGTAACTTTCGGCGCGCCGGCAAGAAAAATAGGGAATCTTCCTGGCAGAGGGTTGTAGAAGCTGTAGGATTTTGTATGTCTCTGCCTCTGTTGGATCTCGCCGTGCCTCGATTCGATGTAAATTCTTCGATAGCTAGTTTTGGCTCTTTCGTAATACTTTTTTGCTGTCAGTTTTTTCTGGCTTCACCGCCGTGAATTTCTTGATGAATTAAATTAAACACTTTTCTTTTTTTATGCTATATTGTAAAAAATATATACACTAAGCTTACAGTTGAGAACCTCTTGTCTCTTTGGAAAATTTTCACTGGTTGATGGCTTTTAATTTAACTGATTTTATATAATTATATTGCTTGTAACTTTTTTACCACGTGGTGTTTTAAAACGAAGCTTGCTTGTTTCTTGGTCGAAGACGATGGACGAACTCTCCACACGGAAGTTGTCAAAATAGTTTAGTAAAAGCAGCACTGATGTCAGCTTTCCTAATAGGTTTGTGACTTTGTATGATTGGTTGTCTATAGCAAAGCACCTAATTTCAGAAAATCAAATGAATAATTGGTTGCCTATAGCAACCGTCTTTTAGCTGTGATAATGAGGTTTTAAAATAAAGGAATGGATTGAAAAACATTCTACTGTTGCAAAATAGCAGTAACTTTGCAACATCAAATTTTGTAGTGTAGAGCATTTTTCTGTGAGTTAAAAAAGCACTAATTTTTTAAAATTGTGCCAATTTTTAATTTGTTTTTGACTCCATTGTTTAAAATCTTTTATGATTTGTTACATAATATTACAATCAGTTAAGAAAGAAGAAACTGACAATAACCAACCTGAAGCAGCAAATAATGTCAACCAGCCTGAGGAAGAAGAGCCTTAACCGGACCATTAAAACGACCAACATTGTAAATATTCCAAATATCTTTGTAATTATTGTAAGCATTTCTTTAAGTAATGTAATTCCTTACCTTTTGTGTAACGTTAACAATAAATATAAATAAATAAGTTAACTTACCTGTATTTTAAGTTATTTATAAAATGATTTTTAAAATAACTTAATTGTCTCGTTGCGATTACTTTGGTATAATATGGATACAGACATATAGTCACGCCTTTTTCCCGTAGGGGTAGGCAGAGACCACTTACTTCCACTTTCGCTACGGTTCTTAGATACATGTTTAACTTCTTCTTTTATCAGTGCTTTCATTCATGCTCGTCGGCTGTTGGTACTCTCGACCTGGCCTTTCTTTAAAACAATGTCGATCTGATCAAAATAAATTTGCCGAGGTCGACCTCTAACGACTTGCCCATTCACACTCGCCTTAAAAAACTTCGTCAAACTTCCTTTATCCTTCCTTTTTAGGTGTCCAAACCATCTAATAATTTTTTTCTCTATCTTGGTAACCACATCAACACTCCACAGCGTTTCTTTATTCCACTATTCTTTGCTTTATTTACTCCAGACTACTCATCTTCGCAGCATTAATCTTATTTTCATGCTTCTTTTGCCAATCGCAATATTCACTACTACACATAAGGAAAACGAGGTCACAGGAGTCGCCGCATATCGTAACTGAAGAACATACGCCAATGGACCGGGAAAACATCTGCTGAATTGTTTAGAGCAGCAGTAAATAAAATCATATTTAATCATATTTAAAATAATCTTTGTAAATATTTCTAATGTGTTGAAGCTTAAAATATTTAAATAAAAATACATAAAAAATAAGCATTATTAAATAATACTTTTTATGGTAAACTCAACCCATTATTTCTATTACATTTTTTAAAAGTTCTTTAAAAGTTATAATCTGCTGATAAATTGTTAACAGATCTTTTATTGTATAAACAGAAAATTCTGCAAAACTTGTTTTCAGCTATGTTGTAATTTTATCTAAAACGACGAATTTATAATACCTTATTAAAACTTTAAGTAACTTTTTAATTTTGTTTATTTTCTATCAGACACCGTTAACATCCACAAAGGCTGCTTTGTATTAAAGGTAAATAAAATAATTATTTACAACGACAATCTGTGAACATAAGATTAAAATTACACTTTTTAACTTCCCAGTGGGACGTCGTGTGAGTGTGTGTGTGTGCGCGCGCACGTATGCTCGTATGTTCGTATGAGCGTTCAGAATTATTTTTCGTCTTGATTATCTGGAGAACAAAAAATAATATCGACGTAGGGCCAATTGTATTCGACGCATAATTACGCAACTTAGAACCGATTAGCTGTTTTTTATGGAGTATAAAAAGACTAAAAAAAATGGTAAAGTACCCGAATTTTGCAATTTACAAATTTTTATACAGAATTTTAAGATCGTTTAAATAATATGATGTTTTTTGTTTTTGTCTGCGGGAACTGATAATATAATTATTAAATTATTTGTATGAAAACTATAATGACAAAATTTTTAATAATAATAATTATAACAACAAAACATATAGTATTTTTTCATGCTTTTCACCGGGTAGTTATTCGTGTGGACATTTTGGGTCGCACCCAGACCACTGATATGTTTTTATTAAATTTATAGCTATTAGCTTTAAAATTAATTGTAAAATATTTTCATCAAATACCATTAACTAGTCAAAAAGGAAAAAAAAATGAAGAGTTAAGAGGTAAACCTTTTTGTTTAACCACTTTGGAAGTGGGCCATAGAAGATTTAAACCAAGGGACCTACTTCGTCTTTATAAGATGAATAAAAGTTTCTTGTTTTTAATAAAATAGTCAGTAAGCCAAAGATCAATGTTAATAGTAAAAAAAAGGTAAAATTTAATGCTGTGTTTAGGACAAAAAAAACATGCATAGTCCAGTATATAGGAGATCCAAAAAGTGATTCTATGCGGCAAGTTTTTTTTCTAGTATTGTTTGGTATAGTTTGGTAAGTTTGCGACCTCGAAAGTGGGGGAGATAACTTTTGGTGGCCGAAATTTTAAATTTTTTGCTTATAACTCGAAAACAGTAATTACTTTGTAAATAACCGTACCATAATTAATAAAAGAGGACAATATTCTGCGTCGATTAAAAAAAATACAAAATTGATCCAGTAGTTCTATTTTTATGGGGATTCAAAAACATTAAATTAATCCAACTTTGCCAAAAACTGTGTTTTACCCATTTTCAACGTGCTGTAACTTTTGATCAAATTTTATTAATACCCACCTTCTCTGAAAGTCGTAAAGCAAAATCTGTGAGTTCAAAAAACACCAATTTTGGACTAATTTGGAAATATTTTTCAATTCCTAAAGCAAAATTGGGGAAAACTTAAATTTACACTATCAGGTTTTAGCACTACACATGTCTACAAATCAGTTCTGACTTCATTCTGAAGCTTAGGTATGTTATCTGAAAGTTGTTTTAAGGAAAAATTTAAAATCTAAATGTTTCATGAGTTTGACCTAAACAGCTGGTTTCTTGTTTCCTACATATATTTAAATGCTTTTAAAATCTTTATCCAAAAGCGTTAAGTATTATATAAACTGTATAAACAGGCGATGATTAATATTAAGCATGATGCCCTTATAATCAAGGGGATGAAAGTAAATGTAAGCAAGACGAAAAGTAATCGTTTTAAAAGCGAAGAAAGCATGACAAACTGCGAGGTGGTAAATGAAGAAAAAAGAGTGGAACAGGTGAATAAACTTGTAAAATTGGGTTTAACGTTTACGAGAGACGGAAAGTATGACAGTGACATTAAGCGAAGGGTGTTGGCAAAAAACAAATAGATGTGGCCCTGCAAAACTTTATGAGCAGCCAGAACGTGTCAAAAAAGACACGCCTGACTGTGCATGAAGAAGTTATGGTCCCTACACTTATATATCTTCTTCTTCTAAATTGTGCCATATCCTCAGCGAACGTCGGCGATCATTATGGCCATGATTATTTTCTTAAAATTAAATTTTATTATGTATGAAAGTACCCACATTATGTAACAACGCTTTGCACATGTTAAGTAGCACATACATTTCCTCAATAGCAAAAATATAACTCTCTAACAATATAAAAGACATTTTTCATTAATAGAAGTTATCGATCTAAACAATTTACAAGATGTCGATAAATGCCCAATGTTTACTGCAGTGAAAAAAATATAAATACCAAAAAATAAAATATTTCTATTTAGCAAATTTTTAAAGTTTAATACAATTAACTTTAGACTAGATAATATGACTTATTGCCTACATTGTCACTTATCGTTATTTAGAAAAATGCACTTTGCTAATAAATAATTTATTTTCTTGTATTAAGTTGGTATATTTTCTAAAGCACTACATAAATTAATTAATAACACGTCACTAACATTTTTCCAAACTACTGCTCCATAAATAACGTGCAGTTCTTCATTACAATTGTTGTCGTTCCATTTAAGTCCACTTTGATAAATATATCTGACTTCTACACAATGTTCATTACCACCCGCATTATCTGGCTGATTTGTTAACCAGTTTGAATATACAGGGTGATTTATTAAGAATGTCCAATGTCTGAATTGTAGATCCTAGACCTCAAAATATAATGATTCTGCCCAACATGCCTTATACAAATATTGCTAGTTTTCCAAATACCGGGTGTTTAGAGTTTAAATGTAACTCGATCGGTTATCGAGTTTATTGCTTCTAAAAAGTTTAATGAATTTTAATTTTATAAAAATAATTTTGTTCCAAATGTGTAACAATAACAAATTAAAAAACAATAAAAAACTTTTAAGTAAATGTTCAATATGTCTACCATTTACTTAAATATATTTTATGATCCACTTTCGCAAAGATCTATTATTATCAAATAACCCTTGTCTATTATTTTTAATCACATTCGCAGTTTCTTTATTAATATTTTGTTTGTAAATTAATGTCTTCATTTGCGACCAAATTGAAAAATCTGAAAGATTAAAATCAGGACCTCTCGATGGCCAAAATAATTATTTTTACTAATGGGGCAACATTTACCGGACGAAGAATATTTAATTGAAATTAATTTCTGGAATTCTGAAAATCGACATGCTAAGAGAAAAACACATTTTCATCACGAGTTTAAGGTTAACATTTGGTGTGGTGTAATATGTGATACTTTAATAGGTTCTTTTAAACTGCCAACCAATTTAAATGGGCTCCTTTATTCAGATTTTCTACAAGAACATTTACACGAATTACTTAAGACAATACCTCTCGCCTTAAGATAAAACATGTGTTTTTTTTAGAACAGGGCACCACCATATTATTCTCTAAAACTTCATCAATACTGAAATGAACAGTTTCCGCATCGATGGATTGGTCGTGAAAGTAAATTTTCCTGGCTACCGAGAGGTCCTGATTTTAATATTTTGGATTTTTTAATTTGGTTGAAAAAGGTTGGTTTACAAAGAAAAAATTAATTTTTTTCCAGAAACTAATAGAAGAATGTGATTAAATAGAAAAGACAAGGGTTATTTAAAGTTAATTGATCTTTGCGAAAGCGAATAATAAAGTGTATTGAAGTATACGGTGGGCATTTGCTTTAAAGTTTTCTAAATTTTGTTTTTTAATTTTTTATTGTTACATATTTAAAAAATAAATTTTTTTATAAAATTAAAATTCAATGAACCTTTTAGATGCAAATAATTGTATAACATATCCAATTACATGAATCCAACGCTTTTTAATATTTTTTTATTATTTTACTCATAATTCAGTTGAAAAAAAAATTTGCTTTAATTTATTAAACACAGCCATGTGTAACTAGTGCCACTCTAATATTTATTGCATGTTGGGCAGAATCATCATATTTTAAGAAATTGTGTATTAACGAAGGTATATCGAAAAAAAAGCTATTTGTTGTTCAGTCTTTATAACACACACACGAGCAAGCACCTCTTCCTTTTTTGTGAATAACTGATTTCCCTGTTGGAAAATCTGAAGTCTACTAACGCATTTCTCGATGTAAAATGAAAATAAAGAGATACTTAAATTTTGCAAAGCATGTCAGGATTTACAAAAGCAATTTTCTTTTGCAGATCATAACAGGCGGCGTATGAGTAGCAACAACCTCACACAATTTAATTTTAAACTTCTTGAATAATTTTTGCTAACGCTAGTTTTCAAGATAACTTTAACAAAATAACATACTACAATCACTCAAAAGATAATAAAAAAAGCAACAATTTCAGCTATTAAATTTTATTTATAAAAGGTAGGTTCTAAAAACCGGTTTTTTTAAAAACGGTTTTCATATTATTACTAAAAAATTTTAAAATAATTAAAATTTTTAAAAATATTACATGAATATAAATAATTTGGTAAAGAAAAAAAAAGTTATATTTTTACATTAACATCTATCCTTATTATTTTATGGTAATTAGTAATTTACAGAAATCACTTTACGAGAATTCCACTGCTTGTGTAGAATAAACAGAGCTTGCACGGAATGGTTCAACATCGAAAAGAGTGTGAGACAGGGATGTGTGGATTCGCCCTGACTGTTTAACTTATACATAGACGATTGTTTAAAAGATTTGAAAGAGATTGCGTGTAATCAAGTCATATTAGCGTCATCAGAAGAGGAGTTGCAGGCGATGGTTAATGTTATGCATGATGCCCTGAAAATCAAAGGGATGAAAATAAATGTAAGCAAAACAAAAGTAACGGTTTTTAAAAGAGTAGAAAGCTTGACAAACTGTGAAGTTCTAATTAAAGGAGAAAGAGTGGAACAAATAAATGAACTTGTGTACAGTGCAACAGAAGTAGCTTGGCGGGTGACTAGCCTCTAAAATACCCAATATTTGGCTAAATATACTTCACATTCCTAAACTTCTTCCTCCGATTGTACTTGAGATTCACGATTACTGAAAATTTCGTCGTCGCCGATCGGATCGTTATTCGAATGTTTTCGTTTTACGCAGAGTTTGTGATCTCTAGCCCGCCAAGCTACTTCTGTTGCACTGTACTTGGACAGTTTACTAGACAGTTTACTAGAGATGAAAAGTATGGGTGTTGGCAGGTAAACAAATAAATGGGGCACTGCATAGCTTTATGAACAGCCAGAAAATAGGATTAATGCTGCAAAAATAAGTAGTCTGAGAAGTATAGCCGGAGTAACTCTGTTGAATAAAGTGAAGAATAGTGAGATATGAGAACGCTGTGGTGTAAAAGATGTGGTTACAAAGATAGATAAAGGAATGCTTAGATGGTATGGACACGTAGATTGTAGATTGTAGGGTGGGTCGTGAAGGCCATGCTGCCTCTCAAGCACTTCAACCTATCAGAACTTTTGTGCATAACCCTTAATCTGTTCAAGGCCCGGGATTCCGAGACTTCGAGTAAAGTTTATCAGTTTCCTGGGGGCTAAGTTTCTAATATCGAAGGGCTTTAGAAAGGCCTTTCCCAGAAACTTGAGCCTCTTGCAGAAAAGCGCTGGGCATTCGCAAAGCAAATCTTCTGCAGTTTCAGCGAAGTTCTCGCAGTAGCGGCAACTATCACTTTCTGTTTTGCCCATCTTTTTTAGGTTGTACCTAAGAGGGTAGTATCCAGTAAGGAGTCCCGTCACCAGTTTTAAGTCTTTCTTGTCCAATTTGAGAAGCTATTAAACTTTCCTTGGCGAAAGACTTACTAGCCTTTTCGCTTGCCTTTGTCCTAGCACTTTATGCCAGTGAGATTTCATTTCATCTGTTTCCCAGCGTCGAACCTCTTGTTTTAAGTGGGCTTTGGAAAGTCCACAGAAGGGTTCTGGGCCGGAAAGTTTTGTATTCACCCCTTTCTTGGCTAGGCAATCTGCTTCTTCGTTGCCTTTAACTCACTTGTGACCTGGAACCCACATCAGAGTAACCTGACTGTTTGCTGCCAGTTGTCTCAGGGACTTTTTACAGTCCCAAGTCAGCTTAGACCCACAAGTGTATGACTTCAGAGCTTTTAGTGCTGCTTGGCTATCTGATAAAATATAGATTTCTGCCCTTCGGGTTTTTCTTTCGGTGCACTCCTGGGCACATGTCTCTATGGCATGTAATTCTGCTTGAAATATGGTTGGGGTGTTAACACTTTCCACTCCAACACTTTCATCCATCTTGGATCCATCAGTTTACCACACTAAAGCATCCCTTCCTAGTTGAGGTCCGTTCTCTGTGCAAACTTGGTGGTTGTTTATAACCACTTTAAACTGCATTTCGAAGTCGTACCTAACTGGCATGATATCTGTCGGCTTAGACATGGATTCTAAAGAAATATTTTCTAAAATCTTCAAAATGGACACGTAAAAAGGATGGATAAAGGAAGTTTGACGAAACAGTTTTTTAAGGCGAGTGTGAATGGACGGAAGTCGGTAGAGGTCGACCTCGGCGAACATATCTCGATCAGATCAACATTGTTTTGAAGAAAAGCCAGGTCAAGAGTACCAACAACCGACGAGCATGTATAAGAGCACTGACTTTTTTTTAGACTGCGGGAACTGAGCCAGTAGTCCAACTACAAATAATACATTAAAATACACTATTTTGACAGATGATATTTTCTTTAAAGCATAATCACCTATATTGTACATTTTTTGTTGAATGATACATATATTCTTTATATTTACAATATCTAGAACTAAGCAATGTCCAATATTATTATGTATACACCTTGTTTATTTTTTTTTTCTTTAAATTTTATATATATTTTTTTAATTTTTTTAAATGAACTCATTTTAAAAAGAGAAATTTATTGATCTCTCGATACGTTAAGTCTCTTTCCCGGTAGGTTCGATGTGTATGCCGAAGCTAAAAGTTTCATACTAAGAGATTTCATTAATTTCTAGCGACATAAACAATGTCGGCAAGGTGGAGACAGATCAAATTAGAGTTAAGTACATAATTATCTAAGTGTTTGTCGCGAATATTTATTATATTTTGTGCTGGTTGCATTAAAATTTCTATAATCTGCCAACATTTTTCCATATCTGTATGTGTTTGGGTAGTTCTTTTATGTATTTTTGTTATTTTAAAAATTTCAATCAACCAAATATACGAAAATCATTATTTGTATCAATATGTAGCGAGCAGGGGGGTAGAGCTTTAGTAAAAGATATTGCTCAGTTTTTGGCTGCAAAATTAATAAGACTATGGAATTCCTTTGTTTGTTCTGCGGTGTATTCAATGATATAAAGTTATTTTTCCTGAATTTTTACCAAGGTATCATTTATTTAAAAAAAAATCAATACATTTTTTAACTTTTTTTTTAACTCTCCGAGTAACTGCAATCTGTCCAAGGCAATAAGCATTTGATATGGATGGGTGGATAACTTGTAGATAATTACTCCAGCGAGTAACCTCTTTTAAATTAATTTTACTCTCAAGTCTTATTCTAGAGTTTTTGTTTGGTTTTTTTTTTGTTTTTGTCTTACTATCTAAACTTATCTGTGTTCATCGTTCAGATCGGATGGTAGCAGGCGTTTTAACCTTCGCACTTCACTGTTGTCGCGCACATTTAACTGATTGGCTAGCACATTTGGATGAGCTGACACTCTTTTACTGTACTTGGCACTAAAACGATTCCAAAAGAATGCCATGATAAATTACCTCGTTAGAGATATAATAGAGTGAGTCGACTATTGCACGTAGCACTTTGTTTTGGAACCTCTGAAGTATGGCGGTATTGGAGTTACCGGCGGTACCCCATAGTTGTATGCCGTACGTCCAGATGGGTTTTAAGATAGTTTTATATAACAAAATTTTGTTATCTATGGACAGTTTTAATTTTAGGCTATTAAGCCAGTACATTTGATGTAGTTTGATGCCTAGTTGCTTACGGTTTGTAAATATATGTCTCCTCCAGGTTAGATATCTATCCAAGTGTATGCCTAGGTATTTTGCATCCTTGCTTGTGGAAGTTTACTATTATTAATCGTTACCGGTGGACATGTTTCTCTTCGTAGGGTGAATGTTACGTGAATCGATTTTGCTTCATTGGCTTTGATACGCCATAAGTAAGCAAAGATTTTACAATTATTAAATATCATCGCAGCGCCATCTGATAATCAAAAAATAACGTATGGAAATTTTTTTAAACAAATTTAGTGTTTAAACAATGATATTTATTAATGGTAAAAGAATAAACTGTATAATTGGCTTAGTCGCCAAATGACCCTGTAAAATCAGGTTGATATTCTTTAGTGAATTTTAATTGAAAAAAGAACTTTAAAATATTTTTTTTTATTAATAACAAATGATCTGAAAATATTATAAAATAATATTTTTTCAATAAAAGTTATTGTTTTAAACAATTTTCTTTCTATCGATAAAAACATTCATATTTGTAATATGTAATAATTAGCAACAAACAATATACAATATATCCACTTTAGTTCGCAGCATATGGGAAACTTTTTTATTATTAATTTTTCAAAAAAATTTATTAAAAGTTCTGCATGTTTTAAAACCTAAAATGGAACCATCAGCTATTGAAATTTCCAAGTCATAACGAGGTTTATCAAAAAATATGAATTTTATCCAACAGTACAACACTTTTATTTTTGACAAAATCATTTTTATCAGGAAAATTTATTTAAATGTGTCTAATCATAAAAAGTAAACTTTTTTGTCAATAAAAATATAGCAAATTTATAAAGTTTATTACAAATAACTCCTAACTAGATGGCTGCGACAAATGGAGTAGCGCTTTACTAAAACATTCTATCGCCTACGTTGGCACTTTACTGGCTCTGAAATTTTCTTTTTTTTATAAATGCACTTTTTTTATAAAGAGGGTACATTTTCTAAAGATTTACACATATTTAATAACACGTCAGTAACATTTTTCCAAACTACTGCCTCGCAAATAATGTGTAGTTGGGTGGTATCACAATTGTTGTCGTTCCACAAAATTCCATTGTGATAGTTATATCTGACTTCTAAACAATGTTCTTTACCACCTGCATTATCTGGCTGATTTGGAAACCAGTTTGAGTATATTATTGGTCTTCCTGATGATATCCAAACCCAGCGGTTATTTGAAAGAGTAGTTCCTGACGACCAAAACCAGTACTCTGATCCTCCTCCAACTGGAACCCAAAAATTACACTTTAAAAGTATTTTAATTAACATTTTTTTTTGGTAAAATTGTACAACGGCACTGTCCAAGTTTTCAAAAGTATAAAACGTGGATATCTGAATGGATCCAATTGTTTTTTGTTAGTAGAGATGGTTAGAAAGGAAAGAAAATGTTTGCATAAATTAAATCTATTAAGAATTATGATAATGCTTCATTCTCATGAATGGTTTTATTGGTTTACATTACTGCTAAATTTATTGGTTAATAGTCTTTTTGTATGATCTGCCTAAAAAAGTAGATAATGCGAAAAAATTCCAGAAAATCTTCTTAAAATATTTATGCACAATATTTTTTACACTCTTACACAAAGTTTTCATCCGCTCGTGCAGAAAATCATTTTCTTCTTTGGTTTCAATACTTAACAAATTCATGTGATGATAATTGCAAAACTGCATTGCTTCATACCATGTTCCCTGAAATAAATAAGTTTTACATTAGTAAATTGTAAGCAAAACATAATTTATCATTAACACAACAAACATTTGAATAATATCAATTAACAAAATGTATCGTTGCTTGTGCTTTTCAATGACTAAAATATTTACTAGTATTGGTAGGTATGCTACAATCCAGTCTTTGCTATCGAATTTTGTGCAAAATATCTGACTAATAGACTTCTTGTCAACAAAAATATCAGTATCAACTCAAACAGCCAGGCTGCTCTAAAAGCATTGAGCTCCAATAAGATAAATTTTAAACTTTTATGGAATTGCATCAAATCCTTGTAGAACCTTGTTGCGCACAACAAAGTTACTCTGCTGTAGGTACCTGAGTATCAGGGGGTGCAGGGTAATGAGAACATCCTCGTAAAACAGGAAGCGCAATCTGCGTTCTCAGGACCAAAACCAGTCTTTGGAGTCACCACAAGTGCTGCCAAAACAAATATCTTGGACTGGGTGGAGAGTCTTATTTAGTCTTATCTACCAGGGTTGAAACATTCGAAGGCTTTTTTATTTAAACCCTTGATAAACATTAACAAGCAGTTCCTGTAATGTAGTAGGAATGACCTGCGAATTTTAACGGGAATGCTTGCAGCACATTATCGTCTTGGACAAAACAGCTGAACACATACTATGTTCATGCCCTTGCTTGGGAAGAATAAGGTTCAACATATTTGGTTTTACTAATTTAGAACTTACCGATTTCAAGAAAATCTTATCTCATACAACCATGAAATTGGCGAGAACTGGAGAGAGAGAACTGGATTGTGCGGTGAACTGTTACCTTAAGGGGTGAGTCACAATAGACAATCATGGGTCGCACCCTATGTGCTTTACCATTATCTATTGCATTACTATGGAGTCAAAAATATTTGGGATGATCTACCCAATAGGATTTGTAGAAACCGTCGTGGAAAATGAGAAGTGTCAAATTTATTGGAATTTTTTATTTTCCACATTAGGGCTTATACCAACAATAATAATTTGTTACTTTTACATACCCTGTTAATAAATCCAATATAATAGATGCTGTTTCCAAATACTTCAAGTTTTATAGAAGGTGTGACACTATTTGGCAGGCCAAAATCTACAACAAAAAAGGAAAATTGTTTTCATACACTCAAATATTAAAAATAAATAATAAAAACAATTTTTCAAAATTATTTGTAGATTTTATAAAAACTGTAAAAAGAAAAAAAATTAAAATGGGTATTTAAAAAAATTATCAATTTCAGCAAAAAATACAAAAAACATGTGAATTAGTATAAATATAAATTTTTTTAAAAAAGTAAAATAAATAATTTGATGAACTTTAAAATTACAATCACAAATTTATTTAGTCATATAAAGAAAATAAGCATAAATAAATAAATCAAAAAAATCCAGGCTAGACTAACTCAATAAAGAGGTAAAAAAACAACAGGAGGTGCGGCTGGAATTAAAAGTTCTAAAAGAGGTAAAAAGAAGTTTTAAAAAGACATTTTCAAGAAAACTTCCTTTACACACTTAGTAAGTTAAAGTACAATGTTAAACTTTGTAAGCTAAATAAAAGAAATTTTTTAAAATATTTCATTCTCTTAAATATAAAATATTTTTTTGTAATTATTTTGGTATAACTAATTTTGCTTACCATTTCCAACAAAATATCCAATAGAATTAGCTGCTTCAATTGTTAATATAATACAAAAACATGCTAAAAATATTAATGTTTTCGTAAACATTTTGTGTATCGCTTTTAACTTTAAACAACTACTTATGTTATCGAATATAAAATATAATGGGTTTATATTTATAATAAATTTTCGATAAAATTGTTTCATTATATACAGGAGCATTCGTTTTATTTTCCCGAAGAATCTCAAGTAATAAATAAATAGTAATATACATTTTTGGTTTGATAAATCTTTCGGTAATCATTCGACTACAAGTATTTGTCGCTAACCCTTAAAATTTTTTAATATTTCTGACCGTAGCAAGTTACTAGTCCAGCTTTTGTATATATATATATATATATATATATATATATATATATATATATATATATATATATATTATATATATATTATTAGGGTGACCCTTATATGGGTAAAAAAAAATTTTTTTAGATATCGAAATGTATACCTCCTATTTCTTTTTAAACTACCCAGACTTACTTAAATACAAAATTTCATCTTCCTACGTCAACGTTTACCCGTGCCGGCAGAACTCTGAAGATTTTGAAAATTGCTATTTTTAACCCTTTTCGTTATATAGCTAAATCAATTGAAATATTAAAATGTTTATGAAATATTTATTAAAAGAAGATGAAATAACAGATCGGGCAGGATATTTTCTTTTGAGGGTATCTTTTTTAAAGTCTGGATACATATTTCTATACTCTTAAACACAGCGTAGCAAAAATTGCTTTTGCTCTTCCTTTGCAGTGATCAAACCATAAAAATCTTGCATAATATTTACAGCTCTTTCAACCGTATCATCAACTGCCCTTTAAGAAAGCACTTTCCTTTTCGCCTCTGAATAGGCAACATCTTCTTCCCATGTAGAAGCGTGTCTCTGGAGTAAATTGTTATCAATTTTTAATCAAGAAAATAAATTTGTACTCTTGACAGACACAAAATCACTTAATTATTTTTCTGCAACAATAAATAAGGCAGTATTAATAACAATTTATTAAAAAAAATATAAAAAATAGTACTATTCCTACTTACTATACAAATAATCAGACATATTTTCTTCAGATGTAATGTATCTTTTCCCAGAATCATACAAATTTTCTTATTTGGAATTCACTACAATGTTCGTTTTGGTTTGTTTATTAACTTTATCATCAAAGAGTAATAAAACGGCAATTTCTTCTGACAAGTACCAAAGATGTTGACTAAACTTGTTCGGGGCTGATTTGGAGATCAATTTGTCAACATATTTTCATATTTATTAAGCCTCTTTAAAAAGCACAAATGTTAAAGTGTTTGCTTATCTTTGGCGCTAATTTTAAAGTGGACTTGCAAAAAACGTATCTTTAAAGAGTAAATAGCTCTAGCCATCCACCTTGCTTGATGCATTACTCCATGAGGTATAATTTTTATTTTTTTTCATTGTCTCTTCCCAAGAAAATAATAGATAATAGGACAATCAGTTCCCGATATTCGTCACGTCCAATGGTTTTTTGCAGTTCTTAATCATAAAATGTCAACAAATGTTCTATTGTTGTATTACAAAAATGTCGTGTGACGATATCGGGATATGGGATATCAGGGCTACTTGTGAGTTGGTGGATTTTTGTTTCGTACACACATTTTAAAACCAGTTCGTAAACGTGATGGCGGCAAGCAAAGAGTAGTAATTCCCTGTCTAGTTTTTTTTCCAAAAGTACACAAGCTCCTTTTAATTGCCCTGTATTAGGCGAAGTTGTGTCACAGCACATTATTTATACTTTGTCATCAAGGTTCCAGTCATAAAGTGCGTTCAACACAGCTTTAGCTTGATCCTGGCCGGAAGAGCTCTCCAGTTTGGGTACAGCCGGAAGTTGTTCCTTTCGTCCAAATGAAATTAGAATTAGCAGGCGTTCTTCTTTAGAACTTCTCGCGTCAAATTCAGGTCATAATTTTCCATCACAGTGAACGGTTACCATTTCAGGCATATTATTCTAAAAATCTAAATTTTATAGATTCCGCTCTATCTATCCGACTCTTTGTGCGAATACGTTGAAAGACGATTTGTTTATCGAAAAATCATCACAGCTAAGACCTAGTGCTTCTACTACAGCCTGAAGTATATAGACAAAATCCCTTATGCTTAATTGACATCTATCTAAAGCTGCAGCTATCTTAGCATTAATAAAGTCTTTCCTTCTTCTTATTTTAGTAGTTTCAGAACTTACCATTTGAGAGGTGAATGCCAAGCATTTCTCAAGGCTTTCATCAGAGCTGATAAGTTGATCGTGATGTCCTTGCGATTGAATAGAATCTTGCTTAGTAACAGATGACGATAAACCTCCGAAACACATTTGCTCACATCTTTTTTTTTCTATTCATTTAATTTTCTTTGTCTTGCCCTTTCTTTTTTTTCGGCTAACTTTTTGTGTACACCCGCCAAACACCCTGGACGCCCTGGTTCTCTTTGTTTTTGTAAAAATATTGTCTTCTTCAATTTTTATCCGTTCCAAAGCATCAGCGTGTGCTATATCAAATAAATTATCTAAATTGTTCTTAAAGTCCTCCTCACGGTGCTTGTAAATATCTTGTATTTTTTTGCAACTCCCTCCAAGCATGATGAAGATCCACAAGTTTTTTAAAAAAATCAGTTATACATTTTTTACATCCATTCACGCTGTCGAAAAATATTTATAGTTTACTATATTAATATTAAAGTTTTCTATAAAATTTTGCATATATATATATATATATATATATATATATATATATATAAATATTTATATATATATACATATTATTTACCCATGTAAAAATACCGGTTATCCATTTTTAAAGCATTTTTTTGAATATTTATTAACAATATTTTTTAATAATTTTAGATGACATATTATTAAGCATAATATTTGTTAGACGTATTTTTATTAAATTATACATAGTACAAGAATTAACAGAACTTGCAGAATTTGCAGCGTATTTCCGTGTATACATACGAGGGCAGTTTGATAAGTCAGTGACTTTTTGAATTTCCCGCGCAGTTACTCCAAATGTAACAGTGTTGCCGTCAACTATAATCTACCAGTGGGCAACTTTCTAATTTTGAGCAAGCTACGTCGTGCAGTTGGTGTTTGATAGCCGTTCAAAGCAGACAACCTCGTGAATTTTTCCGAAAAAGGAAAAAAGTGAATTTCGTGTGCTGATTAAGCATTACTTTTTACGTAAAAAATCCATCACTGAAAATAAGGAAAGACTTGATAAATACTACGGGGACTCGACACCATCAATTTCAATGGTTAAGAAGTGGTTTACAGAATTCCGTTGTGGTCGTACCAGCACTAGTGACGCCGAACGTCCAGGTCACCCAAAAGAAGTGATCACGCCGGAAATCGTCGATAAAATCCATTAAATGATATTGGATGATCGGAGAATGAAAGTGCGTGAGTTGGCTTATGCTGTAGGTGTATCTTAACTAAACAGGTACATTATATTTTACACGAATATTTGTACATGAAAAAACTCTCTGCGAGATGGGTGCCGCGATTGCTCACACTCGACCATAAGCGCAATCGTGTGAACACTTCAAAAGAGTGTTTAGCGATGTTCAGCCGTAATCGGGACGAAATTTTGCGCCGTTTTGTTACTGTGGATGAAACATGGATCCATCACAACACGCCAGAGACCAAGGAACAATCGAAACAGTGGGTTGCTCGGGGTGAACGTGGACCAAAGAAGGCGAAACAGAGTCTGTCAGCAAACAAGGTCATGGCCACAGTTTTTTGGGATGTACGTGGTGTCATTCACATCGATTACCTCAAGAAAGGTAAAACGATCACCGGCGAATATTATTCAAAGCTTTTGAACAGATTTGACGTTGATTTGAACCAAAAATGGCCGCATTTGGCGAAGAAAAAAAGTGCTGTTCCATCAAGACAATGCACGTGTGCACACTTGTCTAGTCACGATGGCCAAAATCCACGAATCAGGATACGAACTGCTACCCCATCCAGCATATTCTCCAGATTTAGACCTTTGCGACTATTTTCTGTTTTCAAACCTAAAGAAAGGCTGGGCGGTAAGAGATTTGAGTCAAATGAAGAAGTCATTACCGAAACAAACGCGTATTTTGAGAGCTTTGAAAAAACCTATTATTTGGAGGGAATAAAAAAATTAGAAAAACGCTGGACTAAATGTATCGAGCTAAAAGGTGATTATGTAGAAAAATAAAATGTTTATTTGCGGAAAAAAATTTGTTTTATTCAAAAAGTCACTGACTTATCAGACCGCCCTCGTGTATTAACAGTATTTATCATTTACAATTTTACTTTAATAAAATATAATTTTCTACAGCGAATTATATCTTCACAGAACCCACGTTCTTATGCAGATAATATTTGTTTATCTTAATTTATGGTAATTAATAAATGTCATTTTGTTTGCAAGAAATTCTTATTCTTATTATTAAATAGATAATGAATTTTATAAAATGTTTTCAGCTTATTTATAATATTGTTTTTAATTTAGTATTTAGAAGCTTTTATCAAATTAGGTTCACTAAATTTCTCAATATATACACTGTCAAGATAAAAATTTAGGTCACTATAAATAACTTATGAAATTGCAAATAATTTTAAAACTAAAATGCATCAGCTTATGTCTGCATATTGTAAATTTATCTACTGCATTTGCGTTATTTTTAAATATGGAATAAGACAACACAATTTTTATGATTTATTCTATAAAATCAGTAACTACATTCTAAACGAAACCCGACTATTATTATTGGACACAAAACGAATGAATAAAACTTAACATAATAACGTGTATTACCCCTTTTTGCATTAACGACTGCTTGAATTTAACGAGGCATACTCTGAATTATTAAATTAAGGATTAAATTATGGTCCGTGTTATTCAACTTCTGCAATAGCAATTTTCTCAGCTCCTGGACAATTTTTGCGGTTGGTGTATACATTTAGACACGTTATTTTGACAGATCACCACGGCAACGGAGGTTTTTAAGCGACTATTTCACTCATCTTAAAATATTCACATAATTTAACCAATCGCAAACCAAAGACATTTTGTATTATCGCGAAAACACCAGCTGTCTTTCAATTCTGATTGGAGTGTCAGCTTCGGTATTTTAAACGACGTAACCATAGCAACACAAAGTTTGGCAGTTCTATTAATATTAATTGTACCTGAATGTATTAAAATGAATCGCTTCGGTGAAAATTTAAATGAAATTATTAACCAAAACATAGATGAGAACGTACCTGTGTCTACAAAAAAATCAAAATGTTATATATGAAAACAATTTATAACATTCTGTGTCGATCGCGACTACAATTTAGACGCACAAAATACCACCGAACGACTGGCATTCATTCTGAAAGACTGGGCATTTAATATGAAAAAAATTGACGAAAGTGATTACAAGGAAAGTGTAATTAAAACCATATGGAACACTACTGCAAAATTATTGCAAGAAAAATATTTAAGCAAGTATCGGAGGGATATTGATCCATTCAGAAGTATAATTTTCAAAGAGGCAAGGGTGGCTCGTGACAGTAAGAGGAAATTATTGCAGGCTGTACCTGAGAAACGGAAAGTAAGTTCTGTCGCTATGATTTCTGACGAATATAAAAATATGTGCCTACAATGGGATGAGGATCCGCCAGAATGCCTCCAGAAAAAGGTTTTTCACATAGCAGCAGTAGAACTTGCTTGGAGAGGTAACGAAGCAGCTTTTTCTGTGTTACATTTTTTCAAAGAAGAAACAAACAACAAAGGGTGTTTGACTGATAGAATTGCATATAATCCCATATTCTCCAAAACCCATCAAGGCTGCAATAATAGTTGTGAAGATAATAAATGACTCACTCAGAACTTCAGCAATCTCGAAATGTGTCCTGTGAGATTATATCGGAAAAAGGGAAAATATTGCAATTGACAGAATATTCCTGTCTGCGAATGGCAAGTGAAATAGAAATAATAAAAACAGTTGGTACAAAAATTCTCCTGTGGGTATCAACACACTGTCAAAATGGACAAAACTGTCTGCAGAAAAGATAGGATTAGATACTAAAAGAGTCAAAATAACAAATCATTCTAATCGTGCAATTGCAGTTAGTCAGTTACTACAATTTGTCGTTGGTGAACAACAGGCAATGAAAATAACCAGACATGGAAATTCCAACTCTATGAAACTGTATTTACAGCTTAGTGAGAAACATCATCAGAACATATTGAATCCCTTCAGAAATACTGGAAGTACATCAAGTAATGAGTCCAACAATAGAATGTTTTCAAATAACGGTCAAACCATTCAAAATTTCTATAATTGTACTATATATAATAATTATTATAGTTGAGTGTAATGTTGATTATTGTTCAAGTATTAAAATAGAATATTGATACCAGCAATACCATGTCCTGGCAGACATGGTATTGCTTAGCAACACAATTTCGTGAGCAACAAACCGACAGTATTATCGCGAATATTCAAAACATTGTGGTATTATCTATGAAATTTTTGAAGTTATAACTTCTTATGGCACGCTGTGAACTTTTTTTGTAATGGGTAAAAAATGTTAAACTCGCGTCAGGACACGTGGCCTGATCGAAAATTCGTAAGACGGATGTATTTCACTGGAGCAATATAAAATGCGACTTTTCTTGACTGGTAACTTGGCAACCTTATTCAACAAACTGACAAATTCAAGTACATTTTTTATGTCATTTTGACAAATTAATTTAGTAGCTAAATTCAAAATTTAAGTGCTTTTCATTAGTTTATTGATTAAGTTCTGCTTTTGCTGCATTAAAATGGTCCAAGGAGAGGTGTCGTTTTTAGCAGATGTTATGGACACCATAGCGTGTCTTAATGACTCTAATGGTTCTCCCCCCGACAACATTTTAGATCAAATAATTTATCAGTGCAAGAAGCCGTTAAAAAATGCATCAATTTGTGTTAAAAAAGCATTAAAAACTGGACTGAAAGCTGGTTTGATCAAAGAGAACGGGGGAAGGTTTAAATTAGGTTTTGGTTTGCCGATAACGGAGGCTCGAAGACGAAGAAAAAATAGAAGCAGAAGCCGTAGACGACGTAGCCAAAAGCGACAAAACCGAAAACGAGGTAGCCGAAAACGAAAAAGTCGAGGTAGGAAGAAAAGCGCCATATTGAAAGAAGATCAAGCAAAAAGCGGAAGAAAGAAATCGAAAACATTCAAATCTGGTACTGATGTTTAATATATCATTTATAATAAAGCGTTCATAAAAATAATGCATTATTCATAAACTATGGAAATCTGGAGACAATATTTTTCAGATTAAAAATAATATTTTTTGAAGTGAAAAATTCTTTAGCGGCGTTGTACATTTTTTTTGTAATGGGTAAAAAATGTTAAACTCGCGTCAGGACACGTGACCTGATCGAAAATTCGTAAGACGGATGGAGAGTAGACAGCTGGCGTGGCGTAGTAGAGGGAGTATCCCCCTCTCTTTCTACGGCGCGGCGAAAATGTATGCCTGCGCCGGCTGTTTCGTTTAGGCGGCGCAGGGCGCACAACGTTAATACTTAAGTTTTCACTTCTGCCGGCACTCCCAGAGTGCAACTCGTAAAATTTTTTTTCTCGTGGGATACCCAATAGCTAATTATACTGGAAATTTTTTGACGTTTACAATAACAGACCATTTTTGACCTTGATAACACTCTCCTTGTAGTCTTCGGAGTTCTTTTTTTGCATGTTTAACCCATAGTCTTCGAGAATAAGCGCCAATTCTTCCACAGGTATATCCGCTCTATTGAAATTATACGATTTTTCTGCGCAAAACTTTGTAAACTGCCTCCATACGTTTGACTTCAATTTTCTGGTATTCGCGGGTGTCAACTGCTCAATCTCCTGGCGAATATTTTCTCTGCTTTCTTGATCGAAGCGGAATTTTTTTTTACGTCGTGCCACTTGACAGCTTCAACAGTAAATTAATAATTTCGAGGTTACCATGGCAACTCAACAATCAAGTCGACCACACATTTCATGTTTTGCTGGTGACTTGATGAAGAAAATAATTTGCATTGTTGAGAATCGAAAAATAAATTTTAAAAATATTAAATTTTTCACCACAATTCGGTGTGGAATTTTCTTACCGAATACCACGCGAGGTCAAATTAATATCCAGAATTTTTTTCTCGCTCATGAATATTTTTGGAAATTATCGGAAATAATTTGACCTCTAGTGGTATTACTAGTGAAAATTCAACACCTGCAATTTTAAACCAATCAAAATACGTTATTTTGACAGATCACCAGGGCAACGGAGGTAACAGCGAATTATACTGAAAAATTTTTGACGTTTACAATAACAGACCATTTTTGACAGACTGGTTTTTATTTGTTCACATAATATTTAGTTTTAAAACATTTTAATTACAAAGCTAAGATGTTTTCTATATTCTTCGGACACCTCCCCTCTTCTTAAAGGCGAAAATGCAGGACTTTGAATATTTTCAATTAAGTGTCTATGTCCAATAAAATAAATATAATATTTAGACACTAATTTATTTACCTTTTTCCCATTCAGTACTTTTAATTTTGCGTAGTTTAGATGCAAATATTCGTGGACAATTCGGAACAAATGTTCTTTTTTTAATTTGAAGCCAACATCCTCTATTGATGCGAATAAATAAGTCTTGGTACGATTATTGATCATTACTTCAGACAATTTTAAAAATATTTAATTTTTTCACCACAATTCGGTGTGGAATTTTCTTACCGAATACCACGCGAAGTTAAATTAATATCCGGAAATGTTTTAACCTCTAGTGGTATTACTAGTGAAAATTTAATCAGTTCTAAGTTGCGTAATTATACGTCGAATGCAATTGGTCCAACGTCGATATTAATTTTTTTTCTTGAGATAATGGAGACGAAAAATAATTCCGAACGCACATACGAACATACGCACACACAGACGTCCACTTAAAAACTATTGTATTCGACTCTGGGAACCTTGAAATGTGGAGATATGTCAAAATTTGAGATTCGAAAAATCGGACCCATTGCTACAACTTCAACTGGGAAGTTAATTATTGCAAAAATTAAAATCCATATTCAAACTTTAAACACCTGGTATTTCGGAAACTATCTATATTTGTATAAGGCATGTTGGGCAGAATCATTATATTATGAGGTCTAAAATCTACAATTTAGAGATTGGACATTCTTCATAAATCATCCTGTATATAAATTAATATCCTTTGATTATTTTCATGTGCGTAAAAGCAATACAGTGTATATATTTGCAGAACGAACAATTTAACTGCAACATATACAGCATAAAAATCTAATTTGGTTAACTAAGCTGACATAAGTCGCTTCGTTTATGTATATTGTTAGGAAAATAATCCCAAAGAAATTCAGCTTAATATAGAACGCTTTTTCTTTGGAGATACACACTCGGAACGGGATATGAAATAGATAAAAATGATGAACGAAACATTCTTTCCTACAGGCGGAACTTTATTGGGATTTGGAAAGAGGAATTTACTATACAGGGTGGCATTAATGAACTTACTACGCGCAATATCTTCTATACAAACAAAAATGTCAAACATTTCCTGACAACGTTTCAAAAATAAAAGAAAAAGACTCACTCCATCAACTCCCCCTGGCAATACTTTACAGTGATAAACGAAATATTTACCGTAGAGACGAGCATAGCAAACTAGTTTTAGATAATTATAACAAAGATGATTTAATAGCTAACAAAGTCATCAGATTTTTAACTTCCCGGCGGGAAGTTATAGTAATGGGTCCGATTTTGCGAATCCTGAATTTTAACATATTTCCACATTTAAAGGTCCCCAGAATCGAATACAATAGTTTTAAATGGACGTTGGTGTGTGTGTGTGTGTGTGTGTGTATGTACGAATGTGCGTATGTTCGTATGTGCAAAATTATTTTTCGAATAAAAAAACTGAAAAAAATGGTAAACTTTCGGAATTATTTTTCATCTCGATTATTTCAAGAACAAAAATGATATCGACGTGGGACCAATTACATTCGACGCATAATTACGCAACTTAGAACTGATTAGATTTTCAGCAAAATTAGTCTAGCTGTTTTATGTAGAATAAAAAGACTGAAAAAAATGGTAAACTACCTGAATCTTGCAATTTATAAATTATACTATTTTAATACAGAATTTTAAGATCCTTTAAATAATGTGATTATTGCATGTTGGAAATATTTGTATGAAAAATATGATGACAGTATTTCATAAAAAGAGATAGTTTTAGAAAACAAAAATAGGAATTGGAGAATTTTAAACTTGTGTTCTTTTGCTTTAATTTTATCAAATCACTGCCCAGTTTAAGCCCTTTTTGTTATAAACAATTGAAAATCATTTTTTATTATAATTTTTATAATAAATATAATAATAATAATAATAATAATAATAATAATAATAACAACAAAACATATGGTATTTTTTCATTCTTTTCACTGGGAAGTAAGCCGTGTGGGATCTCTCGGGTCGCACCCAGATCACCGAAGAGCACTGATATTTTTTCTATGTCATATGAGTCAGTTGTTAATAAAATCCAACATAAGTGTTGAATAGGTTTTTCGAAATATAATTGTTAAAATTGCCACCCTATATATTCTATTAGTGACGAAGCTTAAAATCCTGCTTGTGATGTTTGATTTATTTGCGGGTCGAAGTCTCGGGATCGCGAAGCGGAGGAGAAAAGGTCACAAATTAGCTGTTGCTGCTTTCATTTCAACTGAACCCGTTGTTTCCATTGTAATAAAGAATTTATTAGATAAAAAGGTCACCGTTTTTAAGCCACTAAATGGTAATAAAAATGTACTACAAATCAACCAATAAAATTATAAAATATGTACTGTTTACGACAATTATTGTTCGATTTTTTTTTGTTAAACTTTCTTCGCATTCATCTCGCTTAGCGTATATGTTGGAAATTTCGATTTATAAATTTTTGTAACTTTGGGTTATTTAATTAGAATTACAAGTATTTGAAGATCAAAAATAAAAAAGATTGATGCATCTTGTCAGAAATCGCTTTAGATTCTAAAAGGAGCGAACAAAGCTCAGAAAACTAAAAAGTCTTTAGTTTTTACACAGTTAAGTTTTAAGTCAGGCTCTAGACAAAAAGATTTTTTTTTCGAAAGTCTTTGCCATTTGTGGAGTTTTGATAGCTGCAAAAGAAACGAAATGTGTAGTATGGTTATGAGTGACATACGAAGAAAAGGATCTGCCCTGATAAATTGTATTCGTGCATCCAATCAGATTTAGTCTTTTAAATTTTGCTCCTCATGTAATTGTAAGGGTTTAAAGTTTTGGATCAGCAAGCGGTTTTACTAAATCAACAAGCAATTTCACGCATCCGACGAGCTTTATTTAACACACTTACTGTCATCAAATTCTGTTGCAACTGATAATCAATAAGAATAATTTGCAAAGTAAGTGAAGGAAATGATCCCATTACTTTTCCATTTTCATCTTAATAGAGAGTCTTTTTTGCGCCGAGAACTTAAATTATAAACTATTCACCACAAAAATATCAAACACACGCTAAAAGAAATTTTTTTTTTCTACTGGTACTTAATAATGGCATTTTTACATTTTATAACTTGTTTTGTTAATAATTTTTGTTTGATAATTTTTACATCTTGCTATTCATAAGATATGTTACATTAAAATTTATAAGTTAAATGTTTTAAAAGAAAAACTTATAAGAAATATATATATATATATATATATATATATATATATATACAGTGTGGAAAAGCCAAATGGAATAAATTCGATAACGAATAAATGAGAGCGTGTTGGGAAAAACGCTTGGACACGTCGATTTGTATTTTTAGATGCGCATTTTTTTCAAAAAAAAATAATTATATAGGGTGTGTCATGTGACAGTGGCCGATATCAACTTTCTTATTTTAAATACAACCGACTCCGTAGGCGGAGGTTTGTTGCCTATAAGCAACAAGCTTGAGATAGATGTTATAAAATTTTTAAGCATTCATCAATGTTCGAGGGTTATTCGGATAGAAAATTTTTTGCTGATTATGGAAATAAATACAGAGCAGAAACAATCTTTTAAAATCGACGCCAATTTTTCCACCGTCCGATTTCCATCTAATTCATATTTTCTTACATCACAAAAGTCCATGAACGCTTTCCACACAAAATTTTTATTGGGAACAGTATTCTTTGGTATATTCGATGCTATAATTTCATCAATATTATCTTGAGTATTACAACCAAATCGTGACATATTGAAATATTTGAATTGTCAAAATCGAATTGAAAGGAAATGTAGGTATGTATCCATAGCAACATAACATGATTTAGTGAAAAGAACCCATGGGCTCTTTTCAGTATAATTTTGTTTTGATTGGTTGTGTTCGATCAGATGACCACAAATTGACTGATTTTATTGGATATCAACTTAAGCAAAAAAATTTCAGTAGTAATACCACAAGTGATTGAATTTTCGCGATAAGTCTGTCGATTTATTTTATAACGAAAGTGAGTTGCTTGAACTAACTTAGTTGAGTTATGAAATAAAAGACAGACTTATGACATAAATTCAATCACGAGTGGAATTTTCTTAGACTATTTTACAAAGTCAAAGGTAAAAAATCTGAAATTCGGCAGAATTAGAGGAAATAAGCAAAAGAATTAAAAAGTTTGCCAGAGAAATTAATAAAGTTTAATAAACAGAGAACATTGACATCCAACGTAATACATATTTAATTAATCCAGTGTTAACATTACATACTTAAATATTTATTAATTACAATTATAAATGTTACACTTATTATATGCAATGCTTCGTATTATTCCGTACATTTTCATTAATTTTTTCGTTGGTTAATTCGATGGAATTTATCCCAAATCTGCTCAGTTTTAAATGCGTGCACAGCGTAATTATTTATATTTGACGTTTAACTATTGAACTATTGAAGCAAGTAAACCAAATAAAATATCTGGGCAGCATAATAACTAACAGCGCGAAAAGTCAAACTGAAGTGAAATCAAGGATTGAGCAGGCTCGAGCAGCATTTAAAAACATGAGTAGGGTCTTGTGCTGTAGAGATCTAAAGTTAACTCTAAGAATCCGACTTCTCAGATGTTATGTCTTCTCCACCCTGCTGTACGGTATGAAAGCCTGGACTATAAACAAGTACGAAGAAAGACGACTTGAAGCCTTTGGGATGTGGGCTTACAGGAAAATATTAAAAGTTTTATGGACGGAAAAAGTATCCAACTTGGTAATACTCCAACGTCTGAATAAATCCATCGAAATTCTTACCACCATTAAAAAAAGGAAACTGCAATATTTCGGGCATGTTATAAGAGGCGAAAAATACCGATTACTGCAGAACATTATGCAGGGAAAAATTTATGGTAAAAGAAAGCCGGGCCGCAAAAAAGCATCATGGCTCAAGAATCTACGTGACTGGTATAAACTTAACTCAAGCTCTCTGTTCAGACTTGCTGTCGACAGAGTAAGGATAGCCTTGTTGGTGACCAACGTTCTAGAAGGACATGGTACTTAAGAAGAAGATACACAAATTTAAAAACACCGAACTTGACGAGCCAATCAGAGCCAGGTTTGGTATTATCGATAATCCGAACTTGTCTAGAGCTTCTGATTGGTTCATTTGAAAAGTGCGTAAAATAGTCAGTGTAATGTTGACATGATTGGGTGAAATTGTTTCATATGACACAAAATGACAAAATTTTAATGGTTGTTAGTACTGTTAAAAATTGTCAGATTAATTTATTGTTTAGTGGTTAATGGATAACAATTTAAACCTATCGTTACTGTAAATATTTTTTGGATTGTTTTTGTTAGAGTGTGCATTTAGTCTTCAATTATTTTGTAAAAAATAAATTGTCATTAACAACTTTTGCATTTCTGTCCACCGTATACCAGTTTAAATCAACTTGTGATACATTTTTGCAATCAGCTTAGCAAAAACAAATCCACTGATTGGAAAATTGGGGGTTTTTCATCTAAAAAACTGGTGCTGACGTCATTACTCAAAGGTTATATTTACCCTGTATGATAGACTATTCTTTTAAAAAATAGTATATTAAAATCAAAAATCGACCTGTTTCGGGATTTTTCATTGCATACCTAATTTTATTAATTGAAAATTTACCACTTCATTTACTGAAAAATACTTCAAACAAATTTTATTAAGATAAGATTTTTTTAATAAGTTGTTCTTTTGGATACATTCAGTAAGTCCGCCTTCTTACTTGGAAAATGCTAAGAACTGGAGAGTAATACCTAAATTAAAGCAAGCGAAACAGAATTTACTCTTTAGAGGATACCAATTAACCAAAGTCACTTTTGGTGTTTACTTTGAGTTAATTAAATGTCTCTTATTCTTTTTCAAGTCGCGTTCGGTTATTTTAGCTCTTACTTTAGTTTTCATTGGCGAAGCTTTTCAAGATTTTCCTTTTCTTTACCAAGATAAATTGCATCATTTAATTTTAGAGACTCTTTTTAAATTAATCATATAAAGAGTGTCATACATAGGTAAATTTTAACTGATATATCCCATTAATAATTCTTTGTACAACTACGAATTACAGTAAATTATTAGAATGTCAATTAAAATAAAAATTTTTTTCTTGGTGAATGGTTTTTCGGGTATTTAGGCCGTCATAGGTCTGAGTTTATACTCGACGTTTCACCATCTCTAGTGGATAGCATCTTCTGGAGATATAATTTGCCACGTCTTTTTCGTTCTCTATAGAGTACTCTGCCAGCGGTCTCTCTACTGGCAAATTATGCTCGAGCTCAGCCGTAAAGGGTAGAAGAAAAAAGAAAAGAAAATTTAAAAGTGAGCCGCGCCACCGACTTAGTCGGTTCAAGCCAGAAACCCCTAGGTCTTATAGGCACTAGCAGAGCCACACGATAAACAACTGAGATTATGGTGAACTAAATAAATAAAATTATAGCTAAAACATATTAGATACTTTACTCCTACAATAAATCACAGTACACAGTACACAGTTCAATAATAAAATTATAACAAATATAGTCAAAATTAACAGACAACAATAAATCAAAGTACACAGTTCAATAATAAACTTATAACAAATATAGTCAAAATCAACAGCTAACAATAAATCAAAAATCCAAAGTTTACGATTCCATAGAATAACCAAAACAAAAGTAAGAGTAACAAACTTTACCAAGTTACCAAAAAAAACGTATACAAGTAAACTTTTTAATAATACTTAATCAAACGTTCACATAAGGCTGCTAATTTACTCATGTTTTTATCATTTACATAAAGATTTACACTGTTAAAACAATCGAGCTTATTTAAAAATATTTCTTTTTACAATGGCTGTCCTTCAAAATATTAATATTGTAGGATATTTACAAATAAGTATGAAGAAAACATTTTTACTTGGACACAAAGAACTATTGAGAAGATTACTTTAATCAAAGTTCAGCCTTGGCATATTATCCAATGCAATAAATAGTTTTCATCAATGTACCATACTAATAAATTAAAACAAAATTTAATCGTGGTGTAAAAACAAATCACGTCGTTTTCAACAATGTACCATATTAATAAATTAAAACAAAACTTAATCGTGGTGTCAAAAACAAATCACGTCGTTTAGATATTCTAAAATAAATCACTTGTAACCTTTGGGTATACGCATTCACTACTCCTGTGGCCGGTTTGATTATGGAACGGCACCTGCTAATTAACAATGGCTTCTCTCAGTCAAATCCCGCATGCGGTTATTTTAACTCGACACCAAAATCCAAAATATCAATAACAAAGGTAAGATAGAATGGTCAAGTTAAAAATTAAATGGTTTTTCTTCAAAATCCAATTAAGATGGCCCAAATACAGCCAGATATGAAAGAAAATCGTAGAGGATCTGCACACGTGTTAATATCACAACGCCCCAAAAACTCTCACCACACCACTCCCAAGACTGCCACCAAACGACTGACTACTTCCCAAGCCGGATATCAAGAAAAATGACACGGAATAAACGTCAACCAACAATATTCGCAAGGCCATGCTCCACACCATTAATCGCACTCATCCGTGTTGATAGCCAGCCCCATCCACACAGAAATGCAAACCAAACAATAATATAACCGACAACACACAACAATCGAGGCCAAAAACCAAAGCAAAATCTAATAACGAAAACCCCCACTCAATCTCCATCGATTAACAAAAATGCCACAGCCATTAACAATCGAATCCTATCACAACAAGGTATGCAACACTATTTACAATGAATGATATATTTAAGTTACAACAAAATACGGTACACGACACTATTTACAAGTACCTGAGGAATACAAAACTATCAGAGACCCAATTATAATGGAACTGTAGAAGGGAAAAAAAGGCACGTTACAAATTGTCTGCTTTTTGAGGCTGACAGTCTATGACATTTGTATGTCGCGATCGCAGGTTGTATACGTTTTGTTGGGCGGAATATATTTGATAGCTGTTCAGAAATTAATCACGTTCCGGAGAATCATTCTTCTTATTTTTGTAAGAAAGCAGCCTTGTATTTTTAAGTACAGGTACCCACGTTTTATTAATTTTAAGTGTTTCTTCAGATTGATTAAATTTCTGCTGGTGTTTATGTATTTAAATCGCTTCCTTATAAAGCCTCGGGTAATAAGCAAATGTGGTGTATAAGACTTGAATGTCCTCGAATTTAATTCTGTGATCATTATTATTAATTGTGTGCTCCGCGACAGCATTTTTTTATAGAGAACCAAAAAAAAAAGCTTTGGATAGCTCTCATCTTAAACCGAAAGTATGGTTTCGATATGTAGATGACACCTTTGCTGTCTGGCCTTATAATAGAGACAGCCTAAACGAATTTCTCGCCCACATCAACAGCATACACCCTAGCATAAAATTCATAATGAAAATAGAAAACAACAAAGAATTGGCTTTTTTCGATATCCTGATTGTGAGGAAAGAGAGACAACTAGGACATACCGTATACAGAAAACCCACCCACACAGATCGTTATCTACACAATACATCCAACCACCACCCTTGCCAACGAATAGGAGTTATAAGAACTTTGGTAGAAAGGGCAATAAAAATCTGTGAACCAGAACATTTAAACAAAGAACTGAATCACCTTAAGAACGCCCTTATATTAAATGACTGTAATGTAAAAGATATACATGAATGTACTCGTCGAAAACCAAGTACTAGAGGTGACATAAGCGATGAACTAAGTAGTCGTGAAGTCACTTCTAAAGCGTTTTAACCCTACATTTTTCGAGTGACAAATAGGATCGGCCGGATTCTAGGAGGATATAACATCAAAACTATCTCCAAGCCATCTAAGAAAATCGAAAACTATCTGAAATCTGCCAAGGATAAGAGAGCCCCACTAAGTTTTGCAGGTGTTTATTGTTTTCCATGCACATAAGAAAGTGTCTACATTGGAACAACTAAACGGTCCATTAACACCAGGGTTAAAGAACACAAAGCTAGCTGCCGTCTTGGATATACAGAAAAATCGGCTGTCGCGGAACAAACAATTAATAATAATGATCACAGAATTAAATTCGAGGACACCACATATGTATATTATCCAAGGCTTTATAGAAAAGCGATTGAAATACTTAAACACCAGCAGAAATTTAATAAATCTGAAGAAACACTTAAAATTAATAAAACATGGGTACCTGTACTTAAAAATACAAAACTTCTTTCTTACAAAAATAAGAAAAATGAATCTCCGGAACGTGACCCATTTTTGCCCCGCCCACCAAAAACGTATACAACCTGTGATCGCGACATACAAATGTCATGGACTGTCAGCCTTAAAAAGCAGACACATATATCTTCAGAATATGCCATCCACTAGAGATGGCGAAAGCCTTTCACAAAAAAATTTAATTTTAAGAAGAATACCTATACTGTATATAACACTAAGAACAATATTTTGGCTAAATTTTTTTTATTTTTAAACAACCATTGTTGGTATATTAAAATCCAATAGTACTTATTGTAATATGAAAGTATTTTTTATTTTTTTTGTAAAAATGCATGCATGCATGCTTTTAAGCTAAAAGCTTAATGATCTACGATTGCTATTAATGTACTATTTTATGTTGAGAATTTAACAATTGCGAAGTAACTATTATTACTATTATAAATTGTTTAAAGTTGCCAAGTGACTTGTTTAAAACAAAAATAAAAAATCAGTGGCTTTAAATAAATATAAAATAAAATATAATCTTCCACGTAAAAAGCTTTATTTCAATTATAAAGTTTAATAATTTACATCAAAATCTTTTTTGATTAGTTTGCACTCAACATTAAAATTAATTTTAATAACTACTGTGTTTAAAGAGAATGTCCTAAATTTATGGTAAGTGAGGGAACCATTCAATGTAGGATGTGGGGTATTAAAAGTACAAATGAATATAATTTTTTCTTGTCAGAATCCATTCAGCTAGAGATAAACAACCACCTGATTATAAAGGTATCTTTGAAAAAGAAGCAAATCTATTGTGGGTAGATAAATTCGGATATAACATGATACTTTATTTACAGTGTGTTAATTTGAAAAGGACCCACACTTAATATATCGGAAATGCGACATATTAAAAATACTTGTTTAAAACAAAAATAACAAGTCAGTGGGTTTGATTACAGACAGAATTCTGAAGATTCCATGAACAACCAATCAGTGCTAACAAAAATGAACAAAAAGTTAGAAGTCATGGATATTGTAAAGACCAAAAAACTTGAATATCTTGGTCACATTATGCGCAACGAATGTCGATACGGAATTCTACAACGGATTCTCCAAGGCAAGATATTGGGAAAGAGAGGACCGGGAAGAAGACGTATCTCGTTGTTAAAGAACTTGAGAACGTGGTTCTCTACTACCACGAGCGGGCTATTCCGTGCTGCAGCAAACAAGATAATGATAGCCAGAATGATTGCCAACATTCGGACCGAATAGGCACTTTAAGAAGAAGGGTTTGATTAAATGTAAAATAAAAAATAATCCTTCACGTAAAAAGCTTTATATCAATTATAAAGTTTAACAATTAACATCACAATCTTTTTTGATTAGTTTGCACTCAACATTGAAATTAATTTGAATAACTACTGTGTTTAAAGAGAATGTCCTTAATTTATGGTGAGTGAGGGAACCATTCAATGGAGGATGTTGGGTATTAAAAGTACAAGTGAATTCTTGTCAGAATCCATTTAGCTAGAGATAAACAACCACCTGATTGTAAAGATATCTTTAAAAAAGAAGCAAATCTTTTGTGACTTGATAAATTCAGATATAACATGATATTTTACCTACAGTGTGTTTATTTGAAAAGGACCCACCCTTAATATTTCAGAAATGCGACATATTAGAAATATATGCCAAAACACGTCAACTTTTAACTTTTTAGCGCAAATTTCATAAACGTCAGATTCACCCCCTTTTTACTGGAGTTACCACTTGGTTTTTTTAGATGGCGTTAGGTATCAAGTTATACCTCATTTATAAGGTCTGGTAAATCTCTATTTAAATATATTGTTTGGCCTTTAAAACCAGCCTTTTATTATTATTTAATCGTTGTTTAAATTTGGCTCTCTTGAATCTTTTCAAATGCCTCCCATATTATGTAAACAATTTAAAAAGTCATAGTAAAAGTGACAAAAACAAAAACAATAATGACAATTAAAAAATCATAGTTAGAATTACAATAGCAGCATTGAGTATTGTGGTCTTTATTAGTAAATTGTCGATATATATTAGATATAGCTGGTATTGACAATTATTAAAAATGGTTTTGAATAGAGATTTACCAGACCTTTTAAATGGGGTAAGAATTAACACTCAGCCATTTCAAAAATTTAAGGTGTATTTCCAGTAGAGAGGGGGTGAATCTGACGCTTATGACATTAATTGTATCATGTTTTCGACTCTCAAATGTGGTCACCCCATTTATTATAAACATTTTAAACAAAAAAAGGCACTTTTGTTAGTTTTTGGTTAATAACTCAACAAATAATAAAATAATTAAAATAGTATAAATAGACAAAATGTAGGTAATTAAATTACGAACAAAACAAGCTTTCGAGCGACTAGATCATCGGATTATTAGAAGCCGAGAAAACTACGGAAAAGCGGGAAATTCGACGTTTTTTTAAAAATTCATATCTCCGTTGTTTATTATTTTGTAAAATTAAATCTTTGCAAAAATATTCTAGTACTTATGCACTTTATTTGTGCATAAAACTGTTGCTGTGAATCAATTAGTTTGGGTGTAATTGTAATTCAAAGTTTTTTAAGCGATATTTTACAAAATCGCTGGATTATAAAAAGGATTGAAAAATATAAGATCCGTACAATAAAACGTATATTCTAGTTATCAATTCAAATGATGGGAAGTGCTTTAAAAACGATAGTAAAGTCGGTTCGAAACGGAGGATCGCGTGCAAACGCTCAACTAGTGGGGGGAGAGGCTCAGAAATCCAGCAGACCTAATACCAAAAAAAAATTTATTGTAACCTCAAATTATTTTTGTTGAGGTGTAACACACCCTGGCGCACTAATCGCGTTACCAATCAGGTAAGAGTTGTTTGTTATTGTCACTTTATTTTTTGTATCTATTTTACTCATTTTAGTTACGATATATACATACATACATAAAGTCACGCCTTTTTCCCAAGGGGTAGGCAGAGACCACTTCCTTCCACTTGCTACGGTTCGTACACACATCTTTTGCTTCCTCTACTTTCATCAGTGCTCTCATGCATGCTCTTCGGTTGTTGGTACTCTTGACCTGGCCTTTCTTAAAAACAATGTCGATCTGATCGAGATATGTTCTCCGAGGTCGACCTCTACCGATTTGCCCATTCACACCCGCCTTATAAATTTGTTTCGTCAATCTTTCTTCATCCATCCTTTCTACGTGTCCAAACCATCTAAGCATTCCTTTATCTATCTTTGTGACCACATCTTCTTTTACACCACAGCGTTTTCTTATCTCACTATTCTTAACTTTATCCAACCGAGTCACTCCGGCTATACTTCTCAGACTACTCATCTCCGCAGCATTAATCCTATTTTCATGCTTCTTCTGCCAAACCCAACATTCACTACCATACATAAGTGTAGGAACCAACACATCTCTATGCACCGCCAGACGTGCCTTTTTTGACACTTTCTGGCTATTCATAAAGCTATGCAGTGCCCCATTCATTTGTTTTCCTGCCAACACCCTTCGCTAAATGTCACTGTCATACTTTCCATCTCTAGTAAATTTTGAACCCAAGTACACAAATTCATTAACTTGTTTCACTCTTTCTCCCTCAATCGAAACCCCACAGTTTGTCATGCTTTCTTTTCTTTTTTCAAAAACCCTTACTTTCGTTTTGCTCACATTTATTTTCATTCCTTTGATTTTCAGGGAATCATGCATAACATTAACCATCGCCTGCAACTCCTCTTCAGATAACGCTAATATGACTTGATCATCGGCGTAAAGAAGGCATTTGACGATCAAATAATTCATTTTTAATTCATACGCACTCCCTTTCAGATCTTTTAAACAATTGTCTTTATATAAGTTAAACAGCCATGGCGAAGCCACAAATTTTCTCATACATTTTTCGATGTTAAACCAGTCCGTGCAAGCTTCGTTTATCCTGACACAAGCAGTGGAATCATCGTAAAGTGATTTCACCTTTATAAAACGATGTCGTGCGAGAAGGTATAAGCATTGCTGCAAATGTATATGGACAAAGTCATGAAGGAGTTAGCAGAAGATGATGGCAGAGCTCAATTTGTTAAAAATAAAATGGGATCGAAAAATGATGATGATAGTATTGTAGACAATGTAGAAGCGAGTGATCATGAAACGGACAATGACCAAAGTGCAGATAATTTTAATAAAGATGCAGCGGGAACTTTAAAAAAAGACGGAAACGATAAAAATGCAGCAGACGAATTGGAGGAAAACGCAACCAGCTCCAGTGACGATGATTTAAATCAGTTAATACCTAGAGGTAGACCTACAATCACAAATAAATATTAACTAGGAAAAGATCACAAAACAAAGTGGATAAAAACAGTTCTAACAGTCAATGTGCGCTCAGAAAAAAACAATTTTGTTTTACATTTGCCTGGTCCTAAGGGAGCTGCTGCAAAGGTAAAGTCTTTCTTAAACAAATTGCTTTTGATCTGATTGCTGAGCATTTGGCACAAAGACAGGCTAATCTTCATTTACCAAAACACATCAGACAAAAAATAGCTGGCATAAAAAAGTCTCGTGAAGATGTAGATTTACTAAAACGTCCTAGATTAGGAAGGCAACAGCGCTGCTCAAAGTGTCCCTAATTTAAAGACCGCAAATTCAAGTATAGCTGTTATGTTTAGATTATGCAGTTATAATGTGAAGTAGATAATGTATTAAAGAAACAGAATGCAAGAAATATTCAAACAATATATTGTTTTTTTAAAGGATTGGCATTTTTTATGTAATGACGAAATATGTGCAATGAAGCGATGGTTGTATGAAGAATATTTTTTGTTTATAAGTTTTTTATTTAAATTTTATTTTAGATTTAATAAATATGATTTGTAAACAACAGTCTTCAATTATATGGTGATATTTCTGTCATTGACTACATTTAACAAAAAAAAAAAGGTGGGGTGTAGAACACCCCACCGCACTAACCATTACATACCGCACTAACAGAGAGATAACAAATAAAATACGCCCATATTGATACCATTAGCGACATTTGGGTTTATTGCACTATTTTCATTTCGGTGGTTTCTAATATTCTCTTTGTGTTTGATGTATCTGGTCAAGTTTCCGCTGTGTATGTTAATATAGGTCGAATGACCGCCTTGTAGATTCGGGATATGGTCTCGATTCCGATATATTTGTTTCGGAGAATTGTACCGTTTAGGTAAGCTGAGGTTCGTGCTGCTTTTGCCGCTTGGTTTCTTACCTTCGCCTCGATGTCACCGTATCCTGATATTTCTATGCCCAGGTATTTAAATTTCATCTCCTGTTGTATAATTTTATTATCCAAAACCAGTTTGCATCTGATAGGTGTTTTTGAGGTGATCATGCATTTTGTCTTTGCTGCAGATATCTTTATTTTTAGACTTTTTGCGGTTGTGCTGAATTTGAATAGTAATCTCTGTAGGTTATCTTCGTTTTCTGCAATCAGAACAGCATAGGATTTTGACGTCTTTGTTCCCCATTTAATACCTTTTTAGGTTACGAGTGCTTTTTATTATTTCGTCCATAACGATGTTGAACATTAAGGGGCTAAGGGAATCTTCTTGTCGAATACCACTTCGGTGGTTGTGCTATTAATTTTGGCTTGTATTTTGTTTTTCTGGTAAATATTTTTGATGGTTTTTATGATCTTGTATGGGATTTACCTGTTGTATAAAAGATGTACCACGTCCTTCAGTTGTATTTGGTCAAACGTTTTTTCCAGGTCTATAAAAAACATAAATAAAACACATAAATAAATAAAGGCTGGTTTGTTATACTCGATGGATTTTTCAGTTTTTTGTCGCAGGACAAATGCCGCATCTGTCAAAGATATTCCTGATCCGATTCCTTGTTGTTCATCGCCCATTGTGTTGAGTTAATTTATTTTATTTGTTATAATTTGTTTTACTAGCTTTAAGGTTTTATTTAAAAGGTTTATGCCTCGGTAGTTTGCGGGTATCTTTTTGTCTTCTTTTTTAAACAGTAAGATTGTGGTACTTGGGCGCCATTCATCCCGAATTTTTTAATGTAAAAGGATTTTGCGAAATATGGCTGTTAGCAGCTGTTTGAGGCTTTTCCCGCCGTATTTAAGAAGTTTATTTGTAATGAACCTGGACTTTTTCTGTTTCATTATTGCCGTTTCTATATCCTTTTCTTCTATTTCAGTTACTTAGTTAGTTGCGATTTCTGGGGTGTCTCGTATGATTTCTGTATCTTATTTTTAATATAGTTCTTTAAGATACTGGACCCAAGTTTCCTTCGTTATGTGGTTTGTGCTAATAAATTCAGTTGCTTCTTTTCTCTGGCGTCTAATGAAGCTCCACATCTGTTTTTAAAGGCTATAAAAGTCATTTTCCATTTTTCTCGAGAAGGATTCCCAATACTGTTTTTTTATTTGGAAAAAACAATAAACAAAGCCAGGTTTTCTCTCTGGAATCTCAGAAGAGTATGTGGCAAATCTTGGGGAATGAACCCCAAACAGATTTACTGGATTTATCAAACAATGATAACATCTATGGTCACGTATGGTTCAGTAGTCTGGTGGACCAAAGGGTTACAACAGACAGCTAGAGCAAAGCTTGCTGGCCTTCAGCGGCTGGCATGCCTGGCCATAACTGGAGCTATGTCCAGCACACCAACGGCAGCGATGGAACACCTCCTACATCTCCCTCTCCTAGATATTCTCTTAGAGAGGGAGGCCAGGATAGCTTCCTATAGATTCCTGTCTTTGGAAAAGCAAATAAATGGAGAGCAACTCGGAGATCACTCCGGGATACTGAGTGAAACAAAAAACCACCAAATTCTCGGGATGGTTCCTGACTTGCTAGCTACAAAAATACACGTAGGAAAGTCGTTCAAAGTCCTCTTTCCGGAGAGAGACGAATGGATGAGGGGACAAATCCTCTTCCCAGAGACTGAATACGTAATGTACACAGACGGCTCAAAAACCCCAGATGGAGTTGGGGCCGGTGTTTTCAGCAGGAAACCAAAGATTGAAATATCTACCAGTCTTGGCAGGTATGCCACAATCTTTCAGGCTGAAATATTCGCTATCGAATTGTGTGCAAGAGAGTTGACCAACAGACCTCTAGCAAACAAAAACATAAATATAATATCAGACAGCCAGGCCGCTTTAAAAGCACTGAGCTCCAACAAGATAAATTCTAAACTTGTATGGAATTGCATCGAATCCTTAGAGTACCTTGGTGCGAACAACAGGGTGACCCTACTGTGGGTATCTGGGCACCAGGGGGTGGAAGGAAACGAAAAAGCCGACACCCTTGCAAAACAGGGGGCCGAATCTGCGTTGACTGGACCAGAACCGGTTTTTGGAGTCACCACAAGTGCCGCCAAAACAATTATTTCTGACAGGGCGGAGAGGAAAATACTCACGTACTGGTCCGACTTACCAGGGCTAACCCACTCGAAGGCGTTTTTACCGTTACAACCCTCGAGAAACACAACTAAGCAGATCCTAGAATGGAGCAGAAATGACCTGCGTATTCTAACAGGACTGCTTACGGGACACATAATATAAAGTAGCAATTATTATTTTGTAAAAAAATGACTTTATTATTATATACCAACTTTATTTTTTTGTGGATTGATAATGTCAAACTAACAATAAGGTAACCACAAACTTTCCAGATTGCCTAAGCTAAAAAATGTAAATAAACAACATTTTTGTTATGAAAACATAAAAAATTTCAAATTGCATATTCTGTTTATTATTAAACTCAAACCGCTGTAAACTACGACGTAAAGTGCGTTTAAAATTCACAGACGATGGTTAAAATGCACAGATACTCGGTAAGTAAAGACTAATTTTCAGTTAAATAATGGACTTACATTTAAATGCAACTTGAACTGCTACAAAGTTAGTAAACAGATGAAATCTAATCTGCAAAAGTCAGGTCAGCTTTTGAAACAAAGTTTATTGTATTATAACATTTCTAAAATTTTCGGAGCAGAGTTTATAAAATTATTTTATAAAATAATCAACAAAAATTGGTAATTGTATTTTATATCGGAAGTGTCAATAACCGGGGTAACCGCTATTCAATTTTGTCTATCTTTATGTGGATATTGTAGTTGATAAGATTTCTTTTCGTTGCAAAACTGAAAATAATTAAATTTGATAAATAAAAAATAATTTAACGGCCATTGCCCAAAAAGTATAACACCTCCCAATCGCCTATGAAAAAACTTTTGGATGCCATAAAGTATATGCAACGTGGTTAGATTACTTACTGTTGCCTGAGACTTCGTCCGCGTGGAATTTTGTTTGATTTTAATATCTTTAAATTATCAGTGGTCATTTCTATCACTGATCATTACATAAGCGGGAGCTATTTTCAATTGTTTACAACAATTGAATTTTTTTTTATTATTATAATTATTAATCATTTGTTAGTATCAATATTCAATTGTTATAAACAATGCTTGATTATTACTGTGTAACGACACAAGTACGTTACTATTAATTTCCACCCGTGAAACCAGTTGTCCCCGCTGCCACGATGATGATATCCACCATTGAACTCCCACTCCGGTTGGATTGATGGTAGAAGGGGACCACCACGACAGATATAAAAGACCATGCACCGAGCAGTAGAAGTACCTTGTTTTGCGAGGCGTTGACCAGAGGTATTGACTCTGGTCTTGAACGCTTTACACACTTACTACTGGGTGTTAAACAAGGTCGGAGTATTGATCCGATCAGGCACACACTCACCAGGACCACCGTCGGCCTTCGGTATCGAAAAAAGTTTGTAAACGACCGGGTAAGACTGCCAGGATAATTTCAGACGCAGTACTGACACTCTGAAATATACCTACAGTTTCACGACACGGTATCACTGTTAGGCCGGGTTTTGACCGGTTATAAACGATATTCCTGTCATCTGAGTCAAATCTATGAAGTATTGATCTGTCGATAACTCAGTCCTTACTCAACCCGTACTACACAAACAATTAGTCGCATATACCGTCCCCGTCGAAGTCAAGCCACCCACATCGTTGTGAAGTACGTCGAGTCACCAGTATTTCGATAGAATCTTATTTTTATTTATTGTATATATTTTTAATTTTACGAATAAACATTTAATTTAATAGAACACTGTCTCTTTGGGCTATCTGGGTAACACGCATTTCAACTAACAATAATTTTTCACTGCTATAGCCTCTTTAATGCCATTTTCTTAATACCGACACAAGTTTATAATTCTCCAATTTCTATTTTTGTTTTCTAAAACTATCTCTTTCTATGAAATATTGTCATCTTATTTTTTATATAAAAATACCTAACATGCAATAATCATATTATTTAAAAGATCTTAAAATTCTGTATAAAAATAGTTTAATTGAAAGATTGCAAAATTCAGGTAGTTGACCTCTTTTTTAGTTTTTTGATTTTCCATAAAAAACAGTTAGACCGATTTTGTTAAAAAAAGTTGCGTAATTATGCGTCGAATGCAATTGGTTCCACGTCGATATCATTTTTCGATTTTGCTGAAAATCTAATCAGTTTTAAGTTGCGTAATTATACGTCAAATGCAATTGGTCCCACGTCGATATAGTTTTTTGTATTTGAGATAATCGAGACGAAAAATAATTTCGAACGCACATACGAACATACGTACATACACACACACAGACGTCCACTTAAAAACTATTGTAATCGACTCTGGGGACCTTGAAATGTGGAGATATGTGCGGCTAATTAGCTATTTACTAAATTACTATTACTATTACATATTGCTGTTGGTAAAAAAATAAATAAAATTATTTCACAGTAGTCATAAAATATTTATTTACAAGGTTTTTAACTGTTACCAATGGCAACAGTGGTAACATGGACGCTTCGCCACTGAGAGTGTACCAGTATCAGTGATAACCAAATTTTGATTTTGAAACCAATTTTTAGATAGTTATTTTTTTATTTGCAAAATTGTTTTAGGTGTTGATTTTAAAATAAATGTTTAACGTGTGTTTTAATAATAATATAACAGCCTGTTTTTATTAACTTAATAATCAATGACTTTTGTTAGAAACTGACAAGTCAATATTTACTTGTTACAATGTATTTATTATTCAGGTAAATTACAAATAAACATTATTTACTGTGATGAAAATTGGAAATTGTTCCAAGACACGGTTATATTTACTTTGAACTATATATTACTCTTGTCAAAGGTCAACCGCTTTGCTGACACTTCCCATTTCTAATGTTAAATGTAAAGGCGAATTTATACAGCGAATAAAATAAAATAAGAAATAACATAAAATAAAATAAAGAATGAGTGCAAAAAAGATTGGTTTATACAGATTAATAAAATAAGAAATAAGAATGAACCAATGAAATCGCAGCTTTTTGATAGAGCAGGTATCGACCTTTCCTCAGGTATATGCAAAAATTGATGGAAAATACAAGAATAGTCGACTGAAAGAGAATGATTGGTTCGCAATTGCTAACATAATGAATAAAGCACGTAAGTGTCAAAAAATCAGAGAGTTAACGCTTTTTAAATCATTTTTTCTGTAGCTGAAGCTTCTGAACACAAATGGAAGCTTTTAAGAAATACATATACGGGTCATAGAGGGAAAATTAAAAATACCTCCACAATTAATATTATTAGGTTTGATTAGATTGGGTTAAACTGAGAACATATAGAACGGAAATGATTTTGATAACGCGCATTATCAGTTTTTAAACAAAATAAAATAAGACAAAGATCAAAGTTGGCCATCTTTTGTTCTTATTCTTATTTTATCTTATATCTTGTATAAACGCTTTCATAGTTTTGGGCATGTTTATCTTTCTTATTTTGATATATGTTGTTCCTTATTTTATTTTATTTGCTGTATAAACTCGCCTTAACATTTAATCTTTTTCACTATTTAAAATATATTGCTCCAAATAAAGTCCTACAAATTTTACTATTAACTGGGCTTTTATTGACTTTTTTGTATACAAGGTGTTCGTTGATAATGTTGGGGGTGCGCATAAAAATAATCAAATTTACTCTCAAATGCAGGAAAGCATTAAACTTTAGAAAATCACGCGTAATTAAAAAATTTAAAAATGTAATATATTATTTTTTAAAAGCAATTGTTTGATTATAGTATGTCACAATAAAAAAATAAAATATCGACTTTTGGCGTGATTTAAATAAATTTAATAAATAAAATGGATCTGCCAAGCATGGTGTCAACATTCCATTATAAACAAGCTACACGCAACAAAATTGCCGAAGTTTAAAGGTTTCTTTGCACAATCAGATGAAGTTCTTATCGAGCATTTACACAACTTGAATTAAAATTATCAATGCAAATGGATTGACGAGAGAGGTTTTATTAAGTGGCCGCTTTGATTAAATTTAAAGGCTGTTATTTTAATTAATTAATATTTTTTTTACAATTTTAAAAACTAATCTATTTTTGTAAAATTTTGTTTATTATTAGTACACTCTTTAGTATTATTTTTTTATTAAAATATCAGTGGTCTGGGTGCGACCCGAGAAAAGAATGAATAAATACCATGTTTTGTGTTAAAATTATTATAAAAAACGATTTCAAATTGTTTATAACAAATTATAATTGTCATTAACAATATTCTGTTTATTTCAAAGGTATTCTTTCAAACTTTTTCTTATCATTTCATGAGCGGGAGCTATTTTCAATTGTCTATAACAATTGAATTTTTTTTTTAAAATTATTATGATCCATAATCATTTGTTAGTAACAATATTTAATTGTTATAAACAATGCTTGATTATTACCAATAATAATTGTTCACTGTTATAGCGTCTTTAATACCAACACAAGTTTAAAATTCCCCAATTCCTATTTTTGTTTTCTAAAACTATCTCTTTTTATGAAATATTGTCATATTTTTCATACATATATTCCTAATATGCAACATTAATATTATTCAAAAGATCTTAAATTTCTGTATTAAAATAGTATAATTTATAAATTGCAAAATTCAGGCAGTTTATAATTTTTTTCAGTTTTTTAATTCTTCATGAAAAACAGCTTGACCGATTTTGCTGAAAATCTAATCAGTTATAATTTTGTAATTATGCGTCGAATGCAATTGGTTCCACGTCGATATCATTTCAAATGTCAAACAAGTTTTGAAATTTTATAAGGTTTGTGAAATATTGCTTGATGTAATTTTTAAATTGGCTCCCTGTATATTCGTTTTCCCGTGGATATCATTTCAGCTATAACTTACGTTTATAATTTAATTTACATAAAACTATCTCTGTTGTATGATTTGAAATAATATGATATATGGACAATTGCACAAAACAAGGGATTGTTCGCTGTTTTATAGGGCATGTGTTTAAATTTGAGAATTATTCGCACCACAAAATTTCATTCCGTTTGAATAGACGTTATGAATGGAAACGGAAATGAAACATTGATTTTGAGTCCTCACTCGTTTGAGTGCAGAAACCCTAGTTTATTTTTTTATAATCTGATACTTCACATTCAGTTTTTTATGTTTTTTTTTTGATGAGAAAAGGGATTGGCCACCTTAAAAAGAGGTGTTGAAGAATATACGAAGATACGGCATATTTTTTTGGAGGTAATATTAACAAAAGCGACTAGTTTGACTAATAAAGTAATTACAAAAAAAAATCCTATGCAACGACTTTTAATTTAGTGTATTACATACATAAATACATATAGTCACGCCTTTTTCCCGTAGGGGTAGGCAGAGACCACTTTCTTTTACTTGCTACGGTATTTAAAAACATCTTTCATCGGTGGTCTCATACATGCTCGTCGGTTGTTGGTACTCTAGACCTGGTCTTTCTTCAAAACAATGTTGATCTGATCGAGATATGTTCGCCAAAGTCGACCTATACCGACTTGTCCATTCACAATCGCCTTATAACTTTGTTTTGTTCATCTTCCTTTATCCATCCTTTCTACGTGTCCAAACCATCTAAGTATTACTTTTTCTATCTTTGTAACCACATCTTCTTTTATACCACAGCTTTTTTTAACTCACTATTTTTTACTTTATCCAACCGAGTCACTCCTGCCAACACCCTTCGCTCAATGTCATACTTTTCATCTCTCGTAAACTTTGAACACAAGTACACAAATTCATTTACTTCTCCCTTAATCATCACATCACCCCGCCCACTTCATACATAGACAATGTCGACCACAATTCACTCCTTACCACTCTGTCATTGACCTTTTCCAAGTCTATAAAAGCGCAATAGACCTTCTAACTTCTAGCCAAGAATTTTTCGACTGTACCTCGTAATGTAAATCAATACATTTTTTTTTTATAAATCCTGCTTACACATTTCATATCATCTTTTCAGTTTCATTCGGTACTCTTTTTATCAATATCTTTGCTTATAGTTTGCCGACCATTCTGAGTTAACTAATACCTTGGTAGTTCTTACAGTCCTGCTGCGAACCTTTTCTCTTGTAAAGCGGCACGATAACAGCCTTGCACCAGTCGTATGGTACGCTACCACTCCTCCAACAAATGTGATATTGATATAAGCTAGTCTGAACCAGAAGGAAAGCAAAGTTTATTTTGACAGATAATAAATATAATAACAATAATGTCATCGTGGTTGTCATCTCAACACTTCTCCTCAACCATGTGACTTCAGACCTAGCTGGACTCGAAATTTCTCAAATTTGGATTTTCCTAAAGCCTTTGTAAGAATATCGGCTGTTTGGTTCTCGGTTTTGATGTAATTCAATCGAATTTCTCCTTGTGCCAGTATGTCTTGTACAAAATGGTAGCAAAAATCGATGTGTTTCGTCTTCGGATCGAATCCGCAGTTACTTGCGATAGAAATTGCACTTTGGTTATCACAGTGCAAGAGTCAAGTCCCAATTCTTTAGTAAAACCTCGCCACCAAATAGCCTCTTGCATAGCCGATGACAGAGAAATGTACTCTGCTTCACACGAAGAAATTGAGACTGTTGGTTGCTTCTTAGAACACCAAGATATGGCTCCTCCTGAAGCTACAAAGACAAAACCAGTGACTAATTTCCGGTCATTATGATTTGTAGCATGATCGGCGTCGGAGAATCCGTTGATGTAAATATTCTCATCCTTACGATATGTCAATTTTATTGAGGATGTCCCTTTCAAGTAACGTAGTATGTGCTTGGCGGCCATCCAATGATTCCATCCAGGATTAGAACTGTAGCGACCAAGAAGATTGACATCATAACAAATATCTGGTCTTGTGCAATTCGCCAGATACATCATGCATCCAACAAGTTCCTGATACGAAAAATTTCGCATTTTTGCTTTTTTGTCTTTTGCTTCATCAACTCGAGATGTTACTTTTCCATCACTATCAACTTGAACATCCACAACGCCAGTCCATAGATCCTCCAGCTCCAAAACAGCTTGAATCGTCTCCAGCCATGTGTTGTAATTTTCGTGACCAAGAAGTTTCTCGATAGATACACCTCCTGTATTGAAAGTAGCCATATTCAAATTGTCCTACGACTCACACTTAATCTGTGCCGATTCCCTGATGAAAATTTCGCGTCAAAATCAGCGATTTAAATCAGCAAAAGGCCCATAACCTGATATAAGCTAGTCTGAACCAGAAGGAAAGCAAAAGTTTATTCTGACCGATAATAAATATAATAACAATAATGTCATCGTGGTTGTCATCTCAACAAAATGTTAAAAAGGCGGTACAGCATACGAGTTAATACGCTTTGTCCAGCCTTCAGCATTTCAAATTTTATTCTGTCGTACCCAGCAGTTTTACTAAATTTTATACTGTTCAACGCTTCCACAATTTCTGTCGTACTAATTTCACTTTCATTGCAACTTTCACTCATGCCTCCGAATGGGGCCTGTACTTGTATATCCTCTTTCTTAAATAAACTTTCGAAGTATTCCTTCCATCTCTTTAATACGCATTCCTCACCTTTTACTAAACTACCATCTTGGTTACTGATTTTTTTCAGTTACGAGGTAGTATTTTTACCTCTGGATGTTCTTTTGGACTTCCAGAAGTGTTTAATATTCGTTTGGAAATTGTCAGATAACCCATAAATTCCCATAAAATCTAAACTGTACTTTTATTTTTACTGGGAATTTTGAAGGCCCCTGTATTTTTTCAAAGTATCTTGTTGGTATTTGCGGTTAAAAAAAATTATCCACTTCAATTTTGTGCCATACTAATAATAAATTCTTATAGAGATTAACGTAATAAATCAATCATTTTTTTTTGTGGTGAGTTGGCATTAAACCGTAGTTTTTTTGCCACAGACTTTTATATCATTATTATCTTTATATTATCATGATATTAGATTGAAATTAAATTGTTATTTTTTCTTTGATCAGAAATTCCATAATTATTATGTATATAACTTCTTTATATGTACTCAGCAGAATAACAATATTTGTTGGCAATTGGATACCTTGTAGGATTAATTTATTTAAAAATTCCGACCGATGTGTGTTATGGTGGTTACATGAGAATATTAAGTGGTTGATGTCTGCTTCTGAGGAGTTGTTGCAAGGGCAGATAGGTGATATGTTAACTCCAATTTTGGCTAAGTGTGAGGGATAACCTCCATGGTTTAATTTCATTCTTGTTATGGTAAAAAGGTAAAGCCTAGATAACTTGAAAGTTTTTAAGTAAGGAATGTTTTTAGGGCGTAGAGGGTGGATAGACACGTAAGTGTTTTTGAAAATAGAAACAAAATCTTTCCAAAATTTCTCCCATCGTATTCGCACCGATTGTTTGGACTCACTAATTGTGCCTTGGGATGTGAATATGTTATTTATTTGTTAGAGAGAGATGGCATCTTTTGCTGCTTCATCGACTTTTTTATTTCCAACTATGCCTGAGTGGCCTTTAACCCAAATAAAAATGATTTTAATGTTGTTGGTTTGAATGATTTCCTTTATAATAGTGTTATAGTTTGCCACTAAGGCATGAATATAAATGGCAGTCAGAACCGATATCGAATCCGAAAGAATGACTGAGTTGTCTCCTCCACTATACTAAGTCCATTTGAGAGCTTCATATATGGCATATGATTCTGCACTAAAAAGCGGAAGCGGAAGTGGGAAGCGGAATTTAGCGAGCACTCTTTTATTTTTAACATAAAAGGCACATTCTGAACCATTTTTATTTTCGGACCCATCGCAATATATGGTATTTTGTTTATCTAATGTGCTCAATAAGGATTTGGTAATGAGATTGTTTAGTTTGGGGATATCAGTTTATACGGGGAAAAGTACTGTTGGCTTAAACATCAAATCATCGAAATTCAATTGATATACCGGCAGAACACTATGAGTATTCATTTTGTTCAGTGATTTGTTTAAGGACTCGAAAGCTTTAGCTAATGGTGGACTGTTTTTTAACCTCCAATATCCAATATCCAATAGCAGAGCTTGGTAACAGAAATATTCCCGGGACCATTTTAGGCAAGTTTTATAAGTTCTTCTGAAACACATAAAGCACTTTATTACGTGACTGAAGGTGTTCGGCTGCGGTTATTTAAAAAGTTATATAGCTATTTGCAGAACGTTTCTGTCCCGCTATTAAGCGTTACTAAACGAAGGTGTTCGTAACCTTTATAAATGCTTTATTAAAGCTCTTTAAGGGGTTTATAAGGGCAACGGTAATAGTCCCGTTACCCAACTACATCAATTTAAGTTATTTAAGGTAGGTGGTATAACATTAACAGTAACTATTCATCATCATCAACAGCTATTCCATTCATCGTCGGATGTAAGCCTCCCTTAGGTGCATCCATTCGTGACCAGCTATTCGTAGCTATTCGATATCATCGGCCCATCTGGTTTGAGGTCTGCCTCTAGTTCTCTTGTGTGCTCTCGGCCGCCATTCAATAATTTGCTTTGTCTATCTATTGTCCTTCATTCTTCCTATATGTCCAGCTCAGGTCCATTTTAACGTCGCAATTTTTTGTATTACATCTGTTACCTTTGATCTTCGTCTTATTTCCGTTTTAGGTAAATGATCTTATAGCCTGATGTTAAATATTCTAAGTTCCATCGCACGCTGAGTTACATGGTTGGTTGGTTACATGCTGTTGTTGAAAGCCCACGTTTTGGTTCCATATTTTAGGACTGGCAGTATATACTGGTCTAGAACCTTAAAAATCATCTTATATAAGACCATAGTCAGACCTATTGTAACATATACATGTGAAACATGAACCATGACCGTAAATGATACTCTAATTTTAAGACGTTTTGAGCGAAAAATACTCCGAAAAATATACGGTCCCTACAGCGACTCAGAAACAGGTCATTACAGAATAAGAACTAACGCTGAACTAGCCCAGTTGTACAATAGCCCGGACATCATACAATAAATAAAAGCAAATAGACCAAGATGGGCTGGCCACATACAAAGGAGTCAGAACACAAGACTGATTAAATCTGTATGGGAGGAGGCCCCTCAAGGAAAGAGGCCACTAGGAAGGCCTAAATTGAGATGGCGAGATAACAGGAAGGACCTCTCAACTCTGGAAATCGAAGTAGATAGATGGCAGGAAATTGCAGAAGACCGTTACAGATAGAGGCAAGTAGTACAGGCAGCAAAAACCCACCCTGAGTTGTAAGGCTACGGAAGAAGAAGAAAAAGAATTATATACTGGTCGAAAGTTTTTGCTTTTAAGGTGTTTGGTATGTTAGATTTAAAAACTGTTTGTAGTCGTCCAAATGCTGTCCATGCTAAGGACAATCGTCTGTTTAAATCTGCGTTTTTACCTTATGTTTGGATAGTTTAATTTTTTGTTCTAAGTATATATACGACTCAACCTTCCCTATAGTTTTATTATCCAAAGTAATTTCCCCATAGTTATCTAGCAATTCATTTATAAGGTATTTCGTTTTTGTTAGATTCGTTACTGTTTAGTAAAATATAGTGAAATATTTAAATCCTTAAACCCTTTTTCTTTAGATTTGCTATTTGTTACGTACTGGTTATAATTTTATTTTGTTTTTTTTTATTTTTATTTAAATCCATCTTTTATTTTTAAAATAAAGTTTAAAGGTATAAAAATTGTTTGCATAATCAAAGAACCATTATTATTATCTTTATTACCTTTATTGTTTGATATGTCTTAGTATACAATACAAAAGGGGTGGGTAGGGGATAAAATATAAAAAATATTTAAATCGCCGGTATTAGTGTCGAAGTCATAGTTTTTATGGTCGCTGAGTTTGATTGTGATATCTCCAATGTTGTAAGCACCCCTATGAAAGGGGTGGAAAGGGGATGGAATATAAAATCTTTTAAAAACGACGATGTAAGTGTCGAATTTATAGTTTTCGGGGTCACTGAGTTTGATAGTGATATTCCCAAAGCAGGCAAGCTATCGTTTAGGCCGGTCAACGTCTGCCGGGTCCGCTAGTACTGAATATATAAGGAATATTATAAGGATTGGAATGAAGTATATATAGAACGACATACACTACTGTTTGCTTATGAATATTAATCTTAATTTATTTCTGTAGTCTGTACATTACTGGTACTTTAATAGCTTGTACATCTTGTGTAGTTTTTTTAAATATTTTTTGACAAACACAAATAGACGTCGCGTTGCTAAGTATTTCTATGCCACGCGTCTCCTCTCCTCGACAACAGAACGTACATGCGCGTTATTTCTGCGATTGTCATTTTTACAAACACGTGGACTACACTGAAATAGACGTCACGTTGTAAAGTATTTCTATGCACATTTCTAAAAAGTCATGATCAAGTCAGTTAAAAGCTTTTAAAAAGTCCTTTCGTCCTTTCTTTATTATTGGGTTCTTTTTTTCACCTTTTTGGTGGCAATTCTATAATATAATATCTTAATTGGTTGTCCTTTATAATTCAAACGTTTTTTCTAAATTCTGAGTGCCATACGTCGATCATCTTTTGACCTGATAAACTATTCAGAAAAGGGTTGTTTGTATGATAAACGAACCAAGAAGTACAAATAATCTTCCAGATTAAAATATTCGTTTTTCCTATGACAAGATCCACCTTGGTAACAATATTTATTAAGGAAATTAGAGCTTAAGTACTACAAGGCATTGTTTATGTGTAAAAAAATTGCTATCGAACCAAAAAGTTAATAAAAGTATTTGGGAAAAACAGCATTATGTACGTTATGAATGGATGAGTGCGAACTGCAATATCGACAAAATAAATGTTTCATTTTTATTTTTATTCATACGACTATTTAAATGAAATGAACTTTTTTTGTATCAATAATTTTGTTAAAACATGAATCTATGAAGATGAACAGTCCCTTACCCATAATTCTGTGTATATTTATTATAATATTTTACAAAACGAGGATTATTCCGTACAAAAAGAAACGGTTTCTACCTGTAAGGCACTTTTTAATTAAAGGTTTTTTTTAGATACAGAACGCTTTTACATTTAATTAAAAAAAAAGTTTTCAGGAAAAATAAATTATTTATAAAATATTTTTTTTTTCAAAACATACAGTATTATGTTACCTAACTGTGTTGTACAAATAAATGCTTAAAAATTTAAAGATGTGGCATAAGGATTATTTGTCGATTTAAACTACCGTGAACTGTGAAAGTAAAAAAGGGCAAAATAAAATTTCAAACAACATAAAAAAAACGCATTTTTTCTACCGCAGGAAGTAGGAAATTAATTGAAACAAAATAGAATTAACTTCACTGCCCCCTTATGTCTTACATTCCCATTCTACTAAAAATAAAATTTAAACACCCATGTGATACATCTTAGGAAAGCATAAAGAAATGCTGTACAGTAATAGTAATACTGACTTCCATTGAACCTACATCTGCCTGCGAAACTAGGGGGATAAATCAAAACATAAGTAAAGAATAAATGAATACTTTAGGAATTTAACCAAAAATAAATAAATTTAATTTCCAGCAAAAACACTAAAACCTTTACAACTAAGATTAGAATATAAGAACTAGGTATACATACAAAATTTGCAATAAATGTCAAAAAATATTATTATTTATTGAACATATCTCGATCAGATCAACATTGTTTTAAAGAAAGGCCAGGTCAAAACTACCAACAACCGACGGGCATGTATGAGAGCACTAATGAAAGTAGAGGAAGAAAAAGATGTGTGTAATAACCGTAGCAAGTGAAAGGAAGTGCTCTCTGTCTACCCCTACGGGGAAAAATGCGTGACTATATGTATGTTTAAACAGTAGAGGTAAGTGCAAAAGTACTTGTTTTTTTTTCTATTAATATGCAATTTATTTTATTCTTATGGAGAATAAAAAAACGGAATAAAATGGTAAACTTTTGGAATTATTTTTTGTCACGATTATCTCGAGAACAAAAGATCATATTAACGTAAGTCCAATTGCATTTGACGCAAATTACGCAACTTCGAACTGATTAAATTTTCAGCAATATCGGTTAAACTTTTTTTATATGGAGAATCAAAAAACTAAAAAAATAGTAAACCTTTAGAATTATTTTTCGTCTCGATTATCTCGAGAACAAAAGATGATATCGACGTGGGACCAATTGCATTTGACGCATAATTACGCAACTTAAAACTAATTTCAGCAAAATCGTTATTTAAGATGTTTTTTATGGAGAAAAAAAAACAGAAAAAAATGGTACACCAATCGAATTTTATAGATTATACTATTTTTAATACAGAATTTTAAGATCTTCTAAATAATATGATTATTGCATGTTGGGAATATTTTTATGAAAAATATGATGACAATATTTAAAAAAAATAAATATGGTTTTAGAAAAAAAAATAGGAATTGGAGAATTTTAAAGTTGTGTCAGTATTGAGAGAATAGCATTGAAGAAGCTATAACAGTTAAAAATTATTGTTAGTAATGATCAAGCATTGTTTGTAACAATTAAATATGATTACTAACAAATGATTTTTGATAATTATAATTAAATTTTTTTTAATTGTTATAAACAATTGAAAACATCTCCTGCTTATGAAATAATAAGAAAAAGTTTCAAAGATTACGGTTGACATAAACAGAATAATGTTAATGACAATTATAATTTGTTATAAACAATTTGAAGTCGTTTTTTGTAATAATTTTAATAACAATAATATTAATTATAACAATAAAATATATTGTTTTTTTTCTTTCTTTCCACTGGGAAGTTAGTCGTGTGGACCTCTCGGTTCGCTTCCAAACCACTGATATTTGAGATTTAATTTAATGCCAAAACTAGAAAAGGTTGTTTTCACCAAAATTACTAAATGGGAAAACGATGCTAACTCTTGATATTTTAACTCGATATAAATTATCTTTTAATTAACGCATTCTTTTACGATTAGATTTTATTGAACTGCACTCGTAAATAATTATTCATGGTATTAAACATGCTAAGCCTAATTTTTACGGTAGGTACAATGAAGCAAAATATTTTTTCATTAAAATTATCCATTTTAAATTTTTGGGCACAGGATATTGCTATTTGCTTAAACAATCAGGGCTATGTTCTTCTCCGCCTGCGCAAACGGGTCGAATCCATACTTTTTTTGAATCACTTTAAACGAAAATTAACAAAGTCCAATATATTGGAAGTATCAACTTCAATGTGTCAGTTTGTTAATGATTACAGATAGATTGTTAAAGAAAATTGTAAATGCATGACGACGAAAGACGAAAAGACAAGAGACCATGACTATAAAGCTGCTCGGATAAAAGCTTCTTGTTGGCAAGCATAAAAAGGACTATGGAAAAATACTGTGTCATAGATGAGTCCATGCAAGTTGGGGTATATATATATATATAAAAATTTATAGAAAACTGTAGTGTTGGTACAGTTTTTTATGAATTTTTACATTTCTATTCTCTATATTCTGGTAGTTACTTACCGGGTGGTGCTTGTTAAAAAGTACAGATGTCGCCACTAACGCTTTTGCGTGGTCCTTCATGTGTACTTAATAGTAGTCTAAGGTTGAATGTGTTTGTTCGAGAAAACCTGCCCAGTACTGATGAGGAGCAATCACTCCGAAACGAGTATATAGGTGGTTTCTTCGAGAAAATAAATTTAATAGCCTTTTGTTCTATTTAACAAGCATCTGTATATCTTGCTTCCAAAGATGGGGTGCTATACACGATTATACATTGGATGTAATTCAATACCTGTCGCGACACATAGTCAGGGGAGTAATTGTTATCTGATGTACAATCGACCCACACATATACCTATATAAAAATTGGTATTATACAGCGAAAGTAAGCTGGTTTTTAAACAATCAGTTACACATTTTTGCATATATTAATATATATATATATATATATATATATATATATATATATATATATATATATATATATATATATATATATATATATATATATATCGGCTTATAGCGTTCTACGACTCCTTCCGACTCCTAACCGCCATTCATCTCTATCTTGCCTTAAGTTCTCCGGCAAGTCTCTTTCTTTCATCTCTTTGTCAATGCCCTCTTTCTAGCTTCTTCTTGGTCTTCCTCTTCCGCTCTTCCCTTGGGGTGTCCATGTCAAAATTTGTTTTGGTAACCTATCGTCAGACATTTTTTGGACGTGACCATACCATATTAACTGTTTTGTACTTATATCATCAACAATCGTGTGTTGGTGAATAAGAGAGGTTAAAAAACCTTTTGCAAGATTAAAAATCTGTAGGTAGAAATAAAGTTTGTTGTTATTCTAAGTGCAAAGTATAGAATGAAACACCTACTGAAAATAATTTATATCCAAGCACTGAGCTAGTTTTTTATGGAATTTAATATCAGAGAATTGGAATCGAAAACGTTGATAGTTGTTTGTTGTTTCCTTCTATATAAATATATTTATATTTTTAATATTTAAATATTTGTAAGCTGCAATTTTATGAAATATCGAATGAAATAGGACTGTGTTCTGTTACCAATTACAACTTCCATCTCCAAAGTATCGCGACGAGCGTTTGGTTCGGTGAAAACCGAGAGTCGAGTAATTGTAACGATAAGATTGTTGACAGCTTGTAACTTGTTTGAAATGCATGAATAAAAATAAAATACAAATAAAAATGAAGTTAATTTAAAACAGGAGTACAACAAATGGGTCTGTCGCAATGCAAAAACTTGGAAATAACAAGGTAGTTATTTTTATGCAAGAATAATTTCAAGAAGGAGAATGAGACCCCAGATGGGGATCAAACGTCTCAACTGCTGTTTCAGTTTCTGCTTTATCCATCGAAACCCGTGGACCGAAACAGAATTTTGTGGTGCGAATAATTCCTATGGATATATCAGTAGCGGAGGAAAGCGCAAGCGTTGAGGTTTGTGCTTTAATTTATTAAAATAAAGCTATAAATCAATTACACTTTTTCCGTAATAAAAATCAATATTAAAAATAAATATATTCTTTTTTAACTGACTACCTTTAGACGTTTAACGTATATCTCACCAAATGTCTATGCAGCAAAGTAATATAAACATTTGAATATTTCTTTTATAATTTTAATAACGTTTTAAAATCAATTATCATTACAGCATTCAGTGGCTGTATGTTTTGCTATTGGTAAGGTAATAGTCATAGATAGTCTTTTTTTTTTAACGAAAAATAATCTGTCACATTTTTTTTAAAATTAAATTATAAATTTTGACTACCAATCTTTCAAAAAAAAACTCCACTTTTGATTTTGTATTTAATTTAATATTTTTTTGTTAATACTTAATATTTTTTAAAATGCAGCAAAATAATGACTACTTTAAGCTAAAAAAATTTCGTACAAAAAACTTTTTTTATTTTATATTTAAATGGGTTCGACCCGAGAGGTCCACACGACTAACTTCCCATTGAAAAGAATGACAAAATACCATATGTTTTGTTGTTATAATTATTATTATTTAAATTATTTTAAAAAATGATTTCAAATTGAAATTATAATTGTAATTAACAATATTCTGTTAATGTCAACCGTATTCTTTCAAACTTTTTCTTATCATTTCATGAGCGGGACCTATTTTCAATTGTTTATAAAAATTGAAATTTTTTTTTTGTTATGATTAATCATATTTTTCATACAAATATTCCCAACATGCAATAATAATATTATTCAAAAGATCTTAAAATTCTGTACTAAACATAGTATAATTTATAAAATCAGGTGGTTAACCATTTTTTTTTAGTTTTTTGTTTCTCCATAAAAAACATTTTAACCGATTTTGCTGAAAATCTAATCAGTTTTAAATTGCGTTATTAAGCGTCGAATGCAATGGGTCCCACGTCGATATCATTTTTTGTTCTCGAAATAATCAAAACGAACGCACATACGAACATACGAACATACGCACATACGTACATACACACACACACGTCCACTTAAAAACTATTGTATTCGACTCTGGGGACCTTGAAATATGAAGATATGTCAAAATTAGTGATTCGCAAAATCGGACCCATTATTATAACTTCCCTAAGAGAAGTTAAAAAGCACACATATTTTTTTAATATTTTTTTTTTGTTTGTTTGTTTTAATAGTTTGTATTTCACAAAATTCTAACACTTAAAAAATTTACATAAATTTGTTATGCACATGTCGGTAATTTTGATGTCTTCAAATTTTTTTTTTAAAATATTAAAAAACAAGTTAAAGGAATATATAGCCGCTTAACTAACCCAAGTTTTGATTGAAAGTAATTATAAATCTATAAGAAAAAGCAAACTTTTTAAAAAATCCGAAAAAATTAAATAAAATTAAACAAATATTATTTTCTTTATTAACTTAAGTACTCTTTTAAATAAAGTCTATACTGATTTAATTAAAATTATACCAAAGGTAAAAAAATGTTGTTTAATAAATTTAATTGAGAAAAGGCAATAAAACAAAAATAAAAAAAACAAGGCATTTTTAAAAAAACTCCGTTAAAAAGGGTACCACCAATGGTGAGATGTTTTAAAACAATTAGGGAGCAAAAATGAAGTACAATCAAATTGCTGCTATAGGGTTGTATTATTATTATTATTTACGAGAGATGAAAAGTATGACGTAACATTAAGCGAAGGGTATTGGCAGGAAAACAAGTGAATGGGGCACTGCATGCTTTATGAACAGCCAGAAAGTGTCAAAAAAGGTACGTGTGGCTATGCATAGAGGAGTGTTGGTTCCTACACTTATGTATGGTAGTCAATGTTGGGTTTGGCAGAAGAAGCATAAAAATAGGATTAATGCTGCGGAGATGAGTAGACTGAGAAGTAAAGCCGAAGTGATTTGGTTGGATAAAGTGAAGCATCGTGAGATAAGGAAACGCTGTGGTGTAAAAGAAGATGTGGTTACAAAGATAGATAAAGGAATGCTTAGATGGTTTGGACACTTAGAAAGAATGGATGAAGAAAGATGGATAAAACAAATTTATAAGGTGAGTGTGAATGGACAAGTTGGTAGAGGTCGACCTCGGCGAACATATCTCGATCAGATCAACATTGTTTTAAAGAAAGGCCAGGTCAGGAGTACCAACAAGCGACGAGCAAGTATAACAGCACTGATGAAAGTAGAGGAAGCAAAATATGTGTGTAAGAACCGAAGAAAGTGGAAGGAAGTGGTCTCTGCCTACCCTTACGGGAAAAAGGCGTGACTATATGTATATATGTAGTAACCACATCCGGTTAAATCAGTGTATATTCATAAGCGGGAATACGTAATCATGTTGAAGAAGTAAAGGTGTGATTGCGTGGTAACCAATTCGATTTAAATCGGCTCTCAACATCCGCTTCGTTGGTAATAAAGTGGGGTCCTTTAACAGGTCTCTTTCTTTAATAAATCATCATTACCCTTATTAACAATCCACTTTTAGAATTAAATAATTATTTTAAATAATATTGTCGGCATAAAGCATACTATTTTTTGACAATTATTGAAAGTATTTAGTTAAATTGTTGAAGATTTATATTTCTGGTAATCCTTCTGGCAATTTATTACGCTGCTAGAACACTGTTTGAATTTCTGGTTTTTTAAAAAAAAACTAAATTGCACAAGTATCTTAAATTCTTAAAAAAAACCTTTAAAAGATATAAATAAACACTTTAATTTTTATACCGTATAGATAAATATTAGAAAAGCCCTTAGATTACAATATATGTAGCAACCTAAAGAATCCAATTTTTTTATATTAATAGATGAAATAATTTAGCAAAATTTGTTTAATCCACAGATTTAAATAAAAAGCAAATATGCTTTTCATAACTAACACTAATTATCATTGTTTTAAATTTTTTTGAGTTTCAACCTAAAATTTAAGACTTTCTCTTCAGCTGAATATGAAAGCTAAAAATTTGGCAATTTAAAATTTAAATAATAGTCACGTGCAAGTTTGTGATAGGTGTGTACTAAAAAGTCAAGTGCAACAGAAGTAGCTTGGCGTGAGAAGAACACTCAAATTTGCGCACAACAAATACATTCGAATAACGATCCGATCGGCGGCGACAAAATTTTCAGTAATCGTGAGTCTTAAGTACAATAAAAGGAAGAAAATTACAAATATGAAGTATATTCAGCCGAATATTTGTTACTTTAGAGGCTAGTCGCCCGCCAAGCTACTTCTTTTGCACTGTAATGCGATGTTCAGGCAGCAGCGAGCGTGTTAAGAGCTGTAGCTCGTGTTAAGTTACTCTCTAACTAGAAAGCTGGAAATACTTGACTAGGAAATACTTTATGAGTAGACAAATTTATTACACGTGTATGTCATTTTAGCAAAAAGTAATAATGTTTTTGTCGTGATAATTGTGTAATAACTATTTATTTGTTGTCTCTTTTAAAATAAATTTCGTACTTAATTTACAACAATTACGTTATTAATAATTATTGCTTGAAAAATTTGCATATCCTAATGTACAGCAGTTTTGCCTTAATTACTTTTTGCACTGAATATAAAAAAAATTAATCCTGTTTTTTTTTTCATTTTACGTAACATTCATCAAGGAAATTGAAGGTTTTAAATATTTATACATTTGTTTAAAATAAGGCTTATATTATAATATTATTTTATTACAGAGAGCAGCAATTTATATTAATTACAAATATAAAAATTGGCTTCGCCATGGCTGTTTACCTTATAAATATTGTTTAAAATAATTCAAAGAGAGTGCGTATGGATTGAAAATAAATGATTTAATCATTAAATGCCTCTTTACGCCGATGATAAAGTCATATTAGCGTCATCTAAAGAGGAGTTGCAGGTAATGGTTAATGTTATGCATAATGCGCTAAAAATCAAAGGGATAAAAATAAATATAATCAAAACAATAGTAATGGTTTTTTTAAAGGAAGGAAGCTTGACAAACTGTGAAGTTCTGATTAAGGAAAAAAGAGTGGAACAAGTAAATGAGTTTGTATACCTGGGTTCAAAGTTTACGAGAGATGGAAAGTATGACAGTGACATTGAGCGAAGAGTGTTGGCAGGAAAACAAATGAATGGGGCACTGCATAGCTTTATAAACACCCACAAAGTATCAAAAAAGGCACGTCTGGATGTGCATAGAGGAGTGTTGGTTCCTACACTTATGTATAGTAGTAAATGTTAGGTTGGCAGAAGAAGCATGAAAATAGGATTAATGCTGTGGAGATAAGTAGTCTGAAAAGTATAGACTCGGTTGGATAAAGTAAAGAATAGTAAGATAAGAGAACGCTGTGGTGTGTAAATGGACAAGTCAGTAGAGGTCGACCTCGGAGAACATATCTCGATCAGATCAACATTGTTTTGAAGAAAGGCCAGGTCAGGGTACCAACAACCGACGAGCAAGTATAACAGCAATGTTGAAAGTAGGAGAAGAAGAAGACCGACTAAAAGAAAATTTTCATGGCTAAAGATTGTTACAAATTGGGCCGATCCAAACACCAATCCAGCACAAGACACAAAGCAGAAAAACAGAAGATGGCACCTTAAGAAGGAGAATTGGATTTGGTAATAGACTGAATTTCAGGCTAGTAGAAAATTATTTTTAAAGATAAATTAAAAAAAAAAATTGTTAAAATGCTGTGTAAAAATATGACATCACAAATAAAACTACACATTTGTTACATTTAAAATAAACGTGCACCATCATTATTTGTAATACTTTATTAATTTAAATTATGGCAACTAAATCTATTATTGTTGGCTTTGCTCGATATTTCACGAGTCGTCTATGAAACATTCTGCAGCATTTGGAAACCGAAACAGAAGTTACAAATCTCTTTAAAATTTCAATATATAAAGTTCCTGACGTTCTAAATTTATTTCCGAAAGGGACATTACGATTTATGGAATTTTAAAGCCGTTTCTCTAAAGAATCTGTAATTATAAGTAAAATAAATACATTTAATTCAAAAATAATAAAATAATGTTACTTATTTTGTCGATAATTCGAATCAGAATAACAAAGTTGACCCAGATAATCTCTATATTATTTCTTAAAGGTGTTTTTTTGTGTATATGAACTATCTCCCTTTATAACCGTATCAAAATTATTGTTTGATACGCCATTTTGAAAGTTATTTTTTTCTCTGGGGACTAAAAATAAATTTAAGTAAGTTTTAGTTGATTTTCGTTAAAAAATAAAATTTTAAAATTTACATTTTAAAAATCAACCCATTATAAATTTTTATGATAGACGTCAACGACATTGCGTGACGTCTATTAACAGTTTAATTGGTTTTTAATATCTGCTTATGTAACATCGTTGTATTACGTTTTACGTTGAAAAATACCATTTTAAAAAGTGTTCATTTAAAAACATTACATTTTATAAAAATAAGAGTCTGTATGTTTAAAGAATTCTTTGTTTGTGTTGAAGATTCATAATGGCAAAAAGTAGACTACGTCATAGCCTTCAACTTTGTTTTTAAAGAAGTATGTAAAAATTAATTTGAATAAAAAATTGGTATATAATTCTGTATATAATGTTAATATAAAATGATGTAGATACTATTTTGTAAACTAAAATATTTAAAATGAATAATTATTTACATTTACTTATTTCTACTATCGGTGCGAAGTAATTGAATGGGTAATTTTTTTTTAGTTAATAAATATTACATTACTCTTAACTTCATTATAATTTTAAATGGTATTAATTTTAAAAAGGTTTAACTAATAGTTTTAATTATGTGATTACAAAGATGGATAAAGGAATGCTTAAATGGTTTGAACACGTAGAAAGGATGGATAAAAGAAGATTGACGAAACAAATTTATAAGGCGAGTGTGAATGGACGGAAGTCGGTAGAGGTCGACCTCGGCTAACATATCTTGATCAGATCAACATTGTTTTAAAGAAAGGCCAGGTCAAGAGTACCAACAACCGACGAGCATGCATGAGAGCACTGATGAAAGTATAGAAAGCAAAAGATGTGTGTAAGAACCGTAGCAAGTGGAAAAAAGTGGTCTTTCTCTACCCCTACGGGAAAAAGGCGTGACTATATGTATATTAAAGTTGACTATATGTGCTATCATACTGATCCTCCAAAAAGCTCTTGTGCCGCATAAAAATTGTTGAACGGGGCGTGCAATTCTTTTTATACATCTGTATGAACATTTGAGCCGTTTTATTAAGTTTTACTAGAAATTTTAAGTTGACACGCTTCTCGTTCACTCAACATTTTTTGACGCGACGCCTATATAGGGTCTGTTTCTGTTAATTACTACACTTGTGTGTATGTTTTCCATTATAACCAAAAATTTAATAATTATTTCTACTAAATCTATCTTTAAACCGACCAGTGTGAACTTTGATTGGACTTTAACAGTTTCACATATCGATTAATTAAGTTTTCGGTTTTTACTAAACAGTTTTGTTACTTTCGCCAGTAGGTGCTACGGGCACATATTTTTAAGCTGATAGACGATAAGAAAATCCACAAGCTCTAATAAACGTTTCTCTAAGTTTAAAGTCATTAGAAGAAAAAAAAGGTCTATGGAATTCAGTAGGTAGGTAATTACCTACGCGTCAAAAAGAAAAAAAACAAGCTAACAATAAAAACTAATTAACTATTAGTTCCAAATAAGAGACTAATTTTAAACATTTAATAAAATTAACTTTTCCACGAGACATAACAAGTGATAAAAAGTATCCAAGACTCGAAGAATTTTGTATGGTATAAGAATTTATCACCTGCTCGTTCCCACGAATATCACAAACATTTCTTTTATATTGCGAATAAGTTTATGAAAAACGTATTTTTATAATATATCCTTACAATGCCAGTACATCGAATTTTGTGATCTTCGTTTTTATTTATTTTATTGCCCATCCAAACTCCTGTTTTTGTAAGTAAATATATGGAATACATTTGTAAAAATATATTTAACGGTATAATCGTATTGGTTTTAAAAAAAGCCTTAAATCGCTATTTTATATAATAATAGAATAATAGTTAATTTTAATTTATGTGATAATCGTTATGGTAACCAAAATTTATTATTGAGTAAGCTATAGCAACTAATTTGTGAACCTAAACCGAACGACTCGGCGACACAATGGAAAATATGACCGATTTAGGTGTACCACATTCTGAAACTTGTCCATATTTAACCTTTGGGATCCCAAATTACGGAAAAAATATTACAAAAAAATCTAATTAAGTTTTTGACACAATTGGCGAGCGCACAGCGGTTAAAAATCAAATTTATTTGCTAAAATCTAAAACTTTTCTACATTTAACGTTTGAAGTCCCAGAATACGGGAAAAATAATACAAGTCTAATTATCGGCTGGGAGTGGCGTAAACCTAATGATAAATGTATTTTAAATCATTTAGGAAACTTTGTTAAATTGCAGTCGAAAAAGCAGTCGAAGCTTCTTCAGGGGAAAAACGTTAAATATTGGTAGAGGTCGACTTTCTTGTAAAAGAAGATGGCTGTTGAGATATAGATGCCTCTTTCACAACTTTGGAAGCACCACGCTTGCCAGAAACATAAAGCGCGTGCTGTGCAGCAAAAGACAACTTTTCGCAGTCTACCTTCAATAACTCGCTGACTTTGTTTTTCACACTAGAACATTTGAAATTTTTTTCAGGGCGTCCTGAGCGTTGACAAGTAGGTTGGATAACTGAAATACTAAAATCCAAGTCATCTGAATCAAGCCAACTAAAGTATTTATTGAAACAATCTTCCAGTTTTTTGTGACATTTGTCCCACCTTGCCGAAATTATGTCGGAAAGATGGGAAATTCTAATTTTCAAAGGTCCAATCTCCACATCTTTATTATTAATATGAGCAGAAGTAAGAATAAATTTCAGCAAGTGGTCTTGGCGGTTTTTTTAAAAAGCTTAACCCACTCTTTAAAAAATATCCTTCTTCTTCGGATTGTTGTGTCTGAAAAAAATTATGTATAACCCAAAACGCAAAAAATCGCAAAAATTCTTTGCAACATTTAAAGACTAGAAGGATTGATCAAACAAATCCTGCAAAAAAATCTTTGGGGTAACTTGGGGGTTATATACATTTACAAATTGCTAAATTAACTCTACAGGTAGATTGCAATGTATATTTAATAACGAGTGTGGAAATATAATGTCTTACCTGTCTCAGCAATGTCCATTGTAAAATAACAGCAAAAAGACTTTTCACTACACACACCTTGAACATAATAAATGACCATCGAATAAAAATAATCCCACTGCCGGTTATTAGGCACTTGTATAAACAGAAATGATTCACTCATTTACTATTTATTGGTAAACATGGTATGGCGGGAAATATTAGTATTAAGCGTCTTACCAACTAATAATATAAAGGTCAGGCACTTAGAAATTCCAAACTTTTGACTTGACTTTTGTCCACCTAAATCAGTGATTTTGCCCACTGTGCGTCGATTTGCAAAGATTCTCGAGCTAAAAATCAACGGGTAAACGTTTAAAGTGTTAAAAAGTAATTAAGGCGTGTCCTCTGCAATTCCAAAAGGGATTATTTAAATCCTTAAGACATTAGTAGTATTACGTTTGTGGGGAGAAAATTATGTTGTAGATCTTTTGATAGATTTGGAGAAAAAGTCGACAATAATATTTTATTGGGATCCATAACTTTTTGATTAAAAAACAGCTTTGTTGCCTGCAAATTTTAAGTAGTTTTGGGGTTTTTTTTATGCAGTATTATTTAGATATTCTTTAGACATTTAGATGATTATTATTTATTAATTAAGCAAAGATTTATGAAATTATTTGGATCATTATTGACATTATTTAAAAAGTATTATTTTGGCATTATTAATTATTTATGACATAATTTATTTATTATTTATAGATAAATAAATAAATCATAACAAGTTAAAAGATTATTATTTAAATCATTATTGACCCTATACAAACGGCATTTTTTTTAATACTGGCATTATTTCCATTGCTACATTGTTTACTTATTTACAATATTTGTATTATTTAAACCGTTATAATTTACATTGTTGCAATATTAATTACACTGATTAATTTTTAACAGAAATTGATACTTAGTAAATTTATTTTATACAATTTTTTGTATAAGCAAATATTTACTGTGTTAATAGATATCCGGAATATTGTTTGGGTTGATTTTTTGTAATTGTAATCAAATTTTATTTTAAATATAACTGATTTATTGTTACAAGTAAAATTAAATATTCTTTATATTTTTACTATTTTATTATTTATACCATTTTTTATGGAAACATGAATTTACCCTGGGCGAGAAACAAATGAATTTTTACTCTAATTCGGGTTTTAATCGACTGTAAAATAAAGGGAGTTTTATTACCGAAAAAAAAAATTAAAAAACGATCAACACACCGATGGCAAATTTATAAGAAAGTGTGGTTGGTACACGGATAACTTATTTGCTCCATGCGTGACTGCAGCGCCTCGGTATCTGTGAACTTAAGAACGCTGTCAAAGAGTTTTAAATATATAAATGAATAAGGGTTTGCAATAAAAATTAATTTTTATAATTATACCAAAATTTTTTGCGTGTCACAACAACTAACGATCAATCTTTAATCCTGTTAATTTGTTATGCAAAAATTACCCATAAAATGTAAGTATAATTAATAATTTAAAAACAGTACAAAAGCTGTTAAAACCACAATAGATCGGACTTTAAATAATATTGGCAATAATTATTAAGACAGGTTTCCAAGCAATTAGTCATACCATCAAATTTGAACCTCAGATTATAATCAAAGGTAAAAATCTTGTCCTTACAGAACATAACCGAGATTTTGAAGAACATCATCGAAATAACAAAAGTTATTTCTATTAATAAAAATTTTGAAGATCAAATAATTGATATAGCTTAATTTTTTCATTTTGAATAAATTAAGCTCGATGTGTCACTGATGTGCTACAATTGCGTTTATAATAATAGTAAAAAATGCCGCATTTATTTACTTAATTAATAATGAAGAAAGCGTATTTAAAACTAGTATTAAGCAACAATGGGGCAAATCCAGTCCTCGGCAATTTGCAAAAAAAAATATTTAAAAAGATAACTGACTTTTGCAATGGGTATTTTATTAGCTGTCACATCTTTTTTATTGGCCAATGAGTAGTTGGGTTGTTGGTAGAAGCTTTAAGCTTTATTTGAGACCTACCTAATAATAATTGGGTTAACTTTGCTTTAAAAGTTTTCTCTGGGGTGTGTTAAAGTAATGAAATAAAACTATGACAATAAACCACCAGCCATTTATTCAAAGGTTTCAGGGTCAATTTAAGTTATTAAATCTTAAAAAGATTAGTACATGTTGTAGATTTTACTGTATGTAAATTTTACAGAATTTTTTGCATGCTTTCCAGTAATTTATCATAATTAACAACGCGTTTTGTAACGTTTATTAACTTAATTTAAGTTTTAAAAACATAATGTAAACTTCTAATTTATAACTTTTTATTAACGAAACCAATTAAAACTATTTAATAAATTATTTAAAACAAATTTATTTGTTTGCATTGTTCCGCGCGTTCGTGACTATAAGTCTATATATCGTCCCACTTTTTCCAGTCGGTTCTAGTCGTTCCTTGTACGTTTTCGATCACGCATGCTTGGTTGATGGTGATTATGTCATATTAAATTATATTTCTCTTCTCAAAAATAGATACTTAGATAGATATTGTTCAGGATGTTTATTCATGTTAGGTTTTAAATTCACACATTATTTATGGCAATGTTGAGTTCACATGGACACATAGATAAAGAATCTGTACAAAAAAATGTGCAATAAAACACATTTGTATATAAATCTGATTAAAGAACATGATAACGTACAGGATTATGATGTATAAATCAATTTTGTTTGGGAAACCCAACAAATACACACATAACTAGTAGTGTTGTTCCAATTCGTAGTACATACAAAAAGTAGTTTATCATATTTAAAAAATTAAACCCTTTAAATCAGTAGGTATACATATACAATAATATTATTCTCCTTTCTGTAAACTAGTTCATTTTAATAAATATAGACAATTATAAAATTAATTCCAACATTATACAAATTTCGGTATTTCTCTTACTCTTTTTCTGGTGAAAGTTAACTTTATTTTTATCTGCTGCTACCTGTAAAAAAAAAATTTTAGTACTGACATCTATGGATTTACATAAATTTTTTTAAAATATATTTTAAAAACTTAACAATTTGGTGAAATAAATTTGTTAACCTGATATTCAGTAGTCTTTCTTGGCTAGTAGATGACAATAGTAAACAAACTTGCCTTATAGTATTGTCACAAACTGTGCTTAATTTAAAAAAATTAAGAACTATATAGGATGTCCCAAAATAGTGGTGCAGCAAAAAATAGTATTTGTTTAATGGAACTACTTTATATTTAAGTTGTTTTTTGAATTCTACATATAGATATAAATAGTTTTCATTGCTGGTTGTATATGCGCAACTCTTGTTGTTTTTAACATATCGATGATCTTGTGAATAAAAAAAAAACAGGCATGTTATTACCGGCAGATAACACAACAAATTTAACAAAACAAACAGTTATGCATATTCGGATTCGTAAAAGTGTGCAGTATCTGCATCTAAACTTAAGAAATTAAAATGACAAAATTTAGCTTTTTTATAAGACACCTTGTTATTTGTTATTTTTACAGTGGATCATCAAAAAAACTTTTGTTAGCTATGTAGTAAAACGTCTAAAAACATTTTAAACCTGATAGCAATAAAAGTAACATTTTTACTCATTGTATCAACCATTAAAAAATGGATTACTTATTGTATTAACCATTGTAAAATGGATTTAAAATATCAGTGGTCTGGGTGCGACCCGAGAGGTCCACACGACTAACTTCCCAGTGGAAAAAATACCATATATTTTGTTGTTATAATTATTATTATTATTATATAAATTGATTTTAAAATGTTTATAACAAATTATAATTGTCATTAATAATATTCTGTATATGTCAACCGTATTCTTTTATAAGCAGGAGCTATTTTCAATTTGATTATAACAATTAAATTTTTTTTTAATTATTATGATCAATAATAATTCGTTAGTATTAATATTCAATTGTTGTAAGCAATGCTTGATGATAACTAACCATAATTTTTCACTGTTATAGAGTCTTTAATGCTATTTTCTCAATACTGACACAAGTTTCTCCAATTCCTATTTTTGTTTATTTAAATTATCTATTTTTATGAAATATTGACATCATATTTTTCATATAAATATTCCTAACATGCAATAATCACATTATTTAGAAGATCTTAAAATTCTGTATTAAAAATAGTATAATTTATAAATTGAAAAATTCAGGTAGTTAACAATTTTTTTAGTTTTTTGATTCTCCATAAAAAATAGTTTGACCGATGTTGCTGAAAATCTAATAAGTTATAAGTTGCATAATTTTGCGTCGGTCGAATGCAATTGGTCCCACGTCGATATCATTTTTTGTTCTCGAGATAATCAACACGAAAAATAATTCCGGACGCACATATGAACATACGCACATACGTACAAACACACACGCACACACACGCACACACGCACACACACACACACACACACACACACACACGCACACACACGAACACACGCACACACGCACACACGCACACGCACACACTCACACACGCACACACGCACACACGCACACACACACACGCACACACGCACACACGCACACCCGCACACACAGACGTCTACTTAAAAACTATTGTATTCGACTCTGGGGACCTTAAAAAGTGGAGATATGTCAAAATTCGGGATTCGCAGAATCAGACCCATTACTATAACTTCTACTGGAAAGTTAATAATAAAACAATACTTTTGATTTTGATTATAAAATGAAAAATGTTATTGAGTTATTAAAGATAAATTTAAATATATAATCATGTGCCACAAAGAATATACTTCAGACAATAAATATATGCATTGAGCAAGGAAATTTATTTAAACATTTGTTTAGAAGAAACTAATTCTTTAACCGTTCAAACATTTAATAAATTTTTTCTTTAAAAAAAGTTGGATTTTTACTCGTATGCGCGCCAATGATAAACATAAAATTCCTAATTGTATGTCAAAAAATGCGCAATAAATACCCATCAAATTTTATTTGCATATCTCGACCGGTTTCATAACAATAAATAAATCGTCAGTTTTTAAGGAAAACTTTAATACCCCTTATCTCTGAAATGAAGTATTTGCGGACATACGTTTAGGTAGCAAACTATCATTATTTTTTTATGCAGAATCACTCCCTGAAGTTTGTCACACCTATTTATTAACACTCTGTATTGTAATGTTCTAAAAAAAATGCTACTTAAAATTAGTATTAAGAATATATTTTACAAAAGTGTACATTAACATAATATTGATATAATATTTTACATTTTTTTTAATGCGGGATTACAAAGTTCTTCTAGTTTAAAAAAAAAAGTTTGCAAAAGAAAGGGCAGCGAATTTTATGTGAACTCGTAAGGGCTACGTAGTAACCAACATAATATTTTATTCTTAAAGAAAATATATAAAAGGTTTTATGCATACAGAAAACAAATACATATTTTTTATCAATTACTTTCATTACTAATGTACTAATTATCTTACCAAAATAAAACTAAACTAACTGATTTCCTGTAGACGACTTTTACTGTTTGGTTAATTTTATTCATCCCCTCTACGTGCCAAACCATATAAGCATTCCTTTATCTATCTTTATTACCACATCTTCTTTTACACCACAGCGTTGTCTTATCTCACTATTCCTCACTTTATCCATCAGAGTCCTTCCGGCTCAGATTACACTTCTCCACAGTCAGTCGTGCCTTTTTTAACACGTTTTGGCTGCTCATGAAGTTATGCATTAAAACGAATAAATTAATTGAATGCTTTAGTCGATCATTCCAAAAGGTTTTTTTTGATAAAATTAGTCCTAAGTTAGATTATGGTAAAAAAAATAATTGGTATTACTTTTGTCAACTTGTTTTATTTAATGATAAATATTGTCTAGCTTTGTCTTGTTTAAGTTGTGCCTGCAAAAAAAACCCTCTCGTAGGTAAGGTCAGGTCAACCAGGTGATCATTCTGAGCGTCACATCACCCAATTGATTTTCCGAGAATCAGTCTTTTTTTTGCACAGTCCAAAATAATGGTTTTGGCGGCACTAGTGTTGATTTCAAAGACTGTTTCTGATTCTGTGAACGTAGATCCTGCTCCCTGTATTGCAAGGATGTCGGCTTTTCCGTTGCACTCTGTGGTGCCCAGTTACCCACAGTAAAGTCGCTTTGTTGTTCGCACCAAGGCACTCCTGGCTGCCTAATATTAAACTCATGCTTTTGTTCACTGTTAGTCGGCTTTCTTTTCTTTACCCTTATTTTATGTATAAACATAGTAACATACATATAATCACGCCTTTTTTCTGTAGGGGTAGGCAGAGACCACTTCCTTTCACTTTCTACGGTTCTTACACACATTTTTCGATTCCTCTACTTTCACCAGTAGTCTCATACATGCTCGTCGGTTGTTGGTACTCTGGACCTGGCCTTTTTTCAAAACAATGTTGATCTGATTGAGATATGTTTTCCGAGGTCGACCTCTACCGACTTCCGTCCATTCACACTCGCCTTATAATTTTGTTTCGTCAATCTTCATTCATCCATCCTCTCCACGTGTCCAAAAACCGAAGTAATCCTTTATTTATCTTTATAACCACATCTTCTTTTACACCACAGCGTTATCTTATCCCACTATTCTTTACTTTATCCAACCAAGTCACGTCGGCTATACTTCTCAGACTACTCATCTCCGCAGCATTAATCCTATTTCCATGCCTTTATTGCCAAACCCAACATTCACCACCATACATAACTGTGAGAACCAACACTCCTTTACGCACAGCCAGACGTGCCTTTTTAACACTTTCTGGCCCCATTTATTTGTTTTCCTGCCAACACTCTTCGCTCAATGTTACTGTCATACTTTCCATCTCTCGCAAACTTTAAACCCAAGTATAAAACTCATTTACTTGTTCCACTCTTTCTCCCTTAATTAGAACTTTACAGTTTGTCATGCTTTCTCTATTAAAAACCATTACTTTCGTTTTACTTACATTAATTTTCATCTCTTTGATTTTCAGAGCATCATGCATAACATTTATCATCGCCTGTAACTCCTCTTCAGTTGACGCTAATATGACTTGATCATTGGCGTAAAAAAGACATTTTACGATCAAATCATTCATATTCAATCTATACGCATTATTTTTCAAATCTTTTAAACAATCGTCTATGTATAAGGTAAACAGCCATGACGAAGCCGCACTTCCTCATCTCTTACCTTTTTCGATGTCAAACCAGTCCGTTAAGTTTTTTTTTCCTGACGAAAGCAGTGAAATCCTTGCAAAGTGATTTCAGTGCTCGTATTAAACTACCACTCACCCCATACATAGACAATTTCGACCACAATTCAATCCTTACCACTCTGCCGTAGGCCTTTTCAAAGTCTATAACAGCGCAATAGACCTTTTAACTTCTAGCCAAGAATTTTTTGACTATACCTCCTAATGAAAAGACCTAAACCATACATCTCCTTCCTCTTCTAAATCTTGCTTGCACATCCCATGTCATCTTCTTAGTTTCATTCGTCACTCTTTTAATCAATATGTTCTCCGAGGTCGACCTCTACCGATTTGCCCCTTCACACCCGCCTTATAAATTTGTTTCGTCAATCTTCCTTCATCCATCCTTTCTACGTGTCCAAACCATCTAAGCATTCATTTATCTATCTTTGTGACCACATCTTCTTTTACACCACAGCGTTTTCTTATCTCACTATTCTTAACTTTATCCAACCGAGTCACTCCGGCTATACTTCTCAGACTACTCATCTCCGCAGCATTAATCCTATTTTCATGCTTCTTCTGCCAAACCCAACATTCACTACCATACATAAGTGTAGGAACCAACACATCTCTATGCACCGCCAGACGTGCCTTTTTTGACACTTTCTGGCTATTCATAAAGCTATGCAGTGCCCCATTCATTTGTTTTCCTGCCAACACCCTTCGCTAAATGTCACTGTCATACTTTCCATCTCTAGTAAATTTTGAACCCAAGTACACAAATTCATTAACTTGTTCCACTCTTTCTCCCTCAATCGAAACCCCACAGTTTGTCATGCTTTCTTTTTTTTTTTCAAAAACCCTTACTTTCGTTTTGCTCACATTTATTTTCATTCCTTTTATTTTCAGGGAATCATGCATAACATTAACCATCGCCTGCAACTCCTCTTCAGATAACGCTAATATGACTTGATCATCGGCGTAAAGAAGGCATTTGACGATCAAATAATTCATTTTTAATTCATACGCACTCCCTTTCAGATCTTTTAAACAATTGTCTTTATATAAGTTAAACAGCCATGGCGAAGCCACAAATTTTCTCACACATTTTTCGATGTTAAACCAGTCCGTGCAAGCTTCGTTTATCCTGACACAAGCAGTGGAATCATCGTAAAGTGATTTCACCTTTATAAAACGATGTCGTGCGAGAAGGTATAAGCATTGCTGCAAATGTATATGGACAAAGTCATGAAGGAGTTAGCAGAAGATGATGGCAGAGCTCAATTTGTTAAAAATGAAATGGGATCGAAAAATGATGATGATAGTATTGTAGACAATGTAGAAGCGAGTGATCATGAAACGGACAATGACCAAAGTGCAGATAATTTTAATAAAGATGCAGCGGGAACTTTAAAAAAAGACGGAAACGATGAAAATGCAGCAGACGAATTGGAGGAAAACGCAACCAGCTCCAGTGACGATGATTTAAATCAGTTAATACCTAGAGGTAGACCTACAATCACAAATAAATATTAACTAGGAAAAGATCACAAAACAAAGTGGATAAAAACAGTTCTAACAGTCAATGTGCGCTCAGAAAAGAACAATTTTGTTTTACATTTGCCTGGTCCTAAGGGAGCTGCTGCAAAGGTAAAGTCTTTCTTAAACAAATTGCTTTTGATCTGATTGCTGAGCATTTGGCACAAAGACAGGCTAATCTTCATTTACCAAAACACATCAGACAAAAAATAGCTGGCATAAAAAAGTCTTGTGAAGATGTAGATTCACTAAAACGTCCGAGATTAGGAAGGCAACAGCGCTGCTCAGAGTGTCCCTAATTTAAAGACCGCAAAACCAAGTATAGCTGTTATGTTTAGATTATGCAGTTATAATGTGAAGTACATAATGTATTAAAGAAACAGAATGCAAGAAATATCCAAACAATATATTGTTTTTCTAAAGGATTGGCATTTTTTATGTAATAACGAAATATGTGCAATGAAGCGATGGTTGTATGAAGAATCATTTTTGTTTATAAGTTTTTTATTTAAATTTTATTTTAGATTTAATAAATATGATTTGTAAACAACAGTCTTCAATTATATGGTGATATTTTTGTCATTGACTACATTTAACAAAAAAAAAAAAGGTGGGGTGTAGAACACCCCACCGCACTAACCATTACATACCGCACTAACAGAGAGATAACAAATAAAATACGTCCATATTGATACCATTAGCGACATTTGGGTTTATTGCAAATAAATACTTTAAAGTTCATCTTAAACCTTAAAAGATAATAAATCAATACTTTTAAATTCAATTTTTTCAATATTAAAAATTTACCAAAACAAAAATTCGATATACTTACCCAGTGAAAAAATTTCTTGAGTCAATATGTTTGCACTTGGCTTAAACTAATATTCGGAAAACTTCTAAAACCAAATGCATGCAACCACTAGAAATAAAGAAGAAACTTTAAAAAGTGTCTGGTATAATCCTATTACGAGTAAGTTCGAAGTATAATAAACTTTTAATAAGATTCGTCTACTTAAAGAAAATGATTATCTGAAAAAGCAACTTTAAAAAACTATACAACTTATTAATTTTTGGTCATACATTTTAAATATAAGATGCTTTAATTTTTTTATAATTTGCAATATTTATATAAATTTGATGTTATATTATATAACTCGACAAGCATAAGGAGTCACTTGGAAATGCGCGACCGAAAGAGAGACAAAAGCTGCCCGACAAAAAAAAAGAAAATGATCATGCGGTTCAAGCACGCTTGAACGATCATGGTGGTAGGTACAGCGGGTTGCTTGGGTTAACTAATTATGACTAAAACTAAATTAAGCTACGCCTCTGGAAAATCACGATGTTAACTGTATTCAATGCTAACACAGCATGAGCTGTTCTCCGATTTTCTACGCAATGCCGCGATTGTCTCTTGGCGCATCTGGGGTTCAAGTGACTTATGCTTGTCGAGTTATACTTACTTACTTACTCAAGAGCGCTACAGCCCCTGATGGGCCTTAGCTGAGTCAACAATTTGCCTCCATTCCCGATGCCAATTTTCCGGAGGTCCGATGTTATATTATCACGCCACCTTAATCTCGGTCCTCCTTTTGTTGCTCTGTCCCATAATAAGCGGACCATACTATCCTCTGGCTGTCTTCGTACGTGCCCTTCCTATCTTAACCTTTGTGCCTTTATGAGGTTAATCAGTTCTGGCTGATTGTATATTAGTTTTAGTTTTGCATTTGTTTTGATTCGGTAGCTCCGCGTATCCTGTTTTTCGGTGGGTCCGAAAATTTTCATTAGCACTTTTTTTTCGAATCTTCGCACCGTAAGAGTCCAGGTTTCGCAGCCGTACATTACCACGGGTCTTATCATGGTCTGGTACGTTTTGATTTTCGTTCTGTTCTTCTTCTTCTTCCTTCTTTAATGTAAGAATATTGCTTGTTTTTCTTCGTGATCTCTGCCGTTCAATTGTTAGAAAGGTTGTCGCTCCATCTATTGTGGGGTCTTTCAATGCTCCGGCGCCCTAAGGGCGTCATGTTTCTAGTTATTTTGACCATTCTGTCGTCATTCATCCGATCTATGTGTTCGTTCCACTCTCTCTTTCTTCTCAGTATCCATTCATTTACATTGTCTATTTTACATGTTTTTATGTTTTTCTAATGTCCTCGCTTCTCTTCCTGTCAAAAAGTGTTTTTCCAGCGATCCCGCGCACTATTTTCATTTCGGTGGTTTCTAATATTCTCTTTGTGTTTGATGTATCTGGTCAAGTTTCCGCTGTGTATGTTAATATAGGTCGAATGACCGCCTTGTAGATTCGGGATATGGTCTCGATTCCGATATATTTGTTTCGGAGAATTGTACCGTTTAGGTAAGCTGAGGTTCGTGCTGCTTTTGCCGCTTGGTTTCTTACCTTCGCCTCGATGTCACCGTATCCTGATATTTCTATGCCCAGGTATTTAAATTTCATCTCCTGTTGTATAATTTTATCATCCAAAACCAGTTTGCATCTGATAGGTGTTTTTGAGGTGATCATGCATTTTGTCTTTGCTGCAGATATCTTTATTTTTAGACTTTTTGCGGTTGTGCTGAATTTGAATAGTAATCTCTGTAGGTTATCTTCGTTTTCTGCAATCAGAACAGCATAGGATTTTGACGTCTTTGTTCCCCATTTAATCCTTTTTAAGGTTACGAGTGCTTTTTATTATTTCGTCTATAACGATGTTGAACATTAAGGGGCTAAGGGAATCTTCTTGTCGAATACCACTTCGGTAGTTGTGCTATTAATTTTGGCTTGTATTTTGTTTTTCTGGTAAATATTTTTGATGGTTTTTATGATCTTGTATGGGATTTACCTGTTGTATAAAAGATGTACCACGTCCTTCAGTTGTATTTGGTCAAACGTTTTTTCCAGGTCTATAAAACACATAAAGGCTGGTTTGTTATACTCGATGGATTTTTCAGTTCTTTGTCGCAGGACAAATGCCGCATCTGTCAAAGATATTCCTGATCCGATTCCTTGTTGTTCATCGCCCATTGTGTTGAGTTAATTTATTTTATTTGTTATAATTTGTGTTACTAGCTTTAAGGTTGTATTTAAAAGGTTTATGCCTCGGTAGTTTGCGGGTATCTTTTTGTCTTCTTTTTTAAACAGTAATATTGTGGTACTTGGGCGCCATTCATCCGGAATTTTTTGATGTAAAAGGATTTTGCGAAATATGGCTGTTAGCAGCTGTTTTAGGCTTTTCCCGCCGTATTTAAGAAGTTTATTTGGAATGAACCTGGACTTTTTCTGTTTCATTATTGCCGTTTCTATATCCTTTTCTTCTATTTCAGTTACTTAGTTAGTTGCGATTTCTGGGGTGTCTCGTATGATTTCTGTATCTTATTTTTAATATAGTTCTTTAAGATACTGGACCCAAGTTTCCTTCGTTATGTGGTTTGTGCTAATAAATTCAGTTGCTTCTTTTCTCTGGCGTCTAATGAAGCTCCACATCTGTTTTTAAAGGCTATAAAAGTCATTTTCCATTTTTCTCGAGAAGGATTCCCAATACTGTTTTTTTATTTGGAAAAAACAATAAACAAAGCCAGGTTTTCTCTCTGGAATCTCAGAAGAGTATGTGGCAAATCTTGGGGAATGAACCCCAAACAGATTTACTGGATTTATCAAACAATGATAACATCTATGGTCACGTATGGTTCAGTAGTCTGGTGGACCAAAGGGTTACAACAGACAGCTAGAGCAAAGCTTGCTGGCCTTCAGCGGCTGGCATGCCTGGCCATAACTGGAGCTATGTCCAGCACACCAACGGCAGCGATGGAACACCTCCTACATCTCCCTCTCCTAGATATTCTCTTAGAGAGGGAGGCCAGGATAGCTTCCTATAGATTCCTGTCTTTGGAAAAGCAAATAAATGGAGAGCAACTCGGAGATCACTCCGGGATACTGAGTGAAACAAAAAACCACCAAATTCTCGGGATGGTTCCTGACTTGCTAGCTACAAAAATACACGTAGGAAAGTCGTTCAAAGTCCTCTTTCCGGAGAGAGACGAATGGATGAGGGGACAAATCCTCTTCCCAGAGACTGAATACGTAATGTACACAGACGGCTCAAAAACCCCAGATGGAGTTGGGGCCGGTGTTTTCAGCAGGAAACCAAAGATTGAAATATCTACCAGTCTTGGCAGGTATGCCACAATCTTTCAGGCTGAAATATTCGCTATCGAATTGTGTGCAAGAGAGTTGACCAACAGACCTCTAGCAAACAAAAACATAAATATAATATCAGACAGCCAGGCCGCTTTAAAAGCACTGAGCTCCAACAAGATAAATTCTAAACTTGTATGGAATTGCATCGAATCCTTAGAGTACCTTGGTGCGAACAACAGGGTGACCCTACTGTGGGTATCTGGGCACCAGGGGGTGGAAGGAAACGAAAAAGCCGACACCCTTGCAAAACAGGGGGCCGAATCTGCGTTGACTGGACCAGAACCGGTTTTTGGAGTCACCACAAGTGCCGCCAAAACAATTATTTCTGACAGGGCGGAGAGGAAAATACTTACGTACTGGTCCGACTTACCAGGGCTAACCCACTCGAAGGCGTTTTTACCGTTACAACCCTCGAGAAACACAACTAAGCAGATCCTAGAATGGAGCAGAAATGACCTGCGTATTCTAACAGGACTGCTTACGGGACACATAATATAAAGTAGCAATTATTATTTTGTAAAAAAATGACTTTATTATTATATACCAACTTTATTTTTTTGTGGATTGATAATGTCAAACTAACAATAAGGTAACCACAAACTTTCCAGATTGCCTAAGCTAAAAAATGTAAATAAACAACATTTTTGTTATGAAAACATAAAAAATTTCAAATTGCATATTCTGTTTATTATTAAACTCAAACCGCTGTAAACTACGACGTAAAGTGCGTTTAAAATTCACAGACGATGGTTAAAATGCACAGATACTCGGTAAGTAAAGACTAATTTTCAGCTAAATAATGGACTTACATTTAAATGCAACTTGAACTGCTACAAAGTTAGTAAACAGATGAAATCTAATCTGCAAAAGTCAGGTCAGCTTTTGAAACAAAGTTTATTGTATTATAACATTTCTAAAATTTTCGGAGCAGAGTTTATAAAATTATTTTATAAAATAATCAACAAAAATTGGTAATTGTATTTTATATCGGAAGTGTCAATAACCGGGGTAACCGCTATTCAATTTTGTCTATCTTTATGTGGATATTGTAGTTGATAAGATTTCTTTTCGTTGCAAAACTGAAAATAATTAAATTTGATAAATAAAAAATAATTTAACGGCCATTGCCCAAAAAGTATAACACCTCCCAATCGCCTATGAAAAAACTTTTGGATGCCATAAAGTATATGCAACGTGGTTAGATTACTTACTGTTGCCTGAGACTTCGTCCGCGTGGAATTTTGTTTGATTTTAATATCTTTAAATTATCAGTGGTCATTTCTATCACTGATCATTACATAAGCGGGAGCTATTTTCAATTGTTTACAACAATTGAATTTTTTTTTATTATTATAATTATTAATCATTTGTTAGTATCAATATTCAATTGTTATAAACAATGCTTGATTATTACTGTGTAACGACACAAGTACGTTACTATTAATTTCCACCCGTGAAACCAGTTGTCCCCGCTGCCACGATGATGATATCCACCATTGAACTCCCACTCCGGTTGGATTGATGGTAGAAGGGGACCACCACGACAGATATAAAAGACCATGCACCGAGCAGTAGAAGTACCTTGTTTTGCGAGGCGTTGACCAGAGGTATTGACTCTGGTCTTGAACGCTTTACACACTTACTACTGGGTGTTAAACAAGGTCGGAGTATTGATCCGATCAGGCACACACTCACCAGGACCACCATCGGCCTTCGGTATCGAAAAAAGTTTGTAAACGACCGGGTAAGACTGCCAGGATAATTTCAGACGCAGTACTGACACTCTGAAATATACCTACAGTTTCACGACACGGTATCACTGTTAGGCCGGGTTTTGACCGGTTATAAACGATATTCCTGTCATCTGAGTCAAATCTATGAAGTATTGATCTGTCGATAACTCAGTCCTTACTCAACCCGTACTACACAAACAATTAGTCGCATATACCGTCCCCGTCGAAGTCAAGCCACCCACATCGTTGTGAAGTACGTCGAGTCACCAGTATTTCGATAGAATCTTATTTTTATTTATTGTATATATTTTTAATTTTACGAATAAACATTTAATTTAATAGAACACTGTCTCTTTGGGCTATCTGGGTAACACGCATTTCAACTAACAATAATTTTTCACTGCTATAGCCTCTTTAATGCCATTTTCTTAATACCGACACAAGTTTATAATTCTCCAATTTCTATTTTTGTTTTCTAAAACTATCTCTTTCTATGAAATATTGTCATCTTATTTTTTATATAAAAATACCTAACATGCAATAATCATATTATTTAAAAGATCTTAAAATTCTGTATAAAAATAGTTTAATTGAAAGATTGCAAAATTCAGGTAGTTGACCTCTTTTTTAGTTTTTTGATTTTCCATAAAAAACAGTTAGACCGATTTTGTTAAAAAAAGTTGCGTAATTATGCGTCGAATGCAATTGGTTCCACGTCGATATCATTTTTCGATTTTGCTGAAAATCTAATCAGTTTTAAGTTGCGTAATTATACGTCAAATGCAATTGGTCCCACGTCGATATAGTTTTTTGTATTTGAGATAATCGAGACGAAAAATAATTTCGAACGCACATACGAACATACGTACATACACACACACAGACGTCCACTTAAAAACTATTGTAATCGACTCTGGGGACCTTGAAATGTGGAGATATGTGCGGCTAATTAGCTATTTACTAAATTACTATTACTATTACATATTGCTGTTGGTAAAAAAATAAATAAAATTATTTCACAGTAGTCATAAAATATTTATTTACAAGGTTTTTAACTGTTACCAATGGCAACAGTGGTAACATGGACGCTTCGCCACTGAGAGTGTACCAGTATCAGTGATAACCAAATTTTGATTTTGAAACCAATTTTTAGATAGTTATTTTTTTATTTGCAAAATTGTTTTAGGTGTTGATTTTAAAATAAATGTTTAACGTGTGTTTTAATAATAATATAACAGCCTGTTTTTATTAACTTAATAATCAATGACTTTTGTTAGAAACTGACAAGTCAATATTTACTTGTTACAATGTATTTATTATTCAGGTAAATTACAAATAAATATTATTTACTGTGATGAAAATTGGAAATTGTTCCAAGACACGGCTATATTTACTTTGAACTATACTCCTGTCAAAGGTCAACCGCTTTGCTGACACTTCCCATTTCTAATGTTAAATGTAAAGGCGAATTTATACAGCGAATAAAATAAAATAATAAATAACATAAAATAAAATAAAGAATGAGTGCAAAAAAGATTGGTTTATACAGATTAATAAAATAAGAAATAAGAATGAACCAATGAAATCGCAGCTTTTAGATAGAGCAGGTATCGACCTTTCCTCAGTTATATGCAAAAATTGATGGAAAATACAAGAATAGTCGACTGAAAGAGAATGATTGGTTCGCAATTGCTAACATAATGAATAAAGCACGTAAGTGTCAAAAAATCAGAGAGTTAACGCTTTTTAAATCATTTTTTCTGTAGCTGAAGCTTCTGAACACAAATGGAAGCTTTTAAGAAATACATATACGGGTCATAGAGGGAAAATTAAAAATACCTCCACAATTAATATTATTAGGTTTGATTAGATTGGGTTAAACTGAGAACATATAGAACGGAAATGATTTTGATAACGCGCATTATCAGTTTTTAAACAAAATAAAATAAGACAAAGATCAAAGTTGGCCATCTTTTGTTCTTATTCTTATTTTATCTTATATCTTGTATAAACGCTTTCATAGTTTTGGGCATGTTTATCTTTCTTATTTTGATATATGTTGTTCCTTATTTTATTTTATTTGCTGTATAAACTCGCCTTAACATTTAATCTTTTTCACTATTTAAAATATATTGCTCCAAATAAAGTCCTACAAATTTTACTATTAACTGGGCTTTTATTGACTTTTTTGTATACAAGGTGTTCGTTGATAATGTTGGGGGTGCGCATAAAAATAATCAAATTTACTCTCAAATGCAGGAAAGCATTAAACTTTAGAAAATCACGCGTAATTAAAAAATTTAAAAATGTAATATATTATTTTTTAAAAGCAATTGTTTGATTATAGTATGTCACAATAAAAAAATAAAATATCGACTTTTGGCGTGATTTAAATAAATTTAATAAATAAAATGGATCTGCCAAGCATGGTGTCAACATTCCATTATAAACAAGCTACACGCAACAAAATTGCCGAAGTTTAAAGGTTTCTTTGCACAATCAGATGAAGTTCTTATCGAGCATTTACACAACTTGAATTAAAATTATCAATGCAAATGGATTGACGAGAGAGGTTTTATTAAGTGGCCGCTTTGATTAAATTTAAAGGCTGTTATTTTAATTAATTAATATTTTTTTTACAATTTTAAAAACTAATCTATTTTTGTAAAATTTTGTTTATTATTAGTACACTCTTTAGTATTATTTTTTTATTAAAATATCAGTGGTCTGGGTGCGACCCGAGAAAAGAATGAATAAATACCATGTTTTGTGTTAAAATTATTATAAAAAACGATTTCAAATTGTTTATAACAAATTATAATTGTCATTAACAATATTCTGTTTATTTCAAAGGTATTCTTTCAAACTTTTTCTTATCATTTCATGAGCGGGAGCTATTTTCAATTGTCTATAACAATTGAATTTTTTTTTTAAAATTATTATGATCCATAATCATTTGTTAGTAACAATATTTAATTGTTATAAACAATGCTTGATTATTACCAATAATAATTGTTCACTGTTATAGCGTCTTTAATACCAACACAAGTTTAAAATTCCCCAATTCCTATTTTTGTTTTCTAAAACTATCTCTTTTTATGAAATATTGTCATATTTTTCATACATATATTCCTAATATGCAACATTAATATTATTCAAAAGATCTTAAATTTCTGTATTAAAATAGTATAATTTATAAATTGCAAAATTCAGGCAGTTTATAATTTTTTTCAGTTTTTTAATTCTTCATGAAAAACAGCTTGACCGATTTTGCTGAAAATCTAATCAGTTATAATTTTGTAATTATGCGTCGAATGCAATTGGTTCCACGTCGATATCATTTCAAATGTCAAACAAGTTTTGAAATTTTATAAGGTTTGTGAAATATTGCTTGATGTAATTTTTAAATTGGCTCCCTGTATATTCGTTTTCCCGTGGATATCATTTCAGCTATAACTTACGTTTATAATTTAATTTACATAAAACTATCTCTGTTGTATGATTTGAAATAATATGATATATGGACAATTGCACAAAACAAGGGATTGTTCGCTGTTTTATAGGGCATGTGTTTAAATTTGAGAATTATTCGCACCACAAAATTTCATTCCGTTTGAATAGACGTTATGAATGGAAACGGAAATGAAACATTGATTTTGAGTCCTCACTCGTTTGAGTGCAGAAACCCTAGTTTATTTTTTTATAATCTGATACTTCACATTCAGTTTTTTATGTTTTTTTTTTGATGAGAAAAGGGATTGGCCACCTTAAAAAGAGGTGTTGAAGAATATACGAAGATACGGCATATTTTTTTGGAGGTAATATTAACAAAAGCGACTAGTTTGACTAATAAAGTAATTACAAAAAAAAATCCTATGCAACGACTTTTAATTTAGTGTATTACATACATAAATACATATAGTCACGCCTTTTTCCCGTAGGGGTAGGCAGAGACCACTTTCTTTTACTTGCTACGGTATTTAAAAACATCTTTCATCGGTGGTCTCATACATGCTCGTCGGTTGTTGGTACTCTAGACCTGGTCTTTCTTCAAAACAATGTTGATCTGATCGAGATATGTTCGCCAAAGTCGACCTATACCGACTTGTCCATTCACAATCGCCTTATAACTTTGTTTTGTTCATCTTCCTTTATCCATCCTTTCTACGTGTCCAAACCATCTAAGTATTACTTTTTCTATCTTTGTAACCACATCTTCTTTTATACCACAGCTTTTTTTAACTCACTATTTTTTACTTTATCCAACCGAGTCACTCCTGCCAACACCCTTCGCTCAATGTCATACTTTTCATCTCTCGTAAACTTTGAACACAAGTACACAAATTCATTTACTTCTCCCTTAATCATCACATCACCCCGCCCACTTCATACATAGACAATGTCGACCACAATTCACTCCTTACCACTCTGTCATTGACCTTTTCCAAGTCTATAAAAGCGCAATAGACCTTCTAACTTCTAGCCAAGAATTTTTCGACTGTACCTCGTAATGTAAATCAATACATTTTTTTTTTATAAATCCTGCTTACACATTTCATATCATCTTTTCAGTTTCATTCGGTACTCTTTTTATCAATATCTTTGCTTATAGTTTGCCGACCATTCTGAGTTAACTAATACCTTGGTAGTTCTTACAGTCCTGCTGCGAACCTTTTCTCTTGTAAAGCGGCACGATAACAGCCTTGCACCAGTCGTATGGTACGCTACCACTCCTCCAACAAATGTGATATTGATATAAGCTAGTCTGAACCAGAAGGAAAGCAAAGTTTATTTTGACAGATAATAAATATAATAACAATAATGTCATCGTGGTTGTCATCTCAACACTTCTCCTCAACCATGTGACTTCAGACCTAGCTGGACTCGAAATTTCTCAAATTTGGATTTTCCTAAAGCCTTTGTAAGAATATCGGCTGTTTGGTTCTCGGTTTTGATGTAATTCAATCGAATTTCTCCTTGTGCCAGTATGTCTTGTACAAAATGGTAGCAAAAATCGATGTGTTTCGTCTTCGGATCGAATCCGCAGTTACTTGCGATAGAAATTGCACTTTGGTTATCACAGTGCAAGAGTCAAGTCCCAATTCTTTAGTAAAACCTCGCCACCAAATAGCCTCTTGCATAGCCGATGACAGAGAAATGTACTCTGCTTCACACGAAGAAATTGAGACTGTTGGTTGCTTCTTAGAACACCAAGATATGGCTCCTCCTGAAGCTACAAAGACAAAACCAGTGACTAATTTCCGGTCATTATGATTTGTAGCATGATCGGCGTCGGAGAATCCGTTGATGTAAATATTCTCATCCTTACGATATGTCAATTTTATTGAGGATGTCCCTTTCAAGTAACGTAGTATGTGCTTGGCGGCCATCCAATGATTCCATCCAGGATTAGAACTGTAGCGACCAAGAAGATTGACATCATAACAAATATCTGGTCTTGTGCAATTCGCCAGATACATCATGCATCCAACAAGTTCCTGATACGAAAAATTTCGCATTTTTGCTTTTTTGTCTTTTGCTTCATCAACTCGAGATGTTACTTTTCCATCACTATCAACTTGAACATCCACAACGCCAGTCCATAGATCCTCCAGCTCCAAAACAGCTTGAATCGTCTCCAGCCATGTGTTGTAATTTTCGTGACCAAGAAGTTTCTCGATAGATACACCTCCTGTATTGAAAGTAGCCATATTCAAATTGTCCTACGACTCACACTTAATCTGTGCCGATTCCCTGATGAAAATTTCGCGTCAAAATCAGCGATTTAAATCAGCAAAAGGCCCATAACCTGATATAAGCTAGTCTGAACCAGAAGGAAAGCAAAAGTTTATTCTGACCGATAATAAATATAATAACAATAATGTCATCGTGGTTGTCATTTCAACAAAATGTTAAAAAGGCGGTACAGCATACGAGTTAATACGCTTTGTCCAGCCTTCAGCATTTCAAATTTTATTCTGTCGTACCCAGCAGTTTTACTAAATTTTATACTGTTCAACGCTTCCACAATTTCTGTCGTACTAATTTCACTTTCATTGCAACTTTCACTCATGCCTCCGAATGGGGCCTGTACTTGTATATCCTCTTTCTTAAATAAACTTTCGAAGTATTCCTTCCATCTCTTTAATACGCATTCCTCACCTTTTACTAAACTACCATCTTGGTTACTGATTTTTTTCAGTTACGAGGTAGTATTTTTACCTCTGGATGTTCTTTTGGACTTCCAGAAGTGTTTAATATTCGTTTGGAAATTGTCAGATAACCCATAAATTCCCATAAAATCTAAACTGTACTTTTATTTTTACTGGGAATTTTGAAGGCCCCTGTATTTTTTCAAAGTATCTTGTTGGTATTTGCGGTTAAAAAAAATTATCCACTTCAATTTTGTGCCATACTAATAATAAATTCTTATAGAGATTAACGTAATAAATCAATCATTTTTTTTTGTGGTGAGTTGGCATTAAACCGTAGTTTTTTTGCCACAGACTTTTATATCATTATTATCTTTATATTATCATGATATTAGATTGAAATTAAATTGTTATTTTTTCTTTGATCAGAAATTCCATAATTATTATGTATATAACTTCTTTATATGTACTCAGCAGAATAACAATATTTGTTGGCAATTGGATACCTTGTAGGATTAATTTATTTAAAAATTCCGACCGATGTGTGTTATGGTGGTTACATGAGAATATTAAGTGGTTGATGTCTGCTTCTGAGGAGTTGTTGCAAGGGCAGATAGGTGATATGTTAACTCCAATTTTGGCTAAGTGTGAGGGATAACCTCCATGGTTTAATTTCATTCTTGTTATGGTAAAAAGGTAAAGCCTAGATAACTTGAAAGTTTTTAAGTAAGGAATGTTTTTAGGGCGTAGAGGGTGGATAGACACGTAAGTGTTTTTGAAAATAGAAACAAAATCTTTCCAAAATTTCTCCCATCGTATTCGCACCGATTGTTTGGACTCACTAATTGTGCCTTGGGATGTGAATATGTTATTTATTTGTTAGAGAGAGATGGCATCTTTTGCTGCTTCATCGACTTTTTTATTTCCAACTATGCCTGAGTGGCCTTTAACCCAAATAAAAATGATTTTAATGTTGTTGGTTTGAATGATTTCCTTTATAATAGTGTTATAGTTTGCCACTAAGGCATGAATATAAATGGCAGTCAGAACCGATATCGAATCCGAAAGAATGACTGAGTTGTCTCCTCCACTATACTAAGTCCATTTGAGAGCTTCATATATGGCATATGATTCTGCACTAAAAAGCGGAAGCGGAAGTGGGAAGCGGAATTTAGCGAGCACTCTTTTATTTTTAACATAAAAGGCACATTCTGAACCATTTTTATTTTCGGACCCATCGCAATATATGGTATTTTGTTTATCTAATGTGCTCAATAAGGATTTGGTAATGAGATTGTTTAGTTTGGGGATATCAGTTTATACGGGGAAAAGTACTGTTGGCTTAAACATCAAATCATCGAAATTCAATTGATATACCGGCAGAACACTATGAGTATTCATTTTGTTCAGTGATTTGTTTAAGGACTCGAAAGCTTTAGCTAATGGTGGACTGTTTTTTAACCTCCAATATCCAATATCCAATAGCAGAGCTTGGTAACAGAAATATTCCCGGGACCATTTTAGGCAAGTTTTATAAGTTCTTCTGAAACACATAAAGCACTTTATTACGTGACTGAAGGTGTTCGGCTGCGGTTATTTAAAAAGTTATATAGCTATTTGCAGAACGTTTCTGTCCCGCTATTAAGCGTTACTAAACGAAGGTGTTCGTAACCTTTATAAATGCTTTATTAAAGCTCTTTAAGGGGTTTATAAGGGCAACGGTAATAGTCCCGTTACCCAACTACATCAATTTAAGTTATTTAAGGTAGGTGGTATAACATTAACAGTAACTATTCATCATCATCAACAGCTATTCCATTCATCGTCGGATGTAAGCCTCCCTTAGGTGCATCCATTCGTGACCAGCTATTCGTAGCTATTCGATATCATCGGCCCATCTGGTTTGAGGTCTGCCTCTAGTTCTCTTGTGTGCTCTCGGCCGCCATTCAATAATTTGCTTTGTCTATCTATTGTCCTTCATTCTTCCTATATGTCCAGCTCAGGTCCATTTTAACGTCGCAATTTTTTGTATTACATCTGTTACCTTTGATCTTCGTCTTATTTCCGTTTTAGGTAAATGATCTTATAGCCTGATGTTAAATATTCTAAGTTCCATCGCACGCTGAGTTACATGGTTGGTTGGTTACATGCTGTTGTTGAAAGCCCACGTTTTGGTTCCATATTTTAGGACTGGCAGTATATACTGGTCTAGAACCTTAAAAATCATCTTATATAAGACCATAGTCAGACCTATTGTAACATATACATGTGAAACATGAACCATGACCGTAAATGATACTCTAATTTTAAGACGTTTTGAGCGAAAAATACTCCGAAAAATATACGGTCCCTACAGCGACTCAGAAACAGGTCATTACAGAATAAGAACTAACGCTGAACTAGCCCAGTTGTACAATAGCCCGGACATCATACAATAAATAAAAGCAAATAGACCAAGATGGGCTGGCCACATACAAAGGAGTCAGAACACAAGACTGATTAAATCTGTATGGGAGGAGGCCCCTCAAGGAAAGAGGCCACTAGGAAGGCCTAAATTGAGATGGCGAGATAACAGGAAGGACCTCTCAACTCTGGAAATCGAAGTAGATAGATGGCAGGAAATTGCAGAAGACCGTTACAGATAGAGGCAAGTAGTACAGGCAGCAAAAACCCACCCTGAGTTGTAAGGCTACGGAAGAAGAAGAAAAAGAATTATATACTGGTCGAAAGTTTTTGCTTTTAAGGTGTTTGGTATGTTAGATTTAAAAACTGTTTGTAGTCGTCCAAATGCTGTCCATGCTAAGGACAATCGTCTGTTTAAATCTGCGTTTTTACCTTATGTTTGGATAGTTTAATTTTTTGTTCTAAGTATATATACGACTCAACCTTCCCTATAGTTTTATTATCCAAAGTAATTTCCCCATAGTTATCTAGCAATTCATTTATAAGGTATTTCGTTTTTGTTAGATTCGTTACTGTTTAGTAAAATATAGTGAAATATTTAAATCCTTAAACCCTTTTTCTTTAGATTTGCTATTTGTTACGTACTGGTTATAATTTTATTTTGTTTTTTTTTATTTTTATTTAAATCCATCTTTTATTTTTAAAATAAAGTTTAAAGGTATAAAAATTGTTTGCATAATCAAAGAACCATTATTATTATCTTTATTACCTTTATTGTTTGATATGTCTTAGTATACAATACAAAAGGGGTGGGTAGGGGATAAAATATAAAAAATATTTAAATCGCCGGTATTAGTGTCGAAGTCATAGTTTTTATGGTCGCTGAGTTTGATTGTGATATCTCCAATGTTGTAAGCACCCCTATGAAAGGGGTGGAAAGGGGATGGAATATAAAATCTTTTAAAAACGACGATGTAAGTGTCGAATTTATAGTTTTCGGGGTCACTGAGTTTGATAGTGATATTCCCAAAGCAGGCAAGCTATCGTTTAGGCCGGTCAACGTCTGCCGGGTCCGCTAGTACTGAATATATAAGGAATATTATAAGGATTGGAATGAAGTATATATAGAACGACATACACTACTGTTTGCTTATGAATATTAATCTTAATTTATTTCTGTAGTCTGTACATTACTGGTACTTTAATAGCTTGTACATCTTGTGTAGTTTTTTTAAATATTTTTTGACAAACACATGGACTACACAAATAGACGTCGCGTTGCTAAGTATTTCTATGCCACGCGTCTCCTCTCCTCGACAACAGAACGTACATGCGCGTTATTTCTGCGATTGTCATTTTTACAAACACGTGGACTACACTGAAATAGACGTCACGTTGTAAAGTATTTCTATGCACATTTCTAAAAAGTCATGATCAAGTCAGTTAAAAGCTTTTAAAAAGTCCTTTCGTCCTTTCTTTATTATTGGGTTCTTTTTTTCACCTTTTTGGTGGCAATTCTATAATATAATATCTTAATTGGTTGTCCTTTATAATTCAAACGTTTTTTCTAAATTCTGAGTGCCATACGTCGATCATCTTTTGACCTGATAAACTATTCAGAAAAGGGTTGTTTGTATGATAAACGAACCAAGAAGTACAAATAATCTTCCAGATTAAAATATTCGTTTTTCCTATGACAAGATCCACCTTGGTAACAATATTTATTAAGGAAATTAGAGCTTAAGTACTACAAGGCATTGTTTATGTGTAAAAAAATTGCTATCGAACCAAAAAGTTAATAAAAGTATTTGGGAAAAACAGCATTATGTACGTTATGAATGGATGAGTGCGAACTGCAATATCGACAAAATAAATGTTTCATTTTTATTTTTATTCATACGACTATTTAAATGAAATGAACTTTTTTTGTATCAATAATTTTGTTAAAACATGAATCTATGAAGATGAACAGTCCCTTACCCATAATTCTGTGTATATTTATTATAATATTTTACAAAACGAGGATTATTCCGTACAAAAAGAAACGGTTTCTACCTGTAAGGCACTTTTTAATTAAAGGTTTTTTTTAGATACAGAACGCTTTTACATTTAATTAAAAAAAAAGTTTTCAGGAAAAATAAATTATTTATAAAATATTTTTTTTTTCAAAACATACAGTATTATGTTACCTAACTGTGTTGTACAAATAAATGCTTAAAAATTTAAAGATGTGGCATAAGGATTATTTGTCGATTTAAACTACCGTGAACTGTGAAAGTAAAAAAGGGCAAAATAAAATTTCAAACAACATAAAAAAAACGCATTTTTTCTACCGCAGGAAGTAGGAAATTAATTGAAACAAAATAGAATTAACTTCACTGCCCCCTTATGTCTTACATTCCCATTCTACTAAAAATAAAATTTAAACACCCATGTGATACATCTTAGGAAAGCATAAAGAAATGCTGTACAGTAATAGTAATACTGACTTCCATTGAACCTACATCTGCCTGCGAAACTAGGGGGATAAATCAAAACATAAGTAAAGAATAAATGAATACTTTAGGAATTTAACCAAAAATAAATAAATTTAATTTCCAGCAAAAACACTAAAACCTTTACAACTAAGATTAGAATATAAGAACTAGGTATACATACAAAATTTGCAATAAATGTCAAAAAATATTATTATTTATTGAACATATCTCGATCAGATCAACATTGTTTTAAAGAAAGGCCAGGTCAAAACTACCAACAACCGACGGGCATGTATGAGAGCACTAATGAAAGTAGAGGAAGAAAAAGATGTGTGTAATAACCGTAGCAAGTGAAAGGAAGTGCTCTCTGTCTACCCCTACGGGGAAAAATGCGTGACTATATGTATGTTTAAACAGTAGAGGTAAGTGCAAAAGTACTTGTTTTTTTTTCTATTAATATGCAATTTATTTTATTCTTATGGAGAATAAAAAAACGGAATAAAATGGTAAACTTTTGGAATTATTTTTTGTCACGATTATCTCGAGAACAAAAGATCATATTAACGTAAGTCCAATTGCATTTGACGCAAATTACGCAACTTCGAACTGATTAAATTTTCAGCAATATCGGTTAAACTTTTTTTATATGGAGAATCAAAAAACTAAAAAAATAGTAAACCTTTAGAATTATTTTTCGTCTCGATTATCTCGAGAACAAAAGATGATATCGACGTGGGACCAATTGCATTTGACGCATAATTACGCAACTTAAAACTAATTTCAGCAAAATCGTTATTTAAGATGTTTTTTATGGAGAAAAAAAAACAGAAAAAAATGGTACACCAATCGAATTTTATAGATTATACTATTTTTAATACAGAATTTTAAGATCTTCTAAATAATATGATTATTGCATGTTGGGAATATTTTTATGAAAAATATGATGACAATATTTAAAAAAAATAAATATGGTTTTAGAAAAAAAAATAGGAATTGGAGAATTTTAAAGTTGTGTCAGTATTGAGAGAATAGCATTGAAGAAGCTATAACAGTTAAAAATTATTGTTAGTAATGATCAAGCATTGTTTGTAACAATTAAATATGATTACTAACAAATGATTTTTGATAATTATAATTAAATTTTTTTTAATTGTTATAAACAATTGAAAACATCTCCTGCTTATGAAATAATAAGAAAAAGTTTCAAAGATTACGGTTGACATAAACAGAATAATGTTAATGACAATTATAATTTGTTATAAACAATTTGAAATCGTTTTTTGTAATAATTTTAATAACAATAATATTAATTATAACAATAAAATATATGGTATTTTTTCTTTCTTTTCACTGGGAAGTTAGTCGTGTGGACCTCTCGGTTCGCTTCCAAACCACTGATATTTGAGGTTTAATTTAATGCCAAAACTAGAAAAGGTTCTTTTCACCAAAATTACTAAATGGGAAAACGATGCTAACTCTTGATATTTTAACTCGATATAAATTATCTTTTAATTGACGCATTCTTTTACGATTAGATTTTATTGAACTGCACTCGTAAATAATTATTCATGGTATTAAACATGCTAAGCCTAATTTTTACGGTAGGTACAATGAAGCAAAATATTTTTTCATTAAAATTATCCATTTTAAATTTTTGGGCACAGGATATTGCTATTTGCTTAAACAATCAGGGCTATGTTCTTCTCCGCCTGCGCAAACGGGTCGAATCCATACTTTTTTGAATCACTTTAAACGAAAAATAACAAAGTCCAATATATTGGAAGTATCAACTTCAATGTATCAGTTTGTTAATGATTACAGATAGATTGTTAAAGAAAATTGTAAATGCATGACGACGAAAGACGAAAAGACAAGAGACCATGACTATAAAGCTGCTCGGATAAAAGCTTCTTGTTGGCAAGCATAAAAAGGACTATGGAAAAATACTGTGTCATAGATGAGTCCATGCAAGTTGGGGTATATATATATATATAAAAATTTATAGAAAACTGTAGTGTTGGTACAGTTTTCTATAAATTTTTACATTTCTATTCTCCATATTCTGGTAGTTACTTACCGGTTGGTGCTTGTTAAAAAGTACAGATGTCGCCACTAACGCTTTTGCGTGGTCCTTCATGTGTACTTAATAGGAGTCTAATATTGAATGTGTTTGTTCGAGAAAACCTGCCCTGTAGCAATGTAGTAGCAATAAGAATTCTGAAATGTTACGGTGCTTTTGCATGATATTTTAACATGTTTTAATTTTAAGTTAGTTTTTAAGTGTTTTTGAAAAAAATAAAAAGAAATAGAGCATAACGTAAAAATGGACACCACATATCACCTCCTCTTGGTTAGGGGTGGTAACGAAGCAGGGGTCACAGCTATAGCCTCCTTCAGAGGCCTAGCTTTGCGTAATAGTTCAATAAAAAAAAAAGTACAAGTGGGTAAATTATACAGGGAAAACGTATTCGTGGGTTGAGAACGACTGGTCTTTGGGAACGTCCTTAAATCCGAACGGCTGAGATTGGATCGAATGCCTGTCGGTTAACGACGAATAAAGTAATCCATAATTTAACTAACGAAAAAAAGGAAATTTTCCCGTGATAGAAAGATGGACAATTATTGAAGAATCCTGACAATATTGATATTTAAATAATACACTCTTAAATATGTATTTGTTTATTTTAATAGATTTGATTACAAATATCATCAGCAGTTAAAACCTGTGGGATGGAAATTGCAGGAACTCTTCGTTCCACCGTGGATATTAATATTGGAAAACTTCCAGTTTGAACATTTTTGTCCGCATTTAATGTCGACGGGCATGGCATGACTGGCAACAGTTCCATGAACGTTGTTCATTTTAATTCCGGTTACTGCTATATTGTTATTAAGATGACCGTCACTGCCGTAATCCATTCTCACGGATATTCCTTCTCGGGTGATTTCTAAAAGTAAAAAAGTCGATAAATAAATTCAAAGTATCTTGATAATAAACAATCCTCTTAAGACGGGTTTAACCATATTTGGGATTGATAGTAAAACTTTGTGAAACAAGGAATGGCAAAAATCATATTACTCGGACGTCGCTGGGAAAAATCAAGATTTTTTTCACTACCTGCTCGAGAAAGGTTGGATCTAGGCATCTCTCGAAGTACTTTTTTAATTTAAAAAAAAAAAAACTAGAAAAAAAAGTACGAAATTTCAGCCATATTCACTATTTTTTATCTCACTAGATATATCGTATTTCAAAAAAGTACTTCGAAAGATGTCTCAATTATACAGTTGTCTTTATTAAAAAAAAAATTATCGCGATCCATCAAAAATTACTAGGTCAAAAATGATTTTTGTTAAACCCCTGCAGACACAATTACGGAGCATTTTTCATGACTGATTCGAGAGCCCTCGCACCAAATAAGCACTTTTACATGGATACTATGAATTGTTGAATGAATCGTAATTTCATTCATAAAAATCAAAAATAGCACTGAAGCTATTCCAAAAATTTTAGCACGTGTGATGATGTCAATAGAAGTTGCGAAAGGGATTCATTGCATTCTCGAATAAGACTAATTAGGTGATGTTGGAGGAAAAATGGGGAGTTCAATGAAAACCATAACTGGTATTACCAAGTTCAAGGCCAGTTGCATGTAACTAGCTTTGAGTTTTGTTATTTCGCGGTATGGACATATAAAGGTATAAAAATTGAAAAAATATATCGTAATGATACATTTTGGCAAAATAAGGTGAAATCAAAATAAGTAGATTTTTTTATGAAATATTTGCTGCCTGAAATAGTTGACAGTAGATACGAGAGAAATATGAAAATAATAGATTGATTTAAGTTATTTCTGTAAAATTAGATTGTTATGTGTATATTTTGTTTTCCAAAAATATCCTGTGAGTTATGGAGTTTTCAAGTTTAATAAGCGTACTGAAACATTCATTATGATGAAAAGGATACTCATTTTATTTTTAATATCCTTCTGGACATTTTTTGATAATACAGAAGGAGGCCTTTTCTGAGAATTCTAACGGCCGACGGTGACGGCCGCAGACCCGACAAAGCCAAATTTACTACGAAACTTACGCAACAGTGAGTTGAAGAGAGACGCAAACAGTGCTAAGAGTTTTTGTTCGTCATTGGTCTCCGCCCCTTTCGCTCGGGATTTTTACTTCCCGCTTTACACCGCAAATTTACTCTGACATGTTTGTAAAGGTTAACCCCTTCTTAATGTAGCTTGGATCTTTTCAAAAAATTCTAGGAATCCTACCACCTTTTGCAAAGATGACAATACAAGACTTGTCAGAAAAAGTTAAAATATTAGTGCGGTCAATTTAGACCAAAAAACAACACTGAAGGTACATAAATTTCCAACAAGTTGAAAGTTAGCAAAATTGTTCAAAAAAAATTATAAATAAAATTTTAAAATCGTAAGTAAGAATTGATTATTATTTTGCTGCGATTGTCGATTCAATGTGGCCAGTTTAGTATTAACGGGTGAAGTAAAAAATTGAAAAAAAAGGTCGATTAGATTTTATTTATCTTTTACTGTTTGGAAGTGGATGAATTAAATGCAAACGGCCTTTTTTGTATTTTTGGACTTTTTTTGGAATTTTTGGATTCTTTAAAAAAGATTTTTTGCCAACATTTGTTTTTGAAGTTTCTTTTGAAAACTTTCCGGATTTTTTCTTTTGAAGCCTTTTTGGAAGCTATTCGGAAGCTTTTCCGAAGCTTTTCTGCCCTGCCTTTTTGATCCTGCTAAAGTCCTCCTCTTTTGGTTCTGGATGAGTTTTATTTTTATCCGTTAGCCGGCTTTTGTTAGTTTGTAGATGAGTAGCTAACAATGAAGATTCTTTTTATATTTACCAACGACTGGCACACCACACTCCGTGTAATTTAAAAGATTCGAATTATATTATAAGTTAGTATTTGTCCTTTAAAAATGAAAGTTATTATAAGTTTATGGTAATACTTCATCCTACATCTTCTTTTTCTTCTTACGGTGCTGTGCCTGTCTTCAGGCGTGGGCTATCTCCATGACAATTTGATTGAATTGGTCTCTATCTTTCGTTGCTCGGAATAGCTGTTCTACTTCCAGTCCTGTCCAATTTCTAATGTTTTGTAACCTGATATCTTTTTACGACCTATCCATATTCTGCCCTCAACCTCCTCTGGATAATCAGGCGAGGGATGTGATATTTGGGGCCTCGTATTATGTGTCCGAAATAACTTACCTTTCTTTTATTTATGCAGTTCTCGATTCTTGATGTTTATATTAATGACCCGTCTTCGACCAGCCTCACGCACTCTATCCAGCAGTATTTGCAAGTCTTTCATGTTTTCCGCCATGACGGCAGTGTCATCTGCGTATCTAACGTTTTTTATAATTTCACCACCTATCTGTACTCCCTATGTCCTGCCATATAAAGCCTCTTAAAATATGTTCTCTGAATAAAGATTGAACAGCAGGGGTGACAGACACATCCTTGTCTTACGCCGTTTTTTATTGGTATTTCACCTGTAACGTTGTCACCTAGCGTAATTACAGCTGTTTGACTATGATATAGGTTTATTAAGAGGCGCATATCATAATAGTCTAAGTTATATGATTTTAGACATTGGAAAAGTTTTTTTGTGTTTGACTTGGTCGAATGCTTTTTCGAAGTCAATAAAGCATAAATATTTTTTTTGGAACTCACAGCTCTTTTGTAATATTGTCCTCATTTGGTATATATTCTGTTGAGGAGGTATCTTTAGGAGTATTTTTAAAATGTGAGTCATTAGGCAAATGAATCGGAAATCACTACACCATTAGCTTTGTTGGTTTAAGGTAGAGTGATTAAGATCGATTTCTGCCAGTTTCCCAGTTTGGTAGACTTGGTTGAAGAATGCCGTTAGAACAGATATGCTTTCGTCATCCAGTAGTTTTATTAGTTCTAAAGGAATTTTATCAGGTCCTGGAGTTTTCCTTGCTTTTGATTGGTGTATTGCTTTTTGAACTTCGGATTTGAGAATGTTTGGTCCGTGTTCTGTTATATAACCAGTCAGTAGATTCTCTGGCGTTTCACGGGTCTCGTCCTCGAACTGTTGTTGGATATACTGTTGCCATTCATTACTTTTCCTTGCAGTACTGTTGTGTTTTTTCCTCTGTATATATCAGAATGTTCTTTTAGCTTTTTGTATAAGTTAAAGTCATCGTGTATGGTCTGAAGATGTTCGATTTCTTTGCAGGCTTCTCTGAGGCTTCCTTAATTTTTTTACTTATATGATGTATTCACTATGATTGTTGTTTTTGTGTTTACGTCTCTTCTCCATGAGGTGCAATATGTCCTGTGTCATCCATCCTTTTTTTCCTTTTTTTACTTTTGGTTTTACTAGCTGTTGAACTCCTTCATTTCTCAACGAAGTTTTGATATCTCGCCAATTTTCTTTGACACTTTTGTTATCAAGTGAAAATAATATCATTGTATGTTTATTTCCATTTATTTCCTGGGTTAGTTTTTTAATGGTTTTAGGGTTCTTTAGTATATGTTGTTGTATTCTTGACGTATTTATTGGTTGTTTGAGTTTAACGTTTAGTGTTGAGCATAACAGATGATGGTCAGAATGAACGTCTGCTACAGGATGTTTTCGTTGACTTATTACAATTACGGAATCGTCGCTTGATCAAGATAAAGTCGATCTGATTTTTTACGATGTTGTTCCGTGTATGTTGGGGGAACGTCCATGTGATCAGTCTTCTGTATGGAAGATTGTAACAAGTATTTGTAATTACGAATTCTTCTTCCTGGCAAAACTGTACAAGTCGTTTTCTTCTGTCGTTGCGTACTTCTAGGCCGTACTGTCCGGTGACATCTTCTGTTGTTTCTCTGCCCACTTTTGCATTTTAGTCTCCCATAATTATAGTGATTTCGTGTTTTTTTGTCGCCTTCATTATGTCTTTAATTTACCGATAGAACTCTTCGACCTCCTCGTCATCAGGGTCAGTAGTAGGGGCATAGACCTGAATAATGTTCACATTTACAGGTCTCATCTACTTGGTCTTGATCTACTGAGGGTTTTATTTAGTATTATAGCCACTCCGTTTCTGTGGGATGCATCTCTCGTTCCTGATGTTTCAATTGTAAAATCTCCTGAGTCAAAATTGGTTGCGTCCGGCCATCTTGTTACGCATACTTCCAGTATTTGTATGTCCATTCTTTGCATCTCCAACAGTAAGTTGTTCAGTCTTGCCGCAACATAAAGCGTTCGGCAGTTCCATGCTTCTATTTTTAGATCAGATCTTTTTTCTGTCGATTTCTCTCTTGAGGTTTTTGCATGTTTACGACGTAAGAGGCCTCATGGTATAAATGTGTAGCTCTTCTCCTGCCAAATCTTGGTCTTCGATTTCCATGATTAGTAATATTTTTTAATTAAGGTGTCAATGTCATGGTGATTTTTCTAGGGAATTTTAAAGATCTTTAATACAGTGGATTCCCGATGCCTTTTGAATTCATCCCACATACACTGCGGGAAATGTTTTTTGTTTCTATTACTTTTGTTCGTAAACTTTTAAATTCATATCATTTTAAATTTCAAATGTACATGTTTGCTGTTTTGTTTTCAGAAAATGTAAAAACTATATATTTTTTGTAATTAATTTAAATAAACCTGCGTTAAATGTTAAATAGGTTTGACATGAAACAGTAGTCAGTTCACAACAACCTGTTATATGTTTTAGCTGCTCTTTTTATTAATTGTTTCTGTTTTGCACTGTTTAAGAAAAATACAATAGCCCACGATGCTAAATGGGGATTTACTCGAGCGTCGTGGGGACATTTATTTTTTTTTTACTGAAAATAGTCGCAAAAACGGTAGACCTATCGTGTGGGCCGCGGACGGCCCGCACTGCGACTATTGGAAGGAGGAGGGATTATAGAAAGGAGATGATTGTGGACCCAATTTTTGAAAAGTTGCAGGTCATAGTTCTCTAAAAAAACTGATTTTGGAAGCTTGTTTCATTCTGTAGCAGCCCTGTAAAAGGAGAAATCTTGATGGAGATGGAGTTCTTCGGCCGAATGTGGCCAGTGGTGGTATAAAAGTTTCTATTTCTCTGGAGCATCTGCCATGGAAATATATGTAGAGTAATGTCTGCAACTCTTCTTCTGTGTTCTAGTGGGAGAAGGATATCCGTGAGAGTTAAACTGTTTATCAACCAAATGGCTCTTTTCTGAATGGAATCTATAGGACGAAGATAATGACTTGGTGCTGAACCCCAAATGTGCGAGCAACACTCCAGTAGAGGTCGGATTTAAGCCTTGTACGTCGTCAAGAGTTGATCAGGAGTAAAAAACTTTTTAGCTTTTTACAGAAAACCTAGCCTTTGGCTTGCTGACTTTGCGATGTTAGCAACATGGTCATGTTAAGACATATAATTAGACACCGTGACTCCCAAAATCGAGATGGAGGGACTTGATTCAAGGGTATTTCCGGACATTGTGATGAAATGATTAAAGGATTTCACTTTCTTAAAAAAAGTGGCGCTTTGTGTTTTCTGAGCGTTGAACTAAACAAGATTGTTGGTTTTCCCCTCGACGGTTGCTTCAAGATCTCCATTGATGGAATTAACCTGTTCCTGCCTAAGTCTATTTGTATCATTCACCGAAAGTAATCGATAGGATGTAAAAGTTAAGACAAGTGTGCTGTCGTCTGTGAAACTGTAAATGGGGTTTGTGGTGGTTTTCAAGAGGTCGTTAATGTAGAAAAGAAATAGGGTGGGGGACAGGGTGGAACACTGGGGGACCCCAGCATTGGTTTTTAACGCATTATAAGAAATACCGTCAACTGCCACATGTAAGGATAACATGTAGGCAGATAATTTGCTTAACAATGCCTGGTGCCAAACGCGGTCAAAGGCTTTAGATATATCCAAGGCTATTGCAAGGGATCCACCAAACTTCTCAAAAGTGTTTGTACACAGCCAAGTGACATAAGCCAGCAAATCTCCAGTAGACCGAAGTTGTCGGAATCCATATTGTCTGTTATAAATTATTTTAAATTTCTCCAGATATTTGATGAGTTCTATGTTAATCGACAGAGAGGCATAACTTTAGACAAGGAATATTATTTTACATTTTGTTATAGGAGGCGCCATGTGAATGATTCCTGATGATAAAATCGACTGGTAACTTTTTTTGACAAAACTTTTTAGCGATTTTGATTAGATAATAAAACACAGACATCATTTTTACGAAATATTGGTACTTTTGTTTAAACACAATAATTTAATCCGTTTTTAAGGAAAACGCTAATGAACAATTCAGTGACTAATAACGGGATTTCAAGTGGGTAACAGACAATCAACAAAAATTGTAACGAAGGACTTTTATTCCGACGATAAAGCATAATTAAAAACAATTTAACATAAACAGCAAACTTAAATTAAATCTTCTACGCGGCCTCCTCCGAGTTTAATGTCTTTTTTGATTTTTTTAATAAAGGACTCTCGGACTTCAAAAAAAATATTATTCTGTCCCCTTATAAAATTAGCTACATTTTGTATGTTCCTTCAGAGCTCGTCTCGAAAATTAATTTCATTGGCATAAACTATGGACTTTATATGTCCCCAAACATAAAAATCAAGCGGGCTATACTCATGACTTCTTGGTGGCTATTCAAAATCACCTCCTCTGCCAATCTCATCGTTGAGGAAATATGTCACTTAGATGATTTCCAACACCTAATGGAAGATAACGTGAAGCTCCATTTTGTATTAACCACATTTTCCTTTTTACATTTAGTGACATATTACCCAAATTATCACTAACAGTATTTTGCAAAAAAAATAATTAAGATATTTTAATTAAATTTGGAAGCAGAACATATGGCCCTAGTAGTTGGTCGCCTATAATGCCACACCTTACATTAAATTTAAACTGAAACTGAAAATGTACACATTTAATAGTGTTTCTATTTTTCCCAATGGCATTTAAAAACTCCTCGTCTGGTAAACGAAGCTTCATCGGTAAAATAAAATTTCGTTCATCATTACGTTTGTTGAGAATACGTTGGCAGAACTGAAATCATCGTGGGAAATTGCTTGGAAGCAAATTTAGAACGGGAGTAAAGTGATAAGAGTGAATTTTTTTTTAAAGTCTAATAATAGATGACTCACTTACTTTGCTGCTGACAGATGACGTGTACTTACTGAAGGATTTTCATTTACTCGAACCAAAATGTCATCGTATTGATGAGGTGCGATTTTTATTAAGAAATGACCCGGTTTCACCCAAGCGATGAAATAGATTTACAAAAGTTTTGTAATTTGGTGTTTTTCTGTCTGGATATAATAATTCATATTGTTACGATATTACTTCTTTCTTGGGTTCGATAATTTTAAACTCTCGATACAGTAACAAAACAATTTTTTGTTCTAATACTTTTACACAATAAATTTTACTTTTACCAATCACTTACATATTCAACTAATTACAACTTTTACAACTAATTAAATTTCATAACTTATAAAAACTTAAAACTGATCTCTTCACGACCACTATCCTTTTTATATTTTTAAATCACAATTCCAGACTAATCGCCACTATTCGACCTGTTTCCCGAGAGCACCAGAACAATCCTTCTACCATTTCGAAACCGCTAGACGCGGTGTTCGAGAATTTACTGATCGGATCGCGGAGGCCGGCATGACAAAGCAGCTCATTAATATGCACCCTAATTGTGAATAACAGCCCTCACAAAACTTTTTAACTCCATCTACGAGACCAGAATAATACCGACGGATTGGCTAAAATCAACATTTGTGATGATCCCTGAGAAGAAAAAAGCAACTAAATGCAATGGCCATCGAACAATTAGTCTAATTAGACATGTTTTAAGAATATTTTTGCGATTAATGCATGGCAGGATATATAATAAGCTCGAGGAAAAAATTGAAAACAGTCAGTTCGGTTTTCGAAGCGGCCTAGGAACTAGTGAGGCTTCTGCTGTTGACGACGTCTTCCTCTACGTAGATGTTAGATTCCTTTAATAGTCAGTTGGCTGGTTCGTAGATGTCTACCTGCTGTAGGCTGTCAGGTTTCTTGGCTTTATCGCCGTAAATTTCGATTATAAAAGTAAATAAAACAACCGCACCTTTCATCGATAATATATTTTAGAATTTATACATGGAGCTAACAGTTAAAAGCCTCCTGTATCTTTAGAAAATTTTCACTGGCTGTTGGCTTTGAATTTAACTTTGATTTTACTTGATTGCATTGATATACTTTTTTGTTTACACGTGGTGTTTTAAAGCGGTGCTCTTTGCGGTGCTCACTGTTCGGAGGTTAGAACGGAAGAGAGCGGGGTGCCGTGCTCTTTGCGGCCGGCGGATAAAATGGGAAAGAGGGCGAGAGGCCGGAAACCCGGACAAACGTGGCTTCGTTTCTTATGCTGAATTCAGCGTTTTTCTTGGTCAAAAGCGTAACCGTCTTTTTCACGTGATCTTATAGCTGATTTCTAATATTGCACACGACCCTTTTGTTTTTAGCTGATTAATAATTTTTACGTGATAAGAGGGTGATCGGAATATTCTAACTGGGATAATAAATGCACGTTTTTCAGCTGAATTTTTGTCGGCGTCAGGGCCGTACTGAGTAGTTTTAAAAATCAAGGAATTTCTCAGAGAGGAATTGTAGAGTTGGAAGTACTTATTTCCATCAGTGTTTAAACAGAAGTACCAATATTACACAAAAATTATGTCAGCGTCATATTTTCTAACCAAATCACTTTCGTCAAAAAAAGTTACCGGTCGATTTCATCATCAGGAATCATTCACATGGCGCCCCCTATAATAAAATGTAAAATAATACATAAATAATATTTCTTGCCTCTCTTCCGATTTTGATAACAATTGATAAATTTACAGTGAAATTATTAGCAAGAAATGAAAACAAAATTATAAATTAATCGCTTTTTACCTTTTTCCAGAGCAATATTTTATTAAGGCATATTTGCTCCTATCGTCATATTTTAGTCCAAATCACCTGCCCTTAGCCTATGTGCCAATAGTATACACGCTACAGATTTTCAAAAATGTCAGAAATAATAGTCACATGAAAATACTCAAGCCCGTCAGATATTTATAGTGTATATGCCCCATGTGTCTCTGGTTTTAAAATAAAAGCAATGTGGAAAGCACATAAAGGGATCTTATCCTTACCTTTTAATTCGATGTTATCAAAAGTAATGTCAGTGATTTCACCGGGTCCGCCATAGTACATGGCTATGACTCTAATACCCTGAATTCCACCGTCCATAATGAAGTTTTGGAAAGTGATATTTTTGGTCGTATTTTCCTCATAATTATTTACACCAAATCCAGCAGTAGCGCAAATTCCATGACCGCCAATACAATGGATATTTTTAAATACCATATCGGATCCTTGGTTCACGTACACACATTGATCTTGGTTGGTAATAACAGCGTTACTAATTTTGATATTCTTGGCCCAAGAAATGCCGATACCGTCTGTGTTTTTTCCTAACTGAAATAAAAATTGAACTATTAAGTAAATGGTATTTTCATTGGACAAAACTATTTATTAGGATAAATAATAATAAAAGTCGAAAAGTAGTTACAAGTTAATGCTAACAGAAAACCCCAAGAAAACACAATACCGGCTCAACACAAGCACGCCTCTAAAAGCAGTTGATAAACTCAAGCACGTTTGCCACTCCTCTCCTTTCACTCAATTCACGCGCGCTAGTCCTTCTAACTAATCAGGAGCTTGACCCGGCCCTGGTCGACCGTGGTCTTACAGTTATGAGATCTGAGGTTTTTGTATTTTAACATGAATAAAATACATGGCGCTCAAATTTTGATGAACATTTGTAAAAAATTCAACAATTTTTCCTGACTCACGACCCCCTCGAATCTGGAGCAGCTGACAGGCTAAAATAAAAATAAGCTGTACTTAACATTTTTTTGTTACAAGAAATCACGCGAAAGTAGGTAAAAGAGACAGGTGTTCTCAGAATTTGCCTAGAACGATATAAACGGTTGTAAAGACGTGGGTGCTCAGAGACGGATCAAGAACGATTTAAATGGAACCAAAGAAACATTAATAGTGTTGAGAATCGACTGATTCAAACACTAGTCACAGGTAATGGAAAAACTTTCGAAACTAGATTATTTTGCTTTGATCTGATCACTTAAATTTACGGCCAAATTAGTAACCCTTTTCGCAAATGTATTTCGAGACAAAGAAATTATTTAAAAAGCTCCGAATTTCCAGGACAATCAATAACTTTAAATAGAGTCTATACATTCGCGGATGGGAATTCGCGTTGAAAGTTAGGTTCGGAGGTAATAAAATGTACTTTTCATCCACTTTTAAATTTGTCTGGCCACAAATTTTTTGTTTGTGCTTAAAAGCATTTCGGCGTAACTTCCAATTTAATTTTAGATTATCGTTTACACAATTTTATGTTGATAAAAAAATTTGACATCGGTAATGTTCGCTGAATTGTGAGACGACTCAGCAAATTGCTAAGACGTTGGACGACTCTTTTAACACTAATATAGACATTAAGAGAATTTGTACATACTTTATGTCCAAGAGAGCAATCGGCTACCCACCCATCGATGGTGATATCTGAAACTTGTGACATACCAGTACAAAATTGAGGACAATTTTTAATATGGATATTTTTAAATACACCACCATGAATTTCGTGAAGTGACAGGACATGGGGTTTTTTAACGCCACCCGATCCACCGTGACCATCCCAGTATTTTTGCCCTTGTCCGTCGATAACTGAACCTAAAACATCGTTTGAGATTAAAACAACGTAAAATTATTGATGGCGTAAATTAAATAGGTTTGGATGCAGTGCTGTATAAATAAAGTATGCCAGTAGCAAAATAAAATCTTAAGAAGTGACTTTACCAAACTGGGCTAGTCCGACTTTAAGGAGGTTCGGGTGTCAGAGCGGAGTGATGAAGCGGGACGCGAGAAGGTCCTATGCTGAACATGTTGAATGATCAGCGCTGCCAACTTCAAATAAAAAATATACCGATTTTTCTAATTGAAATTGACAGACACTTTTACAATAAAATCATTATAAAATTAATTGACAAATCATTATTTAATCATGATTTAATAAAATATATAGTTTTTATTCAAATAATATGATGAAAATTGAGTCCGAATTTATGTGTGTAGATAGTGGATAACATAACCTCAAACGTTTTAAAAACTATTTAATTATTGAAAAATGATGTGTATGGTAAGGCCACATTGATTAGGAAAAACACTATTATAGAAAAAGTTATACCTACAACATTTATCATCTTTGTATGATAGCAAATGTGTTAAATAATTATATTTAAAAATTGAAAAAAAATTTAATAGCTTATTTTATTAATTTAAAGTACAGAAAACTTTACACTAATATTAACTTTATATATAACATTATATATTATTGCTTACAATACACTATATTTATTATCTTTTTACTTTCACTAATCATTATTTCTTGTTTAGTGCACAACACACAGATTATGTGTATTTGTTAGAATGTTAGATTTGTCGCAGTGGCAAAAACTTATTAATATTAAGTCCCAGATATAAAAATACAAACTAGAACACAACTAATCAAACAGAGAAAATGATTCCTAAATTTGCAACTTTTATACTTTTCATGTTATACATTATGACATTACATTATTTTAACAAGTATGACAGCAGTTTCAATTTTTTTTTAATATTGTAACATAACAGTATTTACATTGGGTGACGTTGCGCCGTTGCATTCTTCTTTGACGCTCACATTCACTTACTCCGTAAACTTTTTCACCGTTAAAAATAAAATATTTCGAAAACTAGATAGTCGATAATACTCTTTAAGCACCCAAACTCTTCGTTATTAAATTTCCAACACACACGTATTGTTTTTCATCGAATTTTGCATTTTTTACAATGATTTCGTTAATTTTAATTTAAAAAACTTATGATTTCTCGTAAGAACCCATCTTAAAAGAGCTTTTATCAGTAAACAGTGACTTTAAAGTCGGGCGCTCGAGATTAAAGTCGGGCGCCTGAGATTAAAATCGGGCGCCCGTGATTAAAGTTGGACTTCCAAGAATAAAGTCGGGCTTCCGACTAAAAAAGAAGAAAGCATCACAAACTGTGAAGTTTTGATTGAGGGAGAAAGAGTGGAACAAGTAAATAAATTTGTGTACTTGGATTCAAAGTAACGAGAGATGGAAAGTATGACAGTGACATTGACCGAAGGGTGTTGGCAGGAAAACAAATTAATGGGGCACTGCATATCTTTATAAACAGCCAGAAAGTGTCAAAAAAGCACATCTGGCTGTGCATAGAGGTGTGTTGGTTCCTACACTTATGTATGGTAGTGAATGTTGGGTTTGGCAGAAAAAACATGAAAAAAGGATTAATGCTGCGGAGATGAGTAGTCTGAGAAGTATAGCCAGAGTAACTCGGTTGGATAAAGTAAAGAATTTGTGAAAAATGAGAACGCTGTGGTGTAAAAGAAAATGTGGTTACAAAGATAGATAAAGGAATGTTTAGACGGTTTGGACACGTAGAAAGGATGGATAAAGGAAGATTGACGAAACAAATTTATAAGGCGAGTGTGAATGGACGAAAGTCGGTAGAGGTCGACCTCGCCGAACATATCTCGATCAGATCAACATTGTTTTGTAGAAAGGCCAGATCAAGAGTACCAACAACCGACAAGCTTGTATGAGAGCACTTATAAAAGTAGAGGAAGCAAAAGATGTGTGTAAGAACCGTAGCAAGCGGAAGGAAGTGGCCTCTGCCTACCCCTATGGAAAATACGCGTGACTATATGTATTAGGTACTAATTTTCAGGGCATCATGCGTAACATTAACCGCCTGCAACTCCTCTTCAGATGACGCTAATGTGACTTGATAATTGGCGTAAAGAAGGCATTTTACGATCAAATTATTTATTTTCAATTTATACGCCCTCCCTTTCAAATCTTTTTACCAATCGTCTATGTATAAGTTAAACGGCTATGAAAAAGCCACACATCCCTGTCTCACGCGTTTTTCGATGTTAAACCGGTCCGTGTTAGCTCCGTTTATATTTTAATTAAAGATCAAAAGAGCAAAGACTTAAAAAAAATTTGAAGAAAGGAATCCTTGTTGGATACGATATATATATATATATATATATATATATATATATATATATATATATATATATATATATATATATATATATATATATATATTATCTATTATTATCTTTAATAAGGACAAGAGATTGAATGTACAGAACTTGAATTGCATTCAAAAAAAAATCGGAATTCAGAGAGAAAAGATAATTAGAATTTATAAGAAGAAGAAACTTATAAAAATAAGACCAGTGCATCAAATCAAAACAATAAAAGCTGGAACCAAAATGAAAATAAATATTTACGAAATTTCGGAAATAAAATGAGATATCAAATAATTATCAATACTAGATCATTTTCTTTTGGAATATTGGACTGATGATGAATATTAGAGATATTGCAACTAAAGAAACACTAAAAAAAAAGAACTGAAAGGCTGGAAAAAGCTATTGATTATGAACTTATTTAATAACTGCAATGAGAATATGGGAGTTGGTAGAACATCCAAATAATGTTAAGCCATTAACATGTGGGTAAATACTTAAAAATAAACATAAAAAATTAAAGCTAGACTGGTAGCGAGAGGATTAAAACAGATGTAAAGTATTGATAATAAACTAATAAAACTACTAGATGACTAAAGCATATCTGTTCTAACGACATTCTTCAACCAAGTCTACCAAACTGGAAAACTTCCCCGCGACTGGACATACGCGAAGCACTTTTTTGCATGAGGACAATATTACAAAAGAGCTGTGAGTACCGAAAAAATATAATATATATATATATATATATATATATATATATATATATATATATATATATATATATATATATATATATATATATATATATATATATAGGCGACGGTGTTACAAGTAAAATATCAATAAATTGAAATTATAAGCAACGTAAGATACGCAGATGACACTGCCGTCATTGCGGAAAACATGGAAGACTTGCAAATACTACTGGATAGAGTGCATAAGGCTGGTCGAAAATGGGTCATCAATAAAAACATAATGGATGATCGTAGGTAAAATAAACAAAGAACCAATTCCAATTACAATCAACGGACACAACATCGAACTAGTACCACGTTTCAAATATTTGGGTAGCTGGCTAAACAATAAAATAACATTTAGGACATTTAGCAAATGAAAACCAACCCTCACTGACAGAAATAGTTCAGACGCAGCTAAGAACACTCCGCTGTTACGTATGGAGCATTATCTTGTACGGATGTGAGACATGGATGCTTAAAGTTGACACCATAAATAAAATAGAAGCGTTTGAGATGTGGTGCTACCGGAGAATCCTCAAAACTGCACATACCAGTATTGAGGAGGTACTCAGACAGCTGGACAAGAATCGAGAACTTCTAAACACCATAAAAATAAGAAAAATTATTAATTTCAAAAATATTATACGAGGCCCCAAATATTACATCCCTCGCCCGATTATCCAGGGAAAGGTTGAGGGCAGAAGATGGATTGGTCGCAAAAAGATATCATGGTTACGAAACATTGGAAATTGGACAGGACTGCGAATAGAACAGCTATTCCGAGCAGCGAAAGATAGAGACCAATTTAATCAAATTGTCATGAAGATAGCCCACGCCTAAAGATAAGCACGGCACCGAAAGAAAAAAAAGGTATTGATTATATCGAAACATTTAGTCCATTTGCTCGACATGTAACTGTTGGATTTGTACTGATTCTAGCTGCATCGATTGTCCTCAACATTGAGAACTCACTAACGCCTATCAGAATAAGTTCAGATGGCTCACTATCAGGAATGCTATTAATGAAATTAATTAATGTATATATTGTTCATTATTGTCAAAATAAATTTGTAAAACAAAATCTTTAAAGAAATTAATTTTATTTAAAAATGTTTTATATGGTTTGGAAGCATACTGTAAGGGTATTTATGATTTACTAACTCAACAATAAATTTTAAAAGAATTTAAAAGTTGCTTACCTGTTTCTCCAATGACTGTTATTTTTTTTCCAGAAATATTCATAAACCAAAATTCAGTGTGGCTAACTTCAAAAGTAATTGTGCCCCTTATAGTCAAGGTGGCACCATCTTTTAAATGTAAATTCAATGATTTTCCAGCTGGAACTTTAACATTGCTTAAAAGAATGTTTGTACAACTTTTTAAAACGGCATCTGTTTGAGAATACTCAGTGATTGTACAAGATGCTGTAAAACCATCCGATGTGGTGTTCAGTCCAGGTAGAATTACACTACCCGATACCAACGCCGAAAACGTAAAAGCAATCGCTAATATACAACATAACATTGTGCTTGTATTAAAATAGATAATCACATTTCTCTTTTTATATCATTTTCTCAACAAGTTTCATTTAGATAACAGTGACAGTACAAGCAAAATTTGCAAAACAATTTTTTTTTATTTCCCACTGATTTTGAAATCATGCTTTTTATTAGTACAGTATGTGCAATAATTTTTGTGTTACCATTTACATAATTATAATACAGGGTGATTCATTAAGAATAGTCAATCTCTGAACTGAAGATACTTTACACGAAAATATAGCGATTAGGCTTAATATGTCTTATACAAATGTTGCAGGTTAACGAGATACAGGGTATTTAAAGTTGGAATATTAATTTGAAATTTCCTAATAATTTTGCGATTTTAAGCAGCATCGTCTTAAAAATTGGCAACTTTATGGTTTTTGGCATGAAAATTCCGAATTTTATGCTGAATTTAGCACTATTCATACAGGGCGTTAGTTACACCCTGTTCTTAGGTAAATTACACCAAATTTTTTTGCCTAATGAGGTATGGCTAAAATGACTAAAAAATCTAAAAGTCAGTTCAATTTTGAATAAAAAAGGTACTCTTGTTTATTTTATGTAACTTTATCAGTATTGCCCAAATAACTCTTCAGAGTATAAATTAAAAAGGTGTGGAGACAATATACATCCCTGTCTCACACCTCTCTTTACTTCAACATCTTCCGTCAGGTGACCGTTAATTCTGACTTTGGAACACTGGTGCCAATATAAATAACCTATCAAGCGGATATCTTTGTCATCACTACCAGTTGTTTTGAGTATTTCCATAAGTTTGTCATGTCGCACTTTGTCTAAGGCTTTTTCAAAATCCACTAGGCACACGAACACGTCAGAGTCAACATCTCGTCAGCGCTGTATCAGTACTTGAACTCCAAAGAGCGCTTCACGCGTTCCCAACCTGATAGAAATCCAAACTAATTCTGCCGATGCTTGCTTCTAATTTTTGATATATTCTCGAATGAATAATACGCAAGAATATTTTAAGAAGTCTCATTAAGCTGATGGTACGGTAGTCAATACATTTTGTAGCTCTGTTTTCTTAGTGATTGTAACAAAAGTTGACCTTAGCCAGAAGGTTGGAATAATGCCCATATTGTATATTGTGTTGAATAGTTCTGTTATTGTTGTTTTTTCCATATCGCATAGCAATTTTACTATCTCACTTCGCAGTCCATCAGGGCCCGGTGCTTTGCCATTCTTTGCCATTTTTAGTGCTTTTGCTACTTCTTTTTTGCCGATAGGTGGACCAGTGACCACTTCATCTAATCCATGCTCTTGATTTCTGTTGTCATCAAATAGTTCTGAAACTTACTGTCTCTATCTTTCCAGTATCAGGTTTTGATCTGTAATAAGTTTACCGTTTTCATCTTTTAAGTTTCCAACATTAACGATTTGCTTTTTTCCTGAAATTTTCTTGAGTTTTTATGTAGGTTAAATTAGTCGTGATTTTTAACGTATGACTCGATCTCTGCACATTGTTTGCTGTACCACTTTGCATTTGCCTGCCTTATTTTTATCCTAATTTTTCGGTACTCTAGTTCGTTTCGGTTCTTGAAACTACTCCGCTTGTCCATAAGGGTCAATATTACTTCGGTCACCCTTGTTTATTTATTTTTGTCTTTCTGCGACAAATTTAATAGAAGTTTCGACTCATTCAATGATATCGAATTAAAATCCTCTAGAGATGCTAAAAACACCAAGCGTAAGTTATTACATAAAGAGCCCAAAATAAGGAAACAAAGTTTAAGCAAGTTTAAGCAGAAAAGAAATCTTGGACATAATAAAACTGTACGACAGAAACACACCGTTTAGCTTGCAGAAGAAATTTTATTATATTGCTTCATATGAACTGGCATGGCGTGGTGGAGAAGGTTCTCAATGTTTAGTGCATTATTTCAAAGACGAAATGAACAATGCGGGGTTGACCACCACAAGAATAGATTATAAACCTATATTTTCCAAAACGGTTCAAGTGGGGACACTAAGATGTGCGGACAGTAAATGGTTAATACTAAATACCGAAGATCCTAATATTTGTCACTCAGCTCTGAACAAACAATATTGAAAAGTTAGGTGAATCCCGTGCAATAGCCTTGGATATATCTAAAGCCTTTGACCGCGTTAGGCACCAGGCAAGTAAATTATCTGCCTACGGTCTCCCAACCAAACTGCGCCAATGGCTCTTGAGCTTCATGCAAGATCGCTCCTTACATGTGGCAGTTGACGGTATTTCTTCTGATGCGTTTAAAACTAATGCTAGGGTCCCCCAGGGTACCATCCTGTCCCCCACCTTATTTCTTTTACACATCAACGACCTCTTGAAAACAACCACGAACCCCATTTACAGTTTCGCAGACGATAGCACACTTGTCTCAACTTTCACATCCTATCGATCACTTTCGGTGAATGATACAAATAGACTCACGCAGAAACAGGTTGATTCCATTAATAGAGATCTTAAAGCAATCGTCGAGTGGGGAACCAACAATCTTGTTCAGTTCAACGCCCAAAAAACACAAAGTGCCACGTTTTCCAAGAAAGTGAATTCCTCAAATCATCCCATAAAAATGTCCGGAAATACCCTTGAACCAAGTCCGTCCATCTCGATTTTGGGAGTCACGTTGTCCAATAATATGTCTTGGCATGACCATGTTGCTAACATCGCAAAGTCAGCAAGCCAGAGGCTATGTTGCAGACCAGTCATTGCTCTACAGATATTCCCATGGCAGATGCTTCAGAGGAATAAAAACTCTTGTACCACCATTGGCCACATTCAGCCAAAGAACACGGCACGCTGATCAGTCTCACCCATTTACTCTCAAGATTGACACTACAAGGACCAATCTTCATCAAGAATCCTTCTTTTACAGGGCTGCTACGGAATGATATAAGCTTCCAAAATCAGTTTTTCCAGAGAACTATGACCTGCAACTTTTTAAAAAGCGTGTTCACAATCATTTCCTTTCTATAATCCCTTCCCCTTCTAATAGTCGCAGTGCGGCCCACACGATAGGTCTACCCTTTTTCCTAAAAAAAAAAAAAAATTTGTCCTGTTCGATTGCTCAAGTAAATATTCTGCAAGCGAAATGAAAATATCAAAACTGACAGGTTATGTTTAACAGTTAATATTGCTTGGGATAAACCATTATCTTTGGGATGGTACAAAACTATGCCAATTGGGGTGAACATAATGTCTAAGTGGATAAAAGAATCTGCAGAGATGATTAGATTCGATATTAAAAAAATTAAAAATACCAACCATTCCGCACGATCGACTACAGTGTCTTGCCAAAGCAGGTATCAATAAGCAGAAAATTATAAAAATTACAGGACACAGCTCATCTAATTCATTAAAACCTTACTGGCAATTGGACAATAAACATCATTCAAATTTAATTAATAACCTGAGAGAGAGCGGGGAAAACTTCAATGCATCCTAATTTAAATAACTCATTCAGTTTATATTGAGTCGAGTGTTATAAATTTGTTGAAATAAAAATATAAAATCTTAAAAGTGATTTTTATTGTAACATCAAAAAATAATCACTAGTAATACCACTAGAGGTCAAAAAATTTCCGGATTTTAATTTGACCTCGCGTGGTATTCGGTAAGAAAATTCCACACCGAATTGTGGTGGAAAATCAAATATTTTTAAAATTTATTTTTCGGTTCTCAACAATGCAAATTATTTTCTTTTGATATAATTGGTAATTTCTACTTATTGCAGTTGCATGGGAATACCATTTCAAGATAGAAAATGGTATATTCTTCAATTTTACATAAGTTTTGAGTAACTACAAGTAGTTTTTTTGCGTTTTTATTAACGTGCGTTATGCGCGCTTTAATGGTATGGAATTCATAACCAGCGTCAGCAAGCATCAATCATAGGAGGCTGTGATCATTGAATTTTGACACTTAAAAACAATGCAATAAAGAATATTGCACAATCAGTAAAATCAATAAAATTCTTTGCTTAAAAAATAAATCGATTTGAAAATCATATGCGTGAAATTGTCAGATGTAATGATCAATCATCGTACCATGACTTATTAATCGCATTAATAGAGGATGTTGGCTCCAACTTGAAGAAAGAAAATTTGTTCCGAATTGTTCACAAATATTTGCATGTAAACTACGCAAAATTAAAAGTACTGAATGGAAAAAGGGTAAATAAATAAGTGTCTAAATATTATATATATTTTTTATACATAGACACTTAATTGAAAACATTCAAAGTCCTGCATTTTCGCCATTAAGAAGAGAGGAGGTGTCCTAAGAATATAGAAAACATCTTAGCTTTGTAATTAAAATGTATCAAAACTAAATATTATCGGAACAAATAAAAACCAGTTTGTCAAAAATGGTCTGTTATTGTAAACGTCAAAAATTTTTCAGTATAATTCGCTGTTGGGTATCCCACAAGAAAAAAAATTCCACTAAAATACACCTCCGTTGCCGTGGTGATCTGTCTAAATAACGTATTTTGATTGGTTCAAAATTGCAGGTGTCGAATTTTCTATCAAATACCACACGAGAGTTCGATAAATTAGATAATAATTCTCCAGGCCTTTTCTCAAACTTGTTGCCATTTGGCAATAGCTACTCGAGCCCTTCGGGCTCTCGTGTCTATCGCCTGGCAACAAGTTTTTAAATTATTTTCAATTTATTCTTAGTCTTGTGATATTACTACAGAAAATACAATTTCTGACAGTTTAGTACAAGTTAATTTGTTGTTGTTTGGTGTTAATAAATTAAGGTAGCTATGACATGACTTTTTTTTGACGCTTAGATTGACAAATTTCAAAGACATACCCAGTAAAATTTCATAAAATTTTGTGTGTTTACACTTCCTGCCAAATATAATAAACATTGTTCAAATGGTTTAAAAATAATGGGCAAAATATCATTTTAAAATTATTAAATAAAACACCCTGTAACTCAGACACGAGACACATTTTATCAAAGTGAATTGGGTTAGATCCAATTATTTTAAACCCAAGATTCTCCAGTTAAATTATTTCCCATTAATATTGATACTTATTGTATACTGTATTGCTTCGGAAAAACGTCTCTTGCAAAGGCCGTCGCTTACCGAGACGTTGCGTTGGGCGCTTAATCTAAATTAAATCCCGTAAAACATGCAGTGCTTTTATTTCAAAACCAGCCAGTACAAATAACTTTTGATTTTGCGTAAATGTAAGAAAAACCAAAAACACATCAAATTATAATTAAGAAGGAGGTTTAAAAATGTACAATACAATACAATTTTAGTCTATTAATGGAAATTTTAGGTCAGCCTGTCATTTACACGGAGATTTCACCAGTATTTTATGATGATTGGGTTAAAGAACTTAGTTCGTTGATGTTGAATTGTCAGATCAATCTATGAGCAGAGGTGATTGTGTGCCAAGTGCAAAAATTGATATTTTGATAGGTTATTATATAGCGGGCACCTTGTATACAGGAAGTAGACATGTACACTCTAGCGGGCTGGTAGCTGTCGAGACATTATTGGGTTATAAGTTAATGGGGAAAATTTCACTGTCGAGACCTTGTATTACCACTATGATTAATATATCCCTTCTCAATAAGGATGCGTCATTGCCCCAACTGTGGAAAATGGACATTTTGGGCATCAAAAATCCAGTCGAAAAAGAGTCCCTAGAAGAGTTAGCCCTGGCGATCAAAGCAGTTTTCTTGGAGACAATCTCTCTCTCTTCAGTCGATGTCTGGTTTCAGACGTCGTGACCCCTTGAATGTACGCCCGGGACAGTCAAGCTTCTCCAGGTTTTTCTGTCTTCAGCAGTCCGCATTACTTCTTGTATGGAGAGGTTTGTCCAGAATTTTATTTGATCGATATATTTGTTCGGTGATCTTTCTCTCCGGCGCCTTCCGTCAACTTTCCCTTGGATGACTTGTTTTTATAACTCATCTCTTCGAATGACATGGCCAAAGTATTTAAGGGTTTTTTTTTTGGATGTCTGGTAACAACCGTTCATTTTTCGCAATTCTTAGCTCTTGAAGCCACTGCCACCTTTGTTCGTGATGCATGCACCGAGGTATATAATTGACTTTTTGCACTCTATGTCAGGTATTGAAGAAAGGGTTCGTGGTAAACCTCCGCTTTTATCCACGATCATGAGACAACACTTGCTCCTGTTGAGTTTTAACCCCGATTCTGCACTAACTTCTTCGACTCGTTTTAATAAGTTTCTTATTTCCTCTTCACTGCTTGCTAAGATTGTCGTGTCGTCCGCGTATCTGAGATTTGGGATTTTTCTGCCGCTAATAGATATTCCTCCTTCCCAGCCATCTGTTGCCTTTCTTATGATCCACTCCCCGTAAATGTTAAAGAGGAGAGGGGAAAGAATGCACCCTTGTCGGACACCTTTTTTCTACTTGGAATTCCTTTGACAATTGACCGTCAACACAGATATAGGCTTTGTTGTGTACATACATTTGGCGTATGAGATGTGTTAGGTGGTTCGGTACGCCCTTATTTTCTAGAATCTTTCATAAAATGTTCTAGTTCTAAGTGTCGAAGGCTTTGGTGTAATCAAGAAAACAAAAAATGGCTGGGACATTGCATTCGTACAGCTTTTCTGTTAGTTGTCGGACATTTATTGGCTGATCTCGAGTGCCTTTTTCCGGGATAAACCTAGCCTGTTCTGGTGGAATTTGCGGTAGGAGGTAAGGTTTCAATCCTTCATGCAGAACCTGTAGCATAACTTTGCTTGCATGATTTATAAATGCTATCTTTCCGAAGTTACTTTATACCTCTTAATCACTCTTTTTATGTAACGGTACGTATATTGACTGTATTCAATCATTTGGCCACACTTCAGATGTCAAGATTTTGTTGAATATAAGGTGCATTAGACGAACTCCTCCGTCTCCTGATGCTTTTATCATTTCTGGAACTATTCCGTCGGCGCCAGCTGTTTTATTGTTTGTTACCTTTTTGATGGCTGTTTCTCCTTCACTGTACAGGCTGTCTGGTTCAGTTAATCCTCTGAAATTAAAAGTATCTTGAGATGCAGGATTATCTACCGCCATGAGTTCGGTACAATATTGTCGCCATCTTTTCAATATTAGATTTAGATCTGTCAGTGTATTTCCGTCCTTATCTTTTACAGGTAGATGTTGGGTTGGAAACTCTGAGACAGGAATTTGACTTTTTTGAAAAGATCACGGGGCTTATTTTCAGCTTATTTTCAGATATATATATATATATATTTATATATATATATATATATATATATATATATATATATATATATATATATATATATATATATATATATATATAAAAACAAAAAAACACTACTATTCACTACAATCTACTTTAGTAGTTGGATATTTTTTTGAAGGCCCAGCTGTGCTACGCGTATGTGGAGCATGGAACTTATTTTAATTGGCCATGATGTCCTCGTAGGTGGTTTCTATTTGGAACGACGATATTTTCAGCAGTGAGAAAAGGTGTGCGTCAGTTAGCCCGTTTTTCAAAGTTCAGCGAAATATTCATTTTTTGCGACAGCTAGGCTGCTATCAAATCACTAATCTCAGTCTACTTGACCTCTAAGGCAGAGGTGCAATGCCGTGCCGCTAGCAACTAAGTTTAGAATTAACATTGTCTGAGTACCTGGACACAGGGATATACCGGGCAACTGTAAGGCGGATGAGCTAGCAAGAGAGGGCACCACCCTCCCAGCTGTATCTGTCTCATCTCAGCAAGGAGTACCGATTGCAAACGTAAAGAAATACTTCCAAGTCCACTCTTCTTGAAACAGCGGACACTCAGAATCCACTTTTCGTTTTTTACTCGCCATGAAGGTACTTTACCTACTTTTATCCGCAAGCGAAGAACTAAAGAGTGAGTGTAATAATCGGCATACTGGTAAGTAAACAATACGCGCGATGGAGGTGTTGCATCAGTAGCATCACACGGTGCATGTCACGATGACACCCCACCCCCGCCATTACTCGCATTTATCTGCTCTCGCGCCAACCGTGACACGAAACGCAACGCAACTCAACGCAATCAAAAAGAAAACACAAGATGCGGCAATTTCAAAACATGCATTTTGCTTTCACTGCGAGGTTAGACCAGCGTTAAAGCAGATATCAATGGTTTGATCCACTCTTAGCATCAGCTAAAGTAGGCACAGACAGAGGGAGCTAGGCACAGCAAACTAATGCTAAAAGAACCCTCACTTAAGCAGGCAGGAAAGCTACTCTCGCTAAGTAGGGAAAAACTTGGAACAATTTTAGGGCTTTATACCGGACACTGGTCTTTGAGGAAACATCTGCACAATATAGGTGTGTTTGACACAGAACCTACATGTAGATTATGTAATGAGGAGGAGAAAACAGCCACTCATATTATTTTCGAATGTGAAGCCACCGCCTAATGAAGGTACAACCTGTGTTTTAACCAAGACCAAGGGAGTGATCCACTGGGGCAATAGCAGTACATGAGCTTCTACTCCTTAACAGAAGAATTAAAGAAGTGGAACTAAACTAAGGAGCTGGAAAGGTACAAAAAGCAGACAATGCTGCAGTGCCTAGTTAAAAATTAGGACTCTTCCACAACTTCTATTTACTAATTCATTTATTCATATCATTGTCAACAGATAAACGCATAAGAGTCTTTTAAGTACCTCACAGATTAGTTACTTAAAAAAAATTTAAAATGGGACTTTCAAAAACAGCTTAATAAAAAAAAACCAATGACGAATATAAAAACACTTCAGATAAAGATAATTTTACTGAACCAGATTAAAAAAATATGCTTAAAAACGTTATCTATTTCAATGGTATTTATTTAAAAGAAGGTTTTTTATTATTTCGTTAGTTTAATTTCCATTGGTGTACCATAAAATATTCATTATTTTTTAGAGGGGGACGCCCTAGCGCCCTTTGCAGCTAGTTTTTCAGCGGGACTTGCATGCTCCTTTTATGCTTCTGCCAACACTATTTTAGTTTGACTGGGGCGGTACATCTGTCAAAGAATAACGCAGGTGTCCTAATGCCAGCTCAGCGAGGACAGAGACCTCTCGTAGAGCAAATGGGCAAAAGCTGGCTTGATCCCGATGTTCAGTATGCATAGGGATTGCGAAAGCACGGCCTATCGATCCTTTTGGCTTGAAGAGTTTTCAGCAAGAGGTGTCAGAAAAGTTACGACAGGGATAACTGACTTGTGGCGGCCAAGCGTTCATAGCGACGTCAGTTTTTGATCCTTCGATGTTGGCTCTTTCTATCACTGTCAAGCAGAATTCGCCAAGCGTTGGATTGTTCACCCATTTTACGAAAGCTCTTAAACAGCAAATGAGGTGCAAAGCCCACCATTCTGAGGACTACTGCCCAAGTACTCTGCTTCTCTTCTCCTCCCTACGACGATCGCCATCCCCTATTCGGGTTTTTAGCGGATCTCACAAACTAAAATCCAGACACCGATTCCTCGACAACGTTTTGGATGGGCCACCCACCAGCTATTCTCTTTCGGAAGAAGCTCCAAACGGTACTGCATGTAACTGGAAAACATGGAGAATGCTAAACCGTATTAGAACTGGGGTCGCCCCAGTAGAAACCAACCTAATTAAGTGAAACCTCATACCAGAAACTGACGACAAGTGCGAATGTGGTACGGTACAAACGATGGACCATCTCTGCGCATGCACTGACTGCCCTGCAACCTGTTCCCTAGACGATCTATGGCTAGTGAGACTCCAAGAATTGAACGTGGCTCAATACTGGACCGTCGTGAGACAGGTTAGTTTTACCCTACTGATGACTCGTCGTTGCGATAGTAATCATGTTTAGTACCAGAGGAACCGCGGGTTTGGACATTTGGTTAACGCACTTACTCGAGCGGGTAATGGTGTAGCGGGTTATGGTGGAGCGGGTAATGGAGATCATCTTAATGGTAATATTCAATTCTAAATTATCTGGAGCTTCAATTTCCCAACTCGGATCTTCGGGGGAAAAAGACTTGAATAATCCAAAATAAGATTAACAATACAGAATGTGAAAAATGGTCAAAGGGCCAAGAAGTTGAAAATAGCAACATGGAACGTCAGAAGTATGTTTGAAGTAGGCAAGGCCCACAACACTATCAAAGAAATGCAGAGGCTCCAAGTTAGTATCCTAGGAGTTAGTGAAATGCGCTGGCCAGACTCAGGCAAACGAGAAACTGACGGGTACCACATATACTACGCAGGAAATAATGATGCGCATCACAGAAATGGCGTTGCGCTGATGGTCAACAGCGAAATCCAAGAATCAGTCCTCAGTTATACGCCAGTGTCAGATCGGGTAATTGTTGTTCAACTAGCAGCTCAGCCCGTCAATCTGACGATTGTTCAAGCGTACGTACCAACTTGTAACGGTAGCGAAGAAAATGTTGAATTATTCTACAACCAACTATCTCTTGCACTCAAAGCATATAAAAACTCAGATTAAACCATATTATTAGGAGACTTTAACGCCAAAGTCGGAAGTGGTGAATGCGGGCAGACGGTCGGAAGGTATGGATTAGGTTCGCGGCGACCGCTTGATAAAATTTTGCGTGGAACATAGTTTCGTCATCACCAACACCTTCTTCCAATTGCCATCAAGAAGATTGTATACATGGAAATCAAATGCTGACAGCGTCAAAAGGGTAGTGAGAAACCAGATAGACTACATCATGATTAAGGATCTGTTTAAAAACAACATACGCGCAGTTAAAACGTATCCAGGAGCAGACATTAACTCCGACCCCAACCCCCTACATTACATTACACCTTAAGCTCAAGGAATGAACACCCAAATCAGCAGTATCGCGGTTAGACATGAGGCTGTTTAATACTCCCGAAATCCGAGACAAAGTTGGTTTAAAGATCAACGCAGCTTTACAGTCACTGAACATAGAAAACATGCCAGACACTGAGGAAGCATGGATTAAAATGAAAACACCTATCGTTAATATTAGCAGAACAGAACTCAAGCAGTCAAGTAATGACACGACAAAACCTTGGATGACAAACAAGATCTTAGATCTGATGGAATTACGTCGGAGTCTAAAGAATAATAAACCCAAATATTTGGACCTTAATAAATGAATTGAAAGGGAAATAAAAGAGGAATAATTGGTTTTCAGAAAAATGCGACGAAATTGAGAGTCTAGATGCGGAACACGACACTTTCAATCTAGACAAGAAAATCAAAGATATTGCTGGAACTAAAAAACGTAATCTGCCCGCGGCACTTTTATTAAACAGGAATGGCAACATTATCTTAGACCTTAACGAAAAGCTGGAAAGGTGGAAGAAGTATGTCGGGGAACTTTTTGTTAGCGACCGTCAGCAGGTGAAAATTTGCGACAATCCCTGTGAGGGCCCCGAAATAACACACGCGGAGGTGGTTCATGCAATCAAGGCAGCTAAAACTGGAAAGTCCGCTGGACCAGACGACGTCTATTCGGAAGTACTCAAGCTTTACAACGACCAATCTACATATAAATTGGTCAGCCTCTTCAACGCCATTTATATTGCTGGGCAAATACCAAGTGATTGATTGGAGTCTGTCTTTGTCACGCTACCTAAGAAGACATGGCCAAAAACATGCGGAGACTACCACACGATTAGCATAATGAGTCATATGCCAAAAATATTCGTTAAAATAATACATGGTCGATTATACCGTAAATGCGAGAAACACCTCTCTGACACTCAATTTGGATTTCGTAACGGGCTTGGAACGAGAGTAGCCCTATGCGGCATACAGGTCTTAATACAGAGATGCCGCGACAAGTCCACCAATCTATACGCATGTTTTCTCGGTTACCAGAAAGCATTTGACTGTGTCGACCACGGAAAACTTATCAACATCCTTCAAAATTTAACCTTAGATGGCAGAGACGTCCGCATTATAAAAAAATCTATATTACAATCAAATCGCTGCTGTCAAAGTTGAGGACATGACTACCGAGTACGTTCCCATTCAACAAGGTGTGAGGCAAGGGTGTGTCCTTTCTCCACTACTCTTTAACATATATTCTGAGCAAATTTTTGCCGACGCATTGGACGAAGCACGGGAAGGAATTTTTGTCAACGAAGAAGTAATAAATAACTTGCGTTATGCGGACGACACAGTTCTACTGGCAGGAAGTGCTGATGACTCGCAGGCGTTACTAGATAGGGTTGTGGCTAAAAGCGAAGAAAGAGGGCTTAAATTAAATTCCAGCAAAACCAAAGCTATGGTTATTAGCAAAAATGGTGAGCTTCCATTAAACCTGAGTACAGACAACCAACAGATTCAGCAAGTCCTCAGTTTCAGATATCTGGGATGCTTATTACACAGTAAGTGGGATTGCACGCAGGAAATAAGGTCCCGCATCGAGCAGGCTAGGGCAGAATTTAGCAACATGAAGAAGGTTCTTACATCTCGAGACTTGTCAATACCCGTACCTATTCGTTTACTACGGTGCTACGTATTTTCAATTCTGTACTATGGAATGGAAGGGTGGACTTAAAGGCAATGTGTAACCGAATAGAAGCGCTTGAGATGTGGTGCTACCGTCGCCTGCTACGAATATCATGGATAGACAGAATTCGAAACACAGAGGTGCTTGCCCGTCTCCAGAAGTAACTAGAAGTTATGTGTACCATCAAAAAACGTAAGTTGGACTACTTTGGACATGTTATGAGAAGGGAATATCATGCAAGGCAAAATCCAAGGAAAAAGATGTCCAGTAAGAAGACGCACGTCCTGGCTGAAAAACCTGAGAGAGTGGTATGTTGTTAATCCTACAAGCCTGTTTCGTGCCGCTGCTAATAAAATAAAAATCATAATGATGATCGCCGACGTCCTAGGAGGTCATGGCACGTCAAGAAGAAGTAATGGTACGAAGCTACCATCCGTGGGATTATGCCTAAACGCCTCTAAGGCTGTATCCGTTCTAGTCAAAGATAGCAACGATATCTTTCGGAGGTTCGAGTGTCGAAAGGTTCAAAACAATGTGACTTTATTAGGCGGGTAATTTGGACCAAATATGCCTCATTAAAATATTTCTGTGGAAAAAGATACAAGTCGTTTAATTTGAAATTTTGTTTTTATTTTTTGCAAATTATTTTTTTGTAAGTTAATCAATTATCAAAATCGGCAAAGGCATAACTTTAGACAAGGAATATTATTTTACAATTTGTTAGGGGGCGCCATGTGAATTATTTATGATGATTAAATCGACTGGTACCTTTTTTTGACGAAATTTTTAGTGATTTTGATTAGAATATATGACGCAGACATCATTTTTACGTGATATTGGTACTAATGTTTAAATACGATAATTTCATTCGTCTTCAAAAAAACGCAATTGAACAATTTAGAGTCTAAGATGAAGATATTTTTCTTCTTCTACACTTCAAGGATTAGACTTGCAGCCTGTTCCGTCTTCATTCTAGTCATCTTCTTCTGGGTCTACCAATGTCTCTTCTTTCTCGTGGTCTGTAGTTTACCACTTGTTTGACCAATTTGTCTTCGTTTATTCTTTCAATCTGTTGTCTCCATTTTAATAAATTTTGGTGTATTCTGTCGTTCATTGTAAATATGTTCAATTCGGCCCTTATATCTTTATTTTTTTTATGGTCCCTTAGTGTGTAACCTTTTGTCCTTCTTAGAAATTTCATTTCGGCAGACTGTATTCGTTGCCTACCTTGTTTTCGGAGTGCCCAGGTTTTGCTTGCGTATGTTAATACAGGTATTGTCATCACTTTATAAAATTTCATTTTTGTTTCTTTACTTGTCTTGTTTTGTAGTGTTCTTTGTATGGTGCCACACATCATTTGGAATTTATGTAGTTCTTTATAACATCTTTGTCATTTTCGTAGCTTATGTCACATCCCAAGAAATTAAAGTGTGATATTTGTTCTATGGGTGTTTATGAGTATCTTGGAACGAACGGGTTGTTTTCCTCGATAAGCCATAACTTTCGTCTTTTTTTCTGATATTTTTAGGTTATAGTTTTTACATACCTGATTTAAGCGGTAGATTGGGTATTGTAGATCGTCTCCTGTTTTTTGTAAAATTATTTGGTCAACGGCAAACAGTACTGTGTTAATACATTTATTGGTGGGTGTTGGTCTTATTCCGGGTTAATTTCTTGTTTCATTGTCGTACTGCATCGTCAATATATATATATATATATATATATATATATATATATATATATATATATATATATATATATATATATATATATATATATATATATATATATATATATATATATATATATATTTGCGGTCGCTGTGTAGCAAGAAGATATGAATTATTATACCCAGGTAGAAGGCAACCTCACAAAACTTTTGCAAATCTATTTTAACGTTTTGGTGAAACACCTAGTCAAGAAGATACAACTTTGGTTCGAGTAGATGAAAATCCTGCCACTTCAACTGACGCAATCAAAGTCGCAATCATGTTGCCATTTTTGTGGGTCGGATAGTCCGTATCTATGTCTCCCCACCTCGTTTTTCACCTACCTCCCTAACAATTGCCTTTCTGTTATCTTCCTTACCCGTAGCTTTGTCCATGTTATGTATGTGTAGCACCTTTTATTTTCTTTACAGCCTAACCTCTGCTTCTTGAATTTTGCTTTCGATTTCCGTTTGCAAAACTATTGCCTTTTGATTTTCACCTATAACCTCTATCATAATATTTCCTTTTTTAGTCTTTCGGATGACTTTAACAACTACCTCCATCTTCTTGGCATAACTTTGTTCTTTGGGTTATCTGTGTTACAAAGTCAATAGATCCCTTACTGCGTTTTGCCATTTCCAAAATTTCTTGGTGCCCCTCCATCATGGCCTCCATGGTCACGTCCCGTCTCCTAGCTGTCAGCTCCATTATGACTATTAAAATCCTATGGAAATCCTCAGCTGGTTCGCATCAACTTGCGTAGGTACTAAGCATGTTTTTTTCTTGTCCTCCGGTCTAGGAGCTAACTCTTCTATGGTCTTTTTTTTTGCCTTATCAAAGGTTCCCAGTGATATCTCTAATTTTCTTGACGCTCTTTCGAGTCTCTCTGCTGCTCTTTTAATATCCGTTATCGTATTAGTAGTTTGTTTAGTTTTTTTTCCATGGATGCTGGTCTTATCGCCAGCTACACCTCAGCCTCTTGGGCGTTTTGTGTCTTTCAGTTTGTTGTCACACCACCCATTCCGTAACTCTGGTAGAGAAAACCAATCTGTACGGGTTCTTCACCGGTTGGCTGTTGTTTTCTTCAGGGGTTAACCTAGGTTGCCCAAATATTATCTGTCTTTGGCGTTCTAGTGCCTCGCATTTTAACAGTATGTGATTGGCTGAGTGTCCTCTCATTGGACTGTGACCAGTAAAAAGACCGGTTATAATTCTTACCTTATTCCTACTTATCTTCAGTAGTTTTTCAGTTCTGTGTTTTGTAGGTTCTTTGATAAATGTTTTCCAGTGGTGCATCGCTCTCTTTGTTTTAATTTGACCCAGTTCCGTATGCATCCTCGGATCTCAGATTTAGTAATCCCGAGTGCGGGTTCTGGGCCGATGTATGGAGCTGATAGAGCTGATTTCAAAAGCAACCACAAACTTTTAAGTGCTGTCCTCCAGTTGTGTTTTCTACAGCCATCAGGCGTGTAGAATTGTCCTCCCGGTGTCTTCGTTGGACCGGTTACTTCTCCGCGTGGTGGGATTCTCAGCGTTATGCTACTTCTACGTGAGATGATCTCCTTTTTTATATCCGTTAAAGTATCTTTTTTAGCCTCCATTCTTTCAATTTTTTTATTTAAATCCACGTAGTTCCGACGAGTTAGGTCGATATAGAAAGTCGAGCAGAGTATTTTTCTTCTCGACCATCAATGAATATACTTAAAAAAACAAAGATCGCTATTTAAAAAATTTAAATTGAGCTTCTTGTACATTTAAGGTGGTTCGGAGGTCAAAGAAAAAACATATATAAGTCTTTAAACTTGGTTATTATAGTTCTATACAGGGTGATTCATAAAGAATGGGCAATCTCTGAACTGGATATACAACACTCCAAAATATGGCGATTGAGCTTAACATGTCTTATACAAATATTGCAGGTTTACGAGTTACAGGGTATTTAAAGTTAATATTTAAATTTAAAATTTCTTTGTAATTTTGTGATTTTTGACATGAAAATTACGAATTTTATGCTAAATTTAGCACTATTTATACAGGGCGTTAGTTACACCCTGTTCTTAGGCAGTTTAATTTTAAATAAAAAACGTACATTTGTTTATTTCATGTAACTCTATCAGTTCTTAAGTTATTTGCATTTTAAACATTCAGCGTAAAGACTCCTAAGCCACCGTTATTACATTGTTTTTTTTTTCAAGTAGGCTTGTGTCAGAACTTATCAGTTTTTCGTGTTAAGAAATATTTGAAAGTTTTACTGTCACTAAGTAAGAGCGTATTATTTGTAACAAAATAATAAAATGCCACGACATTATTAATTTTCCAATAGTGAAATGCGTGATATGATTTGTGTTTTTGCTCAGTCAAATTATAGTGGACTTGGTGCAGCCAGAAGGTATTTAGAATCATACCCAAATCGAAGACAACCCAATCACAAACTGTTCAGACGTATTTATACCCGCATAGGCGAAACCGGGTGTTTTCGTTCTAAAAGCTTAATGGTTGCTTCAAAAAATATCAACATCGATGATGAAGAGGTTTTAATTAATTTTTCGAAAAATCCAGATCTAAGTACTCGTCGATTAAGTGCGGCAACAGAAATAAGCCAATCGTCTAACTAGAGAATTTTAAAGAAAGAGAATCTCCGTCCATATCACTATAATCCTGTCCAAAATTTGCAGTCTTAAGATTTACCAGTTTGCCTTCAGTTTGCTCGATTTATGCTAGATAAACAAAACGAAAACCAGGAGTTTCTTAATTACCTCCTTTTCACCGATGAGGCGATGTTTACTAGATGAGGTTTTTTTTATTGAAAAAACAATCATTTTTAGGACTCCAAAAATCCACATGCTCTAAAGGAACGACAATTTCAGCAAGAATTCAAGGCAAATATTTGGTGTGGTGTGATATCTGGTTTATTTATTGGTTCTTTTGAAATTCCTCCTAATCTGAACGGGCCCCTCTATTTAAACTTCATTGAACAACAGTTAAACACACTACTAGAAGATGTACCACTAGCCATAAGGCGGAACATGTGGTTTATGCAAGACGGGGCGCCGCCACATTTTTCCTTGCCAGTACGGAAATACCTGAAAGAACATTTTCCTCACCGGTGGATTGGGCGTGGCAGTGAATTTGTTTGGCCACCTAAAAGTCCAGATTTAAATCCTCTAGACTTATCAATATGGTCACAAATGAAGAACATGGTTTACAAAGATACAATTAACTCCATCGAAGAATTACGTAAGAAAATTCAAGAAGCTGCTAATATTATTAAAAATAATCGACAAATGTTATTTAATATCCAAAGATCTTTAAGGAGACGCCTTACATAGTGTATTGAAGTGAAAGGCAGGCATTTTGAATTTACTTTGAATTTTTTTTTTATTACTGTTACTGATTGTTATTTTTTGTCTTTACTGTTGTTACCCCGCATAGTAGTAATTTAAAGGAATAAATTCATTTCAACAATAAACAAAATTCATTGAATGTTTAAAATGCAAATAACTCAAAAACTAATTAAGTAACATAAAATAAACAAAAGTTCATTATTAATTTAAAATTAAACTGCTTTTTAGATTTTTTAGTCATTTTAGCCATACCTCATTAGGCAAAAAAGATATGTTGTAATTTACCTAAGAACAGGTTGTAACTAACGCCCCGTATGAATAGTGATAAATTTAGCATAAAATTCGTAATTTTCATGCCAAAAACCATAAAGTTGCCAATTTTCAAGACGATGCGGCTTAAAGTCATAAAATTATTAAGAAATTTCAAATTAAAATTCCAAAACTTGTTGAGCTTAATCGCCATATTTTGGTGTGTAGTATCTCCAGTTCATAGATTGCCCATTCTTAATGAATCACCCTGTATACACTTTTCTATAGAAGCCACACATGCAATAAAATTACGACCTTGGTGACGTGAACGCAACTTTATTTGGCTTTTGCTGTAGTTATATATGTCAAAGAAAATCTAGTCCTTACAACATAATTAATTTTAATGGATGATAGCGATAACATCCAAAATCTATTCCATACAAAATAATTAATTTTAATGGTTGGTAGCGATAAAATTAAAAAAATTGGTAAAAGATATTTCAAATTTTATTCAATATTTTAACAATGAAATCCTGATGGTTCGTAATTACAGGAGTTTTTACCACCAGTCACTTTAATGTCAGACCAATGCCAGTTGGAACATTTCTTTCCGCAAGTTATGAAAACCGGTTTAGCGTTATGTTCTACTGTTCCATGTATATTATGAAGATTTAACCTTTCAACGGCTATGTTATTGTTTGGATGACCAGCATTGCCAAAGTCCATTTGTACGTAGATTCCTTGCTGTCTAACACCTTAAAAAATTTGCAAATAATTATATTGCCAAATCGTAAATGTTTACACAAACAGGTACCAAGAAATAACAAAAATTTTTTTGAGTTTTTTAATGCAGTCTTAAACTATTAAAAATTAAAATATCATTCATACAGCCCCTTGCAATTTATTAAGAGTATTAAAGAAAAATAAAATTACCTTTAAGTTCTATGTTTTGGAATGTAATATCAGAAACTTCTCCTGGTCCTCCACCAGCCATAACGATGACTTGAACACCAGTGAGTCCTCCTTCCAAAAGGCTATTTTTAAATGTAATATTCTTGGTGGTATTTTCTTCATAATTATTTGCTGCAAAACCTGCTGTAGCACAAATACCGTTTGAATCAATGCAATGAAGTTTATTAAAAACCATATTGGATCCTTGGTTGACGTACACACATTGATCTTGGTTATGTATGATAGCGTTTTCTATTTTGACATTTTTGGACCAGGATATTCCTATTCCGTCAGTGTTTTTCGCCAACTAAAACAAATATTTTTTATATTATTGAGGGAAAAACATTTTTGCTATGAAATGCTTTTGCTATTAATACATTTTAAAAAGGTCGATTAATAAGATTTAAAAAGTAAAATTTTCTTTGGACATTTAGGTGCGTTAAAAATATCTTCAAAACAAAAGCGTAAAACTATTTGAAGCAAACATTTTTAGGTTTTTTTTTGTAAATACTTAAGCAGCCTTAGTTCTTAAGCTCTAAACTAGAGGGGAGAGTAGGTTGCGGTGTCTCCTTAGAAGACCCTTCACTTAGCCTGCCATTTTGTTTGCCTGATTGCTGCAGTGTGTATTAAGCCAAAATGACAGCCATTACCGAGGCAGCTTTCTGGCCACTCCGCAATGAACAAAAGTTCAGCGAGATATCCATTCTTTGCGACAGCTAGGCTGCTATCAAATACTAAACTCAGTATACTTGACCTCTAGTGCAGCGGTGCAATGCCGAGCCGCCCACACTGTGTGGGTACCAGGACACAGGGACATACCAGGCAACTGTAACTCGGACGAGCTAACAAAAGAGGGCACCACCCTCCCAGTTGTATCTGTCTCATCTTAGCAAGGAGCCACTTGATGTGGCAAAATAAACCCACATGCACATTATCGAAACAGATTTGGCCTAAACTAGATCTACGTCGATTTAATGATGTTTTAACTATATCCAGGAAATCCATTAGAAAAGCGATCGCAGCCATAACAAGACATTGGGCAGGTGGATCCCATGCACGGCGCATGGGAATCGCAAACCTACGACACGACTTCTGTAGAAGCTGTTACGATAAGGAAGAGAAGAAAACAGTGGTTCATCTTATCTGCCACTGTCCTGCCCTAAGCATAAAACGGCTTTCTATACTAGAACAACCGAACTTTAATGACTTATCTGATCTCAGCTCAGTTAGCATAAAAGACCTTACACTTTTTCTTAAAAATTTCAACTGATTCTCACGGTAGAGAAAGGCACTGTCGTCCATCACGGTATCACAACGGGCCAAAAGGCCTAACTGGGATTTCCTCCAAACTGCCGTTTTAACCTAACCTAACCTAGTTACCTATAAAAAAATTATTTTATTTTGTAAATTACAATATAGACAAAAGTTTAATGTACTTACTTTATCTCCTTGACTATTATCTATGACGTAATCTTCGATGGTAAGATCCGTAGCGTGTGAAATTCCAGTACAAAACTGGGGACAGTTTTTAATGTGAATGTTTTTTATCAAAGCATTATTAACAGGATTTATGGATAAGACGTGTGGTTTCTTAACACCCCCTGATCCACCGTGTCCGTCCCAGTATTTTTCTCCTTGAGCGTTAATGATGGAACCTAAACAAATTAATTATAACACAGAACATTTGGGAGATAGTAAGGTTTGGCTTGAAGATTGGCGGAGCTGAAATTTAAATGGTAGATAGATATGTGTACCTTGGCCATGAGGTCAGCATCTCAAGGGATAACAAGACATGCAAACTAAAGAGAAGGCTCACTCTCTCATGGGCAGCTTTCGGAAGACTTAAAGACGTTTTTAAGAGTGACATCCCCGTCAATCTAAATAGAAGGGTTTTCGATCAGTGCGTGCTACCAGTGATGACATATGGCTCAGAAACCCTAACACTAACAACAGCAAAAGCTAAGAAACTTAGTTACACAGAGAAAGATGGAGAGATCCATGCTTGGTGTGACCTTGAAGGACCACATAAGAAACGAGGATTTGCGCGGAAGAACCGGTGTCAGTGATGTCATTGGAGCTATTGCGAAGCTTAAGTGGAACTGGAAAGATTGATTTGAAAAGAGGCTTCTTGTGTGAAGACCTAGAATGGACAAGCGAAGTAAAGAAAGACCGCCAGTGGACACAAAGTGCTGAATGATGATGATCATGATGAAGGTTTAAAAAAGAAAAACGAATGTTCTCTTAGTCTAATGATGAATTAGTTGAAAACATTATTAAATTATGTTCACAATTATATCTATTGAAATATAAATAATTAACAAAGAATCGCATACCTTTTTCTCCGATGAGACTGATTCTATTTCCGGAGAGATTGATTAACCAAAAGTTGGTATGACTAACTTCAAAAAGTATGGTACCTCTCAGAGTTACCGTGGTACCATCTTTCAAATGTAAGTTCAAAGATTTTTCCGCCGGAACTTTTAGATTGCTTATAAGAATGTTTGTACAACTTTTTACGACATTATCTACGTGCGCAAAATCAGTTATGGTACAACTTGCTGTAAAGCCATCTGTGGTATTTAGTACAGGTAGAATTACGCTACCTGATACTAAAAATAAAAATGTTAAACAAATTGCTAATTTAAAGATGAACATTTTTATTGCTTGTCGTTGTTTCTCAAAGATTTTATGCGCTTTTATATCTTTTTATTATCTATTTAAATTTAAGATAACAGGGGCAGGACAACGTAGATTTTTCAAAAATTACAAATAAAATTATATTTATTTTTCTGGAGAAATGCTTTTGTTAACAAAAGTCTGCCAATGTTAAAAGTGGAAGTTTTAAAGAGTAAGAAAATCTTTAAATAATTTTTACAATTTAAAGACCTTAATATTATTTTTTTATGTTGTGGTTCACACGAAAAGAAATATCCTGTAATGCTTAAACAATATCTTGAAAACCAAGTGAAAAAAGGAGGAATTGGTATTCTTCTTAAATTTCTGGAGGTTGTATGCCTCGTGAATCACCTCCCTAGGCAATGTGATCAAAAGCCTCGCTATTCGTTTTTGGAAAGAGATGTTCTGTAGGTCTCCAAAGTGACCACGAAAGGGTGTGAAGTCTAAACTTGACGGGTTATTCTCGAAGAAACTGCTAAAGAAGGAACGATTGTTGATAATTTAGAAGAGCGCCCATAAAAATATCTATAAAATGGAGACAAATCGCTAATTTTCCTACGGTGTTCCAGAGAAGTGAGCAAGTTTTTTAACGAGGCATCACCGACCAGACGCTTTGCCCTTTTTTGGACGGAATCCAATAGTTACAGGATGTGTTTAGGTACCGCACTCCAAATATGAGAACAGTATTCCAGGACAGGTCGGATCTGTGCCTTATAGATCATAAGCAGCTGACTGGAAGTGAAATAGCTCTTGGCACGAAACAGAAAGCCAAGTTTTTGGGATGCTTGACATGCTTGTGTTTTATTTGCATTGAATTCTACCAAGTTATTGGATTTTCATTCGAGAATCGTTACCAAGTCCATATTTATGTTGTTGACATTTCTTCCGCGTTCATTTCTGGTTTCACGGGCAGATATAGGAGCCCTGGAAGAGAAAGCGGTATGGACGGTACTTTTATCCTCGAAGCTGTGTACTGGACATAAAGTTGTTCCCAACAAGTCGTTGATGTGAAGTAGAAATAGTGTTGGTGCTAGAATTGATCTCTGCGGAACACCAGCATTTATTAGTAGAGAGTCAAATAAAACTCCATTAACCACCACATGGAGAGACCTGTTTGCAAGAAAAGCAGCTAGCAGGGAACACAGCTTAGGGGGTAAGCCATAAGATGGAAGCTTGGCAAGGAGTCCTTGGTGTCAAACTCGATCGAATGCTTTGGAGATATCTAATGCCACGGGTAAAGTTTCACCATATTTTTAAATAGATAGCTGCCATATGTGTGAGACGTAAACGAGCAGATATTTTAGCGTTATTGTTGTCTTCTTATTTTGCAACAAGGTGTTAAATACAATATTTGATTAATCATAGTACCAACCAATAAAAAATAGTATGGTTTCCACCAATTTTAGGATCCTAAGACTTTTTAATTTAAGAAAGCAATGGAAACACAATTAAAAAAAAAAGATTTTTTATTTTTTTTTTTAAATGTTATTCAACTATGTTCTATCAAAACTTTAATTATTATTGATATAATTTTTGTTGTCTGTGTATTGTTAAAATAATATTTAATCTTGGTTTAAAATTTACCCAACACTTAAAAAAGTTAATTTTTTTTTGTATTGATGATGGTACGACTTTTTTTATGTGTTGAGAACGCTTTATTTTATTTTGTTGTTGAAGAATTCACTTGAAAAAGGATTATTCTTTAGTACAAAATCCGGATACTACTTACAAAACCAATATGCGTGTCATTTAAATGTCTTAGATAGTTTTTTAGTCAAAACAATTTCTTATGAACACAATTTTACCAAGGCGATATCTAAGTAGACAGTAATACAGTAAATGTTAAGATAAGTGTAAGTGTTAGATTGTTATTACTGGTCATCATTTAAAGGTTAAATTAATATTTCATGAATTATATCAACCCAAATAATACAACCCATTTTATGGAATGTTGAACCATTGAACTGTTTCATTCCGTTAGATCGTAGAAATGTGTTGCTCAATAAGTGACAACGCCGCACGGCTTGTCTGAATGGTACCACGTGCAGAGATTTGCTTTTACTACAAAATCTTACAGTTTCGGCTATAATTTGTAGCGTTGTTGCTGAAGTTGTTGCAACGAGATTTTGGAGTATTATCGGTGATTTTCAGCATATTATTGGTAAAATTCAGTAAAATTTAGCGGAAGAAATGGTTCGTCATTGCCAGCTCCAGTGTTTTTTCCCACAAGTAAGTTGAAATATCTCTTTGTTTGCTATATTTTCATTCAGTGGTGCAGCGATGACGATTTTAATATCAAAATAAACAGGTATTATTTTGAGGCCTAGAACACGAATCTGAAAACCAAACGATGCGAAAATAAATACTTTTAGAGTTATTTTTAAAAAAGATCATTATTTCCCTGTTATTCAGTGGTATTATCCTTCTTTCGTTGTTATTTGAAAAACTATATACCTTCCTGATCCATTTTATAGTAGCATTTTATAAGAAAACTATACATCGCCTCAAATTTAATTCAATGGAGAAATCAAGCAGTATCGGTACCCTGAGTATAATATTTTAATCTTTTCCTTTGGGTTACTTAGCTGTTAATAAATAGCTTAAACATTAAAATACATAACATTTTATTTGTACAATTAATATTAATAATAATTTTTTAATTTTTTTTTTATTTTGGACAGTTGGGTAAAATTATTTTTCAGTAATTTGATAAATTAATTTAGTTTAACGGGTATAAGTAAAACTGTTCGCTACACAAGTTGTAATAATTGTTATGGAGTACTATTTGTTTTTCAGTCAAGACAAGATCGGGGATACATCCTGACTCACAACGTGTAGTAGCATAAAGTGCATTGGATAATAAAGCACGAATGCAGAAAAAACAGGGGATTGATTCTCATACAAAAGTTCGCAGGGAAACTGTCGCAACTATTTAATAAAATCTCAAACGTAACAGAAACACCAGATGAATGGCATAATAGCTTCACCATATCAATATTTAAAAAAGTACTAAAAACCTGCCTACAAAACTATAGAGGAATAACCCTCTTAAATACAGCAATGAAACTATTCACGAGTATTCTCAAGGACAAACTGGAACCGCAAATTAAGAAAGCTGAAGAACAACAGGGCTTCACAAAGGGACGGTCAATAACTGACGCAGTATTCATAATTAAATAAATAAAAGAAAAGGCTATAGAGTACAGTATGTCAGCGTATATTTGCTTCATTGACCTAACAATGGCGTTTAACAGGAAGACATTCTATAAATATTAATAGAAAATAAGGCAATGGCGAACATAACAAAGATAATCAAGAACCTAAATAACAATAAAGTAACAAAGGTTAAAGGATAAGATCAATTCACTGAAAACATCCCAACACCGGGAGGAATTGGACAGATTGACAGTCAAGTCCCTTTTTGTTTAATCTTCTCAAGGATAAAATTATAAATAAAGTAACAGATCTTATTCTCGGATACAGATTGGGCAACAAAAGAATTGGTATGGTGTGTTACGCCGATGATGCAGCAATTATTGCCAAATCAGAAAAAGACCTACAGAGACAACTAGTGGTGGAGGACAATCCTATAGAACAGGTGATGCAATTCAGATATCTGGGCATAGACATATTAAGCACCCACGACCCACCCAGACCTTATGAGCCAGATTAACAAAGCATCAGCACTATCAGGATGCCTACGAGATATAGTCTGGTCAAACCCGTACATGCGCAAAGACAGCAAAATTAGAATCTACAAGACTTTTATCAGACCGATCATGACGTACGGTATAGAAGTCCGCGAAGACACCAACAAGACGAAACACATGCTAAGGGTGGCCGAAATAAAAACACTGAGAACAATAGTGGGAAAAACAAGAAAAGACATAGTAGAAAACGCAGATATCAGAAAACAATGCAAAATACAAGATATTGTGAGATGGGGAAGACAACGTAAGAGGTAGTGGTACAACCATGTAAGGCGGATGGACCGATATATATATATATATATATATATATTAAGAAATTTATATTCCATTTATATCATAGTTAGTAAGGTATTTCAAAACATTGTAAAAGTAGGTTTTCAAGGGTTTTTGGTTTTTGTTAAAAAAAATTGAAAAGGTTGTTTAGTTAAGAATTGAAATCTACAAAGTATAGACGTGTTTTTATAGAAATATTGTAAAATTTTTAAAATTAAAATGAAAAAATAATAATAATTAAAGTGAATAATAATAAATCTTTAAAAGCAGTTTGGTGAAAAGAACAGAAGAGCCCCTTTTTACGTGACATCCAGTTTGGACAGCACTAGCGTCTCTACCATCCACCAGAAATTTTGAGTCGTGAGTTGAAGAAGAAAAAAAATATTTAAGGTCTGAAAATTTTTATTGTAAAATAAACATTTATATATTAAATTTTGGACAGAGATTTTAGTAATTCAAATTAGTGGGGGCTATTATTAAAAATTTTAGCAGCTATTTTTATATATATGTATAAATAATTTGTATATATGTATAATTTATCAATTTTAAAATAACAATTTTGGTAAATATTTGTAGCTCAGATTATAAAATTCTCCGGCTATTTCTCTGTGAGTCCCTAGGGAAGCATTTCCATAAAAAAATTTACTTGTGAAAATAGAAAGTCCTTCAACACTTAGCGACATTTTCTTTGCCAGAGCTAAAAATTAATCACCTAATGCTATTTAAAGGCATTAATGCGGTTATTTCTATTAAATCAAAGATTCTTCGAGGTTCACATCAATGACGTTTTGGGGTTTTATTGGAATCAATATTCTATTTTTTTAGATCTAATTTTTTTTTTTAATAAAAACACATCTGCTGATTAAATAAATTAAAATATAAAAACGATAGTACAACTGAAATGAAAATACTTTAAAATTATCAATAGATCATAATTTACAAGTGGTCCTTGCTTAAAGTAGTAAGATAATAAATGATTTATTTTAATAATAAATACGTGATTCCATAAAAGTACCTAAATCCATTGTTTACAGATCAAAGGTTTTAAAAAAACCCAAGCACATTGGCAAATAGTACATTATTTTATCGCTACTTTTGTTTTTACACTTCAAAAATGGTTTTTAAAAAAATAACGAATTTTACAAAATTGAGATATTTAATGCTCGAAATGAAACATAAATCTGGCTCTTTATTACAATTACGTGAATTTATATAATTTTACAGAAAATGCAACTTAAACAATATTTTTATAATAGATCAGCGGATTCCGTTTCTTAACTCCTCCGGGGCTAGACAAAAACTATGGGGTTAGTCCAGAGTTTGAGATAAGAGGGTAGCTCTTGAGATCCCGTTGTGAATAAGGATTATCCCTTTGAATTTTTTTTGGTTTTATTCGTTGTCTTCTGGTGTAATACTTAAAGGCAGTGTACACAATGGCTTAAATTACTATAAAGTACAATAAAATGGTGTAAAAACTGGTTTTTTGAAAATGTATTATGGGTGGTCCTTGCTTAAAGTAGTAAGATAAAAAATGTATTAAAAGTAATTATAAAGTAATAACTTAAATATAGTGACAACTACTTAAGTAAGGAGTTAAAAATTCAAGGACTGAAAAATTTTATTTTAAAACAAACATTTATATATTTAATTTTGGACAGAGATTTTATATATATATATATATATATATATATATATATATATATATATATATATATGTTTATAAATTTGTTTCTTAAAATTTGTGCAAAGATAATAATTTTTTTTTAAAAGAACTGAATCTCTCTGGGATAAAGAAATAATTCAGTGGTTAAAATAAAATAAAAAGAAGATTTTTAGAGACAAATGTATCGATGATAGATAGAGTAAGTCTGGGAGAGTCCGACCACATTTTAAAAAAATAAGTGCAACTTTTTCTGTGTTTGATATATATACAAATTTTAATTGTTAAAGCATTGCCCAAAAGGTAAGGATCATCAATTATAAGTTATATGATACAGACATTTATTTTTATTTTGAATTAAAATGTCAAACAATACAAGTGGTTGATCTCACCCGCATATCCGGGTTAGACCGACTACCAACTACGGGTGCGACAGACTATGAAAAATAACAAAATATAAAATAACAAAACATATTAGAACATCGAAAGAATTAAAGTATAATAGAAAGGTATGAACAAATTTAATTTTAACAACTTTTGTTTTTTAGTTTTCCACATAAATCGCAAAAACTCTCGAATTTTAATCATCCATTATGACATTAACGACTGCAGTTCACATATTTGAGTCAGTCGTCTTTCAAATTGGTTTCAAAATCATTTTCCCCACGCCCCACGCTTTCATTTTCGTTCCACTCTTCTGCTGATATATCACTTTTCTGCAATACTGGACTCTTGCTGTCCGAATATGAAGATTCTAATCGTTTTTTCTGTTTAACCACAGATTTTTCATAGATTGGACATCTGTTTTCATTTTGTATTATTTTTGTCCTGTATCTTAATGCGTTGAGAACTGTCTAGAATGGTTGCAAGCTGCCTACCTCGTGTTTTAACCACTGCTTTTGCACTAGTTTCTGGAATTGACAAAATCACGTTATCCAACAATTTTTCTGGTGTGGGGTCAAGTGTGGGGTTGATCTCAACTGTTGCTGTGTCAGGGTGATGCGAACAACCAGACTGAGGTGACAAAATGCGAGTGTTAGTTGTATGAACGGTAGGGAACCGGGGTGGAGTCATAGGTAGGGATGAATTTTCAGCCATACTATTTGAACCAGGTCTGGCTTCTGCATCTTGTTCCATTTGAATATTTATGTATGCATAATGGAATGACTTCTGAATTAAAGTGTGTAAAACCTGTAGCTCTTAAACCGGACATCCCATTTTCCACAGCTGCTGATATACCCCAGGCTTGTACCAAGGTTTCCAAATACTATCCTTGTTATTTTTCTACTTGGATTTGCTTCTAAGAAATTGTTACGAGCCGCGTAGTAATGGTTTTTCAGTGACTTAAAAAAGAACCTATCTAGTGGTTGTAGGTAATGAGTCGTGTGACTTGGTAAACAAAGTAGAATTATGTCATTAGCTTCTAAAAGTTCCAGTACTTCCAAAGAATTTGTGTGAGAAGTATGGCCATCAACTATTAACAACACTTTTCCAGCTGGTTTTCGTGGCAAAAAATTAAACTCCAACCAATCCTTGAAAATGGTAGCGTTGACATACGCCGATTTCTGTGACATGGTTTTTTGGGAGAGAGGTGGCATTCCATCTAAGAATTCCTCCTTCTTATTTTTTTTTTTTTAAATATTGTCGCTCTCTCCCAGATTGACGTGGTCGTACTCTACCGAAGTAACGGGAGAGATCGACCACCTTGTTAACCAAAGAAAAAACGAAAAACGCCTACATTTCATTTTTGAGGTTATATTGTAGTTCCATGCATATCTCATCATCCAGTATCCAAGCAGTTCAAATTAACTTCGTCTTTAAAATATCACCACCAGAGTAAATCATTTAAAAAACTATGAAGTTAGCACATATCTTTAAACCCAGTTTATAAATTTACACTTTTGTCTCAGGCTGTGTTAACGTGTTGGATGGAACAAGCTCAACTAATTTTATCATATATGTGGCACACACTAGCCCTCTATTGCTTTGTTCTTAAGTTATCGGTACTGGTCGGTCTCTCCCGATGTTCGATTTCTCTCGGACTTACCCTATTTGAGGTTTATAATTATGGTCCCGTAAAATAAGTAGTTTAGTTTATAATAGAAAATTTATATTCTATTTATATCATAGTTAGTAAGGCATTTCAAAACATTGTAAAAGTAGGTTTCCAAGGGTTTTTGGTTTTTGTTAAAAAAAATTGAAAAGGTTGTTTAGTTAAGAATTGGAATCTACAAAGTATAGACGTGTTTTATATAGAAATATTGTAAAATTTTTAAAATTAAAATAAAAAAATAATAATAATTAAAATGAATAATAATAAATCATTAAAAAAAGTTTGGTGAAAAGAACAAAAGAGCCCCTTTTTACGTTACATCCAGTTTGGACAGCACTAGCGTCTCTACCATTCACCAGAAATTTTGAGTCGTGAGTTGAAGAAGAAAAAAAATATTCAAGGTCTGAAAATTTTTATTGTAAAATAAACAATTATATATTAAATTTTGGATAGAGATTTTAGTAATTTAAATTAGTGGGGGCTATTATTAAAAATTTTAGCAGCTATTTTTTTATATATATATATATATATATATATATATATATATATATATATATATATATATATATATATATATATATATATATATGTGTATAAATAATTTGTATATATGTATAATTTATCAACTTTAAAATCACAATTTTGGTAAATATTTGTAGCTCAGATTATAAAATTCTCCGGCTATTTCTCTGTGAGTCCCTAGGGAAGCATTTCCATAAAAAAATTTACTTGTGAAAATAGAAAGTCCTTCAACACTTTCAATTTTCTTCGCCAGAACTAAAAATTAATCACTTAATGCTATTAAAAGGCATTAATGCGGTTATTTCTATTAAATCAATGATTCTTCGAGGTTCACATTAATGGCGTTTTGGGGTTTTATTGGAATCAATATTCTATTTTTTTAGATCTAATATTTTTTTTCAATAAAAACACATCTGCTGATTAAATAAATTAAAATATAAAAACGATAGTACAACTGAAATGAAAATACCTTAAAATTATCAACAGATCATAATTTACAAGTGGTCCTTGCTTAAAGTAGTAAGATAAAAAATGATTTATTTTAATAATAAATACGTGATTCGATAAAAGTACCTAAATCCATTGTTTACAGATCAAAGGTTTTAAAAAAACCCAAGCACATTGGCAAATAGTACATTATTTTATCGCTACTTTTGTTTTTACACTTCAAAAATGGTTTTTAAAAAAATAACGAATTTTACAAAATTGAGATATTTAATGCTCGAAATGAAACATAAATCTGGCTCTTTATTACAATTACGTGAATTTATATAATTTTACAGAAAATGCAACTTAAACAATATTTTTATAATAGATCAGCGGATTCCGTTTCTTAACTCCTCCGGGGCTAGACAAAAACTATGGGGTTAGTCCAGAGTTTGAGATAAGAGGGTAGCTCTTGAGATCCCGTTGTGAATAAGGATTATCCCTTTGAATTTTTTTTGGTTTTATTCGTTGTCTTCTGGTGTAATACTTAAAGGCAGTGTACACAATGGCTTAAATTACTATAAAGTACAATAAAATGGTGTAAAAACTGGTTTTTTGAAAATGTATTATGGGTGGTCCTTGCTTAAAGTAGTAAGATAAAAAATGTATTAAAAGTAATTATAAAGTAATAACTTAAATATAGTGACAACTACTTAAGTAAGGAGTTAAAAATTCAAGGACTGAAAAATTTTATTTTAAAACAAACATTTATATATTTAATTTTGGACAGAGATTTTATATATATATATATATATATATATATATATATATATATATATATATATATATATATATATATGTTTATAAATTTGTTTCTTAAAATTTGTGCAAAGATAATAATTTTTTTTTAAAAGAACTGAATCTCTCTGGGATAAAGAAATAATTCAGTGGTTAAAATAAAATAAAAAGAAGATTTTTAGAGACAAATGTATCGATGATAGATAGAGTAAGTCTGGGAGAGTCCGACCACATTTTAAAAAAATAAGTGCAACTTTTTCTGTGTTTGATATATATACAAATTTTAATTGTTAAAGCATTGCCCAAAAGGTAAGGATCATCAATTATAAGTTATATGATACAGACATTTATTTTTATTTTGAATTAAAATGTCAAACAATACAAGTGGTTGATCTCACCCGCATATCCGGGTTAGACCGACTACCAACTACGGGTGCGACAGACTATGAAAAATAACAAAATATAAAATAACAAAACATATTAGAACATCGAAAGAATTAAAGTATAATAGAAAGGTATGAACAAATTTAATTTTAACAACTTTTGTTTTTTAGTTTTCCACATAAATCGCAAAAACTCTCGAATTTTAATCATCCATTATGACATTAACGACTGCAGTTCACATATTTGAGTCAGTCGTCTTTCAAATTGGTTTCAAAATCATTTTCCCCACGCCCCACGCTTTCATTTTCGTTCCACTCTTCTGCTGATATATCACTTTTCTGCAATACTGGACTCTTGCTGTCCGAATATGAAGATTCTAATCGTTTTTTCTGTTTAACCACAGATTTTTCATAGATTGGACATCTGTTTTCATTTTGTATTATTTTTGTCCTGTATCTTAATGCGTTGAGAACTGTCTAGAATGGTTGCAAGCTGCCTACCTCGTGTTTTAACCACTGCTTTTGCACTAGTTTCTGGAATTGACAAAATCACGTTATCCAACAATTTTTCTGGTGTGGGGTCAAGTGTGGGGTTGATCTCAACTGTTGCTGTGTCAGGGTGATGCGAACAACCAGACTGAGGTGACAAAATGCGAGTGTTAGTTGTATGAACGGTAGGGAACCGGGGTGGAGTCATAGGTAGGGATGAATTTTCAGCCATACTATTTGAACCAGGTCTGGCTTCTGCATCTTGTTCCATTTGAATATTTATGTATGCATAATGGAATGACTTCTGAATTAAAGTGTGTAAAACCTGTAGCTCTTAAACCGGACATCCCATTTTCCACAGCTGCTGATATACCCCAGGCTTGTACCAAGGTTTCCAAATACTATCCTTGTTATTTTTCTACTTGGATTTGCTTCTAAGAAATTGTTACGAGCCGCGTAGTAATGGTTTTTCAGTGACTTAAAAAAGAACCTATCTAGTGGTTGTAGGTAATGAGTCGTGTGACTTGGTAAACAAAGTAGAATTATGTCATTAGCTTCTAAAAGTTCCAGTACTTCCAAAGAATTTGTGTGAGAAGTATGGCCATCAACTATTAACAACTCTTTTCCAGCTGGTTTTCGTGGCAAAAAATTAAACTCCAACCAATCCTTGAAAATGGTAGCGTTGACATACGCCGATTTCTGTGACATGGTTTTTTGGGAGAGAGGTGGCATTCCATCTAAGAATTCCTCCTTCTTATTTTTTTTTTTTTAAATATTGTCGCTCTCTCCCAGATTGACGTGGTCGTACTCTACCGAAGTAACGGGAGAGATCGACCACCTTGTTAACCAAAGAAAAAACGAAAAACGCCTACATTTCATTTTTGAGGTTATATTGTAGTTCCATGCATATCTCATCATCCAGTATCCAAGCAGTTCAAATTAACTTCGTCTTTAAAATATCACCACCAGAGTAAATCATTTAAAAAACTATGAAGTTAGCACATATCTTTAAACCCAGTTTATAAATTTACACTTTTGTCTCAGGCTGTGTTAACGTGTTGGATGGAACAAGCTCAACTAATTTTATCATATATGTGGCACACACTAGCCCTCTATTGCTTTGTTCTTAAGTTATCGGTACTGGTCGGTCTCTCCCGATGTTCGATTTCTCTCGGACTTACCCTATTTGAGGTTTATAATTATGGTCCCGTAAAATAAGTAGTTTAGTTTATAATAGAAAATTTATATTCTATTTATATCATAGTTAGTAAGGCATTTCAAAACATTGTAAAAGTAGGTTTCCAAGGGTTTTTGGTTTTTGTTAAAAAAAATTGAAAAGGTTGTTTAGTTAAGAATTGGAATCTACAAAGTATAGACGTGTTTTATATAGAAATATTGTAAAATTTTTAAAATTAAAATAAAAAAATAATAATAATTAAAATGAATAATAATAAATCATTAAAAAAAGTTTGGTGAAAAGAACAAAAGAGCCCCTTTTTACGTTACATCCAGTTTGGACAGCACTAGCGTCTCTACCATTCACCAGAAATTTTGAGTCGTGAGTTGAAGAAGAAAAAAAATATTCAAGGTCTGAAAATTTTTATTGTAAAATAAACAATTATATATTAAATTTTGGACAGAGATTTTAGTAATTTAAATTAGTGGGGGCTATTATTAAAAATTTTAGCAGCTATTTTTTTATATATATATATATATATATATATATATATATATGTGTATAAATAATTTGTATATATGTATAATTTATCAACTTTAAAATCACAATTTTGGTAAATATTTGTAGCTCAGATTATAAAATTCTCCGGCTATTTCTCTGTGAGTCCCTAGGGAAGCATTTCCATAAAAAAATTTACTTGTGAAAATAGAAAGTCCTTCAACACTTTCAATTTTCTTCGCCAGAACTAAAAATTAATCACTTAATGCTATTAAAAGGCATTAATGCGGTTATTTCTATTAAATCAATGATTCTTCGAGGTTCACATTAATGGCGTTTTGGGGTTTTATTGGAATCAATATTCTATTTTTTTAGATCTAATATTTTTTTTCAATAAAAACACATCTGCTGATTAAATAAATTAAAATATAAAAACGATAGTACAACTGAAATGAAAATACCTTAAAATTATCAACAGATCATAATTTACAAGTGGTCCTTGCTTAAAGTAGTAAGATAAAAAATGATTTATTTTAATAATAAATACGTGATTCGATAAAAGTACCTAAATCCATTGTTTACAGATCAAAGGTTTTAAAAAAACACAAGCACATTGGCAAATAGTACATTATTTTTTCGCTACTTTTGTTTTTACACTTCAAAAATGGTTTTTTAAAAAAAAACGAATTTTACAAAATTGAGATATTTAATGCTCGAAATGAAACATAAATCTGGCTCCTTATTACAATTACGTAAATTTATATAATTTTACAGAAAATGCAACTTAAACAATATTTTTATAATAGATCAGCGGATTCCGTTTCTTAACTCCTCCGGGGCTAGACAAAAACTATGGGGTTAGTCCAGAGTTTGAGATAAGAGGGTAGCTCTTGAGATCCCGTTGTGAATCAGGATTATCCCTTTGAATTTCTTTTGGTTTTTTTCGTTGTCTTCTGGTGTAATACTTGAAGGCCGTGTACACAATGGCTAAAATTACTATAAAGTACAATAAAATGGTGTAAAAACTGGTTTTTTGAAAATGTATCATGGGTGGTCCTTGCTTAAAGTAATAAGTTAAAAAATGCTTTATTTTAATAATAAATACGTGATTCGATAAAAGTACCTAAATCCATTGTTTACAAATCAAAGGTTTTAAAAAAACCCAAGCACGTTGGCAAATAGTTCATTATTTTATCGCTACAAGGAATGTCCAAAAAGTTGACTCACAATTTTGGAATTTAAAAGAAAAAACAATGTGTCAAAAATGTGGTAATATGTGGTACGTAAAATAAATGTATTAAAAAAACTTAACTTTTATGACTGTCCTTTTTATGATGTTTAGTTAGCTTTACAACATCACATCATTAAAACCAAACCAATTGTGCTGTAGATATTCTATTATGTGTCAATGTGAAAAAAAAAATTTGAATAAAAGATTTACATTTTTCGTAAAATGTTAAGTCTTCATTAATACTTTTTCTAATAGTAATGTTATTACGAAGAATACTGTTAATTTAACTTTGATGACAATAGAGAAATGACTTGACTACCTAATTATTTTTATATTGTTTTATAAGATTGAAGGTTTACTACCTAATAATAACTAAGCTTTTATTCTAAGATCTTCTTCCTAATCATAACATCTTTGCAGATGTGTTGTGACCCATATTTACAAGGTTCAATGTTTTGGATGGCTCTCTTGATTGCATCTCGCCATTTATCTTGATTAAATGACATGTGAGCTGCTTGTGGGAGGTTAGCATCTAATAATTTTTTGGTAACATCCACCCATTGATTTGGTGATCGACCACGCCTTCTGTTTCCTTCAGGTTATCCCTGTACAATAAGCCTTTCCATATGCTTACTCCGACTGATGTGTCCGAAAAATGTAAGAATTCGAGAGTACACGATACTGGACAAACGTTTTGACGGACGTATTTCTTGTAAAGCCGAAGCATTTATTCAACATTCGTCGCCACGCCCACATCTCAAATGCATCTATCCGACGACGATCTACTTCTTTGACAGTCCAAGATTCTAAAGCATATAGAAAGACCGAGAAGACCAAGGTACTCACTAGATTGATTTTAGTTTTTTTTGTAATATTACGTTTCCTCCATACTTTATTTAACTGTGTCATTGCTGACCTAGCAAGCTAAATACGCCGTCTTATTTCGCCATCACATCCCCCGGTATTTTCTATTAGGGCTTCAAGATAGACGAAACTGTTGACAACTTCACAGTGTCCAATAGTCCGAGTTTCAGGGAAGTTGTTATGTTCTCTATCAATGATCATAATTTTGGTTTTATTATAATTTATGTTTAGGCCTCATCCCGTGCGGGGATGTATTTAACCCCAACACGGCGCGTCCCAATGGCTGATAGGGAACTTCCTGGCTTACAGGAAAGGTGTCTTATATTAAAGAATAAACACCCGCGGATCAACTAAGGACATGATATAGGGCAGCGGCTATATCATTACTACCTTTGAGTACAAGGGAGATCACTTCCTTGTATTCAAACTAGACAGGTGCGGTTGGTTTGTTTTAAGCCAGCCAAGCTTACCGCGATCATCAGGCTTTGCTCAAGGTGTCATGCGACTCGTGCCAAGTGGCGTACTATATGTAAGATATCTGTGCCTGCCCCAAACAGATATCTCAAACGGAGCCTCTGGGATACCAGGGATACTACCTCCCGGTAGTATTTTTGCCTTGCTACGGTAATGCAGAGCTCTGCCGTAGTCGACCATTTTTTCTCTAGCTACTCGTGGGAACTATATGAGTAACAAAAATTTTAAAAACATTAAAACCATCTGCGACGAAGGCAATGTTCTCGCAGACGTACAAATGCAAATGGAGGTGTCTACTACAGACCCTCCTAGGAACCAAATCTCGCAGGAAGCTGAGATGGTACATTTAAAATCCCCCACTCCCGAGAATACGGACCTAAAAACAGGGGGCGAGGCTAAGCAAACGGCCAGCATAAACCTGGACAAAAAGGTCAAACTTGCCGGCGCGACGAGAAAACGTCTTAGCCGATTGATCAAGAGCGGGGTACCTTATAAAACCGCCTTAGATCAAATACTAAAAGAGCGACATGAGAAAAGAAGCGGGGATCAATCCCCCCCTGCTCTCACCAGCAAGCGAATACGCTCGGATGGTAGCACTCCAGAAGCGGCGGCGAAAAAGCCACGCACTATGAAGGACCCAAAAGAGCAAAAACGCTTCTTTGCAGCTGTAGCTCAGGGCATCAAGGTGGGCATAATCCACCCAGAACACCCAAATGCTCAGCTGTCAAACGAACAGCTACGGCTGCTACAGCGATCCATTATAGACACTGTAGACAAACTACCGGACGATGGTCCACAAGTGCGATTCCAGAGCTGCACCATTCGACCTGGAATCCTCCTTCTGTCCTGTACGGACGCTGAGACGGTCAAGTGGATGGAGGAAGTGATATGCTCCCTTCAACCCTGGGAAAACGCCCAGCTGAAGTTGGTTCAGAAGGAAGACATACCGAAACCCCACATCTGTGTGGCTTTCATCCCAGACTGGAACTACCCAGACTGACGGGAGAACAGGTAACCAACCGTCTGCGGTAGATGAACCGTTCCCTGCATACCCAGGAGTGGACCATTCTACACAGGGAAAACGCAGGACCTGGTCAAATGTGGACGTTCTCAATGGATGAGGTATCCATTAAAGATTTGGAGCGGCTAAATTTCCGCTCATATTTTGGCTTTGGACAGGTGCAATTCCGGTCCAAGAAAGCCAAGAAAGATCCATCATCGGTGGAAATTCCAAAGTCTTCGGAGGTAACCGTTAGAACCAAAGAGGGATGTAAATCTACCTCGGCGGCGACAGCGGGACTGAAAAGGCCGGCCAAAACCAGCAAAAAAGCCGGAAAAGAAAAAAAAACCCTTCATGGTAAAGCGCCGACAAAACGGCCTACACCAGGAAACAATGCGGGGAAGGAAAGTAAACCTCCCCACTCTACCTTTAAGTAGAAATGGCTAACCACATCCAATTTCTCCAGGCGAACATCCAACATGCTAGAGCGGCTTCATATGTCCTCAGCAGGAGGTTCGCCAAGGAGCATACCGATGTGGCACTAATCCAGGAACCCTGGACTTCCAGTACAGGCAGAATAAGCGGCCTAGGAAACTGCTTCGGTAAGTTAATAGCGTGTACTTTAGGTGGTAAGTCAAGAGCATGCATACTCATCAGGAAAAACATGAACTATTTTATGTTAACAGAGTTTTGCACCCCTGATGTGGTTGAAGCACAGCGTTCGATCTCAGGAGGAGACAGTAGTGTAGATGTAGTCGTCTGCTCTGCTTACTTTCCTGGTCTGATCTGATCTGATCATTGGATGCGACGCAAATTCCCACCATTTGGATTGGGGCAGCAGCGACATCAATGAAAGAGGTGAGTACTTATATAATTATATAATAGGGGAAGGGCTAGCAGTCAACAACGTAGGCTCGGAACCAACCTTTGTAAACAGAATTCGCGGAGAAGTTCTAGACATAACTATTAGTACACAGTTTATGAGTACCAAAATAGTTAACTGGCAGGTATCTATCGAGCCCTCATGCTCAGATCATAGACACATACGATTTGACGTGAGAATAGGACAACGTCCGATAGTGCAATTTCGAGATCCAAAATGCACAGATTGGAAAGGGTACTGTGATTCCCTCCAACAGCACCTAGGTAACGGTAATAGCACTATACAAAATAGAGCCGAAATAGAAGCGGCGAATGAGCATATCGCATCCGCCCTTCTAACGGCCTATAAGAAAAACTGCCCATTAAAGGAGAAGAGGGACCATATAGGTACACCCTGGTGAAGCAGAAGCTTAGACAAGCAAAGAAAAGAAGTTCGACGTCTCTTCAATCGAGCTAAAGAAACAGGTTGCTGGGAAATATATCGTACAGCTCTAACGACCTATAACAAAGAAATAAGGAAAGCCAAAAGAGAATCCTGGAGGAGGTTCTGTCAGAGTATATCAGATCTACCTGCCAGCACAAGAATCCACAAGGCTCTCGCCAGAGATCCGACGCAAGAGATTGGATCGATAAAACGACCAGATGGCTCTTTTACGGACTCTGGTAGGCAAACGTTAGAGACTCTCTTGCAGACCCACTTTCCTGGCAGTCTGCTTCTGAGGGACCAGGAGCAAATTCCACTCTCAATGGGATCGACATCGCGACCCAAAAGGGAGGACTGGAGAAATGTTTCAAAAGTGGTCACCCCAACATCGGTACAATGGGCGGTGAATTATTTTTCCCCATTCAAGTCTCCAGAGGAGGATGGTGTTTTTCCTGCCCTCATTCAAAAGGGCAGCGAAATTTTACTACCTCTTCTGGTTAAACTATTCAGAGCGAGTTTGGCTTGGAGTTATATTCCGCTGGGCTGGTCAACGGCGAGAGTTGTATACATACGTAAAACGGGTACGGTGAATCATTCCCTACCCAAATCCTTCCGGTCGATTCTTAATGAAAACTCTGGGAAGAATTATTGATAGACATATTAGAGAGGGGAATCTTAGGGAACATCCCTTAAACCCCCACCAATATGCCTACCAAACAGGCAAATCTACGGATTTAGCTCTAAACAATCTAGTAGGAAAGATTGGCCATTCCCTTAAACATAAGGAAATTGCGCTGGCAGCTTTTCTAGATATAGAAGGAGCGTTTAATAACGCCTTACCACAGTCACTCTATACATCAATTAGGGATAGAGGGATAGACAGTAAAATCTGTAACTGGATCAAAAACATGATTGAAAACAGATATATAATATCATCACTGCATGGAGAGTCGGTTAGGTTCAGGGCGGCGAAGGGGTGTCCACAAGGTGGGGTACTTTCCCCCCTAATGTGGTCACTTCTAGTCGACTCTCTGCTAAGCGAGCTTTCCATGCAGGGAGTAGATTTTCAATGCTATGCGGATGATCTGGTTATAATAGTTAGAGGTAAATTTGAAGCAACGATCTCAAACGTCCTCCAAGAAGCCCTTAACACAGTATACAGATGGTGCGATAGGGAACAGATGTCTGTAAACCCCCGAAAAACTGTAATTATTCCTTTTACGAAAAGGAAAAAGCTAGATAAGCTTCGACAGCCTGTCCTATACGGAGAGAGCATTCCATTTGCGACGGAAGTGAAATACCTGGGTGTAGTTCTGAATAAAAGATTCACCTGGAACGCCCACTTGGAAAAAACAATAAACAAAGCCAGGTTTTCTCTCTGGAATCTCAGAAGAGTATGTGGCAAATCTTGGGGAATGAACCCCCTTAAGATTTACTGGATTTATCAAACAATGATAACATCTATGTCACGTATGGTTCAGTAGTCTGGTGGACCAAAGGGTTACAACAGACAGCTAGAGCAAAGCTTACTGGCCTTCAGCGGCTGGCATGCCTGGCCATAACTGGAGCTAAGTCCAGCACACCAACGGCAGCGATGGAACACCTCCTACATCTCCCTCCCCTAGATATTCTCTTAGAGAAGAAGGCCAGGATAGTTTCCTATAGATTCCTGTCTTTGGAAAAGCAAATAAATAGAGAGCAACTCGGGGATCACTCCGGGATACTGAGTGAAACAAAAAACCACCAAATTCTCGGGATGGTTCCTGACTTGCTAGCCACAAAAATACACGTAGAAAATTCGTTCAAAGTCCTCTTTCCGAAGAGAGACGAATGGATGAGGGGACAAATCCTCTTCCCAGAGACTGAATACGTAATGTACACAGACGGCTCAAAAACCCCAGATGGAGTTGGGGCCGGTGTTTTCAGCAGGAAACCAAAGATTGAAATTCTACCAGTCTTGGCAGGTATGCCACAATCTTTCAGGCTGAAGTATTCGCCATCGAATTGTGTGCAAGAGAGTTTACCAACAGACCTCTAGCAAACAAAAATATAAATATAATATCAGACAGCCAGGCCGCTTTAAAAGCACTGAGCTCCAACAAGATAAATTCTAAACTTGTATGGAATTGCATCGAATCCTTAGAGTACCTTGGTGCGAACAACAGGGTGACCCTACTGTGGGTATCTGGGCACCAGGGGGTGGAAGGAAACGAAAAATCCGACACCCTTGCAAAACAGGGTGCCGAATCTGCGTTCACTGGACCAGAAGCGGTTTTTGGAGTCACCACAAGTGCCGCCAAAACAATTATTTCGGACTGGGCGGAGAGGAAAATACTCACGTACTGGTCCGACATACCAGGGCTAACCCACTCGAAGGCGTTTTTACTGTTACAACCCTCGAGAAACACAACTAAGCAGATCCTAGAATGGAGCAGAAATGACCTGCGTATTCTAACAGGACTGCTTACGGGACACTGTCGTCTAAAGATAGAAAGATAGATCTGAACCAACAAACGGACTGTCGGTTCTGCTGCGTGGAAGACGAAACTGCTGAACATATCCTATGTTCATGCCCCGGCCTGGGAAGAATAAAGCTCAACATATTTGGTAACACTAACCTAGAACCTACCGATTTTAAAAAAATCTTACCCTATACAACCATGAATTTCGTAAGAAGGGCTGGATTGTGCGGTGAACTGTAGCCTCTAGGGGTGAGTCACAATAGACCTACTAAGGGTCGCGGTGGAGGGGCGACCACGCCCCACTCACATGAAACCTAACCTAACCTAGTAGTGTTGTTCCAATTCGTAGTACATACAAAAAGTAGTTTATCATATTTAAAAAATTGAACCAGTCAAATCAGTAGGTATGCATATACAATAATATTATTCTCCTTTCTGTAAACTAGTTCATTTTAATAAATATAGACAATTATAAAATTAATTCCAACATTATACAAATTTCGGTATTTCTCTTACTCTTTTTCTGGTGAAAGTTAACTTTATTTTTATCTGCTGCTACCTGTAAAAAAAAATTTTAGTACTGACATCTATGGATTTACATAAATTTTTTTAAAATATATTTTAAAAACTTAACAATTTGGTGAAATAAATTTGTTAACCTGATATTCAGTAGTCTTTCTTGGCTAGTAGATGACAATAGTAAACAAACTTGCCTTATAGTATTGTTACAAACTGTGCTTAATTTAAAAAAATTAAGAACTATATAGGATGTCCCAAAATAGTGGTGCAGCAAAAAATAGTATTTGTTTAAGGGAACCACCCTATATTTAAGTTGTTTTTTAAATTCTACATATAGATATAAATAGTTTTCATTGTTGGTTGTATATGCGCAACTCTTGTTGTTTTTAACATATCAATGATCTTGTGAATAAAAAAAAACAGGCATGTTATTACCGGCAGATACCACAACAAATTTAACAAAAACAGTTATGCATATTCGGATTCGTAAAAGTCTAAATAAGAGCATAATTTGTTTAACATTGGACATATAAAATACATAGTGTGCAGTATCTGCATCTAAACTTAAGAAATTAAAATGACAAAATTTAGCTTTTTTATAAGACACCTTGTATATTTGTTATTTTTACAGTGGATCATCAAAAAAACTTTTGTTAGCTATGTAGTAAAACGTCTAAAAACATTTTAAACCTGATAGCAATAAAAGTAACATTTTTACTCATTGTATCAACCATTAAAAAATGGATTACTTATTGTATTAACCATTGTAAAATGGATTTAAAATATCAGTGGTCTGGGTGCGACCCGAGAGGTCCACACGACTAACTTCCCAGTGGAAAAAATGAAAAAATACCATATATTTTGTTGTTATAATTATTATTATTATTATATAAATTGATTTTAAAATGTTTATAACAAATTATAATTGTCATTAACAATATTCTGTATATGTCAATAATATGTTTATAAGCAGGAGCTATTTTCAATTTGTTTATAACAATTAAATTTTTTTTTAATTATTATGATCAATAATCATTCGTTAGTATTAATATTCAATTGTTATAAACAATGCTTGATGTTAACTAACCATAATTTTTCACTGTTATAGCGTTATGCTATTCTCTCAATACTGAGACAAGTTTCTCGAATTCCTATTTTTGTTTTCTTAAATTATCTATTTTTATGAAATATTGACATCATATTTTTCATATAAATATTCCTAACATGCAATAATCACATTATTTAAAATATCTTAAAATTCTGTATTAAAAATAGTATAATTTATAAATTGAAAAATTCAGGTAGTTAACCATTTTTTTAGTTTTTTGATTCTCCATAAAAAAAAGTTTGACCGATGTTGCTGAAAATCTAATAAGTTATAAGTTGCATAATTTTGCGTCGGTCGAATGCAATTGGTCCCACGTCGATATCATTTTTTGTTCTCGAGATAATCAACACGAAAAATAATACCGGATGCACATATGAACATACGCACATACGTAAAAACACACACACACACACACACACACACACACACACACACACACACACACACACACACACAAACACGCACACACACACGCACACACACGCACACACGCACACACACACACGCACACACGCACACGCGCACACACGCACACACGCACACACGCACACACGCACACACACACACGCACAGACGTCTACTTAAAAACTATTGTATTCGACTCTGGGGACCTTGAAAAGTGGAGATATGTCAAAATTCGGGATTCGCAGAATCAGACCCATTACTTCCACTGGAAAGTTAATAATAAAACAATACTTTTGATTATAAAATAAAACATGTTATTGAATTTTTAAAGATAAATTCAAATATATAATCATGTGCCACAAAGAATATACTTAAGACAATAAATATATGCATTGAGCAAGGGAATTTATTTAAACATTTGTTTAGAAGAAACTAATTCTTTAACCGTTCAAACATTTAATAAATTTGTTACCTACATATTATAAAAAAACTCTCTCTGCATTTATTAAATTTTATTTAAATATGGATATCTTAACGAGCAATAACTTATACAGGGTGTTAGTAAATAAGTGCGACAAACTTCAGGGGGATTCTGCATGAAAAAATAATGACAGTTTGCTATATAAACATATGTCGACAAATACTCGTTTCAGAGATACGAAGTGTTAAAGTTTTTCTTATTGTATTAGATAGCTCTTGATAATGTATTAAAGAAGAAAAGATGTTTTATTTTTTTGCATAAAAACGGCGCACTATACGAAAAAAAGACAAGAGAGATTGTTTGTCACAAATTTACCGAGAAATTTATACATGATTTTTTATTTAAAATATCTCAATGGCGTACTACTTTTTTCTTTAAAAAAAGTTGGATTTTTACTCGTATGCGCGCCAATGATAAACATAAAATTCCTAATTGTATGTCAAAAAATGCGCAATAAATACCCATCAAATTTTATTTGCATATCTCGACCGGTTTCATAACAATAAATAAATCGTCAGTTTTTAAGGAAAACTTTAATACCCCTTATCTCTGAAATGAAGTATTTGCGGACATACGTTTAGGTAGCAAACTATCATTATTTTTTTATTCAGAATCACTCCCTGAAGTTTGTCACACCTATTTATTAACACACTGTATTGTAATGTTTTAAAAAAAATGCTAATTAAAATTAGTATTAAGAACATATTTTACAAAAGTGTACATTAACATAATATTGATATAATATTTAACATTTTTTTTAATGCGGGATTACAAAGTTCTTCTAGTTTTCAAAAAAAAAAGTTTGCAAAAAAAAGGGCAGCGAATTTTATGTGAACTCGTAAGGGCTACGTAGTAACCAACATATTATTTTATTCTTAAAGAAAATATATAAAAGGTTTTATGCATACAGAAAACAAATACATATTTTTTATCAATTACTTTCATTACTAATGTACTAATTATCTTACCAAAATAAAACTAAACTAATTGATTTCCTGTAGACGACTTTTACTGTTTGGTTAATTTTATTCATCCCCTCTACGTGCCAAACCATATAAGCATTTCTTTATCTATCTTTATTACCACATCTTCTTTTACACCACAGCGTTGTCTTATCTTACTATTCCTCACTTTATCCATCAGAGTCCTTCCGGCTCAGATTACATTTCTCCACAGTCAGTCGTGCCTTTTTTAACACGTTTGGCTGCTCATAAAGTTATGCAGTAAAACGAATAAATTAAATGAATGCTTTAGTCGATCATTCCAACAGGTTTTTTTTGATAAAATTAGTCCTAAGTTAGATTATGGTAAAAAAAATAATTTGTATTACTTTTGTCAACTTGTTTTATTTAATGATTAATATTGTCTAGCTTTGTCTTGTTTAAGTTGAGCCTGCAATAAAAAACCTATCGTAGGTAAGGTCAGGTCAACCAGGTGATCATTCTGAGCGTCACATCACCCAGTTTATTTTCCGAGAATCAGTCTTTTTTTTGCACAGTCCAAAATAATGGTTTTGGCGGCACTAGTGTTGACTCCAAAGACTGTTTCTGGTTCTGTGAACGTAGATCCTGCTCCCTTTATTGCAAGGATGTCGGCTTTTCCGTTGCACTCTGTGGTGCCCAGTTACCCACAGTAAAGTCGCTTTGTTGTTCGCACCAAGACACTCCTGGCTGCCTAATATTAAACTCATGCTTTTGTTCACTGTTAGTCGGCTTTCTTATCTTTACCCTTATTTTATGTATAAACATAGCAACATACATATAATCACGCCTTTTTTCTGTAGGGGTAGGCAGAGACCACTTCCTTTCACTTGCTACGGATCTTACACACATTTTTCGCTTTCTCTACTTTCACCAGTGGTCTCATACATGCTCGTCGGTTGTTGGTACTCTTGACCTGGCCTTTTTTCAAAACAATGTTGATCTGATTGAGATATGTTTTCCGAGGTCGACCTCTACCAACTTCCGTCCATTCACACTCGCCTTATAAATTTTTTCGTCAATCTTCCTTCATCCATCCTCTCTACGTGTCTAAAAACCGAAGTAATCCTTTATTTATCTTTGTAACCACATCTTCTTTTACACCACAGCGTTATCTTATCCCACTATTCTTTACTTTATCCAACCAAGTCACGCCGGCTATACTTCTCAGACTACTCATCTCCGCAGCATTAATCCTATTTTCTTTCCTTTTTTGCCAAACCCAACATTCACTACCATACATAACTGTGAGAACCAACACTCCTCTACGCACAGCCAGACGTGCCTTTTTAACACTTTCTGGCCCCATTTATTTGTTTTCCTGCCAACACTCTTCGCTCAATGTTACTGTCATACTTTCCTTCTCTCGTAAACTTTAAACCCAAGCATAAAACTCATTTACTTGTTCCACTCTTTCTCCCTTAATCAGAACTTTACAGTTTGTCATGCTTTCTCTATTAAAAACCATTACTTTCGTTTTACTTACATTAATTTTCATCTCTTTGATTTTCAGAGCATCATGCATAACATTTATCATCGCCTGTAACTCCTCTTCAGTTGACGCTAATATGACTTGATCATTGGCGTAAAAAAGGCATTTTACGATCAAATCATTCATATTCTATCCATACGCATTTTTTTTCAAATCTTTTAAACAATCGTCTATGTATAAGGTAAACAGCCATGGCGAAGCCGCACTTCCTCATCTCACACCTTTTTCGATGTCAAACCAGTCCGTGTAAGTTTGTTTTTCCTGACAAAAGCAGTGAAATCCTTGCAAAGTGATTTTAGTGCTCGTATTAAACTACCGCTCACCCCATACATAGACAATTTCGACCACAATTCAATCCTTACCACTCTGCCGTAGGCCTTTTTAAAGTCTATAACAGCGCAATAGACCTTTTGACTTCTAGCCAAGAATTTTTTGACTATACCTCGTAATGAAAAGACCTAAACCATACATCTCCTTCCTCTTCCAAATCTTGCTTGCACATCCCATGTCATCTTCTCAGTTTCATTCGTCACTCTTTTAATCAATATCTTTGCATACAGTTTGCTGACTATGCTGAGTAAACTAATACCTTGGTAGTTTTTACAGTCCTGTTGCGAACCTTTTCCCTTGTAAAGCGGCACGATAACGGCCTTGCACCAGCCGTCTGGTACGCTACCACTCCTCCAACAAAGGTTAAAAAGGCGGTACAGCAGACTAGTTACCACGCTTTGTCCAGCTTTCAGCATTTTAACTATTATCTTGTAAACTACATTATTCTAAGATTTTAAGATCGTGTGACTTTCAAGCATTTGATTTTGTACAGTGGTTTCTATTTATACAGTTGTGCCTTGTACAGGATTTTCCAGGGAAAGAATAAATCAAAGCATTTGTTTGAAAAGATTCTGGAAAGTCCGATCGAAACATTGAATTTTTCACTTTCGAGTAAGATTTGTGTGCATCCCCGAGCAATTTAACCTGCGAATGCGATGGGTAGCTTAATAGCTGCTATTCGTAACAAAACTTTTTAGATTTTCGACGATATTCATTGCAAATGTTCAAACTTTAAATACATTTTGTGTCTTTTTAACCTGATTTTTATTTCCGGCGAATGAGGCGATGTTAACAATTTGTCTCGGTAAATATTCGTTACTCTATATAGGTAAAAGCTAACTTTTAATCAAACTTTTTAAAAAGCTTTGTCTTTTTCCCGCATTTGTGCTTCTATTTAAAAATTATTTAAAACTTCTTGCACCTCTTGCAGATAAACGAATTTTCCACTGCAAGATCTCTGCTAAAAATTAATCAGAATTTACTTTAATTTATTGATATTACTATTATTACAATAAGGTAAGGACATAAATTCATAAACTCTGAATTACACTATAAAACGATTACAGAAATTAAAGTAATAAGAAAATTAAAAATTACAAGAAAAGATTAATTATAAAATAGAAAAGCATCCCGTCTGTTCCCAAAAATATTGACAGATGGTGCCGTTACAATATCCTCAGGTAGAGGTATCTCGGGGCTGAAGAACCTGAGAACGTGGTTCTCTACTACCACGACCGAGCTATTTCGTACGCAGCAAACAAAATAATAATAGCCAGAATGATGGCCAACATTCGGACCGAATAGGTATTTTAAGAAGAAGACAGTTCCATGTTGAGAAAACACGATTAGATAAAAAATGTTACCTTCTCCTACAAGTTAATTTTTTTTTCAGTTTCCATTTGTGTCATCGAAGCCAATTATCAGTGTCTACAAAAAATATGCTGAGGAGGTCCAGCCTACTTTTTGCTTTGTTGGTAATATTTACAACATGTTCGGACCAGTTTAAATATGTAGTAATTGTAAAACCAAAATTATTATAACAACTCACTTCATTTAAGGCATGACCGTTTAGGAAGTATTTATGTCGCGGATTGTTTTTGCCGATGTAAAGAACTACACACTTATCTGTATTAAGAGGCAACATCCAGTCTGAGCACCAACTAGAGATCGAATCCAAGTCTTCTTAAAAATTTATGTAAAGAGATGAATCTGAGAATGTTTTTTAGTCGACTGCATAGAAAACTTTGTTACATTGAATATGAAATAGAAGGCGTATATTATAAATAAGAGATCTAGGTAAATAATGTCCGTAGGTATTTTCTTTTCTAAAGATTTTGTCCATTCATTAACACACTAAAGTAGATCCGTCATTGTTAAACGTCCTTTTACAAATCCATGTTGTTGTTCAGGTATTATTTTTTTGAGCAAAAGAAATTCACTGACATTCTAAAATTATGGATTCCATAATCTTACAGATGATAGGTGGTGTAAGGCTAATGGGGCGGTAGTTATTGGGGTCAAGTTTATTGCCTTTCTTGAAAAAAAGGGATTACCCAGGCTGTTTTCCAGATAGTGGTAGTATGTGTGTATTACAAGACAAGGACCTTATTATAGACAAAGGAAGAGCCAGAGCATTACAACATCTTTTTAGAAATAAAGGAGATATTAGATCGAGACCGGGAAAAGAGGTGTTTTTTAATTTATGAAGGTGACATTTGACAATTTCAGAAGTAAAATGAAGTTGCTCTAAGGATGAAAATCTGTGTCATTGAAGCATAAAGTAACTCTTATATTTTTTGCTCACAAAATATATTCAGCAATGATTTTCCATTGTGTGTAGGTATTTGATAAGTTTTTCATTTGATAAAATGCAGTTAGATAACAAAATGGAATCACTAGGTCATTGCAAAAATTTTGATGTTTAAGTAAATGTAAGTATTTAAAATTTGTGTGAAAAGAAAAACTTCTTGTAAGTGAGTTTTACAATCTTAAGACCCTATTTCCACGCGGCTGTTTTGGTTTCGAAGATAATTTAATGTCAGCTGCGTAATTTCAGTCTTTGTTTTTTTGGTTTTTTATTTTTTTTTATATTTTAAAGTGTTGATGAAATAAATACCATAAAATATAGTATAAGTTGCGGTATAAACGAATGTAAAACAAGGACACAACCTTCCAAAATACCGCCTAAAAGGCATTGTATCTAATAAGTAGATTGTAAGTAATACATTTTAAGTTTTTATCTCCTAGAATCTAAAAGTTGTTGCAAAGCGTCTTCTTCATTTTGAAGAGCATTAACTTATACCACTTGACAATTCAGTTCACTTATATTAATGTTTTCCTATTTAATAATTATTTATTAAATTATTATTAAACAACAAGTGATAACCTTTATTGGATTTTATTTTAAACTACTCTTGCACAAATATTTTAAAATGAAAAAAAAATTTTGCATTCTTATTAAATTATTCTTCGGAGATCTTTGAGAAAGTATTTAGGAACCAATATTAAAAAAATTTCTCAGAAAACGAACTATAATATTATAAGGTCATTATTCATTTTCCCTTCTTTCTTATGAAATATTGAACAGGCGGAGTATAATGAAAATAAACTGTAACAACTGCAGAAAACAGTTGTTTTACCTCAATATTAGGTTAGTCGAATTTGTTGGAGTCAAAAAGTAAATGCCGTGCTTGAAAGAAGAGCTTAGGGGCAATCAAAATTGTAATAAACAAATATTTAATTCACGTTTTTATAAAAACAATTTTGTTGAAAGTTTACTGGATAGATAAATAAATAAAATTAATTTTACTTAAATTTGTGTTGAAATGTGGTTAACCAGATACAAATTAAAGTAACATACAATTTTACTTTTAATTTCAAACTATTTACTTACTTACTTACTTCGTGGCTACAACCCAGGGTGGGTTTTTGCCGACTTCCCAATAGTCCTCCTCTGTTGTCTGTCGCTCATGGCATTGATTGGATTTTGAATGCCCATTGTTCTTAGGTCTTTGGCAATATTGTCTCTCCATCGGTGTCGTGGGCGACCTAGTGGTCTTTTACCCTCTGGTATTTTCTCCCATACAAGCTTGACAGTGCGATTATCCGGTAGTCTTCTCACATGTCCCGCCCACTGTAATCGTTTGGTTTTTATATCTCGTACAATGTTAGGCTCTCCATATAGGTCTTCTGGTTCTCTGTTTGTACGAGTTCTGTATCTTCCTGTTGTTGCATCTAAAGTTGGACCATATATTTTTCTGAGTACTCTACGCTCAAAGACTCGGAGGCGTTCTTCATTTGCCACGGTCAGCGTCCACGTTTCACATCCGTACATCACAACTGGTTTAATTATTGTTTTGTATATTGCCACGTCTTTTTTTCGTTCTCTATAGAGTACTCTGCCAGCGGTCTCTCTACTGGCAAATTATGCCCGAGCTCAGCCGTAGAGGGTAGAAGAAAGAAAGAAAAAAAAATATAAAAGTGAGCCGCGCCACCGACTTAGACGGTTCAAGCCAGAAACCACTAGGTCTTATAGGCACTAGCAGAGCCACACGTTAAACAACTGAGATTATGGTGAACCAAATAAATGAAATTATAGCAAAAAAAATATATTGGATACTTTACTCCTACAATAAATTAAAGTACACAGCTCAATAGCAAAATTATAACAAATATAATCAAAATCAACAGCTAACAATAAATCAAAGTACTCAGTTTTAGCATATTATCTAATGCAATAAATAGTTTCCAACAATGTACTATATTAATAAATTAAAACAAAACTTAATCGTGGTGTCAAAAATAAGTCACGTCGTTAAATATTTAAAAATAAATCACCTGTAACCTTTGGGTATACGAATTCACTACTCCTGTGGCCGGTTTGGTTATGGAACGGCACCTGCTAATTAACAATGGCTTCCCTCAAATAAATCCCGCATGCGGTTATTTTAACTCGACACCAAAATCCAAAATATCAACAACGAAGGTAAGATAGAATGGTCAAGTTAAAAATTAAATGGTTTTTCTTCAAAATCCAATTAAGATGGCCCAAATACAGCCAGATATAAAAGAAAACCATAGAGGCTCCGCACACTTGTTAATATCACACCGTCCCAAAAATTCTCACCACACCACTCCCAAGACTGCCACCAAAACGACTAGCCACTACTTCCCAAGCCCGATATCAAGAAATGACACGGAATCGACGTCAAACAAGAATATTCGCAAGTCCATGTTCCATACTAAAAATCGCGCTCGTCCGTGTTGATAGCCAGCCCCATCCACACAGAAATGCAAACCAAACAATAATATAACCGACAACACACAACAATCGAGGACAAAAACCAAAGCAAAATCTAATAACGAAAACCCCCACTCAATCTCCATCGATTAACAAAAATTCCACAGCCATTAACAATCGAATCCTATCACAACAAGGTATGCAACACTATTTACAACGAATGATATATTTAAGTTACAACAAAATACGGTACGCAACACTATTTACGAGTACCTGAGGAATACAAAACTATCAGAGACCCAATTATAATGGAACTGTAGAAGGGAATAAAAAGGCACGTTACAACTTTACTAATTACCAGAATTATGAAAATCAGTGAATATTCATCACTAAACAGCTTCATTTCCTTAGATTTTTTAAGTAAATCTTATAGAAAAATAGTACCTTCGGTTTAACTAAATTTTTATAATTACGTCCGACAAACCTAAAAATATTGGAAGCATTGAGTCTGGAGTATCAAACCATTATAATATACAGGTGGCAGTTAGCGTGTTTAGCAAAAATATTTAAACAGTGTAAATAATTCCTTTTAATAGTTATTTAAAATCATATTGCTGTTATAATACTAGAATATTAAAAGTTGTGTCGGGTAAATATTATTAGAAACGCTAGTGAAAATACACCTTAAACTGCTGTTGGCATGTAATGTTGCATTTTTAAACAAGCTGTGCTTTCGTGTACAAAAACGTTTTTATAATTACGTTGACTGTTTATACAGTGAAATTGCTGCTACTAGTTTTCAATTTGGTAAATATTTAACTAAAATAAATATTTAAGAAACATTTAAAAAAAAGGTTTTTTATTAAATTATCAAAGACAATAAAGTTCAAATATTATTTAAATATACAGTATTGAGTTTTACCAAGAGTACTTTTTTGGTGTAAAATTAAATAATGTTTAAGTTTACTTGAAATTTTGATTAATAAATCTAACCTAAAAAAGTTATGTTCAATACTACTTGGTACGAACCGTGTAACTAGCGACCTCTAGGGGAGTCAGATATTAAAACAAATTCATGGGATGTATCAGCTTCTAAAACATATTCGTATAAAATTTTATTACAATGTTTCCAGTAGTTTCGGCAAAATCGTAATAAATTGTAACGACACAAGTACACCACCAGACCTGTTGAACTGCCACTCCGTATGGATTGATGGTAGAAGACCACCACGACGGATATAAAAGACCATGCACCGAGCATTAAAAACACCTTGTTGTGCGAGGCGTAAACCAGGGGTATTGACTTTGGTCTTGAACGCTTTACAAGGGTGTTGGACGGGGTTGGAGTATTGATCCAACCTTGCATACACCCACCAGGACCACCGTCGACTTTCGGTGACAACGAAAGTTTGTAAACGACCGGGTAAGGCTGTCAGGATAAATTTAGGCGCGGTACTGACGCCCTGAAATATACCTACAATTCCACGACACGGTATCACCGTTAGGCTGGGTTTTGACCGGCCATAAACGATATTCCTGTCATCTGAGTATAATTTATGGAGTATTGATCTGTCGATAACTCACTCCTTACTCGAACCATCGTACATACCGTTCCCGTCGAAGTCAAGCCACCCACGTCGTGTGAAGTACGTCGAGTTACCAGTATTCCGAAAGTATCTTTTTTTTATTTTCTTTTATTTATTGTATATATTTTTTATTTTTACGAATAAACATTTAATTTAATAGAACTCTGTCTCCTTGTGATATCTGGGTAACACGCATTACAAAATGTGCATACATTTTTTTCTTTAACACCCTTTATCTTGAATACGAATTGGTGTTACAAAAAATGGTGTTACAAAATTTTTTTACCAAGAAAACCCCAATAATTTTTCAGTTTTCTACCTATCCTAGAGACGGGGTCAACTTTTTTTTTAAACACCCTGTATAGGTAGGTATTTACTTCACTATTAATTAGTTAAACGCTGCTTTCGTAAGATAATTGACCATTAAAAAAAGTAATTGTTAGTCTAGAAATTAAATTTTTTCGTCAATGATGAACTTTCATACCTTTTTGTGATTTATTTAAAAATGATTAATGCTGAATAAATGAAAATGATTTTTAATGGTATGCACAGTAAATTGCTTATGAAAATGATACTCATTAATGGTTTTTTTATTCAGTAATATAATTACTGCACTAGTAAATTATCATTCAATATTAAAATTTTTGTTTAATATTATTCTCGATAATTATTATTTAATTAATGAATGCATTAAAAAGTTTTAGCAATAAAATTATCAACATTACCAGCTATTTAAATTAAGAAAATCGTCCAAAAATAAAAAGCGTTTAGCTCAGTTTTTTTGCACTACCCAATAATAAAGGAACTATAACAAAATGTTTATCGGATTTTGTAAAGAGAAGCTTCTAGAAAACAAAACTAAAATCAAATAAAGTTATCACTTGGATTCCAACTAATAGGGTCTCAGTACGCCAATGGAATAATATTGAAGAGTCTGAACCGTTCCGTGAAGATTTTTCCAATCTTTCCGGCAATTTTCCTTGATTTTCTTTCTCGCTTCATCTCATAGGAAAACTGTACGCCTACTTTCGAATAGTAATCGAAAAGTGGGAACCGATACGTAAAAAATAAATGTGATTTTACAAAACTCATTCTCTTCAGATACTGGTAAACACAAAAAACTCAAAATACAAAAAAAATTATAATCCAATAAGTAACCGGAAAAATAAATTGTTATTTTTTAAATTCCGGTACCTTTTTTTATTTCGAAAATGGAAATAAATTTAGAGCATTTACCTGGTTTTATTTGTTTTTTCTTGACTTTGCAGAAATAAAAACGAAATTGCAAGTAAAATTAATGTTGCTGAAAAAATTTAGGAAATATAAGTACATGGTGGTAAATGTTTTTTGGTTACTGCTCGTTTTATTTTTATATAAATTTTTTTAAAATAGTTTATTTTTTTTACAAGTGAACTATTAACTTCCCAGTGAAATTTATAGTAATGGGTCCGATTTTGCGAACCCCGTCGCGTATGTTCATATGTGCGTTTGGAATTATTTTTCGTCTTGATTATCTCGAGAACAAAAAAATTATATCGACGTGGGACCAATAACATTCGACGCATAATCACGCAACTTAGAGTTGATTAGATTTTTAACAAAATCGGTCAAGCTGTTTTTTATGAAGAATCAAAAAACTGAAAAAAATGGTGTAAACTACCTGAATTTTGCAATTTATAGATTATACTATTTTTAATACAGAATTTTAAGATCCATTGAATAATATGATTATTGCATATTAGAAATACTTGTATGAAAAATATGACGACAATATTTCATAAAAAGTTTGAAAAAATACAATTGACATAAACAGAATTTTGTTAATGACAATTATAATTTGATGTTAACAATTTGAAATTGTTTTTTATAAAAATTATAACAACAAACAACAAATAACAATAACAAAAAAACATATGGTATTTTTTCATTCTTTCCACTCGGAAGTTAGTCGTGTAGACCTCTCGGGTCTCACCCAGACCACTGATATTTTTTTTATGATATAGGTACCACATAAACCATATTGGTTATTAGCGGTGGTTTTAGTAATTAATTGATTGATTTACAGCTTTTAAAGCAAAGAGGTATTTAACAGATAATTATAGATATTATCTTTATTGCAATCTTTTTCTAAAAGGATTTAAATGTTATCTGGAAAATTGTACTGTTGTCTTTGCAATGTGTGTAATGTACATTCTAATAGTAAATGTTTTACAGAGGGTTCGCAGTTACAATGTATACATTAAGGTTTGTTTAATTTGCTTAGTAAGTATTAATGGGTAATTTTAGTGTGTCCTAGTTTAAGTCTAGTTATTACGACCTATGACATATGGTATAAAAGCGAGAGAGGATACCAACAAGACCAAAAGGATGCTACAAGTCGCTGAAATGTCACTACTAAGAACAATATCCGGGAAAACAAGAAGAGATCACGTAAGAAACACTGACATTAAAGCACAATGCGACATACGGGATGTGGTGAGATGGGGAAGGCAAAGGAGAAGAGAATGGTATAACCACGTGAAGAGGAATACCGACGATAAACTAACACGCATTGTACTAGAGGGAAAACCAGCAGGGACCCGTTTACCCGAAAGACCACCAAAGAGATGGGGAGACAGCTGGCAGTACACATCTCAGGAAATATTACAGAGGCAAATCCGAAACCAACAGATCATCTAGTTCTCTAACAAGTAGAAGAAGAATAAGAATATTACGACCTGTTTTTAACGATAACTGCTTAGTCTCGGCCACTGTTTCACACTTTTTTTTATCTGCCTTAAATGTCTAACTAATTCTTGCCACTCCGATTGCCCCTGTAAAACGATGTTTGTTTTGATGAAGGCTTTAACGTCACTTATAACAGTACTGTTAATTCTATGAGCACTATTTCCAGTGGCTTCGTTTGCGTATTTATCTGCATCTTTGTTACCGTTTATTCTTTGGTAAGAGGAAATCCATAGGAACCTGACATATGATTTATCCTGTAATTTATACAGATGAGTCTTTATTTAAAATGCTTTAGGGTTATCGGTGTTAATATGTTTTAAGATGTTTAGAGCACTTAAAGAGTCTGTGATTATATCAGCTTTTTGGAGATTTGCTGTTTGTATTTCGATCAGAGCTTGTAAGATGGAATATATTTCTTCTGTGTATACAGAAGATTCGCTGGGTAATTTTAATTTTAATGGAGGTTTGTAAGTGGTGATAACAGCAGCTCTAACTTCATTTGGGGTTTTGGATGCATCAGTATATATTTTATAAAAGGTGAAAGGTTAGAGAGTTTTAAGAGAAAATTCTGATCTATTTTGGTAGCTGGTATTTTTGCTTTATTAAAGATGGTTAAGCTGGTGTCAATACTTGGGGGTTTGATCAGCCATGGGGGTGGTGTATTAATATTTGGTTGCAGGATAGGGGGGAAGGAAGTTGTATATCTAGTTGGTTCACATATCGGGAGACTCTCTGATGAAATCGATAGTCCGGAAAATGGGCATCGGGAATGGTCTAGAAGTTATGGAAGACCAAGACAGATGAAGGCAAATTGTTGCCTTAGCCAAGGCCCATCAGGGGCTGTAGCACTACAGAGTAAGTAAGTTAGTTGACAAATTGACTAAAAAAAGCAACAATGCCAAAAATCAAAAAACCAGCGTAAGAGAAAATATAATACGTTTATTTATAATAATATACTGCGAAAGAAACTTCGTTTTAACTGAGTGTTCGACGACACTTACGCATTAGTATTTAATTTAATTTTTTACACAAAATATAAAAAAGGCTTAGCTTTTTAAAGCTTAAAAAATAGGCTAACCTAATAAAATCATCAAATTGTAACCCAATTTAACAATTCCAATTAATTTGCAACAATAAAATTTGAAATAATGGAAAACTAGATTAAACCAATTGAATTTTTTAATGTACAAAGTGGGCCAAAGAAAACAGTCCACCCCATTATAAAAGTTTTCAGAAAATACCTAAATTGATTTACTAACATTAATGTTAAAGAAACTGTTTTAGTATTAAATTACTAATTTTTTACATATTTTATTTTCATTTTCTTTTAATATGACAAAAAAATTGACACATCATTAAAACAATCAAAACAATTATGGATGATCTAAATACTTCATCAAATGCCATTCTAATGATTTGCCACACATGGCCCACTCAGTATATATATTTATATGTATAAGTTTTTATATTCCACTTATACCCTTTGTAAGGAAATCATACAAAGATTCTTCTAATCTTTTGTACACAAAGTAGTAAAAGATGTTTTGCAAACAGTGGAAGAAAACATAACCAGTCTAGTCATTTAACAAACTTTGCAGAATCGTCCTTAGGGGTAAGAAAGAGTTTAATACTTTCAACGGTAACTAGACTAATTTGATTAATTTTAGTGTGTTGTTGTGATTTTATTAAAAAAACATATTTAATATTTAACTCGCGTATATTAGTTTCACTTGTATGTAACTGACTCTTTGGCCTCGATTTTGCCCTACTTTAAGCAATCAGAATTAATTAAACTTTGCACACTTGTCAAAGATCGACGACAATGCAATAATTCGATCAAAGTATCCGACTATCCTGATTAGTTTCGCCAGGATTTTAACACGCTTGTATTAGTGTCCCCTGTATGTTTGTTTATAACTGACTTTTTGGCCTCGATTTTGCCCTACTTTAAGCGATCAGATTTAATTTAAACTTGGCACACTTATCAAATACTGACGACAATGCAATAATTCGATCAAAATATCCGATTATCCTGATAAGTTTCGCCAGGATTCATAAATTTCTTTAGGGATCTTTTGCATGAGAGTGAGAGAGATAGAACTAGTAAGTGAACTACACATGCGCGCAGTTCCAATGTCATTATAATTCACCCAATTCAATATGCTAATGAAAAACGTGCTAAAGGGTTGAATAGCAAGAGGGTGAGTAAAACAAGTGGAACTAAAAAACGAAAAATAAATTATAGTTTAAAAAAACTAAAAAACACGCAAGTTAATCAAACTAAAAAGTATAAAATAATTCTTAACATAAGAATAAAATTACTGACGAGAAAATTAATGTCAGTGTTATAAAAGCGTGGGTTGCTTTGTATGACATTTTTAACCTAACTCTGCGTTTCGGAATGAAAGCACCCCACACTTTTAGATTACTGACATTAATTTTTTCGTCAGTAATTTTATTCTTATGTTAAGAATTATTTTTTACTTTTTAGTTTGATTAACTTTAATAGCGTGTTTTTTAGTTTTTTTAAATTATAATTTATATTGGTTAACGTTAATTCAATAAAAATGTTAACGATCCGATCGGCTACGAATAAATTTTCAGTAATCGTGAATCTCAAGTACAATCGGAGGAAGAAGTTTACGAATGTGAAGTATATTCAGCCGAATATTTGTTATTTTAGAGGCCAGTCGCCCGCCAAGCTGCTTCTGTTGCACTGTACTGATTTGTCTTTCGTGGTTTATATTGGAAAGCCTAACAATTTTTTGTCAGCCAATCAAATAATTTTAAATTACTGTAACCATTTTGGACAGCCTCTTATTAAAGAGTAAACTTTAAATTTCAAAATTCCTTCAAAAATATGCACCGTTTTGGGTGAAAAAGGGCGCATATAACAAGCCTAACAAAGAATGATTTACCAACAAAAGTGGTTACTTGTAAAAATGAACAATAATAATAATTATTATCGTCTTTATTATTTCATAAAATAAACATAAAACATAATTGATACAATTGCAATGAGTTGTCAAGAAATAAAGGGCGAAGTTCATTGCCTGCAATGCTATGCATCACAGAAAATGTACTTCCACTTAACCCTGAAAGTCAAAATGAGAAAAAAAACAAAACCTGTGAACGTTACATAATTATTGTTTATAATTTGAATACGAATACTTAACATAAAAATGTAGTTTACCTATTTTCTACAAGATTTCAATAATTTACTTTAATTACATTCAAACAAATACTCTTCATATTTATTTTTAAATTTAATGGAATTTAATTGTTTAAGTGACGTGGGAACAGAATTATACCTTTGATAAATTTGGTATCTAAATGACTGTCTAAATACTTTTGTTTTGAATTTAGGCACTGCGAGCAAATTTTTATTTCTAATATTTAAATTGTGAAAGCCAGTACGGTATGTAATTTTTCTATGTAAATAGGAAAGCTTTTTTGTTACAATTATTTTATGGAATAGACAAACTGCGTGAAATACCCTTCTTTTTTCCATGTTCAACCATCCAATTTCCTGAAGTTTATATGAGATTCTTTGTCGCCGGCGAATACCAAAAATTAATCTGAGGCATGAGTTCTGAACTTTTTAAATTTTGTTTTTGTATTGAGTGGTTAGACATTGACCATAAAGAACATCCGCATAGTTGAAAACTGAAAACACTAAAGATTCACATAATGATTTTTTTACATGATAAGGCAGAAAATTTCGGTTGCCATAAATGATTTTCAATGCAGAGTACGCACGTTGTAGAAGTTTATTTACGAACTTTTCAAATCTTAGCTCTACATCCATCAAGACACCAAGATTTTTTGCTTCACTAACAATAACTAATGGTTCATTGTGAATGCAGATATTCACAGAATTAGTCACTATGGGACGATGATATTTTGGACCAAATATCATAACATTTGATTTACTGGAGTTTATAAATAAACAATGGCTCGCAGCCAGGTTAACAAATTCATTTAGATCTGCATTTATAAGATCACAAGCATTTTCTGCCATTGTAGCAGGAAAACTATAATAAATTTGAGTATCATCAGCACATAAATGCACTTGACAATTGTGAAGAGCCTGTAGTAAGTGGGAAGTGTATATAAAGAATAGTAAAGGGCCAAGTAGAACCTTGAGGTACTCCTGATTTTAGATATAAAAGATCTGAGCTGCAGTCATCTATACTAACCATCTGTTGCCTATCTTTTAAATAGTTCGTCAGCAATTCTTTATACCTTGCTAAATATTTGCAATTTTTTGCAATCGTGTATGGGGTTAGTCAAAAAATGTAAATTTTGCTCTACAGTAAAGTACCTTTATTTTTAGTAAAAAAAAATATGATTTTTTTACTTAATAGATGTAATTGCATGACTGCCTCTAATTTTTAATTTCTATCAATTTTTTTTGTAACATTTCTCGATTTTCTCAAAAATAAAGGTACTTTACTTCTGAGCAAAATTTATATTTTTTGTCTTCTTGCCGATATCTTTTTAAAAAACTAAAAATTATGACGATTCCATCGGTTTACATTTATAATTCTGTATTGAAAATCCGCAACAAGAAAGACTTATTACAACAAGATCTGGAAATCTTCTTCGATGTCAACGATATAGTTAAAATAAATCTTGGGAGAATTCGCTGGACCTTGTACTTTATAACAAACTTCCAAATTACTCTACAAATCTGCCCCAGAATCTTGTTAAGAGTAAAATAAAATATTTTTTTTTAACTCACTGTTTTTGCTTCACTTCAGAGTATCGCAATTTCAATTTCCTCGTAATTCTAAATTCGTTGATTAAAACAAACTGATTTTACTCCTACAAGTACAAATTTATGTAATTTCCTTTAACAAATCTTAGATTTATTATAATTGTCTATGTATATACAGGGTGGCCAACTGAAAACGAAACAGAGCCGTTTTCAGGAACCTCGTCAACATTTTAGAAAAACGCTCAGAACCGTCGATTTTTGAATAAAGGAGGAACATTGTTTTCCGGTATTTTCGACTCCACTATTTTCAACCCCAAGCGAGGGTAAGAATTATCCCAAAATTTTTAAATTGTATTGGATGTCGGATAAGATGATATGATAAGCTCTGACAATTCTCTATACAACAGTCTTTAAATTTTACATTTTCTCCCAATAAAAAATTGCATGTTAAAATTCCAATTATTTTAGATGCTTACTTAATACTTAATTGATTAAATGTTCAAACTGATGACCGTCCGCTTTTATACAATCATAAATAAAGATTTTGTTTAAAACGTTCACGCACATTCCGACAAATTTCCGGAGTAATTCGACGGCACGATTTTTTAACGCAAATCTTCCAACGACGCTGGTTGTGTTTTATATATTTTACTTTTTAGATTTTTCACTTTAAGATATCTTGGGGAGATAAATCTGGCGATCGTGGAGGCCATTCAATGCTGCCTCTTCTCCCAATGCAATGCCGTGAAAAACGTTGGTCTAAATACTGACGAACAATCGCCTTATAATGCGGAGGAGCAATATCCAGTGGAAAATAAAAATGATCTTCGTAATACTGTGGATTACAAATTATTACAAATAATAATTACAAATACATTTTGCCAGTCAAATTGCCTGGTAGAAAAAAAAAACCCACCAGTCGGTCACCGCAAATGCCAGCCCATATATCAGATAGTTTCAAATTTAAAATCTAATTTCTCAATAATTTTAAAATTTAAGGACTATTTTAGAGAGAATTGTAAAAACTTTTAAAAGACATCTTATACGACCCCCAATGCCATTTAAAAATTTTGTGGTAATACTTACACTCGCTTGGGGTTGAAAGTAGTGGAGTAAAAGATACCGAAAAAGAGTGTTCTCCTTTAATAAAAAATTGACCGGTCTGAGCGTTTTTCTTAAATGTTGACGAGGTTTCTGCAAATGGCTCTGTTTCGTTTTCGGTTGGTTACCTTGTATGTGTATAATTCTATTTTACTCTATATGTTTATGTGTTGTTATATGGAGCTGAGACCTGAACTCTAAAGGCTGCTACAATCAATCGCCTGGAAGCGTTTGAGATGTGGTTACATAGAAGAATGCTGCGAATACCCTGGACAGCTAGGCAGACCAACGAAGCGGTGTAAAATAGAGCAAATTCGGTTTGTAAGTTATTTGTCACTATAAAGATCAGAAATATATCATACCTTGCGCATGTTCTCAGAGGAGACCGATACAGGGTGCTTCAACTTATAATGAAGGGCAAAATCAAAGGCAGCCGAGGAATTGGAAGAAAACAAATGTCATGGCTGAAGAACATTCGCGATTGGACAGGAATACGCAGTGCCGAACAACTATTCAGATTAGCCGAAAACCGCGAACAACTCGCCAATGTAATTGCCAACATTAGGGGGACCTGATATGGCACCGAAAGAAGAAGAAGTATATGTGTCATGTATGTTTGTATTATTTTGGGCTTTTGTTCTTATCTTATATTGCTGTTCACTTCCGGTACAACCGAAAGTAGCATGTCTGCCAAAATATTGTGTTTAAATTAACAATAATTTGTAATCCATGTTTACAAATTTTCATAAATATCGTGTTAGTTGATCACGATAAACAGATAGTTTTAGTTCGTCATGACACATACCGACACACATTGTGGTGAAATATTACTTAAGGCCTTACTCCTTAGACGATTTCCAAGATAGCGAAGTTTTTTTCTTCGACAGTGCTACAGTAAGGTTTTTCTTTTCTTTAACCATGGTACAAAAACAACTAAATGACTAAAAATAAACATTATTATTAAATAATATATAAAAATTTTATAATATATAAAAATCTCGTAGATTTTCATATCAAGTGAACATCCATTAACATTTTATATTAATACCATAGTTAAATTTCTAATAACACTGTCAAAAATAAGTATGTTAAATTATGCTATTTTTGCTACTTATAGTTTAAATAGTGTACATATTCACATACATACATATTAATAAAATACCGAAACGACTTGCATAATAAATAATTTTTAAAAATTTTATTGAATAATAAACGAATTTGTCTAGCTAAAGTCCGTTCGCTTGGCGTGTGTAGCACGTTTACTAAACGACAGCAAAAAAGATCAGTCCGTCCCGTTTAAGCATATCGAATAAAAATATTAACGAAACTTTTGTTACTATTTTACTAAAGTCATAAAATACTTTAGGAAGAGGAAAATTTACCAATAATAAAGGGGAACAATAAAATGAAAAATTTTGCACAAATTAAACGTCCTTTGGGATAAGCAGGATCGTAAATTAATAATTGTAGACGAGATAGTTTTTGGAAAAGATAGTATTAAAGGGAAATACGAAAACTGAGAGCAGATGGAAAACGGATTTTCTATTTAGATGAAACCCCGTTGAATAAAGAACACTATTGCAAAATTCTGACAAGATAAATCAACTTAAAATCATAGGTAAGTGTTTTTAAAAGATTTATCAATAGGTCTAAAGACCCCAACTAAAAAAAGTCCTGCTTCAATAACAACCCATATTGGAAGTGATAAAGGTTTTGTACATGGTGGTTTGCTTGAATTTGTATCAAAGTTTACCAAAAATTTCCACGTATGAATGAATTCCGATGTGTTTGAAGAGTGTTTCCGCTGGATCCAACTTCTTTCCACTTGCTACGGTTCTAACACACATCTTTTGCTTCCTTTACTTTCATCAGTCCTCTCATACATGCTCGTCGGTTTTTGGTACTCTTGAACTGGCCTTTCTTCAAAACAATGTTAATCTGATCGAGATTTGTTTGCCGAGGTCGACCTCTACCGACTTGTCCATTCACACTCACTTTATAAATTTGTTTCGTTAATCTTCCTTTATCCATTATTTCTACATGTCCAAACCATTTAAGCATTTCTATATCTATCTTTGTAACCACATCTTTTTTTACACCACAGCGTTCTCTTATCTCACTATTTTTTACTTTATATAACCGAGTCACTCCGGCTATACTTATCAGTGTGCTCATCTCCACAGCATTAATCCTATTTTCATGCTTCTTCTGCCAAACCCAACATTCACTACCATACATAAGTGTAGGAACCAACACACCTCTATGCACCGCCAGACGTGCCTTTTATGACACTTTCTGGCTGCAAATAAAGATATGCAGTTCTCAATTCATTTGTTTTCCTGCCAACACCCTTCGCTCAATGTCACTGTCTTACTTTTCATCTCTCGTAAACTTTGAACCCAAGTACCCAAATTCATTTACTTGTTTCACTCTTTCTCCCTTAATCAGAAATTCACCGCATACATAGACAATGTCGACCACAATTCACTCCTTGCAACTCTTTCATAGGCCTTTTCCAAGTCTTTAAAAGCGCAATAGACCTTCTGACTTCTAACCAAGAAATTTTTTACTATACCTCTTAATGAAAAGACCTGATCCATACTGATCTCCTTTCTCTTTTAAATCCTGCTTGCACATCCCATATTATCTTCTCAGTTTCATTTGTCACTCTTTTAATGAATATCTTTGCATACAGTTTGCCGACTATGCTGAGTAAACTAATACCTCCGTAGTTCTTACAGTCCTGCTGCAAACCTTTTTCCTTGTAAAGCGGCACGATAACGGCCTTGCACCAGTCGTCTGGTACGCTACTACTTCTCTAACAAATGTTAAAAAGGTGGTACAGCGGACTAGTTACCACGTGTGTCCAGCGTTTAGCATTTTAACTATTATACTGTCGTACCCATCAGCATCACCCTATTTCATACTGTTTAACGCTTCCACAATTTCACTTTCATTTTAACTTTTACTCATGTCTTATACCAAATAGTATAAATTGGGCTTTTTATTTTGTTTTGTGATCCAAAGAAGTTATTTAGTTTCTTATACTTTACGGTAAACATAAAAAGTGTTACATTTAATGAAAACTCATTTTTCTTCAAAATAAATGATTTCGCATTGCACTAAATAGCTAAAAAAATTTCGTATTGTTTTTGTTTTTATATTTGTCAACAGGAAATTTAAAATAGTAAAGTTTAGTTAGTTGATGTCAAAATGAGAATATACTGGAAAAATAGTGGTTATTAATGTTAGCAACGGCCCTGCCTATTTACGTTATCGCAAACCTCTTAGTGTGTTGGTAAACGTGGAAACGTTTTCCACAAAAGCTTGACGAAAAACGAGCTAAAACGAGCTTCCAGAGACTATACCTTGCTGTGGAGTTTCGGTCATGTTTAAGTTTCTCCTTTATTATATGTTTTTGCCGCAGGATATGTGTTCATAAATTTCGTGTATTGTGTTAAGGACTATCTGTGCCAATTACCGTTCGTTATACACGAGTGCCCTGTACCTTTTTCGTAAAGAAGGATCATCTTCAATATAGATATAATCGGTTGTAAGAAATAATTGTACCATTATTTATTTGTTCGCTTTGAGGCATGTTTTCGTAATTTATTTGGGAGGACGACGTCGAAAATGTTCACCGGTGATCTGCCTCATAAAGCTTTATCTTTTTTTTTGTTAGTTTTGCAACAGCTTCTCTATTGCGAAGGATGTCCTTATCTGGTATTGCTACAAAGCAGAAATTCCAATCAGCAAAAAGGATCATAAATTTGTTATTGTGTTGATCGTCTTTGGTAATGACTGGAATCATTGAGCGCAACTTGACGATTACAAAGAAGTACGCGCGAATTTTTTTTTAAGTAATAATACCAAAATAATTTACATAAAAATTATAAATAATCATTGCGTAAATATCAAAGAGGTAATCAGAGTTACCTGTTCGTGGGCTTGGTACAAAAAAAACTTAATAACTAAAAATAAACAATGTTCTTAAACAATAAATCATATTTTTATAATGTATGGAAATCTGGTGGATTTTATATTAAGTTAACATTCATTAACATTTTTATATTATTAATAAATTTTAATTTAAAATAAGCAAATGAAAGCATATTTATTTATTTATTATAAATTTAATGCAACCCGCAGCAGGACTATAAGAACTACCAAGGCATTAGTTTACTCAGCATCGTCGGCAAACGGTATGCAAAGGTGTTAATTAAAAAAGTGACAAATAAAACTGATGAGAAGATATGGGATGTGCAAGCAGGATTTAGAAAAGGAAGATGTATGGATCTGGTCCTTTTATTACGAGGATAGTTGAAATTTTTTTGGCTGGAAGTAAAAATGCAGACTTGGAAAAGGCCCATAACAGAGTGGTAAGAAATAAATTGTGGTCGACATTGTCTATGTATGGGGTGAGCGGTAGTTTGATGAGAGCACTGAAATCACTTAACGATGATTCCACTGCTCGTGTCAGGATAAACGAAGCTTACACAGACTGGTTCATCATTAAAAAAGGTGTTAGACAGGAATTTATGACCTCGCCATGGCTGTTTAACATAGACGATTTTCAAAAAAAAAATTAAAAAAGAGTGCGTATGTATTGAGAATAAATGATTTGATTGTCAAATGCCTCCTTTACGCCGATGATCAAATCATGTAAGCATCATCCGAAGAGGATTTGTAGGCGATGGTTAATATTGTGCATAATGCCCTAAAAATCAAAGGGATAGTAATTGTTTTTGAAAAAAAAGAAAGTATGCCGAACTGCAAAGTGCTGATTAAAGGAGAATTAGTGAAATAAGGGCATAGAATTATAAAATTAAGTTCAGAATTTACGAAACACCGAAAGTATGACTGTGACATTAAGTAAAGGGTGTTGGCAGGAAAATAAACAAATGGGGCCCTACACAACTTTCTAAATAGCCAGAACTTGTCGAAAAAGGCACACTTTCTGTGTATAGAGGAGGCTGCTACACTTACGTATGATAGTAAATGTTGGGTTTGGCAGAAAAAGCATGAAGTAAGATCAATGCTGCGGAGATAAGAAGTATAGCTGGAGTGACTTTAATGGATAGAGTAAAGAATAGTGGGATAAGGGAACGCTGTGGTGTAAAAGAAGATCTGGTTACAAAAATAGATAAAGAAATGGTTTGATAAATTAAACACGTAAAGGGGATGGATGAAAAAAGGTTAACAAAACATATTTATAAGGCGAGTGTGAATGGACAAGTCGGTAGTGGTCGACCTCGTTGAACGTACTCGATTAGATCAACATTGTTTTGAAAAAAAGCGGTCAAGTGTTTTAACAACCCACGAGAGTGTATAAGAGCGCTGATGAAAGAAGGAATAGCAAAAGATGTGTGTAAAAACCGTAGCAAGTAAAAGGAATTGGTCTCTATGGATATACAGATTTGATAAATAAAACTAGAATTTCTGAAATTATAATACAAAATACTTGGTATTAATTTTTTTTTTATTTTGTCACTTGCAAAAAAAGAGCAACCATTATGATCTTTAAAGTATTTATTTTTTTATTTTTAATTCCAACACATTTAATTCTAGAAAAATATTCGGTAACTGTTGAAATTTTTTTATTAATCAATTCTATTGAAATTGACATTCGAAGTGGTAATGGTGTTTTAATAAAGTGAAAAACGTTGCCAGTGTGTCTTTCATTAGGTATTTTTTCCCAATTTTATTCCACCGTACAGCAACTATAACAACAGTTAAAATACAAAATTGCCTTACTTTAACAAAAATTTTACTCCGATAAAAAAAATATTAATAAAGATTCGTGGACCAGTGTGGAAAGCATTATAGATTATTATGGAAATAATCAGGATGTGTTAATCGCTAATGCAGGTCCCGGTCATTGGAATGATCCCGATATGTTGATCATTGGAAATTTTGGACTAAGTTATGAACAGAGCAAAACACAAATAGCTATTTGGACCATTTTAGCAGCTCCCTTATGTCAATAGATTATTTTGAACCAAATAAGGTTTAAACCATAATATTCTGGATACATTTCAACGTACCTCGCAACTAAAAAAAATCAGAAACCAAGATGGTAGTATGGTAAAAGGAGAGGAATGCGTATTAAAGAGATTGAAGGAATACTTCGAAAGTTTATTTAAAAAAGAGGATACACAAATACAGGCCCCATTCAGAGACATGAGTGAAAGTTGCAATGAAAGTGAAATTAGTATGACAGAAATTGTGGAAGCGTTGAACAATATGAAATTAGGTAAAGCTGCTGGGTACGAAAGAATAACAGTTGAAATGCTAAAGGCTGGACACACGTAGTAACAAGTCTGCTGTACCACCTTTTTAACATTTGTTGGAGAAGTAGTAGCGTACCAGACGCCTGGTGCAAGACCGTTATCGTGCCGCTTTACAAGGGAAAATGTTCGCAGCAGGACTGTAAAATCTATCGAGGTACTAGTTTACTCAGCATAGTCAGCAAGCTGTATGCAAAGATATTGATTAAAAGAGTGACGAATGAAACTGAGAAGATGATTTGGGATGTGCAAGCAGGATTAAGAAGAGGAAGGAGATGTATGGATCAGGTCTTTTCATTAAGAGGTATAGTAAAAAAATTCTTGGTTAGAAGTTAGGTCTATTGCGCTTTTATAGATTTGGAAAAGGCCTACGACAGAGTGGTAAGGAGTGAGCAAAACACCCGATATTGATCTGAAGAAAATCCAAATTAAATGCAAGAATGCAATACGCAAATACCACTTAAAATCAACGCATGGGCTGGAATTGTGAAAATATAATTATTTGTTCGTATTTATTTTACATTCAATTTAACAGGAGAGATCCATCTGGATTTTTTGCAAAATACAATAATTGTTTATTTGACCTAGCTTTTCCCTGATATCAAAATTGCCAACACTTTGGACCGCAGAATATGGTCTTAATAGGATGGCCACAATTCGGTATACCTGTGCTCCAATTATAAAACAGAATATTTTCAGATCAATGGATCGGAAGAAGGGAAACAGTTGAATGAAACACAGATTACCAGATCTTACGCCATTAAACTTAAAAATCTAAGGTCTACACTAATAGACCTAAAAATATCTTTGACCTAAAAGACCGAATTAGACAGGAAACGAATTTGTTACCAGATTAAGTAACTGTTTAGTGGACAATGAAAAACAATTTAAACATTTACTGAAAATTATCCTTGGTTTCTTTTTGTTACAGTGTACGTTTAGTCTTTATCAAAATTGTCACAACCAACTTTTGCATTTTTGTCCATCCCGTACCAATTAGTATTAACTTATACATTTTTGGAATTAGCTCTGCAAGAGAAATCCACTATCCGCCATCGCACTATCAGGAAAATCTTACGGAATCTTGACTCTAATAAGGCAGTAGGACCAAAGGGAATTCCGACAATTGTCCTTAAGACCTATGCTAAAGAGCTCACCCCAGTTTTCTGTAGACTCTTCAAGCTATCATACAGCAAAGGAGTATTTTCGTCCATGTGGAAAAACGTTAAAGTCCAACCCATTCCGAAAAAAGGTAAGAAGACTATTCCTGCGAATTATCGCCCAATTGAATCTCTCAGTCATATCCAGGCATTGTTAAGCAAATTATCTACCTACGGTCTCCCAACCAAACTGCGGCAATGGCTCTTAAGCTTCATGCAAGATCGCTCTTTACATGTGGCAGTTGACGGTATTTCTTCTGATGCGTTTAAAACCAAGGCCAGAGGAAATGATACAAATAGACTCAGGCAGAAAAAGGTTGATTCCATCAATGGTGATCTTAAAGCAATCGTTGCTGGGAAACCAACAATCTTGTTCAGTTCAACGCCCAGAAAACAAAAAGCGCCTCGTTTTTCAATAAAGTGAATTCCTTAAATCATTCCATTACAATGTCCAAAAATACCCTTGAATCAAGTCCCTTTATCTCGATTTTGGGAGTCACGGTGTCTAATAATATGTCTTGGCATGACCATGTTGCTAACATCGCAAAGTCAGCAAACCAGACGCTGGGTTTTCTGTGGAAAGTTTTAAAGTTTTTTACTCCTGATCAACTGTTAACGACGTACAAGACTCAAATCCGACTTCTACTTGAGTATTACTCGCACATTTGGGGTTCAAAACCAACACATTCTCTTCGTCTTCTAGATTTCATTTAGAAAAGGGCCATTCGGGTAATAAACAGCTCAACTCTCACAGATACCCTTCACCCACTAGAACATAGAAGAAGAGTTGCAGACCAGACATTACTCTACAGATATTTTCATAGCAGATGCTCCAGAGAAATAAAAACACTTGTAACACTGGTCACATTCGGCCAAGAAACTCGGCACGCAGATCAGTCTCACCCATTTAATCTCAAAATTGACACTGCAAGGACCAATCTCCATTAAGAATTTTTCTTTTATAGGGCTGCTACAGAATGAAATAAGCTTCCAAAATCAGTTTTTCCAGAAAACTATAACCTGCAACTTTTTAAAAAGTGGGTCCACAATAATTTCCTTTCTATAATCTCTCACCCTTTTAAAATCGCAGTGCGGGCCGTCCGCAGCCAACACGATAGGTCTACCCTTTTTGCAACTATTTTCAGTAAAAAAAATTAAGAAAAGGGGGTGTTTTATTTAAAAAAAAACTTAAATATTGTTTAACCTGTATGATAAATTATTCTTTTAAAAAATGGCAAATTAAAATAAAAAAAACCTTTTTCTAGAGTAGCCAATTTTTAAAACCAACATGAAATAGTCACATAAATAAGCAAAAACATGTTAATCCCATTAAACCTAAAAAATGCCAATTGTTTTAGGAAATTGCAGGGAAACTTTAAAGATAAATTTAAGGTGATCATGTGAGAGCCAATTGCCCACACATGAATAGGATAATGATCAAAGTAAACAACGACCTCAACCTGAACTTCTACGTTGCTGGATGTTACACGGTTGTTACAGTACAATTACACGATACGAGGACAAAGAATATTCTCTACGCAGAGATGCTAATTTCTAAGCTAGTCTGGTTTTCCCGTTGTCTGATTTTCGATGTCTGCTTCAGTTATATCATAATTATGCTCCTTGTCTAACTAAACGGTAAATTGCATGTGGATTGTAAATATTTCCGTAACAAAAAAAAAATAGTAAAATATATTGATTTTCAAAAAAATCCCAATGACCAGGAAGAGTAGACCAATTGCAATGTAATTTTCTTAACTTCGACTTCAATAAGAAATAATGTGGACCAAATAATTCAACATATGTTCACTTGTTTAATTTGGTTCAAGTGGTCTAAAGAAGAAACTGCCATCAGGGATCTGGACGACCTCAAGCAACTTCAGCATTGAAAGATCATAATTTAAGGATTGCGGTTTTCTCATCTTGATTAATTAAAAAGCTTGATTGAAAGTTTTACAGCAAAGAATCCTTATGGCATCGATATATTGCAGAGTTGCACTTTTCTTTCGTAAAGACGATTTTTATGTCTTGGTCTGACAGGAAGATTAAGGTTAGAATGGTGTTCTTCCGATTCTGTCTTTGGATTCACAATAGTCGCAAAAGAGTACGATTACATGGAGAAACAGAAATTGAGAACGGCTTGCAGCCTTTACACAAGGGGTAATGATAGTTTTAATTAACAGAAATTTTATTGCAGCTCATTGCACTGCCATACGTACGAGGGTTAATTCAATCCTTTTTTTGATAAGACAATGCACGTTTTGATACAGTAAGGGTTACTATACTTGGTTACCAAAGGTTACTATAAGGTTCCTACAGGAAAATACAGTCACACTGCTTTTATGCTCTCCAGACTTTTCACTAATCGAGGATATGTGAAATATGCTCGGCAATCCACTAAGTAATTTACCTCAAACAACTAGTTAACCTTTGTTCAAATTTAAAAAGACTAGAATGACATTAATCCATTAATCACCTATTTTCGAGCATACCTTAAAGAGTTATCAAATGCATAAGAAACTGTGGTAAACCCAGTCGTGCAAATAAATAATAATTGACTAATAAAATAGTTTTTTAAATGCCTATAGTAATTTTATGAAGCAATTTTATATACAAGATTCAAAATATGTTTTTTTCAAACAATTTCATTACTTAAATATTGTTATTAGTTTTCTCTTGTTAATTAATATTTAAGAGCTTGATTAAAATTTAAAGCAACAGAGGATTTTTTTACTTGAAATAATAGTCTGAAAAAAGTAACTGAAGAGGTTTATTTTGTTAATTTGCATTAATTATACAATCTCTTGGCGTGTAAACTTCACAAGCTCTGTTTTTTAAACTGTACTGCACTAACTCAAAAGGCTTTATCCCTTTTTGGTATTCTTTTTAGTCCAGTGTTGTCAAGGAGCTGGATGGCCGCAATATTTGCATGGTGATGGAGTCGGTCTTCGTGATTCTTGGCAAATTTTTATAATGGTCCAGTCAACAAACTCAATTTCTAAGTCTCGATGGAGGTCTTTGTTTTAAATTTACCACGGGGGATCTTTGATGATCCTTAGCACTTTATGTTAAAATTTCTTTATGGTATCCAGATTGGTTTGTCCGTTACATTCTCAAAGCTGGATGGCGTAGAACCAGGTTTAGGTATTTGCTTATAAAGCATAAGTATATTTTTAAGAGACAAAGTAAAGTTTCTACCAATGAACCAATAAATTTTTTTATACGAGTTTTTTCCTTTTATTTTTGACGTGTGCGAAGCTTGGCGTCTAAAGTAATACCTAGACATTTAGCTTTGAATGAGGAATCAAATTATTGTTTATTCTGACAGGTATAGTGACGCTTTCTATTTCACAATTTTAATACTTCAACGCCTAATAGTCTTATTTATTGTCATGTCATGTCATGAAAATTGTTTTGGAAAATTTGTAATATATTTTAACATTATTTGTTATTAGTTGAGTATAAAAAATTAAAATTTAAATATAAAATATTTTTATTTTGAAATATGGATGCAAGATATAAAAACATTTATTTATTTTAAAATTGCCCAAGTTGACATGATATCACACATGGCAGATAGACGTCATAACTTAAGGGTGTGTTTAAAATTCAGAATAAAAATTTTGGATCAGGTATATTTAAAAAAATAAAATTAAAACAAAAATTTAAATTATGTAGCATATTGTGTAGAAAAAACATATTTGCTAGCGGTGGTCTGGGAGAAGTTTGTTTAAAAAAGAATATCCAAAGAGAGAAGACGTGTTTTCTTTGAAATATTGGTAAGAAGAAGAAAAAATATGATTAAACTATCGTATTAAAATTTGGTGGTCCTATGATAAAGAAGAGAAAGGAAGGTGAAAATCGTAGAGAAGGGCCTCCCAGTAAGGTGATCTGTGCACAGGAGGCAACGTAAAGAACAAAATAAAAGTATGAACAATTTATTTTGGGGCATAAGTAAATTATTTGGAAAATGTTGCAAATTCTTGTAAAATTTTAAATTTAAACCATATATAGAAATTTAGAAAATAAAGTAGATATTTATTGGGATTTTAAGAAAAATATTAATTTTTTTATTGAACGCACGACCACGTCTCTACCGGACAAAATTAAATTAAATTATATATATTTTGGTAGATTGTAGGAGTGGTCGTAAAGGCTTTGCATCCTCTCAAGAACCTTAACCTATCAGATCTTTTGTGCATAATTTATTCAAGGCCCGGGATTCCGAGACTCTGTGCAAAGTTTATCAGTTTCCTGAGGGCTAAGTTTCTGACATCAAAGCACATAAGGAAGGCCCCTTCCAGAAACTTGAGCATCTTGAAGAAAAGCGCTAGGCATTTACAAAGCAAATGTTCTGCAGTTTCGGCGAAGTTCTCGCAGTTGCAGCAACTATCACTCTCAGTTTTACCCATCTTTTTCAGGTGATACCTCAGAGAGCAGTGTCCAGTGAGGAAACCTGTCACCAGTTTTAAGTCTTTCTTGTCCAACTCGAGAAGCTTTCCTTGGTGAAAGGCTCACTAGCCTTTTCGCTTGTCTTTGTCCTGGCACTTTATGCCTGTGAGATTTTATTTTATCTGTTTCCCAGCGTCAAACCTCTTCTTTCAAGTAGGCTTTAAAAGGTTCACAGAAGGGTTCTGTTTCCCAGCGTCGAACCTCTTCTTTCAAGTGGGCTTTAAAAAGTCCACAGAAGGGTTCTGGGTCGAAAAGTTGTGTATTTGCCCCTTCTTTGGCAAGGCAGTCTGCTTCTTCGTTGCCTTTAACTTCCTTGTGACCTGGAACCCACATCAGAGTAACCTGATTGCTTGCTGCCAGTTGTCTCAGGGATTATTTACAGTCCCAAGTCAGCTTAGACTCACAATTGTATGTCTTTAGAGCTTTTAGTGCTGCTTGGCTACCTAATAAAATATAGATTTCTGCCCTACGGGTGTTTCTTTCGATGCACTCCTGAGCACATATCTCTATGGCATATTTAAAAAATGGTTGGGGTATTACCAAGCGGTTTTGAGAGCCTAAACTTTTGCTCTGTAATGTCCACTCTAACCGTTTCATTCATCTTGGATCCAGTGGACCACACTGAACTATCCCTTTCTAGTTGAGATCCGTTCTCTGTGCAAACTTGATAATTGTTTAGGACCACTTCAAACTGCATTTCGAAGTCGTATCTAACGGTATAATATCTGTCAGCTTAGACATGGATTCTAGGGAAATATTTTTAAAAATCTTTAAATGTCCAATCAAATTTCTTGCTCTAAGATTTTTTTCTAGCTCAGTCTGAAGGCACTAATTGCTGCTTTTTTTACTACACATAAGTACAATGAAGGCAGGTTTAGCATTACCTCTACGGCTGAAGTGGGGCACGTGAATGTGGCCCCTGTGATTTCCAGACAAGCTAGCCGCTGCACTTTCTGCAGCTTGACTTGTGCCGAAATTGCATTTAGGCCACCATATTAATAAAACATAGGTGACCATTGGTTTAATGATCGTTTGGTATGACCAGTAGATCATTTTTGATTTCAGACCCCATGTCTTGCCAAAGACTCTGTGGCATGTCCAGCTTGCCACTATAGCTCTGGAAAGAATGTGGTTGGCTGTTTCATGTCAGTTTTTGGTCGATTATTACACCCTAATATTTAACTTTTTTATAAAAAGTAAGTCCGTACTTTCGCCTCCTGATGAATGGAACCAGCACTGTTTTGCTAGAATTGACATTAAGTGCTTCCTTTGCGCACCAGCTTCTGATTGTGTTTAGGGGTACTTGCATGCGATTGAAGATTACTTCGTCATGTCTGCCCCTAATGGTGACGACTAGGTCATCGGCGTAACCTTAAGTCGTAAAACCAGAGTCGTGTAGCTTAACTATCAGGTTGTCTATAACCAGTGACCACAGCAAAAGCGATAGAACTCCCCCTTGAGGACAACTTTTTTCTACTGTCATCTTGACTGTCTCTCCCCCAAGAGTCGCCACAATGATTCTACTTTTTAGCATTGATTGTACCATCTAATCAGTGAGGCGTTTATATTTGTTTCCGCAAGTGATCTAGTTATAGAGGTATGCGAGGTGTTATCAAAAGCACCTTCTATGTCGATGGAGGCACAAAGAGCCCTTTTATAAATGTTTATATACACAGAGTTTTTGACCTTTACTTCACGAAGCGATATTTTGTAAACTTACAAGTGTATAGCAATGTTGCATAACATCAACGTATGAAACCTATCCCTGTTTTACCACCAACATTTTTGTGTAACCCTTTATTTACGTATGTTTTTTGTTTTAGGTAAGTGCCCAGCCTACGAGCTAAAATCCCGAACAATAAACGGGTAAGTAAGACGACGAAACGATACTGAAATTTTTTATGTCTTAAAGTAATCATTCTTTTCTTTAAATTATACTGCGAAAAATAATTATATTTGCTTTTATGAGAATAAGAAAATGAGAATAATTTCGAAACAAAGTTTGATTATATTAATTAAAAATGGCCAAAAAAGGGCTGAACTCCTCGTTTTTTCTTGTTTATAAAATGCTCTTTTTTGCTGTATCTTATTATTTAATTAGTGATGCCCCGTTATTTTATTTATTAATTTTAAAATACTTTACTTGTTTAATAACTATAATATTAAAATATTATAACTTGCCTTTGCGAATTTGTAAATGCAAAATATTGCTAAAAATTAACTGGGAATTATTTATTAGAAATAAAAAAATAACCAAACAAAAAGATTATGAACTAAATAGTACATTATCATCATCAATGGTTCTACAGCTCTAGCTGAGCCTCAACCTTCTTAACCTTTTTTCGCCAATCAATTTTGTTCATTACCAACCGCTGCCAGTTTGTCGCGCCTATCTTTCTGGCATCCTCATCTACGCCATCCTTCCACCTTAATTTTGGCTTACCTTTGCATTTACTTCCCTGCCATAAGTACTCGTCTTGGAGGGTTGTTTTCACGTGTCCTCGCCAGATATCCTGCCCATCTCAATCTCCCTATTTTTATGGCAGATACAACATCTTTACCATTGGCTATTTGCTTATAGTTGTTATAAATTTCATGGTTGTATCTCCTCCTCCATATACCATTCTCGCAGACTGCGACGAGGATTCTTCTCAGGATTTTTCGTTCGAAGATAAGTACTAGATTTCCATCTGCTTTGGAGATGGTCCACGTTTCTGATCCGTATGTCAGTACTGGTAGGATAAGGTGAATTTGGTTTTTTGACTTAGGTTTTTGTTTTTTAGGTGTTTACTCCACCCAAAGTAGCACTCATTCGATAGCATTACCCTTCGCTTTATTTCTTTGAAGGTAGTATTTCCTTTGTTATAAGTGAGTCTAGGTACGTGAATTTGTTTACTACTTCAAAATTAAATTCAAAATTAAAGTTATTAACGCTGAAGTTTTAACCGATATTTCTGGCTTTGTTGTTTGGAGTTAATGCCATTACTTTTGTGTTAGCCACGTTTATCCGAAGGCTTATGTTTTCGCGGCGGTGGAAAAGTTAGCAAACATTTTCTTTAATTTGCGGGTGGTGCAGGCTGTTAGGTCCAAGTCATCCGCATAGGCCATGGTTTGTAAGGACTTATTAAAGATAGTACTAAGTCGTGTTTAGATTTTTGACTACTGTAATAAATGTCGCATTGTCTCTTCTGGATTATTCTTTGTCCTGTCTAGTGTACTTATTGAATAGCGATGATATGTGTTTTATATTGGGCTAATATATCACTCAGCTTTCGAAGATTTTCAGGTTCATAGAGAGTACGAACGTTTCGGGTGAATAGTTTTAAATCATTTTCCTTATTTCGTTGCATTGGTTGCCGTCGGGAGTTCCGTCCGGTTTTTTCAACTTTGGATTTTGTAACAGTCGTTTTTTACAGGTGGTGCTAACACCCTTTTCGGAGGACCATTTTACCCACTCTCGTCTACCTCTTACCCACTCTTCCACCCGATTTGGTTACAAGATCTCCAAGTGGTTTGCTCAGGTTACAGGTGATGCCGTCGTGAAGGTGAGAGTTAGATTTGAGCAGGAGAGGCTAAACGAGGTTAACTGGAATCACCCTCGTTTATTCGCATTCTACCCCATTTATCCCCATTAAATAGTACACTAATGAAAATAATCTAGAGCTAGTTTATTTCAAGCTAGTAATGTTTAACCAAATTAAGATTTGGAATTACGCTTTGAGATGTGCCAAATGTTCCCGCTATTTATTTTTTTCGAGCGACACTTTCTAGCATGCCAATGTCTTTTAGCATTTGTTTGCGGTTTAACTGGTGTCTCTTTATATTTAATTCAAAAATTCATGGTATAAAATGACACAAGGAAAAAATAAATATTAACCACTCGTCGTTTGTAGAAGCTGATATACCAAAAAGTGAAATAGACAAAAGAAAATTGGCGCGCAGACCTAATTGTAGAATAACCAGCAAAAATTAAATTTCTTGAATAAAATTGGTAAACATAATCTTCAATATTTATTATTTATGTGAAGGTTTAATTGCAGTCATAAGCGAACATTTAAAACGATGGTTTTTTGTTTTACCACTAGTTATAAACGTTTCGTTTATTGATTTTCACTTTTAAAATTCGTTTAAATTAGAATAGGAAATGAGCAGTGACTGAAATGTATTACCATCTCCATTTTTTACTCTTACGGGCTCATAAATCAACTCCTGACTTTAATTTAACTTCCTACAAAGAGAAAAAGTAAGTGGGCTGTATGAAAGAATTAAAATTTTGTTAAAGTAATGTTGCAATTATGAGAATGGTCCAGAGCGTTTAACCAGTTCTTGGTTAAAAAGAAAGGTTACGTAAATCAAAGGGGTAAAAATAAAATGATACGATGCAGAAAGCTGCAATTCTTTGATGTATAAAGCTCTATTATATTTTAAAGTTTTTTAAAAATCAATTGTATTAACTTTCACCATAAAATTAGACTTTAAACGAATAAATAATTACTACATCAAATAATGGCAGTTTTTTAAGTTCTTTGCGAAGGTAAAATATTTTTAAAATAACTGTATATATATAAAAATATATATATATATATATATATATATATATATATATATATATATATTTAAAAATATTTTACCTTCGCAAAGAACTTAAAAAATATATATAATATATATATATATATATATATATATATATATATATATATATATATATATATATATATATCTACAGCCTTCGACCGCGTTTGGCACCAGGCATTGTTAATTAAATTATCTGCCTACGGTCTCCCAACCAAGTTGCGCCAATGACTCATGAGCTTCATTCAAGATCGCTCCTTACATGTGGCAGTTGACGGTATTTCTTCTGATGCGTTAAAAACCATCGCCGGGGTCTCCTGCTACGGAATGAAACAGGCTTCCAAAATCAGTTTTTACATACATACATAAAGTCACGCCTCCTTCCCATAGGGGTAGGCAGAGACCACTTCCTTCCACTTGCTACGATTCGTACACACATCTTTTGCTTCCTCTACTTTCATCAGTGCTCTCATACATGCTCTTCGCTTGTTGGTACTCTTGACCTGGCCTTTCTTCAAAACAATGTTGATCTGATCAAGATATGTTCTCCGAGGTCGACCTCTACCGATTTGCCCATTCACACCCGCCTTATAAATTTGTTTCGTCAATCTTCCTTCATCCATCCTTTCTACGTGTCCAAACCATCTAAGCATTTCTTTATCTATCTTTGTGACCACATCTTCTTTTACACCACTGCGTTTTCTTATCTCACTATTCTTAACTTTATCCAATCGAGTCACTCCGGCTATACTTCTCAGACTACTCATCTTCGCAGCATTAATCCTATTTTCATGCTTCTTCTGCCAAACCCAACATTCACTACCATACATAAGTGTAGGAACCAACACACCTCTATGCACCGCCAGACGTGCCTTTTTTGACACTTTCTGGCTATTCATAAAGCTATGCAGTGCCCCATTCATTTGTTTTCCTGCCAACACCCTTCGCTCAATGTCACTGTCATACTTTTCATCTTTAGTAAATTTTGAACCCAAGTACACATATTCATTAACTTGTTCCACTCTTTCTCCCTCAATCGAAACCCCACAGTTTGTCATGCTTCCTTCTCTTTCAAAAACCATTACTTTCGTTTTGCTCACATTTATTTTCATCCCTTTGATTTTCAGGGAATCATGCATAACATTAACCATCGCCTGCAACTCCTCTTCAAATAACGCTAATATGACTTACAGAAAACTAAAAATTTTAATTTTGGTACAATTTGGTTTCGCTTTGACAATATAATTATACAAAAGGTAAAAATTGCGCCAATTTAAATAAAATTTCTAATATAACAATAAATAAAAAAAAATGAAAAAAATTATAATAATCTGTATTTTCTCCAGCAGCATTAGTTACAGTTTGACACTGTCATGGCATACAGCATTGATCTATCAATTTTATAAAGAGCAAAATTATGCAGAAAAGAAGCAATCCGTCACTGAAACATATCCCATACATGCTTGATGGAATTAAGATCTAGCGACTGTGATGAATCCTGAATTTAACGGAATTCAAGGTCTGCAGGAATGGCAAATGGCTTGAGATGAGAAATGACAATAAGTTCAGTTTATTTAATCGTGTCTAAACTACACTTATTTATTACAATAATTAAATGGATACATTTTAAGTGTACGACATTCACAGGCGTCGCAAGTTTGTTTAAATGGCTCATATCTCCTTCCAGAGTCTGACACACTGCACTGCCGCATCATTCGCCTTTCACAGGTCCCGAATGGTGCAAGGGGTCTGTAGAGATGGACAGGTCAGCAAATGTTTCATTTTTTGGGTCTCTATGCAGGCGCATGAGTCGTCCTCGGCGCATCCCCATCTTAGCAGATTGTCCCTGGACCTACCCATTTGACATAGGGTTTTTCCAGGTCTTTCAGTCTAGTTGTGATCCGACAGGAAGGCTTTCTGTCGGATTTCAGGTTGGGGTGTTGTTATCTGTTAGCCTCTGCTTCCACATTGTTTCTGTGGTTGCCAGTTTAGTGTCTGTTAGTTCATAAGTTCAGTTATACGATGAATATGTTAACTCTGGTCCAAAGTGCCTTTTATATAACGGGAATAGTTTAATGTTAACAAGTTATCTCAGCCCACATTATAAGTTGTAGACAAACATTTTTTAAAAAAATTTAGCTCCATCTGTAAATAACACAATGCTTCATTCTTGTAAGCCCTGATGCACAAGTTGTTTTGCCCACCTTGGTTGGTTGGTTTGTTGGCTGACGAACAAGAGACCGGGTTTGCACCTCCCTATGACACTGCGACCAGCTGGGGTCTATTGTATCACTCTTCCGTCAGTGGTTCCTCACACAAACAGGTTTGTGCCATTTATTAGGTTTAGTTGCCCGTTTATGAGGTTTTTCGGATTTATACCCTTTTTTGGGCTGATCTTTCCGAAGGTTCTGTGACGCCTGCTTTCTAGTGCGTCGCTTTCAAAGATGATGTGAGAGGCTGTTTCTTCCCCTTTACCACATAGTCTGCAATCCATAGGTTTTCTGAGTATTCCCATGGTGTTCGGGTGTTTCCTCAGGCAGCAGTTTCCAGTAAATAGACCTACTATAATGCGTGCGTTTGTTCTGTTCAGATTCAGAAGCTCAACCGTCAGAGTTTGACTTGGGTGTCCAACTATGACTTTGCTGTATATTTGCCCGTCGCTTTGTTCCCAGTGTTGTTGGTGTCTTTTGTTTCATCCACCTTAATTTTAGTTCATAATTTTCACGACGTAACATGGGAATCTTCAATGAAGATCTGGCATGCAGGCCAACACCATGTAGTCTATTCCTTAAAGTTTGGTCGTATAAAATAATGGGTATTTGCTAAGGTCTCACAGAATTCGCATGCAATTCGGCAAGCTAATCCTACAATATATCGATCTTGGAGGTATAGTATCACCTTAACGACGTCTATGTCTTTCAGCAACATCACCGAACTGTTGATATTAATTCTATGATCTCAAAATAATGTGCAACATCAGCTTGCGAAAGACCACCCTTTATTATATTACTTACTATTTGAACACTAGTACAGTCATTATGTCCAAATAATCCCCCTGAACATACATTAATTCCATTGTCGCTCTTTCTTGTTTTAACCGTTGGGGGGTCACTAGTAGTCTCAAAAGATCTACCAAATCCTGTATCTGTTAATGTCCGCCATTTTGAATTTGTTAAAAAACCGGTTTTTCTTGAATAACTCAGCCATTTTTAAACTAAAACTGTTCAGACAAAATATATAGGAAATATAATTTCCAACATCTTTGATAGGTGCGTTTTTTTCTGAAATTAATATTTTTTTAATTAAACCTGAGGCGAAATAAAACTATATCTTGTTTATTTTTAACTTTAAGGCATAAATGCACATAAAAAACATGATTTTTAATTTGAAATATCTCAGTGGCGTACCATTTTTTTGGTTTAAAAAAATTGGGATCATTACCCGTGTGTGCGCAAATGATAAACATAAAATTCTTAATTGCATGTCAAAAAATTTGCAATAATTACTTCTTAAAACCTACCAAATTTCATTTGCATATCTCGACCGGTTTCAGAGCAATAAATAAATAGTCAGTTTTTAAGAAAAACTTTAACACCCCGTATCTCTGAAACGAAGTATTTAGGAACATACGTTTATATAGCAAACTGTCATTATTTTTTTATACAAAATCACCCCCTAAAGATTGTCACCCTGTATATTTGTTTGTGGAAAAAGCTTCAAAGAAAATAACTGTATGAAAACATTGAAGAAAATATCAACAAACTGTAAATAAGAATCGTTGAATGAGAAAACGATTATTTGAAAGCGTTTTGCAAACAGTATCTTGTTTATTTGTTATTTTAGAAAATATTTATTAAGCTTGTTTATACGTAGATACGTATTTTACACAACCGAGAGGAAAATTCTTTTACGACTAAAATAATATAAGTATACCGTTAACGGATTAGACCCCTGGGCCTAAATTGTTTTTACCATCCACTTAAGGAGCAATATCCTGTATAAAAGGATAATCAATCATTCTCTCCTGCCAAAAAACTGTTTCTGCTTCATGTAAAAAATTGTATATTTAAACTAGCTTTTGGTCTAAAATAAAACAAAATAGTCTGTGATAAAATATGCTTATCACCGTTAACTTTAACACAACTAATTGACTATAATTTATGTATGCTTTTTTTACTAATGGAAGCTGGAATAATGCAGGTCATAAAAGGTTATTTAGAAATAAACAACATTATAATTTTTTAAAGAATTTTTAGTAAAAAAGGCAAGCAAAACTGATTTTTCTTTTTTGGGTTGTCTAGATAACAGTTAATGGAAAATAATTTTTTTGTAAGTTAAAAAAAGAAAAAACAATTGATGGTCTTTCGTGACGTCTAAATGTGGAATATGTTAAGTTCTTTGGAAAAATATTATTGGAACAAAATTCCTGAAAATATAATGAAGTCATTTAAAGATGAAAGGAAACTTAAGAAACAGTGGAGAAAGTCTCAGCAAGTGATAGATCGTTTCTGACGTAGGTGTGTTAAAAATACATTCCTTAACTAATATGTAGAAAACATTGATTGAACACAATGACTCCATGAAAGACGGTTGGATCGTGATATTTAAAGACGAAAATGCTCCAAGAAATAATCGGATTCTTGGAATAGTGCAAAAATTGTTTCCCGTACCTTATAAAAGAGTAAAGGTTGTAGAAGTCAAAAACCAAATTAGACTTTATAAAAACTGTGTCATTTGAAAAACACAATTGAACAAACTATTATCAATTTAGCCAAAAGACACGAAGGAAGGCTTAATCATCGTCATCAAAAAGAAGAATGTAACATATTCGACATTAAGAAGTAATGGTATTTAAAAGAAATGAAAACATGTCAAAAACTGCCAGGTTCCAATTGAAGTAAAAGAGTGAAACAAGTAAATAAGTTTGTGTACTTAAATTTGTAAAGTTTAGAAGAGACTAAAAGTATGACTGTAATATTGAGCGAATTGCCAGAACGTGTTAAAAAGGCACGAATGGCTGTGCATGGAGAAGTGTCAGTCCCTACAATTTATGTATGGCATTGAATGTTTAGTTTGGCAGAAAAACCATGAAAGTAAGATCAATGAGTAGTCTGAGAAGTATAGCCGGAGTGACTCTGATGGAAAAAGTGAGAAATAATAATATAAGGGAATGCTGTGGTAAGAAAGAAGATGTAACAAATATTGATAAAGAAATGCTTATAGATGGTCTGGTAACGTAGAATTTATAAGGCGAGTGTAAATGGGCAAGTCGGTAGAGATCGACCTGGGCGAACGTTTCTCGACCAGATCGGAATTGAAAAATGATAAAGTTACTTGTAAATTATTTAAAAAAAACAATGCTTCGTACGATTTTCTAATATGATAAAAAAAATACGGAAATTTTTTCAAAAAGCTTCATACTGAAATATTTTATTCGAATAATTATTTATTATTACTAACTTAAATTTGTTATCAATGATCTGCACTTAATTAGGACTTATTAGCAACAGTAAATATTTATTCGTATAGTTTACGCATATAACAGCAAATTTTATACACAACATTGTAACTTAAGTGCACAGCTGATGGCTGACAGTACCGACCTCTCGAAAAATTGGTTGGCGGCTATCTGACGGCCAATTCTACCATCGCGCGCTCATTCGTCAAATTAAATAGCGCGTGCTTCCGCTACTTCCTGTAACACACTTTCGTCTTATTTCACGAAACACATCTGTTATACACTTCCGTCATATTTCACGAAATCTCTCCCACAAATTGCAAGAAAGCAAGAAGAAAGATGTAACACATTAAAAATAAATAATTTGGTTTTAAAAAATAGTCAAAGGTACAGTAGAACAAATTGACCTTTACCCTGACGTCATACCTAAAAACCGCGCGAAATGAATCAATGAGTTAAAAATGGCTACTGTTACTTTGTCGTGTGCCTAAATATTTCCACTGTTTGTTTATCTTGTCAGTATCTTTTTGCGTTATAAATGACTAAATATTGCTGTTGGTTGAAGTCAATTTAAATAATTCCATATTACTGTTTTAAAATAGTCGAAAATTTAGATAAGAGTCTTATAGTATTCACTAAAACAGTACATAATTTAGTGCTAACAAAAACAATTGTCTGGCATAATAAAAAATATGAAATTATTGGTAATAAAAGTATTTAATGCGCTCTATTCATACATTTATTATCATTCCGAAATTTACAATACAATATATATTAAGTATTCTAGAAATCATCGTCATACTCTAAAGGGTGTTTACATGCATGTATTTTTTTTACTTTTTGGGTTTTAACGTAATTCTTACTTTGGTTGACTATATAAATCTACCATAAATAATGTTCCAGTTTTACGAAAGTTTAGCAACCGCCTAAGAAGTAAGGTTATGTTAAAAATATTTATTAAATGCAAAACAGGCACCGTTAAATCAAAATAACAAATTAGAGATTTTAAATAAAACCGATTTTATAGAATTTATCAGAATGCAAATAATAAAACACTTTGAACGAAACTCAATGTATCAAAATAATGACAGTTGTCATAAGAGGTCAAAATAAATTCTTATGAATACAACCGATTAATCGTTATTGGCGCTATCTCTTTTCAACATTAAGATATCATAATAAGAAATACAAAAGAACGTATGTCATTGCTTAAAAGGCAAGTGTACATATTGTCAGAAGAAAAGGATAAGGTATATAAAGTTTGTGTTTACTACTGTTCATTGTTAGTGACGTCAGGGTAAAGGTCAATTTATTCTACTGTACATCTTTTGTCAATTAAAAAAAGTAATAAATCTACATTAATTCTTCCAGGACAACTATTTTACCTCTTGCCAACGACTGTATTACAGCTCGTCTATTAAAATGTCTAAATTCAGTTTTTTTGATGTGTTATATTTGTTAATAATTGTTTTTGGTATTACCCCATTGAGAAATGTCTACAATTTAAAGTGCTTGATTTACGCTCCAATTAATCGATCAATGAGGATAAATCTCTAACAGTTGCTACTTCTCAGTGAGTTCAATTGCGTGAGTGTTAGGTATTGCGCAGGAATTGTTGCACTTTATTAACACACTTCATATTACCATTTTGGTTCATTGGATAACATGCTCTATCGCCGTACAGTTGATATACCTTAATTGAAAATGTAGCACTTGACGATATGGCTGCGATTGCTGATTGCGCTGACGTTTGATTGCAACGGAGCGTTTATAATTTAAATACCGAATAAGGATTAAATTAAATTTCTATAACGTTTCTGCATGATCTTTCAATTATTGGTATGCCATAATTGCAAATTGTTTTGTCCTAGATATTTTAGGAGCTATTTACATCTATATTTACACATTAATTCTGCATAAATACATAAAATGAATACTTGTGGTGTTAACCAGTTAACTAAAATTAGTAGGAATATTTAAACATATATAATATAACGTCATTACGTCATTTTACATACTAGATCTAATTAAACCATTAAACCATTGGGATATTCATAACTTAGGTATAACTATAAAAAATAATAATATTTTTGTATATTTTGCATTAAACACAGTACGGTTCCAATATTTTTGCTATACATTTATAGCAAAAATATTGGAAAATACATAATAACGCTAAAAATAAATTTATTACATACCTATGGACCGCACTGTATACAGACGTCCACTTAAAAACTATTCTTTTTGACTCTGGGGACCTTAAATGCAGAGATATGTCAAAATTCGGGATTCATCAAATCGGACCCAGTACTATAACTTCCTGCTGGAAAGTAAAAAATTAAAAATATTTGCTCGAGGTAATTTTTAACAAAAAAATTTTTTAGTATCTGTGTGGTCTGAGTATTATAGACCATCTGAACAGTAAAATCAATGCTTTAAATTGAAATGGCCGCCAAGTTATAAAATGCTTTGTAATCTTCCTACGATAAATATTGCAAACATTATAGTTGGTAAGTTTTAATTATATTTTTATTTATCAAAAAAAAATTTTTTAGTCAATACGTAGTACCTAATGTAGTGTTATTTTTAATATGCTACCCAACAGAAGCTTCTGACCAAATCGAGTGCTAGAAGGGTATAAAACTTTTACTTTCCCCACAAACCTTTTATTTTGCTCTCTCTTTTGCTCCGATGCGGTGCAAATGAAAAGTGGCAGGCGAAAATGGCTTGATTGATGATATTATATGCAGCTTCATTGTGAAGCCTGTAACTGATACCTGCTTTATGATTACTAGACGTTCTCATTAATTGATTTTTCAATTGGTAGTCGGTTAAACGGGAAAATGTGCTGCTGAAAAACTACCTTCATTAATCTTTCAAGTTCAGTCCTATTAAAGGTTAGGGTATATAAAAATTAGTAATATACGTATGAATCTCATCCCTAAAAATGAAAGAGGGGTGATATTTTAAAAAAGAATTTTTAAAATTAATTAGTCACACCAAAATATTCAGTGAGGATATTTTTTGTTAATGATGTTTTACAAAAAGGAGGTTACTATTTTTTTACTTGAAATAGATGGGGTAGCATAGGGGTTCTTTCTTAAGCTATATTAGTTTTCTGTTGTAAAATATATTGTATATCGTATTTATTTAAATTAAAACTCTGCATACTATTTGCCAGATGCCACTATTTGCAGTGGCCACCAAAAAGCCCGGATCTGAATCCGATCGAGCATTAATGATATCACCTCAAGAAAAATGTTAAACGTCAAATACCTGCATCTGGAAACCTAAGGAAACTTAAAAATGCAGTTATCACCGAATGGGAAAAAATTGCTCAAGATTTTATCCAAATTTAATTAGAAGCATTCCTAAACGCATGAATCCGCCGTGATTTTTGAAAAATGTTTTAACTTTAATAGCTGATCCTTATAGATCTTTAAGTGCTTACAAAATTCGACAACCATCATTCAGGACAAAAAATTTGCGGGCAACCTGATATCATTGTGTTCGCAATAAAACAGCGATTATTTTTATATTTAATTTATAGATTAAACAAGTAGGTGAAAATAACTAAGACTAAAATACCTGTTTATACCTGGTAATCCAATAGTTAGACCGAGAAAAATATAGGCAACCCTACGTTTGCATATTCTATAGGCTTTGTACTTACGGTTGGTGTAAAAAATTTTCATTAAACTCATCGGTAGAAATTAAAAAATAAAAATGATTTTTGAATTTTTAATTAATTATAGCCCGGCCAGGATTTTTACAGGTAATCCATTTTTTTCTAAAATTTTTAACTACTTAATTACTTATAAAATAACTTTTATCCATTAAACAAATGGGTAAAGGTCGATCTTACTTCGGATCTTCTACTATGAAAATAAATGCTTGCCCTTAAATATAATTAAAATAGTTATTTTTGTATCTAGTGCGCGAAATGCTACTTTGGTGATCGAGAATAGTCGAGATCACCAAAGTATTTCGCGCATGAGATGCAAACCAAATTTTTTCTACAAACGTCAAAAATATTGTTCTAAAATAAGTAACATGCTTAGCTTAATATGAAAAATGGTATTGAACTGGCTTAAACTGTTTTTCCAAAACAAGTAATTACTGTAACTATGAAAATAAAATGGCATTTGTTGACAATTATTTCAAAGTGACAGTTCTTGATAATTATTTTGGAGTGACTTTTTATTCGCGTCAATTTCGTGCGTGATATTTATAACTATAAAATAATGAAAATTTAGAGCGACGATGAAGTAAGCAGTACCCCACCTAACTTGACAGATGCGGCCAGTAATTCAGTAATTTCAAATCTTTTACCGGAGAAATCGAGGCGCCAGTATAAAAATGCATATCAGCAATTTAAAGAGTGGTGTGAAGCAAATAAAGCCAGAAAAATATCCGAAAATGTGCTGTTGGCATATTTTGCAGAAAAGTCTAAGAAGCTGAAGTCTTCCACGTTATGGGCTATATATTCTATGTTGAAAGCAACACTCAATGTTAAAAAAAACGTGGATTTTAAGACATTTACCAAGTTGGTTCCATATTTGAAAAAATTCAGTAAGTTGCAAACCATCCTAAGAAATCTAAGGTATTGACTAGATAGGAAGTTGAACAATTCATAAGAGAGGCAGATGATGAAACCTATTTGTTGGTTAAGGTAGATTTTTGATGATTGTTTTATGTGTTTTTTAAATTACTGATTTCCTTTTAGGTTTTTTTAATACTGGGTATTTCGGGTGCTTGCCGCCGTGAGGAACTCACTAAAATGATGGTCGATGACATAGAAGATAAAAATTCCATTTTGATTGTTAAAGTACCCGATACAAAAACGAATATACAACGAATTTTTACAGTTTCAAATTTAGATTATACTGACATTTACCGAAAATATGCGGCTCTTCGTCCAAGTTATGCTACCAGTCGCCGATTGTTTTTTGAAGTATCAAAATAAGAGATGTTTTAACCAAGTTGTTGGAATAGTATTGGAAAGATGCCTAGCTTAATAGCAAAACACCTAAAATTACCAAATCCTGATGCCTACACGGGCCATTGTTTTCGGAGAACATCAGCCACACTCCTTGCTAATACGGGGGCCGATATATGTGTTTTGAAACGACATGGAGGATGGAAATCTTCGACTATGGCCGAAGGATACGTGGAAGATTCTATCAATAATAAAATTAAAATATGAAATAAAATTTTAGACTGTGAAATTTCAGGATCAAGTGCTGTCACCTCTACGGCAGTTGCTTGCAAATCAAAAATGGATAGTCTTCCAACTCCCAAAACTACGATATCACGAGCTGAATTTATCTGGTTTAGGAATAAATATTGGTTCGTGCACTGGCTGCACCATTAAGTTAACATTGTAAATAACAAACAAAATTAGGTAGTGTTAAATTTTCTCACAATTTGAAAGCCTTAATTATTGTTATACATTAATAAATAAATGATATCTTGGATTTTTGCTTGATTGAGGAACATAAAGGTTAAAATATAAAAATCCCATATAGTTTACATGCAGTGTGCGAAGTAAGTATTTTGCACACTACTTCGCGCACGGTGTCATGGTAACGAAGGAAAATGAAAAAAAGGGTCACTTCGCATATTGTTGTCAATGCGCAAACCTTGTCATTTTTTAACGTTTGTAGAAAAATGTATTTTTAACATCACTTTGTTAAACAAAATGCCGATTGGTACAATTTTTAAAAATGGTTTCTAAAAACCATTTTAGTCAGGAAAACCAAAACGTAATATGAATTTACTTCTGTGTTTAATTCTAAAGTTTTTTATTTGACTGTTTATTAAAATAAAAGTACACCTTTATTAGAATCGAAGCAAAAAATCTGGTGCTTTTTTGATGACTTTAAAAAGTAGTAGATTTTTTACTTCAGTAGATATCTATATCTGTTATACGGTATGGAAAAGAATTAAATAAATGGTATTACTTACGTATGCCTTGTGAATTAATAAGATTAGGGCTTCTACACATAAATAAATAAAAATACTAATTATCCAATCGTTATTACACTAAGATAGTAACTTCACATTTACAAAATTGCAGCTACAGCCGAATAGCTGCATTAGAAATACCGTGAGCATCTCCGTGATATTGCGAATCGAAAACGCAGGCATCTTAACAAAAATTACGACCGTTGTATTCTTGCGAGTAACACGTTTATAACTAATTAAATTTATCGGTGGTACTTTTTGTGCGGGCTTTTTATTTACTAGATTAAAACGCATGTTTGTCAAAACTACATTTAAATCAATATTTTTGTTCTTCATTTTTGGGAAAACGGATGACTTTAGGAAAAAAGTTTTTAAGAAATTTTTGTTCCCAATTATTCATTCTGCACCACTTTTCAAGGAACGCACTAATTTCAGCGACACTCAAAATAAGAAACAATTAAACTAGTTTAAAATATAAACCGTTTCGACACTTAATTACTTAAAATACCTAATTTTAAATTAAATGTAATATTTTACAACAATAGAGTGTTAATTAACAAACTTTACAAACCTAATTCGTAACTTATTAGTTAAAACTCTTTCCGATTGCCTGGCTCATGTGAAACTCGCCAATTCGTTGCTGACGTGCTGATTTTACAAAACAAAACTTTATACGATTTCTTACTAGCTTTATTCTCTCTCTATCTTTAGAAACTCCAAACTTTTGTCATCAATCCTTCAAATATGTCTTTGTTCATAAGAATTCAAGTTGATTTCTTAGTTTGGAATTTAAATGAAAACTTAAGTTTAGACTTCGTCGACCCATTTTTGGCGACTTCTACTTCGCTACGATACATTTGACAAATACCGCTCACATAAGGAACCGGTAAAAGTTTCAAGTGTGCGTTGTGAAAAACATCTTAATTTTTCAACTAAAAATAATTAATAAACTACCGAAGAAATAAAATCGCTCAGATAACTATTGCTCTAAATTTTACAGTAATAACTCAACAACCATTTTACCGATATTATTAACAACTAGCTGTTGTTCCTGATTTCGTCCGCGTGGAATTTAGTTTTATCTTAATATCTTTGAATGAGGATAACAGTTTTTTTGGCATCTGATTTAACATCAAAGAATTTCTTTACAGACCATCACATGCGTTTTATAGCTCATTTCACTAATATACGACGGTATCGAATTAGTCACCGAGGCATTGACTTAACGGGTGCACTGTGTTGAGAGTTACATTAGTAAATTCCCCTAAGATTAAAACCCGAAAAAATTTATGTTTTTTATTATGCGTTTGTTGAGAGATTTTATTTTTATTTTTTGCTTTATTGTGCTTTATTCATTTAATTGCCATCCACATTCAGTTGATTCATATAAAATACATATAGGTTCACTTTCGTTCACTTTACCACATAGTATTTACAAATCTTTGTATTAAAACTATTTTTTGTTTATTACTAATGTCTTCCGGATCCCGTCAAATGCTCGAACATATTTTGATATTTTGCATTTTGTAACAGGAGGTTGTAGGTTTTAATTTTTCACTTACGAACAAAAGCTACTGTATTATTACAACCTTATTTGGGGGTTAATCTTTCTGAATCTTTAATTAACCGAAAATCTCTCTCACCACCTCTTTAAAGGAATATAGAAACCATTAGAAAGCGAAGAATCAGAGGAGGAGAGAAATTATAATGTATATAATATGAGTGAGTCTCAAATACAATCGGAGGAAAAAGTTTACGAATATGAAGTATGTTCAGCCGAATATGTGTTATTTTATAGGCTAGTCGCCCGCCAAGCTACTTCTGTTGCACTGTAAGTAGATCGAACATGGACCAGATACTGGCTTTCGATACTGGTCCCAACTTTGGTAACATGCATGATAATGCCAGACCACACAAGTCAACGGTTTCAATGGAATTTTTGAAGAATAACAACATAGATGTGTTACTATGACCACCACAATCCACAAACTTTAATTCCATTGAGCACATATGAGATGTGCTTTAAAGAAAGCACACAATCTTGATCACTTAATTCTTAGGATGTCTAGACTATACTCAGAGATTGTAATAATCAAGAAAGACGATATTGAAATCCAAATATGATGTTTTTTATTGTTGTTTTCAATCAAAGAGTAATAGTTAGTATTCGTAGGTACATTTTTATACATTTTTAAATTTCCTTTTTTTATTGGAAACATAAAATTGTTGTTCGCATATAATTAAAAAAATTATAGGCAAATTTTATAAGAACCCCAAAAATTGCGATTGTGTATTCACCTAATTTTTTTTAAATTTTTTATTGGTCGTCCATATTTATAGAATTATTATTTTAAATTTACAAAATAAATAAACACATAAATAAACATTTGTTTTTTTATTGGTAATAAGGTAAATCTTTTTTTTTCTTCTTTAATAGCGTTCTTCAGTCCATTTACGGACATACGCCTCTTCCAATTCTGCTGTTAGTTTGATATCATCGTACCACCGCATTTGTGGCCATCCTCTAGGTATAAGGTCGCCAGGTTAAAATTCTTTTGTGCTATTTATTAGCACTATCTCTTGTCACATGTCCAGCATAGGACTACTTTAACTTCGCCGCCCTTTGGACTACATCTGTTATTTTGGTTGTTTGTCTGATCCATTTATTTGTTTTTCGGTCGTTTAGAGTTATTCCCAACATTGCTCGCTCTATTGGACGATGCGTTACTCTGAGCTTATTCAGATTATTTGATCTCATTGTTCAATTTTCCGCTCCGTAGCACTTTATCGGCAGAATGCACACATCATATACTTTTCTTTTGTTCTTTAACGTTTTTTTTTGTTTTTAAATATATAACTTAGTTTGCCAAACGCTGCCCAGGATTGCTGTATTCTTTTTTGTATCTCCACTGTTTGATTTTATCTTCCAAGTATAATTTTTTTTAATAAAGTAAATAGTCAATATATAATAGAACGATTGGTTTTTTACTGTTGCCACTATTCTCCATGACACATATAAATAATGCAGTAGCAATTAGTAAAAACAACGGATTCCGTACGAAAAAGCAAAGAAAATTAAAAAAAAATTGGTAAAATAATATAAAATAAACATTTAATATAGTTACCCTTCGGTTCAAAAAAGTAAAAATGAAAAACAAAAAATTGCTTTAGCTCTCCTTCTGAAGTTATCGTGCGGAAAGTGCATAATGCGGTATGTTTAAGTATCATTTTGTACGGCAGCTAACTAAAGGAATGTACCGTTTTAAACCAAACTTTTTTACTTTTAGGTTTTTTTTTTGTTTTCAGTGGTGAAGGAAATCCTTCATGGAGAGGTTATGAGTCCGAAAGCTTAAGTTTTACTTTGAGACTCCACTGACTGTGTCAGGACTACTCACTAAAAACTCCACCCTTATTTAGGTCCGTCTGGCTATTGCCTCCGGTGACACTTAGGCCTGTTGGCCCATTGTATCTTGCCTATGTGTTTTTGTATCATTGTACAATGAAGACTCGACCAGCAGACCGCCCGGCAAGGATCCGAAAACAGCAAAATACACACTGCGCCGCCGCGAGGCACTGGTCCGAAAGAGATAGGCAATTCTTGGGACCTAGAACCAAGCTGCACCCAATCCAGTACCTTTGTTCCTTGTAGAAGTTTGTACAAGTTCTGTACTGAGTGGGAACAATGTAGTCACCGAAGAACCACCCATTCCTACCAGCGCCTCGCAGCAGCACAGCAAGCGCTCCATTGCCCCCGGATCCCCGCCGCACAACCCGCAGGCCAGGCCTCCATTATACAGTCTTAGCTGATTCCTGTTCATCGGTAACAGTTATGCCGTCTTTTTAAGTCACGGTCCTTTTATGTATTATTTCCCGTGTTTTTTTTCCTGGTATACTTTTCCAGTAGTTTTGTGTTTCTCCGAACCTTTTCTTGCAAGTTCGTCTACTTTCTCATTACCTGCAACTTCCTGGCGTCCTGGAACCCGTATCAGTTTGACGTAATTACGGTCTACCAGCGTTATCAGTTTTTCTTTGCAGTCAACGAGTATGGGGGAAGGGGTGGTACGGCTCTGAGGTGCCCCCTGCACAGGACTAAGGCTGTCTACTACAGGTTTCGCCTGGTTTCCTGTATGCTCTGATAGCGATGGTGCTTACCCACCGCCATGCATCCATCAGCACGGTTCGCATAACACTTTGGATTGGGAGTCTTTTAGTCGCCTTTTACTACAGGCAGACCATACCTGGGATCTATTCTATTTTCCCCGTATCCCTTAAAACGTGAAGCGTACATATTTTTGGAGATTTTGATTTTTGGGGGTAAACCAAACTTTTTTACTATTAGGGTTTCGGAAAAGTAAAAAGTAAAAACAAACATATATACATATTCAGCTGACCGCAACTCTCACTACGAAAGCAAAAGAAAATAATTTTTCTAACGAACCTCGTCTTTATCGAATTCCTTTCACCAATTTGAATTATTGATAACGAAAACCAATCATTATTAAATGCAAAAAAACATACAGAAAATTTAAAATCCGGTTCTTTTTGTAATTGGAATTTTAATTTGGATGAATAATTTGGTAAAAAAAAAATGTTTATTAAATTTGCATCGAAACGTTCCATCGTGATAGAAAAAAAAAAGAAATCCGCTTTATTTATGACCGCTCATTTTAATTTAAAGGTACCAAAAAGTGTAAATCAATACCAAAAAAAAAGAGAAAACGTTAAAACTACTTATTCAAATAACGAAACGGTGAAAATCCCAGCTATCATTTATTCACTGGAATCACATTAAGCTATCAGAGAGAAGGAGAGCGAGGGGTGAGAGAGAAAGAAGGGCCATTTTTTTATTTAATTAATTCTCACCAACGTACTATGTCAAGCTTTAAAACGGAGATAAAATACGCGGCGAGTGACAGACGCAATTTCTCTCGCGATTTGAGTCCCTTGCATTGCATTACTTCCGAAATACGATTGCCAAATAACCCGTTTGGTGCTTTATACTATGTTCAACAATGTTGTGCTCTTCCGTTCAAATAATATAAACGAAAAAGTTGCGTCATCATAAAATGTTTTCCTCGCATAGTTATATTTCAAAAACAGCTTACTCTATTTGTAGTGGAAATAAAATAAAAAAGGGCATGTATGTGTACATGTTTCCATTATTTTCGGCCCGTAGAATGTATGTTTGTATGTATGTATCAATATACAAAAAACAGTCTACATAAAAGTGCCTCAGAAGACCGGAAAACAGTTCAAGACCTTTAGATAGAAAGCGAAAAATTCAAGGGAGTAACACAATTTACGTATCTCGAGGAGTTAGTCAGCAACGAGAGAAAAACCAACACCGCCATTAAAGAAAGACTCCAGAGAGGCAACCGAGCCTGCTTTGCCAACTTGAAACTCTTAAAAGGCAAACTGATTACAAGAAAGACAAAGCTAAAAATTTACAAGACATTAGTTCGACCAGTAATAACCTATGGGAGTCAAAATTAGATACTCCGGTACCAGATCAGGAGAAGATAAGAAGGTTCGAACGTAAAATAATCAGAAGAATATATGGAGCAGTCAGAATCAACGAAGCAGAATGGCACATCCGCAACAACCGGGAAATAGCAGAGATCCTGAACGGTGAAGACATTGTGAAATTTATAAAATCCCATAGACTCCGTTGGTTTGGACACGTTTAAAGAATGAAAGACGCCAGGATGCCAAAGAAAATTCTAAACATTAAAATATATGCTACCAGGAAAAGAGGAAGACCACGGCTCAGATCGGTGAACCAAGTACTGAGTGATCTGAGGGCAATGCGGATATTTGGCTGGGAAACCAAAGTCAAGGACCGCATTGCTTGGAGGCGAATTGTGGAGTAGGCCAAGGCCCACATCGGGCTGTAGCGCCTATTGGTAAGGTAAGGTAAGAATAGTTAATCGTGTACCAAGTTTTAAAATAGTCCTGTATATAATTTGAAAATATTAAAATTTTGTTTTATAGCTTAGTTTTTTTTAACTTCATAGTTTTTTTACGTGATAACGTCTTATAAATTGATGAACGCTGGCTGCACGCACGAAAAAGCATGACTCATTGTCACGTTCCGCCTGAGCCGAGCATGCAAGCGAGAACGCGGAACAAGCGATAAAGAGGCACGATCGACCTAAGGCGTTCGGCTTAATAAATTAATTAAATTAATAAAAGTATGCAATTTTTCATCAATGTTTTCTTATGACTTTATCACGTAAAATTATCGTCCGTTAACTGACTTTACAGACAATCAATTTTTTATATTTTCTCTACTGCACCAATTATATATTTTCTCTTGGACTATTCCAGAAACTCAGCCCCGCATCTAGGAGGGGGGTGGCCAACCGGAGCAATTACCCCGGGCGGCAGTTTTAGGAGTCGTATCCAAAGTTATGGAAAAAGTAATTAACATAAAACTCATCAAATAACTGGATAAATTTGAGATAATTTATGACGGACAATATGGACTTCGGTCTACTGGAGATTTGCTGGCTTATGTCACACAGCTCTGGACAAACACTATTGAGAAGTTTGGTGAATCCAGTGCAATAGCCTTGGATATATACAATGCCTTTGACCGCGTTAAGCACCAGGCATTGTTAAGCAAATTATCTGCCTACGGTATCCCAACCAAACTGCGCCAATGGCTTCATGCAAGATTGCTCCTTACATGTGGCAGTTGACGGTATTTCTTCTGATGCGTTAGAAACCCATGCCGGGGTCCCCCAGGGTTCCATCCTGTCCCCCACCTTATTTCTTTTACACATCAACGACCTCTTGAAAACCACCACAAACCCCATTTACAGTTTCGCAGACGATAGCACACTTGTCTCAACTTTCACATCCTATCGATCACTTTCGGTAAATGATATTAATAGACTCAGGCAGGAACAGGTTGATTCCATTAATAGAGATCTTAAAGCAATCGTCGAGTGGGGAACCAACAATCTTGTTCAGTTCAACGCCCAAAAAACACAAAGTGCCACGTTTTCCAAGAAAGTGAATTCCTCAAATCATCCCATCACAATTTTCGGAAATACCCTTGAACCAAGTCCCTCCATCTCTATTTTGGGAGTCACGTTGTCCAATAATATGTCTTGGCATGACCATGTTGCTAACATCGCAAAGTCAGCAAGCCAGAGGCTAGGTTTTCTGTGGAAAGCTAGAAAGTTTTTTAGCTCTGATCAACTATTGACGACGTACAAGGATCAAACCTGACCTCTACTGGAGTATTGCTCGCACATTTGGGGTTCAGCACCAAGGCATTCTCTTCGTCTTCTAGATTCCATTCAGAAAAGGGCGATTCGGTTGATAAACAGCTCAACTTTCACAGATACCCTTCACTCACTAGAACATAGAAGAAGAGTTGCAGACCAGACATTACTCTACAGATATTGTTTCACAAAGCACCTTGCATCCAGTGCACGTTGTTTTATCGATTATTCATTTGATTTTAAAATGCCCAGTTGGTTTTTAAACACACATCCCTAGTTGATTTTATACGAGCTGATCCTACTACACCCGAACGGTCCAACATCAAGCATTTTTCCAGAGATATAAAAGTATGTTGGACAAAATTTTAAGTATCTGCAAATCAATAAAACCGATCTAGCTCTAAAATATGCAAGACTTACATGCAGTTAATTTTTGCAAGAAACTTGCCGTATTTAGACAGCTAGTAACCGAAATTAAAGAAAAATCAAATGCATTCGACCTGTTACATCATCTGGAGAGAGAAGGCACCACTATCAAGTCATTCTGATCAACTGTGTAGGAGTGAATTACCGTTTTATTGAATAATCATAGGTAAGTATATTCGTTTTTAAACTGTAGGACATAATTTTACTTTTATCTGAATTGTAAGATAAGTTATTTTAATAACACCATTCTACAACCCGTCCCAAATTTGCTAAGAGATTTTCGCAATCACCTATGTTCTCCACGTGGCAGTATAGTTTTAGATCATCAGCATACAAAAAAAAATATAAAAATAACTTCAGCAATATCATAAATGAAAATATTGAAAAGCAGTGGTCCCAGATTTGACCCTTGTAAAACACTGGAAAATGCACTATATTCGGCAGATTTGAAACCATTGAGCTGGACATATTGCTTTCGATCCCACAAGTAGAATGTAGTGCAATTAAAGGGGGAGATAATTCAAAAGCTACAAGTTTGTTAAGTAGAATGTTGATCTGATCGATATATGTTCGTCGGGGTCGACCTCCACCGACTTGCCTATTCATACTCGCCTTATAAATATGTTTCTTCAATCTTCCTTTATCAATCCTCTCTACGTGTCCAAAATATCTAAGAAGTCCTTAATCTATCTTTGTAACCACATCGTGTTATACACCACAGCTTTTTATTATCTCACTATTCTTCGCTTTATGCAACCGAGTCACTCCGGCTATACTTCTCAGACTACTTATATCCGCAGCATCCATATTATTTTCATGCTTCTTCTGCCAAACCTAACATTCACTACCTATATAAGTGTAGGGACCAGCAAAGGGTGCCTGCTAGAAATAAATATAACTACTGATTTGATGTGGAAACCCACGAGATTTATTACAATTATGTTTCAACACACTTTACTGATTCTTAGGATTCTTTGATTACTTTCCGGTGAGTTTTTCTAAATATCCAAATAAAAAACCAAAAAACTTGCCGTATACGCTGGCCTTAAATTAACTTTTTAGTGTCCGAGCTGTTGCTGACCTTAATTTTGCGTGAAGGGAACTTCACCTAAATTAAATGATTCACTAATAAGAATGAGAGTTTATGGTGGCAAAAGTTATCGGGGATTTTTTATGGGATAGTAAATTGAATAGGGAGCTGTTTTAGTTTTAATTACTTTATTTAACTAGTTTCTCTACAGGGAGTTTATCGCGAGAGATTTATTGGGACAAATTAAGATCATACTTTAAGGCAGTAAATTTAAATCTCTCTCTGATATTAACTTTTTTATAAACTTTGGATATGTTTGAAGCCATTTACCATTTTAGTTTTGTTTTCTTTCCCAGGAAAATCTGCATAGCTTTTAAATTAATTATATCGGGGTTATTCGTCGTTTAAAGTATTTTTAGCTGAGTATTATTGCAAAATGGGAGTATTATAAATAAAAAAATGTATTTTTTTAAATTAAGATAAAGCAAAAAGGTATATTATAAATGTTATTAAAAATATGGCGTTGCTGGTAAACAAACTATCATGAATTGATATTTATAAAAATCTAACTATTTTTTTTTCTTAATCTTCCCTATTTTGGTTTTTTTATTGTCAAATTTTTTTAGGAATGGTTTTATGCAAATGCAACTTAAATTGCAATCTATGGTCATGCACTGATTAATTTTATTGTTAGAAAGCATACAGACTATGGATTCAATGAAGAAAACCTTTGTTTTGAATATTTATATTATTTACTTAAATTAATTTATATTGAAAATGCGTTTTTGAAATTTTAAAAAATATTACATTTTTAAACTAAAATGCTAGAAGTTCCTCTTCTTCTTGTGGTGCCTATCCGTTCCGGATGTTGGCGACGGCCGCACGAAAAAGGCCTACTGTTGTTGTATTAAACCATGTGCACATGTGCTAAAACTAAAATGATTAATACGAGTAGATCCTTAGCAATGTCTAGGCTTCTTAAATTTGGACTAAGCGAAGGTCAACTGTGTCAACTTATTTTGTGGTTAAAGTAAACTTTGTCAATGGCTGATCATAAATAAGTACAAAAATAGTCACGCCTTTCTTCAAAACAATTTTGATCTGATCGAGATATGTTTGCCTAGGTCGATCTCTACCGACTTGCCCATTCACACCCGCCTTATAAATCTATTTCGTCAATCTTTTTTTATCAATACTTAAACCATTCAAGCTTAGCTTTATTTATCTTTGTTACTACATATTACCTTATTGCACTATTCCTCACATTAGGGGCAGGCATGACGAAGTAATCTTTAATCGCATGCAAGTAGCCCTAAATACAATGAAAAGCTGGTCTGCAAAGGAAAGACTCAATGTCAATCCTAGCAAAACAGTGCTGGTTCCATTCTCCAGGAGGCGAAAGTACGAACATAAAGCCCTAACTCTGAATGGAATCCAGCTTACCTTTTCCAAAGAAGTTAATTAGGTGTAATAATCGACCAAAACTGACATGGAACAGCCAACTCAACCACATTCTAACCTAACCCAATAAAATTATTTTCAGAGCCATAGCGGCAAGCTGGACATGCCGCAGAGTCTTTATCAAGGCATGGGGTCTGAAACTAAAAATAATCTACTGGTCATACCAAACGAATGCACAGAGAACGGACCCTAACTAAAAAGGGTACACTAAGGTACACTGATGTATCCAAGATGAATAAAAGGGTTGAAGTGGGCATAACAGGGCAGAATTTAAGGCTCTCAAAACTCTTGGTAACATTTCAACCATATTTCAAGCAGAATTACATGCTATAGAGATGTGTGCATCAACACCCGAAGGGCAGATATCTATATTTTATCAGATAGCCAAGCAGCACTAAAAGCTCATACACTTGTGAGTCTAAGCTGACTTGGGACTGTAAAAATCCCTGATACAACTGGCAGCAAACAATCAGGTTACTCTAAAGTCACAAGGGTCACAAGGTCACAAGGGAGTTAAAGGCAACAAAGAAGTAGACTGCCTTGCCAAAGTAACGGCAAATACACAATTTTCCGGCCCAGAACCCTTCTGTGGACTCTTTAAAGCCCACTTGAAAGAAGAGGTTCGATGCTTGGAAACGGATGAAATAAAATCTCACTGGCATAAAGTGCCAGGACAAAGACAAGTGTAAAGGCTAGTAAGCCTTATGCCAAAGAAAGCTAAACAGCTTTTTGAGTTGGCCCAGAAAGACTTAAAACTAGTTAAGGGACTTTTTACTGGACACTGCCCTCTGAGGTATCACCTGGAAAAGATGGGAAAAACAGAAATTAATAGTTGCTGCTACAGGGAGAACTTCGCTGAAACTGCAAAACATTTGCTTTGCGAATGCCAAGCGCTTTTCTGCTCAGGTTTCTGAAAGGGGTCTTTCTAAAACCCTCCGATGTCAGGAACTTAGCTGCCAGGAAACTGATAGACTTCGTACGAAGTCGCGGAATCCTGGGCCTAGAATAGATTAAGGGTTATGCACAAAAGATCTGATAGGTCGAAGTGCTTGAGAGGCACCATAGCCTTCACGACCCCCCTACAATCTACAATATATATCAGAGTCACTTTGGCTAAACTTTTCAGACTACTCATCTCCGCAGCATCAATATTACTTTCATACTTTTTTCACCAAACCTAACATTTTCTACCATACATAAGTAAAGGAACCATCACTCCTCGGATCACACCTTATTTGCATTTGTCTTGGGTTTTTATTTGACGTATCACAAGGTTGGGGTTGATATTCATTGATACATTGATGATACATTGATACATTTTAAAGAAGGGGTGGGGGGTGGGGTGTCACTTGGAAACTGCAGAATAATATTTTTCACCCTCCCCCTTGATTTAAAATTTAACGTGTTTTTTGTTTTTATTACATTAACAAAAGTTATTCGGACTGGCTGGTCTTGAAATGAAAGCACCGTATATTTATAATTCGATGCATAGTATGTTTTTAACTTTAATTTAATACTTATAGTAATAAAATGTTTAAAATTATAATAATCCGTACGCAAACACGTAAAAAAAACCGACTTCAAAGACTTATATGGTTTGCTCATGGATGCCAGAATGTCAGAAATAGACAAAATTAAAATGGTACCATACAAGAAGCACCAGCTTTCCAATAAAAAAAAATAATCAAATTCGGTTTGCCCAGTCGAAAGTTCTGAGGTAACAAACATAAAAAAATACAATCGAATTGAGAACCTCCCCCATTTTTAAGGTCGGTTAAAAACCAATGTGGAATATCCACTGTAACGTTAAAAAAATGTTGCACCTTGCCAGTGTGTTTAAAAAAATCTTGTTGTTCGCCTATTTTCATTTCAATAGAAAATTTACGGGAAATTATGAAAACAAACGCAAATGTAAATTTTCACAGCAAACACAAAAATTAACCAACCATAACTGTTTTCGTAAACTTTACAAAAATATTAATAACGTTTATTAATTTCCTTAAACCAAACGTAGCAAATATTTGTACAGTTTAAAAAAAACAAAACGCAGAAGAAGTATACTGATTTTCTCATGTGCACGAAGTAAATTAAATATAAACAAAACCATTTTTATTAATAGGGTAAATAAACTATTCGTTAACGGTAACACCAAATAAATAATTAAATTCAAATACAACGAAACGTTTTAAGTTTTAATGACGTGTTTCTCTTTTACCTTTCGACTATAGTAATTTGGGTTAAAAGCTCGTTTTTTATTCATTAATGTAGAAGCGCCATTCATTTGATTTATTTGGTAAGTTCACCTGAGTTGACCTGAGTTCGCCTTAGGTCGCTATTCGCCATCGCACTATTAGGAAAATCCTACGAAGTTCTGACTTTAATAAGGCAGTAGGACCAGATGGAATTGCGACAATTGTCCTGAAGACCTGTGCTCAAGAGCTCACCACAGTTCTCTGAAGACTCTAAGCTATTATACAGTAAGGGAGTATTTCCGTCCATGTGAAAAAACGCTAAAGTCCAACCCATTCCGAAAAAAAAAGAAGGCTATTTCTGCGAATTATCGCCCTATTGCATTGCTCTTAGTCATAAACAAAGTTATGGAAAGAGCGATTAATATAGAAATCATCAAATATCTGGAGAAATTTGAAATTTAGTTACAATGTCACAGGGTGTTCCATAACGCGGTGCCACATCAAAGTTGTGTTTTTTTAAAACCACATCCTGTATTTTACTTTAAAATTAAATCCGCTTTACTTCCCCATTACAACAATATAAGGTTAAAGTATGTTATACAGGATAATTAAATTATTATTATTAAATTATTTCGGACTGGGCGTTTCTACGTATACCCTCGAGAAACACAACTAAGCAGATCCTAGAATGGAGCAGAAATGACTTGCGTATTCTAACGGGATTGCTTACAGGACACTGTCGTCTAAGATACCACCTCAAAAAGATAGGTCTGAACCAACAAACGAACTGTCAGTTTTTCTGCGTGGAAGACGAAACTGCTGAACATATATTATGTTCTTGCCCCGACCTGGGAAGAATAAGGTTCAACATATTTGGGTACAACAACCTAGAACCTACCGATTTCAAAAAAATGCCACCCTATACAACCATGAACTTCGTAAGAAGGGCTGGATTATGCGGTGAACTGTAGCCTCTAGGGGTGAGCCACAATAGACCTACTAAGGGTCGCGGTTGACGGGTGACCATGCCCCACTCACATGATACCTAACCAACCTAACCTACCCTGCATTCAATTTAACAAATATTCGCAAATTCGTTTTTGTTTATAAACAATGACAACCATTAAAAAACTATGCTTTTAATAGATTATTATTCTTGTCCTCCTTTTTAATTATACAGGCCGTTGAACTTCTATATATTTATTTTTAGTATAAGTTTTATTTTATTTTATTGCTGGAGTTTCCCGTGATTGCGCTTAATATATTTCTTGGTGGATTTTAAAATTTTATATTTTCTGTGAAATTGAGATTTTTTGACATTTTTTTAAGTTTAATTTGTTATGCATTTTATTTTAGTACAAAAACAGCAGCGATAGGGGTCGCCACCTGTCATGCCAAGCTTCCTGTGGGGGCAAAAAGTGGACTGTGGACAGTCACTTTGCTACTTTAAATGTGAGGGGAAGATTATATAATAAAATTAATAAAATTTTCACGATGATAGAAGAAAGCCGAATTGATCTTCTTTGTGTGAATGAAACCAAGCGAAAAGGATATGAATTCACAACGCATGGACCCTATACAGCCTACTGGTCAGGAGTTCCGGAAACCAGCAGAGGTTCTTAGGGCGTTGGTGTGATTCTCCCTGTTAGAATGAATGAACGTGTGACTGACTTTGAATGTGTGAGCCCAAGACTCCTCTTGGTGAGGCTGAAGGTTGGTCTTACTCGTATCTTTTTGCTAGGGGTTTATACTCCACAAGATGCGCAGTGAAACCAATCTTTAAAAGCCCAAAAATAGAGGCGGTACTTTTAAGATAGCGTGTCAGATATTCTGAATAAGTGTAACCAGAATGAAAGAATTGTAATGTTGGGTGATTTTAATAGTTGGGTAGGAGTAAAGCGTGATGGATACGACAGTGTTCTGGTAATGTACGGTGACGGCAGAGTAAATGAAAACGGAGAAAGTCTACTTGAAGTATGTTTGGAGTGGAATCTTATGGTAACAAACACAATGTTTAACCATAAAAAGATCCACTTGTACACAAGACAAGAAGGATACCAGAGAAGTATAATTGATTTTGTAATTGTGGATAAAAGATTAAAAAAGAAAGTGATGGACACTCGGGCATACCGCGGTGCAGGTATTGACACAGACCACATCTTAGTAATGAGCCGAATAATAAGTCTCTTTAAGCGGTGGCGCCATCGTGTGCAGGAATCAAATAGTATTCTAGAGCGTATAAAAGTTAAGAGTTTACAATAAGAAGGAATAAAAGAGGAGTTCGTTAATAAATTAATTAAAAAATTTAACAGCTTAGATGAAGCATGTGAGGTTGAAAAATTGTGGAAGTCATTTAAGGAAGGAATCGTGGATATTTCTATTGAAGTGTGTGGTGTAAGTAAAAAAAGGAAAGGATACAAGCTACAAAAAATGTGCGTAGAAGTTCAAAAAGCAGTGTCAGAGAAGAAAAAAACCTTGCTGGATTGGCTGGCTAAAAAAGCCAATCAAAGAACGCAAAAGGCAAGGATTGAGCATGTAGGCAAGGCAAAGAATGAGTATAAAAGGTTAAAAGGTGTGGCAAAAGAGGTTGTGGCAAAAAAGAAGTTAGGTAATAAAGATGAATTTGATTGGTTATCTGACGATTTCCAAAACAATATTAAACTCGTCTGAAAGTTCATTAGAACAGCCAGAGGTAAAAATACTACCTCGCAACTGAAAAAAATCAGAAACCAAAATGGTAGTATGTTAAAAGGAGAGGAATGCGTTTTAAAGAGACTAAAGAAATACTTCGAAAGTTTATTTGAGAAAGAGTACAAGTACAGGCTCCATTTGGAGACATGAGTGAAAGTTAAAATGAAAGTGAAATTAGTACGACAGAAATTGTGGAAATGTTGAACAGTATGAAATTGGGTAAATCTGCTGGGTACGACAGGATAACAGCTGAATTGCTAAAGGCTGGACAAAGCGTGGTAACTAGTCTGATGTACCGCCTATTTACCCTTTGTTGGAGATATGGTAGCGCACCAGACGACTGGTGCAAGGATTTTATCGTGCCGCTTTACAAGGAAAAAGGTTTGCAGCAGGACTGTAAGAACTACCGAGGTATTAGTTTACTCAGCGCGACCAATGGAAGCTCGAGAATGAAAGTTATCTCGATATTGCCTAGAAAGTAATAGAAATAGAAATAGAAAAACAGAACGTATCCAGAAATTTTTTATACCAGAATGAGTGTCGATTATATTTATGCTGTGGGTGGCCAGACTTCCAAATAGCTGGCCCAGTTAGTATTTCGGTAATAAAAGTCTCGGTGTTAATTATTCGCGGCAAAATCAGCTAAATTAGTTTGATCACCGCACAAATCAACGCGACTGCTGCTGGCTTCGTGGCTCGCGCCGTACTGATTAATGTCTTTGTTTCACTCGCCAGTCACTCCGCAAGTCGTCCGCGACGTGTCCGCTCGGTACATTTCGCCGGTCGCATCGCCGTTCGCGCTGCGCGTGTCTTGATCAGTACATTTCTGTGCGTTTATTACAGTCACTAGACGCGTCGCCTTTCGCATCGCGCGAATATTCGCTATGGCGTATGTCCCGTAGCCAGGTTGTTAAACAAAGTCGCTGACGGAATTTCATTTGAAAATTCCTCCTGCGTAAAGCAACTCTGTGTCTAAAAGTCAGTTGAGAATTCCCTTTGTAAGAACGGAGCTTAAAGAGGTGCCTTCTACGCGACGAAGCAAGTGCCGGCTCACATCTTGATGCAGTGAGCACGGCTCTATCTCGAGAGTAGCGAAATGTAATCTAGATGTAGTCTCAGTCCCTAAATGTTTTTTTTTTTTTAGTGCTCAACCACCCTCAAATAAAAGTTACAGAACAAGTAAGATTTATCTCCATTTCTATTCTTCCAAATGTCTTCATGCCCTTTTGAGGCACATGTCAGAGAAGAGCTTATTTCTCTTCTTTTTTACCGTTACTCAATAAGCAATCATGATGTAACAATTTTTTTATGTTCGGATCAGTAAAGGGGATGAAATATAAAAACTATTAAAACGGCTGATATTAGTGTCGAATTTATAGTCACATTTTAATAATATTTTGTAAATGTGTATTTATTGCTTCAACTTGAGAGATGGGAAAGTCCCTACGAAAAGGGTAAGAGGAGATTGAAATATAAAAAATATCACAAATGGCCGATATTAGTTTCTAATTTATAGTATTTGGGATCGCTGAGTTTAATAGTGACATTCCCAATTTTGTAAGCACATATACAAAAGGAAAGGGAAGGGGATGAAATATAAAAACTATTAAAAACGCCGATATTATTGTCGAATTAATAGTTTTGGGGTCGCTGAGTTTGATAGTGACATTCGCAATTTTGTTGGCACCCCTACGAAAGAAGTGATAAAGGAATGGAATATAAAAACTATTAAAAAGCCGATATTAGTGTCGAATTTATAGTTTTCGGGGTCGCTGAGTTTGATAGCGATATTTTTAAAGCAGGCAAGCCAACGTTTCGGTAGGACAACGTCTGCCGGGTCCGCTAGTTATTTGATAAATAAGAATTGCGTGAACAGGATATTTTCAAAAGCAATTACTGTGTTATAATATGCTCAGATTGCTATATATATATATATATATATATATATATATATATATATATATATATATATATATATATATATATAACGGGTCTTATTTCCTATTGTTCAACCCGAATGTTAGTGAAAGGATTATACCTATTGGAACCAAAAACCAAAAATTAGACAAATAAACCAGTATTGGCTTTTACAACTAAATAATTAAATTCAATTACCAGAGTTGGCCTGATGGTTTTGCAAAGGGACAAATTTCTGTTACGTACTCGTATTCAAACAATTTTTCCATTATAACGGTGTATCTTTTTGCACCGTGATTTTTATTTTGGATTTCAAAATTTAAAGGGTAAATAATGTATGTATTTAAAGTAAGGATTTTCACTAAAATATTTCGATTAATAGTTGTTAACTATGCTACCTCAATATTATTTTCGTTATTATTTCATTGTTGCATTATCTTTTATTGTACTATTAATTAGTACCAAAACTACTAAAATGTAATGTAAACATTTTCATTAAGTTTGTACGTCTACTTAGTTCGAATAATTTTGAATTGAAGAGTGTACAACCAATTTTCCTTTCATTCAGCGCAAATTGCTATTTGAAACTAGAGTACAAATACGGATTAACTTGCGCTTAGGTATATACTTCGATGAATTGGTCGGCTTCAAACGGCTTCTATTTAAAATCTTTTATTTAAAAAAAAAATGTGTACGGGTATAATTTGCCAAGCAACATCATTTTTACTACAGGGACTGATTAGACCGCAGAAACAAAAAGATAATAAAAGAACCATTTTCTTAGATTTTGTATGGTTTTTACGTAGCACAGTTAAAAAACAAAATTAACAATGTAATAATCGTATTATTACGTGTATCAAAGGCGAAACAAACATATACTTCTTTATGGTGTTAAAATAATGGCCCGAAACGAATGTATTTTTCCATTACATCCAAATACCATTAACACGTTTCTCGTCCGTAAGACCTACTTAATACATTTAAAGGCACATTTGTTTTATTTTTGTATTTTACAAGATTTTTAATACTAATAGATAATTATTTAAATATTCCCAATTAAAAATATTATCCAATAATTTTTTTATATTTAGAAAAAAAAAATTGGTTTTCTGTAAAGTCGGTTTACGGACAATAATTTTACGTGATAACGTCAGAAGGAAATATTGATGAAAAGTTGCATAATTTTATGAATTAAATTATTATTACTGAATTATCTTTATATAAATGGAAAATGAATGATTTGATCGTCAAATGCCTCCTTTACGCGGATGATCAGGTCATATTAGCATCGAATAAGGAGTAACAGGCGATTGTATTCTTAAAAATCAAAGAAATAAAAGTAAATGTTAGCAAGACGAAAGTAATGGTTTTTGAAAGATATGAAAAGCATTACAAACTGCGAGATGCTGATTGAAGGAGAAAGCGTGAAACAAGTGAATGAGTTTGTGTACTAGGTTCAAAGTGTAAGTGAGATTGAAAGTTAGAATGTGATATTCAGCAAATATATAAAATATTTTATGATTTATTTCAATTTTGTATGTTTAGTACATTTTAAACGAACAAGTAACTGAATACAAAAATAATTATTGATTAACCACAATAATTACAAATGGAACTAATGGAAGTACTGTTCTGATAAAAACTGTTAAGCGTACACTTTGACGTTTATCAAAAATAGCTAAAGAGCATGTTTAATATTTCAATTTGACTATGAGGCCATGACGTATAGCAAAAGGCAGCCAATGAAATGCCTGTATTGTGTAAATTGTAGTTATTTAATATCTACGTGTGGATCTCTCATGATATTGTTGCCTTACGAAAATTTATAGTGGACGTACCGTTTTTTGCATTTCTTTCAACTTTATACGATAAAACGAGATAGATGTCGTATGACGTGCAACTGAAAGGCTGTGCAATGTACTTTAAGTATCAATAAAAATGAAAACAATGTTTCCCAAAAGAATTCAATATTGATGAAGGTTAGAACAATCACTCTTTATTGTTATTAAAATTCTACCGAAAACCACTATTCATTTTAGTTAACGACCACCGTCATCTCTTTCCCACCACGTAAACAAGGTATTTCCCGTTTTTCGTTTTGGCATCATTCTATTTTGAGCAGCTTATGTAAATCTTAGTGTTTTATGTATTTCCATAACGAATTTGCCGGTTGCTCTGCACATCAGACGAAAATAGGGCAATGTCGTAATAAGCTGTAATATTACAAAAACCCTAATGCTTAACGTTAGGGTATTTATTTTAACAAAAAGGGATTTTCTTGTGGATGTGTTAAATTTCAGTATTATGCAGAACTTCTAAAACAGAGACTTTTGGCTTATACACATTGAATGTCGCTTACCCTGGAATAAACTTACTTTTAAAAATGTTGAGTTTTTACCTGTAATAAATCATTTTTGACAAATTTTAAATGTTAGTTTTACTATAAAGTATGCAAGGGACGGACGGAAACTGGCTGAGATCCAACCGCACCGACAACGCCGGTCTAGAAGCTGAGAACTTTGCGATAAGCCACAACGTGACCCAGCTAGTTGAAGAATCTACCCGCATACCCGATAACCCCAATCACAAAACCAACATTCTTGATCTCTTCTTCACGACAAATCCCGAGCAGTACCGAGTCTCTATAACCGCTCCGCTCGGTAAATCTGATCATAAACTCATCTCAGCCACGTCCAAACAAACAACCCCGCCCAAAATCACGCCTGGTACCTCTATTGTCTGGCATTATAGATCATCCAAATGGAATGAACTGAGTGACTTTTACCTATCATTTCCATGGAAAGATGTCTGCTTTCGCTCACAAGACCCATCAACATGTGCAGAATTTGTAACCGAAATCATAAGGCTAGGTATGGACTCATACATTCCTCATGGTACAAGACGGATCTTCAACCCCAAACCCTGGTTCAACCAAGAATGCAACCGTGCGGTGCGTGATAAAAATCAAGCACATCGACTCTGGTGCGAAGTCCCGACAATTGCCAACCGAGAAGCCTTTGTCCACGCAAGGAACGCCTGCAAAAAAAAACGATCGATCTTGCCAAAGAATCCTACGACACGAGATTATGCAACAAGCTTGTCAATGCCCCTCCTGGATCAAAGACCTTCTGGTGTTTGGCTAAAGCCATAAATAAGAATTTCACAACTTCTTCTTTACCACCACTCGAGAGGTCCGACGGCACGACAGCCGTATCTTTCAAAGAAAAAGCGGATCTGCTGGCCGAAATGTTCAGCTCTAACTCAACACTCGATACCAATGGAAAACAACCCCTAACGATACCTAGAATAAACGCATCAATGCCTGAGGTCACTATCCGCCATCGCACTATCAGGAAAATCCTACGAAATATTGACTCTAATAAGGCAGTAGGACCAGATGGAATTCCGACAATTGTCCTGAAGACCTGTGCTTAAGAGCTCACCCCAGTTCTCTGTAGACTTTTCAAGTTATCATACAGCAAAGTAGTATTTCCGTCCATGTGCAAAAACGATAAAGTCCAACCGATTCCGAAAAAAGGAAAGAAGACTATTCCTGCAAATTATCGCCCTATTGCATTGCTTTTAGTCATATCCAAAGTTATGGAAAAAGCGATTAACACAGAACTTATCAAATATCTGGAGAAATTTGAGATAATCCATGACAGACAATATGGATTTCGACAACTTCGATCTACTGGAGATTTGCTGGCTTATGTCACTCAGCTCTAGACAAACACTATTGAAAAGTTTGGTCAATCCCGTGCAATAGCCTTGGATATATCTAAAGCCTTTAACCGCGTTTGGCACCAGGCATTATTAAGTAAATTATCTGCCTATGGTCTCCCAACCTAACTGTGCCAATGGCTCTTGAGCTTCATGCAAGATCGCTCCTTACATGTGGCAGTTGACGGTATTTCTTCTAATGCGTTTAAAACTAATGCCGGGGTCCCCCAGGGTTCCATCCTGTCCCCCACCTTATTTCTTTTACACATCAACGACCTCTTGAAAACCACCACAAACCCCATTTACAGTTTCGCAGACGATAGCACACTTGTCTCAACTTTCACATCCTATCGATCACTTTCGGTAAATGATATTAATAGACTCAGGCAGGAACAGGTTGATTCCATTAATAGAGATCTTAAAGCAATCGTCGAGTGGGGAACCAACAATCTTGTTCAGTTCAACGCCCAAAAAACACAAAGTGCCACGTTTTCCAAGAAAGTGAATTCCTCAAATCATCCCATCACAATTTTCGGAAATACCCTTGAACCAAGTCCCTCCATCTCTATTTTGGGAGTCACGTTGTCCAATAATATGTCTTGGCATGACCATGTACTAACATCGCAAAGTCGGCAAGCCAGAGGCTAGGTTTTCTGTGGAAAGCCAGAAAGTTTTTTACTCCTGATCAACTGTTGACGACGTACAAGGCTCAAATCCGACCTCTACTGGAGTATAGCTCGCACATTTAGGGTTCAGCACCAAGGCATTCTCTTCGTCTTCTAGAAAAGAGCCATTCGCTGGATAAACAGCTCAACTCTCACAGATACCCTTCACCCTCTAGAACATAGAAGAAGAGTTGCAGACCAGTCATTGCTCTACAGATATTTTCATGGCAGATGCTCCAGAGAAATAAACACTCTTGTACCACCATTGGCCACATTCGGCCGAAGAACTCGGCACGCTGATCAGTCTCACCCATTTACTTTCAAGATTGACACTACAAGGACCAATCTTCATCAAGAATCCTTCTTTTACAAGGCTGCTACGGAATGGATTCGAATAAGCTTCCAAAATCAGTTTTTCCAGAAAACTTTGACCTGCAACTTTTTAAAAAGCGTGTCCACAATCATTTCCTTTTTATAATCCCTTCCCCTTCTAATAGTCGCAGTGCGGGCCGTCCGCGGCCCACACGATAGGTCTACCCTTTTTGCGACTATTTTCATAAAAAAAAAAATGGAGAGGATGGACAGAATTAATATTTGTTCTAGTTTGATACTTAAGTAATCGATAAAAAAAAACAGAGTTACTGTCGCTCAGCTCTTTACACACATATACTTGCTGCGAGTTCACATAATTATTAGCACTTACTTGGAAAAATTACAAGAAATGTTAAGGGATCTTCAGTTAAAGTCTAGGATGGTAGGTTTAACAATGAACGAAAAAACAAAAATAATGACCTAAGAAGAAGGAAACATATACATAGAAGAACAAATTGTTCCAAAAGTACATGAATACATTTATCTAGGCCACGAAATACAACTAGGAAAAAACAATAAAACAGCAGAAATGTCAAGAAGAATACGATTAACTTGGGCAGCAGTAGGAAAACTAAATACCGCAATAAATAACATGGATTTACGAGGGCGGTTTGATAAGTCAGTGACTCTTTGAATAAAACAAATTTTTTCCGCTAATAAACATTTTATTTTTCTACATAATCACCTTTTAGCTCGATACATTTAGTCCAGCGTTTTTTTAATTTTTTTATTCCCTCCAAATAATAGGTTTTTTCAAAGCTCTCAAAATACGCGTTTGTTTCGGTAATGACTTCTTCATTCGACTCAAATCTCTTACCTCCCAACCATTTCTTTAGGTTTAGAAACAGAAA